>JAUALY010000008.1:7200000-8400000 GCA_030819805.1 Penstemon newberryi var. newberryi
GTATTTTGAACTGAGTTTGGGACTAATAAAGGGCAAACTGGTATTACAGCCTCTTCTGTACTTAATTTAAAATTTAGGTACGAAATGTGATTGATGCTGAAGAACAAACTTAATTTAAAATTTAGGTACGAAATGTGATTGATGCTGAAGAACAAACCAACTTACAAAAATAAAAAATGGCTACTAAATTTGATCCACATCTTGTAATCAGTGTAGTAGAGATCTATTTATTGGCTTAAATTAAAAATTGAAATATTGAAACACAACTCATATTTATTATCATCCAGGAAAACTCTTACTTGAACAATATTCAACTTAAATAAGAACAATCAATCTAATTACCTAAAGGATGAGCTCACTGGAGAGGATTTGAAAACCTAACTGGTAGGAGAGTTGATTCTGTAATTCAGAGAGAGAGAGATGCATATATTAATATATATTTGTTCTCATACTCATTTTCTGTCTTACTTTTAGCTTTGAAATGAGTTCTGAGAAAAGGCCAATTATTAGATGCATATCATATAGATTTTGTAATTATTGTTCAAGTTTTAAGTTGCAGCGGGTGAATTATATATATTAGTAAATGTTTCAATTCAACTGTTGACTCCATGAGTATTCTAGCTTTTATGGAATTAAATTGTTTTATATGAACATATATATAGGGTCAAACTACATGGACACTCAAAATTACTGTATAATACAACTCTTGACTCCATGTTGCATACCACAAAAAGAAAGATAATCTAGAGGCCTTATTAGAACTTCCTACTAAGGGAGTTATTTCTGTAATCAATCTATAGGAGAACAAAAGGACTTCATACTGAATAGTTAATGACAAGAAGCCATCTACGCAATATTTTCCAGTTTCTTTTTAGTATAGTTTGTACGCAATATTGAAATAAAATCTTGGAATCGAACTTGGCAATCTTGCATTCTCCTTGATATTTTCTTTTTTCTGGAGGGGGGGTTACCTATCTCCACTGACATCAATTTTGCTAGACTAGCCTTATCGTCTCCAGCAATACTGAGATTCCAAAAGCCCACTGACTGGAAATAACTCCACAACGCACCAAACAACCACCCATAAATGACCAGTACGCAACCTACCACATGGAAAACTTCACAAACATTTACCAGTGAAACCGAGCGGAACACCCAAGGTTCTTCGTGCCAGAGCCATCATCTGATTGGCTTTTCGATTTCATCCTAGTATTTTTTTCAAATTAAAACAAAAAAAAATCTTTTTACAAATCCATCTCTTCCCACACCCAGCCACACAAAAAAAAGTGAAAAATATTTCTTTTTTTGAGCGAAAGAAAAACACCCCCTATGCTTTTTCTAACTCCCAAAACACCCCGTGTTATTTTAACTCCCAAAACCCCCCATGTGATCTCAAGTAAGTGCCAAATACACCCCCAGAAAAGAGAGTGTGATAAACGCGAAAATTGCAAGTATTTGTTCACATTTTGCTTTTGATATGACAATTTTACCCTTGACATCGAAAGACAAAAACACCCCATGCTTTGTCTAACTCCCAACACACACAACCCCCCCCCCCCCCCCCCCCGTGTCATTTAAATCCCCAAAACCTCCCTGTGTTTGGTTTTAAATACCACACTCGACCCAAGTAGTATATACTTAGGTTTTCAAAAAGTAATCTTGTCATTCCGTCAAAAGTAAAATTCTACATGGGTTGAGTGTGGTAATTAAAACCAAACACAGGGGGTTTTTTGGGAGTTAAAATAACACATGGGTTTTTTTGGGAGTTAAAATAACACAGGGGGTTTTTTGGGAGTTAGACAAAGCATAGGGGGTGTTTTTGTCTTTTGCTCTTCTTTTATCCCAGTTATTCAGTGTCCCTGCATATAACAAAATTTCATGGACTAAACTTTACGCAAGTTCCACGCTATGTCCAGTTTCTTGTTACCTCTGGAAACGGACAGTGGTGATTTTTCAGTGGATTAAAATACAACAAGTGCCTCCAGTTGTTTCTCAAACTAACACTCCATACAACCCGAGGTGTTGCCAATGAAAGTTCCCTTACTAAATTAAAGGTTTTAAGATCAATTATACGACCAACTAGAAGACCAAAGATATCAAAATACAGTCACTTTCTAAAGCAACAGACCTAGAATCCTACTAAAACTAAACAGGTGGATACTCACTTGTACAGGAGGAGATCCTGTGATGATGGAGCACTGGTATCCCTTTGGGCATCCCTTTGGCTCTGGAGGTTCTCAAGCTGCTGATCAACAGTTACTTGAAGAAGATGAGGATGGGTTTGTATTATTTGGGTCAAAAGCTGCCCAACTGGAGATTCCAACTGAAGAGGAGCTAATCGGATCAATTCACCATCAGAGTTTCCAGAAGCTCTCACCATAAAGCTTCTTGTTCTCACCTTCTCTTGCCCAACCTCTAGCTTGGGACTATATGCGAAATTCTATAGAACAAGTTACAATGTCAGAGCATAAGATACCTTGAATTTATTAAACTGAATAACAGACAGCACAATGGAAGTTTAGCCCTAATGATTTTATAAAATTATGCAAGAGAATTTTGGTGGACCTAAAACAACTAAACACTAATATCAACATTGTCTACGCGTACAACGTCTTTAATTTTAGTCAGCTCTAATGATATTCTGTTTCTAAGTATCGCTATCAACAATATCATTCATTATAAATCTTACTGAGAGATTCGGACATTTTTGTTTCTGAGTAATCAAGTTAATATAATTTCTCATATATGCACTGAGATTTTTAGTTTTTCATATTAGAATCAATGCCGCTTGTATTTTTTCGAAAATAGTTAGAAAAAGATTCAATTTTTATTTTAGATTTCGGAGAGAAGGTCTAGAGTAGTTTTGTTTTGACAATTTTTCCTAATCCCCCTCCCCAAAGAAGTAAATCCAACTTTTACCACTGTTTCTCTACCCATCATCAATTAGTTCTCCTTCACAATTATTCACTCAATAGAAAGACAAAGGTAACCCATTATCTAGCAAAGTCTACATTGATTAGCACAACTAAATACTTAGAATTAGAAAATGGAAAATTAATAAACCACAGCCCTTCCAAAAAAACTGCTGTTATTGATTTAAGGGAAGCAGCGAAATCATAAATGCCTACGCACTATATCCATAATCACAAAACAACATTATTATGTATATAAAAGGGGTCTTTGCAATTACTCCCCTTATGTTATTCTTAATTGTCAAAAAATCTATGCATTGTATAAACTAGCAAAAAATCTCATTATATTATCAACCATAGCACACTGCCCCCAACAACTATTTGACTGCTAAAATTACATGGATTTTTTTTAATTGTCAACAATCTATTAGTGTTACAAATCTCTAAATGTGATATTCAATCATAACAACTACACCCACCAACTAAAGCATACGAAGGGAGTAATTTAATCTTATACACAAAAAAATAAAAGTCCATAAATATCATTCCATCGCTTCAAATAGAATCTTAATTACAGGTTTGTGCATATATATCACGACAAGTTCAGCTAAATTAAATGAAACAATATAACATCGTGAAATAATTACAGAAAACTCGTTTAATAATCTAAACAGCATAAAGTACTGCACCGAAAATTTTAAATTAGAAGTTATCCTAAGTCATAATTGTACAGTATTAATGGTGAAATCTTACCTTTTTGGGCGAAAACACAGACTTGGATTCGAAGAAGGAGCTGCAATGCTTTACTTCCGCCGGAGACCTGCAGCCGCTGGCCGGAGGTAAAAGTGCCCAAACTTCAGGTAACATGCCGGAAATCTGCATCGTCAGACTTCTCTTTTTCTAGTTATTATTCAAATTTGACACTTTTTGACGAGTAAGAATCTGAAAGTGCCAAGGATACTAGTTTTTTTTCTTAATTTTTAAATTTCATTGATATGATATGATATTTATGGGTCAGAATAAGTCAGATATTTGGACTAGTTTTTATTCAGGTTTTCTTATTTTCGCCCCAGAAAATAGTGTTTCCTTTTTATTTTAGAAAATATTTCGAAAATACTTCTACAGCCAAACGATGAACATTATTTTCATTTCACGCTCTGTACCAAAATATGTGTAAATCGTTAAAAAATAGAGCAAAACCCAAAAACATTTTATTATCAAAAAAAATCTCTGTGATATTATTTTATTAGCTCAGTGCACCCTTTTGAAAATTAAGATTTGTCAGGAGAGTTGATACGGGTTAAAACCTCTGGATCCATGTATGTAGAGATTCGACAGGTACCCATATGGAGTGGATAGCATGTGTCAGTTTCTACAAAATAGTGCACAACCAAGCTGAGGTGATTTCAGCAGATTCATCTTCGATGCTTAAGTCAGTAATGGATATTAGAATTGAAAGCAAAAAATATAATTACATTCTATAATTGTGTATTAGTCGTAAATAGACATACGTGAATGTATTAATACATGTTTGAAGTGGAGAGAAGAGACCTAGAATCCCATCGTTGTAACAAAGTATATTTGCGTTAACGAAGTAGTTGTCTTTTACAACCTCTCTTCCCACAAAGATGGGAGGTTAGTAAATGCAAGGATTCAGGTGGGATATTTTGTTCCTAGAGGGTGGCCTCGCTCATATGTGCTTGCCTAATGCCTAGTTGCCATGACACATCTCACTTGAAGAGTCGATCCTGTTGCAGGAATAGGGATTTGCATGGCAGTGACGACCTTGCCCGCTCATGGTCCCGAGGTTGGTTTACTCCTACATCAGTATCCCCTGGAGATGTTGTCTTTTCTTCTTATATATCCTTTCTTTTTTGTGCAAATGGTCACACGTTTGATATTGTTGTGACAAAGCTACGAAAAATGTGCACTCTCTTTGTGCTCGAATCGAGTCAATAACTTTTTGAACCCGAGAAAGTTAAAATTAAACCAAGATCGAGTCAATAACAGAAAAAACAACATTATCTTAACACAACAAACTAGACTAATTTGACTATGATCTAACCCCTTCTCCTATCAAATTCAGCCTGCAACCAAATCCATTTTTTTAATGGATAATTATTCTCCAATTCAACTCAGCTTTAACCCCACAAAACTCAATTACCACATTAATTCATTCAATCTAATCACAGATAATTGTCTTAAACAATTTGGTCAAATGACAACACGCATGATGTTATCCATAACCTAAATAAATGTTTCTTTAATTGACTAGTGCATGTCCTGATGTCCTTATATACCTGTAGTACATACATACCAAAAAGAAAAAAATATCACAAACCCCAAATAAGTTATACAAAGGTACTTCCCAATAAATGGAAAGTACAACACCCCGTTTCCCACTGCACTCATCCAAACCCCTGCCCCGTCGAATCTTCAACCGTATATTCGCTCTTATTTACGCTTTTGCCATCTCCGCCCTACTCCTCCACCATGTAAAAACTCTCCTCCACACCACCACCTTATTTTCCTTCTTCATATCCCTTTCCATGTTGACATCTGATATTATACTCGGTTTCATGTGGATAAATTCACAGGCTTTTCTCATGAACCCTGTTGTGAAAAAACCCTTTCCCGAGAATCTGAAAAAAGTTATGGACCGGAGTGATTTTCCGGGGCTTGATGTATTCATTTGCACGGCGGATCCGTTGAAAGAGCCGCCGATGAGGGTGGCGACCACCGCGTTGTCGGTGATGGCGTATGATTATCCGGGGGATAAATTGTCGGTTTACGTGTCGGATGATGGTGGGTCGGAGCTCACTCTTTTTGCTTTGATGGAGGCTGTTAAATTTGGAAAGGTGTGGTTGCCGTTTTGTAAGGAAAATATGATTATGGAAAGGTGTCCTGATGCATATTTTACAAGAATTTGTTCTTCGGATTCTGAGATTCATGAGAATGTTAAGGTAATCAAAATTACCTTTTAATTAGTTTCATGTGATCGATATAAATATAGTTATATTATCATCATTAAAAAAAAACCAAGCTATTTTGCAAGTTTCTTCTTCGATGGGATATTGCACACTCGTTTAAAATTGAGAGTAGAACTTCATTTCGATGCAGTAAATGACCAATTTAACCCTCATTTGATAAAATGTTTCATTCATTTTATCCTATGTGAAATGTCCTATAGACACTTTATGTTTGTACCCCCTATGATATTTAACCAATGAACACTTAAACCGCATGTGATATTCCTAATATTTACTATTTTAAGTGAATGTAATTATTTCTTCCATGAATAAGTGAAAAAAGGTAAGAAGGTGGAGATACCATGATTTTAACATCATACTGCTTTGACACGTTAATCTTGCTCCCTTTGAGTTTGGACGGGAATTTTAGGTGAGAGTAAAAAACTGAAACTTTTTTATATCTTTATATTTAAGCTATCAAATTAATTACTTTCTCAAGTTTTTTTTATTCGTCGCTTTGACAAATTATTTTTGTTTACTTTTATTTATCATTTTAGGATTTCATTGTAAAATTAATATTTTTTTATTTTACCAATTTTACCCTTCTTACTAATACTTGTCATTGATGCTAATTAATGCTAAGATTATTTGATTAAAAAGGTATTTTGGAATTTTTACTTGAAAAATGTGGATATTTATGACATTCCTTAATTCGTTTGCAATCCTCCAATGCGACAAAAAAAAAAGGGGAGGAAGTAGTTAATTTTGGGGTTAAAAGGGTAAATTAATTCATTACAAGGAATTGGACAATATTTTGGGATTTTTGATTTAACAAACTCAAAGTCACCTATCAATGATCAATATTTTGGTCCACTTAAGACTCTGCACGTAGAAAAACCGAATTGGTCTTTAAAAAGTAATAAGAATCTTTACCTAGAAGATCCGATCAGGACATATTGTGGACTTCTCTTGTTCTCGTCGTCATCATATGGTTAATGGTTAATGATACTATCGTATGGTGCATTATTTCTAAAAGACACAAGCCTTTTATGGTTTGGACAAAAAAATGGTATATATATATATATACTTTCTGGAATGACAAATTATTTTCAGAAAAGATCATTTTTTTTAAATGGTCCGGTTCTATTATCAAACTTTACACACTATTAATTTATTTAACATCTGACAACGTAACTTATTTTTACAAAATTATTAATTAATATTAGAACACCAACCAAACTCATTAATTTTCAAAAAAATATGATCATTCTCCTATACCGTTTTAGTTCCAACTTTAAAATTAAAATATATGCCTGCCAATGCAATGTGATTTGCATTTGTTGATATATATTGACTTAAATTATAATTGTCATATATGGGGGAAAGCTTGACCTTTGATTTTCATTATGATTAATTGTAGTATATATATATATATATATATAGGTGTTGTATGAGAACATGAAAAGAAGAGTGGAGAATGTTGTTGAGAGAGGGAATATTCCGGATGAGTACAAAATGAGTGAACAAGAAGCTGAAGTTTTTGGCAAACGGACTAAAGGATTTACTATCCAAAATCATCCTGCCATAAAACAGGTCAAGTACCAATTTTGTCACATATTACTATTTACTCCCACTTTTTGTATTCGAGTAATTAGAATAAACAGTGGTGTCGCAATTATCATAATGGGAAAATAAAAAAATATCATACGATTTTCAAGGCAACAATTTTTTGCTACGTCATATTAGTTGTTAGTATTGTTAATTATCATGATATACAATAATTTAAAAGAGGCTTCCTCTACATATTTGAACATAATTAAAATGAAATGTTGAAACAAATATTTTTTGATAATCTATCTAATGTTAAAAAGTGGAAAAGTAAGTAGGAATTTTTTATGTGAACTATGTTTTGTAATTTATATAATATATGTATTATTTGATGATTAGTTATTTTGGGCAGGTCTTATCACAAACTAGTAAAGACGAAGATGTTAGTGGATTTCCAATGCCAAATCTTATTTATGTATGTAGAGAGAAGAGTAGAGCAGTACCCCATCAGTTTAAGGCAGGGGCTCTTAATACACTGGTATGCTAATGCAACCAACCACCTTAAATCTACTCCGGCCTTGTTATAGACTAATTTTATGCCCCCGAAACATGAAAAATAGACACTTTGCACCTTCAAAACATAGATTTAGCACTTTGCACATTATAATAACTATGTGACTAGGTCACATTAATCCTTAAACGATAAAGTATTTCATCCACCCCCACCCCTATTCTCTCACTTTCTCATTCTCATTCTCATTCTAATGTATGTATATAATTATTTGAAGCTACGAGTGTCATCCATGATGACAAATGGCCCAATAATTCTAACATTGGATTGTGACATGATCTCCAATGATCCATCTACACCCCACAAGATGTTATGCTACTTCATGGACAATTCAATCAAACCCAAATTAGGATATGTTCAGTTCCCTGTACGACTCTTTGGGCTTAACAGAGCTGATATTTACGGATCTGAGTTTAAGCGAATGTATCATATAAACCCAATGGGCCTGAATGGCTTGTTGGGCCCTGATTACTTTGGGACCGGTACCTTTTTCAATCGACGTGTTTTTTATGGTGGTCCATTATCCTTTATTGGGCCTGAAATACCAGAGTTAAGTCCAAATTATGTTGTCAACAAGCCTATCAACGATAAAGCAATTTTGGAGTTGGCCCATCAAGTGGCCCGTTGTGAATATGAGAATAAGAGCAAATGGGGATCCAAGGTTAGTCTTCCTTCATTTTAACAAAAATTTGGAAATACTCTTGGGTTGTTTTGAACTAGTGAAATAAAATAAAATTAATTTAATTTAATTTAATTTATTGAATCTTGTAGATAGGGTTTAGATATGGATCCTTAGTGGAGGACTTTTTCACTGGTTTTCAATTACATTGTGAGGGATGGAAGTCTATATATTGTAGCCCAGAAAGGCCAGCTTTTTTGTCCGAGATGCCAATTGCCCTCAACGACGTCGTAACCCAAACGAAACGATGGTCTGTGGGACTTCTTGAAGTGGCTTTGTCAAAGCACAGCCCATTAATATTTGGTACACGGTTTATTGGGCCACTAATGGCCCATTGCTACTCATACTATGCTTTTGGGCCCATTTGGTCCTTCCCAATCGTGCTCTATTCGTTCCTCCCTCAAATTACTATGCTCAACAATATCTCCATTTTCCCAAAGGTACAATATTCCCGTTACTTGAACCTTTTCTTTTTTAGGTAAAAAACTATATTAGAATAATTTGCCTATGATGCCAAATTAGTCGATTTATTAATAATGGTGTAATAGTCAAATAACATAAGGAAAAAATACCAAATTTTGTCACATATATTAATTGCCAAATGCAACATTAGTACGAACTTTGAGTATTGTAAGAATTCAATTAATTCTAATTGAAAATATTTGTCATTCATAGGTTTCAGATCCATGGTTTTACTTGTACATTTTTCTGTTTCTTGGAGCATATGGACAAGACTTCGTTGAGTTCATGTTATCCAAAGGAACAATCCTGAGATGGTGGAGTGATCAAAGAATGTGGCTCGTTCGCGGAGTTTCATCTGACTTGTTTGGATGCTTGGAATACTTAAGTAATCACGTGGGTATTGTTCCAAGAGGATTTAATGTTACAAACAAAGTAATTGACAATGAGCAAAGCAAAAGATATTATGAAGGAAAATTCGAGTTTGGGGTTTTCTCTCCCATGTTTGTGCCGTTATCTACAGCTGCATTATTGAATTTAACTGCATTTGTCTGGGGCTTTCTTCAAGTTTTTTTGATGGGAAAAGAGTTTAAGGGGTTGTTTGGAGTACAAATGTTTGTTTCGTGTTTTGGAGTGGTAAATTGTTGGCCAGTCTATGAAGCGATGATATTGAGAAGTGACAATGGCAGGATGCCTTATAAGGTTACTTTTGTTTCAATTTTTCTTGCATGGGGTCTCTTTGCAGCAATTTCTTTTATGTCAAAGATGTAATTGGGGCAGGATGAAGTTAATTGGTCTTTTTGTGTGTGTACCTCTAGTGTTATTTTTCTAATTAATAAAATTTATTTGTGTTACTAAGGGTGAGTTTGGCCTAGAGGTTCAAAAAGCAATTATAGAAAAATTAATTTTACTAAAATAGATTTTGACAATAATTAATTATAATGAAAATTAATTATAAAATAATTATTTTTATATAATAGCTTTTGCAAAATACAAAATATTCTTGGAGATTATCCACTTACCGTAACGCAATGTGAGATTATCAATTATAATTTTGTACACCCACTTCCATTTCCATTATAAATTTATGACTAACGTGTATTTACAGATCAAACGAGAAAATAATCAACAAAAATGAAAATAAAAAATATGAAAAGTTAGAATAAATGGTCAAATTGATCGAGAGTCTTGGAACTTTATAAACTTTATTTAATGTTTTATATCATTGGTTACAATAATGAAATTTATATATTATTTTGCATTAAGTAAGATTAAGAATAGTCTATTTATATGCATTTTAACAATGCATAGTTATTAATTTGTCAAGTATATTTTGTTAGTGTTAGCAAGTCCGATATAAATTCGAAATATTACATGAGTTGAGTTTGAGTCTATAGTCGTGAAGTCCGATAGTATTTGACTCGTTGGTATTGAGTTTGAGTCATTTAAAGCTCGGCTCACAAGACCCGATTGACAGTTCCAGATAAAATGATATAGGACTACAAATTAAAAAAAATGATATATGACTAAAATGAGTCGGTGTTCTAAAAACCGGATCGTACATCGACTTGAAATTCTAACTAGTTACTGGATTTATCGGTTAAACCGGTTCGGCCAGTAGTTCAACCGGTATGACATCATCATTTAATTATTTTATTTTTATAATAAGTATATCCTATTTTTTTTTTTTTAGAAATATATTTTACCATGAATACTTACAATAGAAGAATTAAATATTTATACAATGGACCAATAATAATTAATTCCAAAAATTTTAAATCATATTTTTTTTGTTAATATAAATAGTTGACCATATTTAGTGCTCTTATTTTTTTTCGGGAAACGATTTACTGCTTATATGAAGTATAATTAAGCAAGCAAATAATTACTACTAACAACACCATGGGCTGTGGCCCAATTTTAAGATTGGAAAAAAAAACTTAAAAGCTCCCAATTTCACAACACAGCATGCGCCTCCATTTCAATTCTTTATCCTCACATTTTTCCTCTTTCCATGACTTAGGGCATGTTTGTTTGGCGTTTCCCAGAATTTTTTCGTGTTTGAGAAATACCAAACAAACATTTCTATTTTTCGAAATAAATTTTTCATCCATTAATTTTCTCAAACTACTGCCTCAAAAGCCAAACAAACAACAATTTTCTTATCTCTAAACAAAACCTATACAAACTCTACTTTGATTTGACATAAAGTAACATATCTCTTACACAATTTATCTCATATAACAAATATGATTTGACATAAAGTCTTACACATCTTACACCTACAACCCAACTCTTCCAAAATAACCTACACCTACTTTATTTCTCAACCACTTTCTCAAAACTCAAACAAACAATATTACGCAAATCGAGATTATTTCACAAACCTCCACTACTCTCCCAAACTACTTTCCCAAACGCCAAACAAACAGGCCCTTAGTTTTCCTCCTTTTGACACCTTACATTTTTCTTCTTCATTCATTCATTTCATCATTTGTTTTCTTCATATAACAATCAATCTTGTATTTCTCAATTCTTGAACTCTTTTTCTTTTATTCTTCTAATAATGTTTAAAGTTCATATTTTCACAAATCAAAATTGTCTAGAGTATAAAAAATTGAGATGCTAACACTATAACAACTATCATGTTGTATGAGAGAGGCAAAGGTGTGTAGGTGGTGTTTTTTTTTTTTTTTGTTTTTTTATCGAAATTAAGAAATTAATGAATCACTGGTTCATCCGGTTTTTGACCCGTTTTCACCGGTTCATATTGGTCCAGAAACACACTGGTTTTAGAGGGTTAATTGGACCGAATTAGTGTATGGATAGCGGTTAAATCGTTCTAACCGGTCGGCCTGATCCGGTTCGGTTTTTAAAACATTGAAATGAGTCTTAAAATTTATCAAAAAAATAAATAATAAGGATAAATTATGAATACCCCTGAGGTAGGGTCTAATTACAAAAATTCCCCTCAAGTATTGAGTATTATAAAAATCTCCCTCAGGTTTGTCTCCTTCTTACAATTAACCCCTTGTCCCTAAAATGTTTCAATTTTGTCCTTGGGTGTTTGTAATGTTTACTTATAAATGTTAAAGCTTGGGTGCTAATTGTTATATCTTATAAATTATAAAAGTGATAATTATATATTTTTTACCAAATTAATTAATAAAATTTATAATTGCCCATAAGTTTTAATAAATATTGCAAAAAAAAAAAAAGGTATTTCCATATTTATTAACAATTTATATTTTACAACAATAAATTAAATAGAAATTTAATAATGATATTTTATAAAGTCAATATTTATTAATGCAATAAAAATATTATTTATTTCATTAGTGATAATATAATTTTATATTTATAAACTTTATTATTAAAATTTTATTTAATTTGTTATTATAGAATTAAATTAATAATAAATATGTAAAAAAATTGCAATATTTGTTGAAATTATGGGCAATTATAAATTATATGAATTATTTTTGTAGTAAATATATGATTATCATTTTTATAATTTATAAGATATAATAATTAACACCGAAATTTTAAAATTTATAAGATATTATAAACATTACAAATAATATCCAATGACAAAATTGAATCATTTTAGAGGTTATTTTTAAGAAGGTGACACACCTGAAGGAAATTTTCGTAATATCCAATACATGAGAGGACTTTTTATAATTAGTCCTTACCTCACTGGGGATATTCGTAATTTACCCAAATAATAATAACTAAGTCTTAAAAAGTTAAAGTAAACCAAGCCCAAACTATAGCCCATCCAAGAAACGAGCCCATGTATTTCAGCCCAAAAACCATCCAACCAAGACAAAAGCAGCATCGGTAGTATCGCACACTATCGTCTCCCAGAATACCCTAAAAGCCCGAATCTTTACTGAAACACTGTTTTTCTCTCCTTCAATGGCTAAAAATCGAGTACCGGAGAAGCATTTAGAACCTGAATCGGAAGAGGACTCCTCAGAAGAAATCGAGTCTGAATCCGAACCCGAACCCGAACAAGCTCAATTTACCCAAAAACCCTCTTCTTCTTCAGCTCTCAACAAACACCAACCTCAATCGCAGCTTTCTTCTTCCTCAGACGAGGAAGAGGAAGAATCTGATTCCGAGTCCGATGCTGACCTTAATGTGGAGCCCATAGCATCCAAGCCCTCGGACGATGCCAAAAAGCCACGATCCAAGCCCACCGCTTCCGAGACCGCGACTCCGTCTAAAACTCAATCCATCGCCAAACGGCCAGCTGAAGAGAAAGAAGTTGATGTTAAGGATTCCAAGAGGTCGAAGAAAAAACTCGTTTCCGAAAACGAGTCGGGTTCTCCAGCTCTTGATAGCTCCAAGAGAGTTCTTTTTCAGAGGCTGTGGAGCGAGGATGACGAGATTGTCATCCTAAAAGGGATGCTCGATTACGCCTTGAAGAAGAAATCGAACCCTATTGCGGATCCGGATGCTTTCCTTGAGTTCATTAAGAAGAATTTGCATTTTGATGGGAATAAGACCCAATTGCTGGACAAGGTTAAGAGACTTAAAAAGAAGTATGAGAAGAATAAGGGTAAAAATAGGAATTTCTCGAAGCCACACGAGAAGGAAGCTTATGAATTGTCGGAAAAGATATGGGGGAATGAGAAAGGGAAAGAAATAGTTGTAGCGAATGGGAGTGTTGCTGCGAGGAAGGCTCCAAGTAAGACGATAGCTAATGGTGTTGAGAATGATTTGACAAATGTGGGGGTTGCTAATGGTGATGCTGTGGAGAGAGTGCGTTCTTATTGTTTGAATGTGGATGAGAGGGTTTTGAGTATTGGGGCTGACTTATTTGAAGGGGTGAATGGAGCTGAGGAGGGTGCAAAAGAATGGAGGAAGCTTATGCTAGATGAGATGGAGCTTAATATTAAGCAGATGGATGTAATGCGTGCGCGTACAAAGCTCGTTTTGGATTTCTTAAAGTCTTCAAATCACTGAGTAGCAGAAAAAAGGTGTATTTGCTTGCCAATGTGATAAGTTAGGTTTGATTTGTCTATGATTGTGTTTATGATTATGGGATATATATATTTGGTAGCTTATTATGGAGTCCTAGTTTATGTTTGTTAGTCTGTATAACACACTTCATGGGTGTTTATGTTGAATTAATGTGTTTGTTTCTTGCTTATAATTTCGTATTCTTGTTGTTTGTTTCTTAATCCAAGTGTTGTTTGTCAATTTATTCGTTTCTTTTGGCTGTGCTTTATATGGTTGTATAGAACTTTAGTGGCAGCCATGAATGATTTTAAAATGGGAGGGAAGGCTTACGGAATTTATCTCATACTGCAATATATATGGTGAGGTATTTTCTTCAAATGGCAAATGGAAGTATACATTGATGTCATCCCCTGATGCCTTGTGAGTTATGATAAGAAGAAAGTTTATCTATATTGCTTGAAGCATCACCATAATCGTTTCTAGTGTCCAAGTCCTTGAAAAATTCTACTTGTTTGAAAAGATTTTGTTGGATGGAGATATGTGAATCATGCTCTGCTTGAAACTATATGAAAGTTATGTATATTGTTTGAATTTGTGGTGCTTTATCTTCTCTTTTAGGAGTTCTTGCTTCTGTATGGATGAAAATAAAATACAGAGAAACTTGGTGAGTCATGGATAGCTTTGATCCAAGTCCTTTGGATGCCATTAACATTGCAGTGAGATGCAGGTCATAGATAATTAAATACTTCTTCTCTTTATTGCATGCATTGAGATAGATTTGTGGTATATAAATGAGATTAAATAAATTATCATGTTCAGTTTTTTTTATTTTTTTATCTCATTTATAAAATGAAGAGAAACTATTATGGTGATGCTTGTCCTCTATTTCTTTCTGTTTTCTGGATTAACTAATTAACTAATTAATTATTGTTGAGAAATTAATTTAATTAATTGGAATATCAATTGAAATTGAAGGAAAAAAATGTCGTGAAGTTGCTTCGGGTTTATCACGAAAATGGCATCAATAGAGAAAGCAAATCATGGGCTGCTTAATTTTCTCAGACACTATGTAAGTGCAAACACAAATTGCTACTGAAAGACAAGAAACTATTTATGGCTTCCAAAGCAGTTGCAAACACTCTCTTTAACAATTAACAAAAAGGGGGGAAATTGTTTTTTTGGTACCATAGGATAGACCTATTTGTAATTTTGGTACAATTGGATACGAAAATGCAAATTTGATACCATAGGATAGGTTTTCATTGCAACTTTGGTGCCAAACCCAAATTTTTCTTCAAAGTTAATGATAATTTAACCTCTATGAAATGCATAATATTCAATGTATCCCCTCGTTGTTTAAAAAATAGCATTTTACCCCCTAAAATTTTGTAAAAGTTTTACATTTCCTTCCTGATATTTTTATAGGCGACACTTTATCCACTTTTATTATGATAATGTGGCATTTTACCCCATGTGTTATGATAAATGTGACAATTTATCCCCCTGTGTTATAAAATAGTTTGCATGTCTACTCTCAATTTAAGCAAGTGAGTTACAATCTCCAGCTGAAGGGGGTAAATTGCTTCATTAAAAAATTTACAGGGGGTAAATTGATTTTTTTTCAAATTTTAGAGGGGTAAATTGAATATTATGTATTTTATAGGGGGTAAATTGCCATTAACTTTGTAGAAAAATTGGGTTTGTTACCAAAATTGTAATGAAAACCTATCCTATGGTACCACATTTGCATTTTTGTATTTAATTGTACCAAAAGTGCAAGTTAGTCTATCCTATGGTACCAAAAAAGCAATTTTCTCATATCAAAATTTATTAGATATTATGTTTAAGTTTAATCATAAAAGTTCTTTTAATAGCTATTGAATTTAAATTTGAGATCTACATAAGATTAATGAATAAAAATATAAAGATTATGACAAAGAGTGAATCACATTTTTGGTCATCTTTATTGACCAATTTTTGCACATTTATTCCTTAGAAAAATTTGTAGTTTATGTATCTCTCTTATCAATGTGGTGTTTCACCGAATAATTTTTCAGCTATTACACGGCGGAGATGATCTCACGTGCATAATTGGAGTGTATTTTCGTCCCTTCACCTAAAATTATAAGTATAGTGCCGGAAGACTTATGAATTTTAAAACATATTATTGCATATTTATTATCCATAAAAACTATGAATTGAACAATTTGACTAAATTTAAAATTGATAACTACATATTTACCTCAAAATGTTAGATAAAATTGTGTAATTGTTAAAGTTTCAATAAATATAAATAATTATATGGGAATTTTTACATTTGAAAATAATTTTGACAGGGTGTATAGTTTATAATTGTTTATTTAAGTAAAAAATGCATCTATAGTTATATAACTTACATTGTACTACGTATTTTTTGGGGGTAAAACCCTGTTGATACTTTTAGTTTTCAGAATAAAATTTATAAGTACGATATTGGTCTAAAAAGCTCAGGCCCATAGATATATGGAATTCAGCCCAACCCATTAAATAAAGTATAATAATAAAGTATAAAGTATATGAAATGAGTTCAAAATTGAATCATTCTTACATTACAACCACGATTGACGACACTGTGAAAAACCCTAAATTGAAATTCGCCACTCTTTCTTTCTCTCTCCGATGGCTAAAAACCGTGAGCCTGTGAAGCCCCTCGGACCTGAATCCGATCACAGTGAAGAAGAAGAAGAAGAAGAAGAAGACTCTGAAGAATCCGAATCCGAATCCGAATCCGAACCCGTATCAACACTAGCCAAGAAACCCTCGGCTTCAGCCCCGTTGAAATCGCTTCCACAGCCGCTGGTTTCCTCTTCATCCGAGGAGGATGAAGACGATTCGGATTCGGACGCCGAAGGACCCAACCCGAATGTCAAGCCCATTGCGTCAAAGCCCATGGACGACCCACAAAAACCTGGTAAAAAGCCACAATCCAAGACCGTTGTTTCTGAACCGGCCACTGCTTCTAAGTCCACCGGGAAACGCCCCACTGAAGAGAAAGAAGACGAGGGTAAAGATTCCAAGAGGTCCAAGAAAAATCCCGAGCCCGAGAATGATTTGGGTGCTGCTTCTGATAGCTCCAAGAAAGTACATATCCAGAGGATATGGAGCGAGGAAGATGAGATTGTGATTCTTAAAGGTATGCTCGATTACACTGCGAAGAAGAAATCAAACCCTGTTGCTGATCCTGATGCTTTTCTCGATTATATTAAGAAGAATTTACACATTGAGGTGAGTAAAAACCAGTTGCAGGATAAGATTAGGAGACTTAAGAAGAAATATGAAACGAGTAAGAGTAAAGGTAGGAATTTCTCCAAACCCCACGAGATGGAAATGTTTGTATTGTCGGAAAATATATGGGGGAAGAATGAAAAGGGTAAAGAGACCGTGGCAACTAGTCCGAAAGCAAATGGGAGTGTGGTGAAGAAGACTGCTATTAAGAATGCTAATGGGGTTGAGAATCATGAGGAGGGTGATGATGAGATGAGTGAGGAGGTTGCCAATGTTGTTGCTGCGGAGAAGGTGTTGGCACCATTGAAAGCATGTTCTAATGGTTTGGGTATTGACGAGCGGGTTTTGATGATTGGAGCTGAGTTGTTTGAAGGTGTGAATGGGATTAAGGGGTCAAAAGAGTGGAAGAATCTTGTAGTAGAGGAGATAGATATTCATCTTAAGAAACTAGATATGATGCGCGCTCGAACAAAGCTTGTTTTGGATTCTTTGAAGTCAAACAATCAATGAGTCCGCGGACAGGTGACTACTTAGTATTGCCTTGCTAATGTGAGAAATTTTTTGGTTTGGTGATTATGCTTATGGATACATTTGCAAGTTTTTGGTCCTTAGGTTTATTAGTTTACTGTTAATGTTCATCTTTTATTGTTGAATTTCAGTACTTGTTTTGTGTGATGAACTCGGTATCACTTTTTTAGCTAATATCTTTTTGCTTATGTGCCTTGATTATCTTGAACTTTTATTTGTGTCTTCACTATGATTGTTTACTGTTTATCTCTTCTTGTGCCCTCATATTTTTGGGTAAATATTTGAATTAATTAATTGATAGTACATAGCGAATGATGATTGGAGTGATTGAAAAATTATTTTTCTAACTTGGAAACTTGAAACACTTGTTTCATGAGTGTGAGCGAGTGCAAAATGTTTCGAATGATATTTGACCTAGCGAAAAAATCGAAATGCTTGGGCCAAAGTGAACCCAAACGAGACTAATACAATCCTTTTGAAACCTATTTCTAGACCTTGACTTGTGAATCTGATCTCACACGGGTTAACTTGATCTGTTGCAGAATGGTTCAAGTCTGTTCAAATTTTTTTTTCCCTTTTGCCGCTTTTTTCTTTTTAGCCATACTAACTCATATTTTGATGGGTTATCTTACCGAATGTAAAATCCACCTCTTTTTTTTTTTTTTGCCTATCTGTCATTAGCAATGGATTTTATCAATTCTTTTCGACGTAAACTAATAAACTGGATACTAAATATTCTTCAAACCGAATTGTTTCTTTTAGTTAGTTTAGGCGATCTTAATTCTCATTTCTAATTCTTTGTCCTACAGGCCGGTAGCATCGTTTAATACCAATGGATCAGGAAAATTATTCATAACTCAAATACAATATATATAATAAATCTAATTAATATTTTAGAGTCAGAATTTCAATTAATAAATCTAATTAATATTTTAGAGTCAGAATTTCAATTATAGATCAGGAAAATTATTCATTCTCCGTATTGTTCACTATTCGTATATTGATACCTAAAAAGAAAAAAATGTTATTCCTACATCGAACATTAATCATTGCAATTGTAGTAATCTTTAGTTTTAACTTAAGAAATTAGATGGATTTATTGGAAGTTCGGTGCTCGAAATTGAAATTTCACATGGCCCAGTCATAATGCCCCGCAATAATATCGCCATTATTTAGCCCAATAACATAGCTGAGACCCCATTGCTAATAGATCTTGTATTCTCTCATTAGTCTTTTTTTTTTTTGGTCCAATACTAATGTATGATTGTAGATTTTTTTATGAGCAATATTGGGGATTTTTTTTTTTTTTTTAAAGAATTGCAATATTGTGTCCTTGATTGCTAATCTTATTTCCGATTGGTTAGTACAAAACCAAACATCCCCTAATTATAAAAGATGAAGTAGGTTAATAGTACGGATGTTCAACGAAACAGCTAAACTGCCCCAACCGATCGACCCAACTCAAATCGAGTGTAATTTGCAGGTTGATATTGGACTTCTTGAAAAAAAGACCATAAGTTGCAATCGGATTTGGTTTTTTTTTTCCAGACCGTAGTCGACCGTTTTATATATAAATTATGAAATTTATATGTAATTTATTTAATTATTTAATTTAATCCTAAAGCTAAGAAAATAAAAATATAATTTAAGTATATACTTTAACAAATTAGTCTCATTCAACAGCACAAAGCCCAATTGTACTAAATAGACCTTATTGCTCACGTAACCCTCCAATTCAAGTGCCAAAAAAAAAATCTAAAAGGACTCAAAGATAGAATAGAAAAGTTTAGAAAACATTCCTCAAAAGCACAAAAAATCAAGCAACATAAAGAAAAAATATATTTTATCAAGCAAAATTTCATTGGGGCGTTAACCACAAATTTCAAGTTCAAATATCAAGATATTTTTCTCTTTTGTTTATTGTTTGCGAAATTCTTTTTCAGTCTTTATTTGTATAAAAAAGATTTTCTAGGTTACTTTGAAATGAAAACTTGTTAACCAAGTGTTCGGGATTATTTTTAGTTTCATGAAATTATCTATTCATTAAGATCATATTTTGTATTATTACCATTATATTTTTTAATGAAAATTTACGAAAAAATCATAAAAATAAAAGTTTGTAATTAATTAGTGTATTTATATTAAACTTATCGAATAACAAAACTACAACCCAAATGGACCACAAAATACAATCGTAAACCTTGTTGGGTTGGACTTGGACCAGAATTTTAAAAACCCACAAACATTGAATTGAATTTGAACGAGTACAAAGCCGCATCAGACCGCATCGCAGACACCCCTATTTAATAACCTGCATATAGTATATAGAATTGTTTGTATGGTACAATCTTATGCAAAAACAATACAGTTTAGTTGCATTAATAAAATTAACGGAGTATTACACATTATCCTACTAAATGAATCTTAGAAGAAAAGGTCCGTGATTAAAAAAAAAAAAAGAATTTACTTGATGCAAGTACCACAACGAACATTAGTGCTTGACCACATAAACATAACCTATAAAATTGGAATACAGTTTATTTGTTTATGAAAGTCAACCAAATTTAGTACTATAATCGATTAATCATCATTGTCAACGATATTATGCTTAATTAAGCCAATGGTTTTGACTGGTAATAAAAAATCCATGCGGTTGTATGTGAAACTATGTATTGGGATACCATGTGAATAGAGTGTCATTATATTGTAATTTGAACAGTTCTACCATTTTCATTTACAAGGGTTAAGTGATCCATTTTTTATTTAGCGTTACATGATAACTCATTTTTATTGGTCAATTAATTTGAGCGAAATGACAATTAATAATTTTCTCTAGTTTAATACTAGTCTTTGGTAGTGATTTATTATTTGCAATTATTTTGTACTTGAACAACTATTGAAATGATTTCTGATGTAATGATTGATGATAAATGTACTATAAAAAAAAAGGTTGTACAAAAGCAACTTGTCATGCTTAATAGTATGACAAAATGTTTGAAAACATGTATTAAACTACGATGATAAACATCTTGATCTGATAAATCATCAACATATAGGAAACAAATATCTTATATAATCGATGCAAACATTTAATATACTTATCAATGAAACTGTTTTCTGAATTATAAAAAACAGTAAGTCATAGTTGGCCGGGATATTGTGGAGTTGTGGTGTATTTTCAACCACAAGATCTAGAAAATATCTCCTAGACCTGATCTAATTGTTAATTTTTCATAGGTGGCCCACCAAATAACTAGTCAACAAGAGTGCAAATATGCTTCGTACCTAAAATACTTATAATAATTATCTCATTTTACTGATATTTACCCACTAAGCAAGACTATGTTATTCTTATACAAGTCGATTCAAGAAGCAATTCATTACTATATAAAATAATCAAAAAGAAAAAAAGAAAAAGAAAAAGAACATCATGATCACCAGTATTGCATCACCAGCAATATGAAAATCATGACCATTTTATTGCATCACCGGCCACCAATATTAAAATTTCATACTTATGTCAAAGCAAGACTATTTCACTGTGATTCCACACAAAATATCTAACGTATCTACTTCAAGTAGACTTCTTCACATTCAAGAATTATTATTATTATTATTTTTAATATTGTCAAACTTCTTAATTAATGTCTAAGGATGAATATTCTTGATCACAAATATTATCTCAATTCAAAAAAGGAAGAAAGACATAGCATCCTTAGTTGTTGGAAGACAAATTGACCACCATCAAATATTCTTTCTAATCATATATTCCTTTTATCTAAAGTAGATGTAGATATGACAACTTGATCTGCTATAATTGTTGTCCCGGTAAAGGAACATTTTTATAAAAGGCTTAATATATGAAAACACTGAAATTTATATAAATACAAATGTTTCAGCTTTGACTAATTTGTCATGTTCAAGTAGTTAACATGTTTATACTTATTATATGAATTCATTACATTACTTAAGAAAAAAACTCTAAACTTACTCATTGATATATATGATTACAAATATTGTAACATATTTGACATGTTATTATGTTATTCCATGGGTTGATAGATAATTAATGACGAATAAATGATTGAACCTTTATAAATTTTGTGTCAAAAGAATATTGTGATATGTTGTAGCGAGTAATAATATATAGCAAGCATGTGGGATGATCACTAGATGTAATACTTTTATCATTTTGGAAAAATATACCAGTAGATATTTAGTTGTAACATCTAAAATAACTTAATGATAACATCTGTTATACGGAGTAGTTAATTAGTTGATGGAAATGAATATAATTAATTAAATAATAATAAAAGTAAATTTTCAATTAATAAAGAAAAAATAAAAATCATAATCACCATATGATGTATGTCTTACATAAGACGAATATGACGTGTATGTCTATCACACTGACTTGATATGTATCTTACACATTATGAGTATTTCAAAAATCAAAATTAAAATTTGGACTTGATAGATACATGTGTTGGACATCTGTCAATTTTTTTTATTTAAAGAAAGTGTTCAATACGGTATTCCTAATATTGGTTCTCTCAATATTTTATTTTATTTGGTTCGTATTTTTAATTGACTATTTCTTTTTTTATTGATTACTAATAGTCTGGATACTATGGACATAAACAAGTTGAGTTGAGTGAAGAAAAAACATCGTTCAACATTTTTTATTTATAAATTTATTTTAAGTATGAGACTGTATTGCATACTATTTGATCAAAATAAAATAAAGAAGAATTTTAATCGAGATGAATATATACGAGTTGAGAAAGGCTAATTTATTTTTTAATTTAGCTTATCAATTTGAGTTTGAACTGAGATTCAAAGACTATCAAGTAAGTATCATTCGAATTTGATTTGATTTAGTTTAGATAATAAGTTAAGTTTTAAAGTTATTTTATCAATCGACTTCAAGCGAATCTCAAGCAGCGTAGTTTGTTTTTTCATCTCATGCACTGCTTTTTTTCACAAAGAGACGAAAATGAATTTATCTAGTTTTTACGTATGTCCTGGCCAGGTGGCGTAGCGACTGGAAACCCAACTCTACAATTATTGATTATAACATAACTAATTTTGATTATAATATAAAAATATTATAGAATAATTGCTTTTGTGTAATAAATTTTGTAAAACTAAACTTTCGTTGTTTTTCAGAATATATGATTTTTCGTGATTGGAATCATCAAAAATGGTTTTAACAATTGAGGTCAAATACATCAAAAAAATCACGATTGATGGTTTTAACAATTGAGGTCAAATACATCAAAAAAATCACGATTGACCAAGAGTGATTATCATTGAGAGGGAGAAACGCTCTTAAAATCACAATAGAGGTGCAAAAATATTTTTGATAGCAGAGTAAGGTCAAACTCATCCTAAGTAACTTTAGATATATTTTATAGTATTAAATGACTAATTAAAAAGGTGCCTCTTTGTGGTGAATGATGATGCTATACTCCGGGTTCTCACTTTTGTTAATTTTTGGTTATCTATATAACAGGAAAATAGGGGGGGAGGGGGAAGGTTTAGTTGTGGGCTAAATCACATTTATGGTTCCTCAAGTATTAAATATTTTATATTTATATACCTTTTGCCAAATAAATTACACTTTAACTCCCTTTTATATAAAATATGCTATACTTATACCCTCGTGTAAAAAATTTACACTCAAGTCCCTCTTCTGGCGATAGGCACTTTTCTGGCGAAAATGCAATCACGTGACTTTTAGTAAGGGTATTTTTGGGTTTTATGTGTTATAATATTTTTATTTGATCATAGTAACACAATTTATCGGTGTCTATAATGTAACAGATTTTATATAAGAGAGGCTTAAGTATACATTTTTGGCACGAGGAATATAAGTGTAACTTTTTTAACAAGAGGGATATAAGTGTTAAACACTTTATATTTGAGGGACCATAAATGTGATTTAGCCTTAAAGCGATGTTCTTTTGCAAGATAAAGACAATGAGGAGGAGTTGGAAGTCATGACAGCCAACTAAAACCAGATATAGTTAGTGCTTTGCAAATGAAGGAAATGCACAAAACCCACACGTTCCTATTGGTCCTTTTTCTAATCTTTTGGCCACAAAAGATGGATCTTAGTGGGGACATTTATTTGTCTTTGCTTGCTAGATTTGGATCATGAGAAAATGTTACTTTATTGAAATGGGCATGGAGTGAAATGAGAAATATCCTCTATGCTTCGTTTACTTATAAAAGAAATATACCGTGTTATTTTTTATTATCAATTATAATCCATTCGTGCTAGTTGTTTATTAGCAAAAGAAAACTCTTTCGAGTCAAAATGATAATTATACCCTATTAAAGAATGCAAAAGCACATGAGGTATTTTGCATTTAGCTCAAATGGGGTGTAATTTTTGTGGTGCGTGTCTAATTTTTATGTATTCATGTATTTGAAATTTGAATTGGTTCAGCCGTGAGGTTATGAAATCTAAAGGGACATGAACGCTATAATCTAAGAGCAGTTAGCAAAAATCTCGTTTTGGATGGAGGAGGCATAAATAGGCCAAAGTGTTGATGAAAGTTGAATGACATTTTGGCTTGCAAAATATCATAAATAACCTTTGTTCCATGTTATTTGATATACCCATATATAACAAAGGCTAAATAATATTACAAGAAAAAAAATATTACTTTCTCATTTTGTATTAATTTTTTCTTTTAATATTAATAGAGAGGAGAAATTTCCATAACTGCCCTCTCAGTGTCAAAATTATGGTCATAAGTTATTGTTTGGTTGTAAATTAATGTTCCACTGGCCCTTTTTGTTTTTTTTTTTGCTCACTTTTAATTTAGCACATCTTCTAAGATAAGAATTGGAAAGTGAAATTTTAGTTATAATTATGGATCAAAATTTCGAGCGTATGTTTCGATCAACTAAATATTAGAAACTTTTCAGAAATATTTCAGAAACAGTAGGAAAAATTGTAATTTTTTTACTAAATTAAGAAAATAAAATAATTCTAAGGCAAACCAATAGTTTTGAAATTACACCTAATTTTTGTTTTTATTGTTTCAAAGATGGAAATTTTTCGATGTCTCGGATGAAGACGATGGTAACTTTAATCCATGGATATAAAACTTTATTATTCTTCACTCATAAAAAATGGTGGTGAAGAATCCGTCTTTGAGTATAACAAAATCTATCTTCGGAATTTGGCTTTTGGACTTCCAATATTGAAATAGGAGCATTGAACTTGTGGAGTATTATTTAACCAATATTCTTAATGCAGTAGAACTATTAAATAACCAATTTATACATACACACAAAATACATTAAAATAATTTAAAAATATATATTTGGATTAATATGAAATCTTGCAGGGTTCGTACGTGAAAATCCCGATGAAGTCAAAACTAATCAAAATTTTATCCCGCATCACATCAATAGTAATTATAGACCCTAGTCTCTAGTCTCTAGATAATAATAAAAGAAGAGATCATGGGTTCAACTACGTACTACTAATATGGATATTTATCTAGTTTAATACTAATCTTTGTAATTATTTATTTTTTAAAATTTTTCGATAGAATTATTAATAGAATTATTAATGTAAAATTGTAAATATATATTTACCGTCTCAAGAAAAAAAAAAAAAAAAAAGAATAAGATAATTCAGCCCCACATCCGCACACAAGTATATTTAAAGAAAAACTTAACCCAAAAATGATTGAATGGTTTGCTTTGAGGTTTGTACGGATGCATTTAGTAGTAATTAGTACTAGTACCATTTAGCAGTAATTAAGTACTAGTACGAATATATGAATATATGAATCTTGGTATATAATTCCATATTAAATTGATTGAATTAAGAATTACTAATAAAGTAATCAACAATTGAAATTGGATAAAAAAATTAGGAAAGTAAAGGAGTTTGATATGTCTGTTGGGCTTTTCCTTCTCCTCTTTTTGGATTCTCAAATTTTAGACCTAAGTTAATTTCTTTTGATTACGTGTCGGGAAGGTTATTCGATTTGTCTAAACCAATCACACGTTAATTATTGATCGTACCCACATTCTTTTCTAAACCAAATAGAAGACGGGACACTGATAAATGTGGTGATGGGTGAATTTAAGTGGTGTACGTGTTTTGTAGACATCATAGTTAATTAATACTTCTACTACTGTTTTTTTTTCAGACAATTAATATTGTTATGGTAAAAAATAACTAGTGTTTGGTATTTTATATACATTAACTAATTTATCTTTTGCGTGCATGCCATTTTACAGGAAATATCAAAACTTACAAAAGTTTAGATGAAGCTTAGAGCTTGAAATTAAACCAAGTTACTCGATACATGATTGGAGTTCGTATTCATTAAGAACTTGTTTAAGCTCAATTTGTAGGACTTATCAACAAGCTTGAATAAATTTCTCATTTAATAAATTTTAAATCCTGGTTGGAGCTCGATTGATTAAGCTTAAAATTGATAAAATACATATAAAAATATCAAGTTACTCGATACTCTACTTGCGCGAACTCGTTCAGTAAAATCTCATGTGAGTTTGATAAGTAAATTAAACTTGTACAAGATATCGTTCGATATTATTCGACTCTTGACCTAGTGATCTTAAAAATGTAAGTGTTAATTATTAATTTAATCTTTATCGGGTCACATTGTAATGTAGGTACTCAACCAAAATATCTAGAGAGACAACGAAAGATGCAACTTGCATTCATGCATGGATGCTCACAAATGGTAAGGATAAGTTGCAAATGCCAAAGAATAAAAAAACATTAGCTTAATAAATTTGAGGACTCTAAAAATGGAATCCCCATAAGGATAGGCAACTTGATCATATACTATATCGTAGCAGTTGACAGTGATGAATGGGTGCGTTTCCATATTTATTTGGAATTTTCCAGCTGGGCGGTTATACCAAATTTATGATATTCTTTCACTATCATTTTTTCTTTTTATAAATAATTTATTCTTTCACTATCATATACGGACCCACAAAATCAAAGGAAATATTTCTCTTTGATTCTATTCGATATAATTTTACATAAAGAACTTAGGCATGTTGATGGATTTTGGTTCAGTTTTGCGGGTTTCACAAGATCGGGTCAAAACTCTTTTAAATGAGTTTTCGTCAGACCAGGAAACTCGATAGAAATTTATTCTCAAATCTACACCCAAATTATTGAAACCTATAAAACACTGAGTTGACATATACCATCTATTTTTTTCCCCAAACTCTCTAAAAAAACATTGATTTGACACCTACCACCTGTTTTTTTCCCCACACCCCAACATTTAAAACCAATCCAAGTGAGGTTTCAATTTTTCCAAAACCACAAAACTCAACCTCCAAAACCTAATCAAATGAGGTTTCAATTAGGTTTCAAAGGTTTTACCGAAATTAACCACACACCATTTTTTTTAAACCGAAACCCACAAAACCGGGTCATAATCCATCCAAATAGACCCTTACCATTAATCCCTATTCTGGTCTTCCCTGCATCAGATATTCCCAGATATTTATGTATGTTTGATGATGTGTATATTATCTAATATTCTTTATTTTACTATGATAACAATAAATATTAAAAAAAAGTTTATATAGCTCAGTTTATATTTTATATTCTATAGATTGTGCTGTGTTGTTCCTATCTCTTTGTCTCAATTTTTAGAAGTAAATATAATTAATGCATTAAAAATAAATTGAGAGAGATAAGAACAACATTAGTGATGTCGATAATTAGATTTTCTAACAAGCATTTAATTATTGGAATTGTTTTTCGAAATAGTGTAAAAACAAACGACAATATATTTGTAATATTACTAAATAATAGATCAAATGGACCATTACGTATAAAGGAACATGTAAGGGTACTATCGTCTTTCTGTATCCCCAATGGCCCATTAGATGGTTCATGAACATATAGTAATGTGGATGATTAAAGTAGGTTTAGGCTTTAGTTAAATAATTTAGTCAAGGTCTATAATCTTCCTAAACATGATTAAGAAAACTATGTTTCCTCTAATCATTTTGCTTTATCAAGTCCACTTGCAATATAAAACAAAAATGGTTAATGTAATTATGTCGAGTATCCAAATAAAACAAGAAGAATATGGTCACTAGGGGTGAGCATTGGGTTCGGGTAACCCAAACCTGACTCGTCCCGTTTTTAAAATATCCGAACGGGACGAGTATTTTTTGGGTTTGGGTACCCGAACTTGAAAATCCGTATTTTTTTACGGAAATACGGGACGGGTTTGGGATTAGCCTCTCCAACCCCGAATACTCGAACCCGCCTATATCTTTTTTATTATTATTATTATATAATTATACACTTTATTTATGTATCAATTAATAAATTAATTAATATCATCTAATAAAAAAAATTTACTTTACCCTAATACATTTTTTAAACGTACACTAGTTATTAATACTTTTTTCATTAAGTTTGTCTCAGTTCTAAAAACTCACATAGTCTCCACGACTCTACCACTTCTTCTTCTTCCCACCTATGCCACGACATACAATAATTACTTTTTTGGTTTTTGTTTGCTCTACTAATTAAATTACTACTACTACTAGTCTAATACATACAAAATTTTATACGAAATATTGTAATTTAATGTTGTTAAGTGCGTGAATAATTAATGATTTAAAATAATATGGGACCCGTAATCCCGTCCTGTCCCGTTTCGCAATATTTCGGGTACCCGCTTCCGGGTACCCGAATTATTACGGGACGGGTTTGGGATGAAATGTGTCAATCCCGAAATTTATTATACCCATATCTCTAACCCCAACCCCGCCCCGTGCCCACCCCTAATGGTCACCTACTTTAATTTGCTTCAATGGGAAAGTATTATATTGGAAGCAGCAAAGGGAAAACAAATTAAAGGTCTCATTTTTGTACTTCTAAATCTTAATTTGTTGCTTCCAGTAGCAAAACATATATGTGTTATTAGTCATTTTTTCCCGTATTAATATTCTATATATAGAAAAAGGTTCTCAATGTTATTAATTTATTAGCCAATTATATCCATTCAAAGATTTTGAGTTGATCGTAGAGGAATTATTGCTATTATTTTAAGAGAACATGTAATTATGGCTTAGTTAATATTCACATAGGTGCACTAGTCAATTATCGAAGGATGTTAGTTCCGTTGTACGTTGATCTTTAAACGTATTGGCATGCACATACATTTTTATATTTATCTCTTTTCGACCAACTAACAGCTCCAAATGATTTATGCCGGACTTACAATTTCTTAAGAAAGGATACACTACTTAACACGAAACAGACAAATACTTTTAAACAAACAACAAAAATAAAAGGGGGTATTGAGATAGACATGACTCAGCCCCGAGCGGGTACTATTTGGCTCAGCCGAGCTGCAACGGGTCGTCGTTGGCGCTGGCTCCGATAGTGACTGAGTCATTATTCACAACTTCTTCTTTTTTGTAATTTTTTTTTGCTGAATTTCAATTTGACCCTGTAATTTTCCAAAAATATAAATTTGACCCCAAATTTAAATAATTAAAAAAATTGAAGTATCGGTAAGCTTATTTAATACAAATAATATTAATAGTATAGCACCATTCAAATTAAACCAAAGAAGACTTAAATAAATTTTAAGTACTGATTACAAAAATTTACAACTAATTTTTTGGAGTCTTACTAAAGTTGGACTAATTTTCGAAAAAAAAAAAATTCTAAGTTGGACTAAAGTTAGTGATGCTAAATTTGAAGCACACCAGAACAACAATAGACTAAGCAAACAAAATAAATTCAACATGGTAATATTAAAACATTGCATTCTAAGAGTCGATCTTGATTTTACCTTACCATTAAGACAATTTGTACTCTATATCAAATTTGTTTTTGCTGGCACCCCCTCAAAACCAACCAACTCATCTCGATGTGACTAATGTTTGGATTTTTTCTTAATTGAGTTTTATGCTAATTTGGATTAATTTATTTATTCATCCTAATAATAAATCATTATTACTAATTCTCTTGTTATTTCTTCTTATCTATTTATTGAAACAAGAAAATAAAAGGAAGAAAAGGACATTTAGTACTTTCAAGTAAATTTCTGGCTAAATGATAGACAGTTGTCTTGAGTGGGACGACGCAGCAGGGGAACCAATCCCTATTATTTATCCAAGAAAATATTGTATCGCAACTGGGCAGTAGTAGTACTAGTATTTCACCCATTTCCTCAAGATGGAGGAATCAGAATCCCCATTCTACCCTCGGCATCATCATCTTCTTCTTACTTTCTCTCTCCTCCACAAAACCTTCACTCCTTCGCCTAGAGAGAGAAAATACAAAACCCAAATTAAAAATCGAAAATGTCCTCCGAAGCAGAAGAGGAAGCAGCTAACCGCCGAACTATGATGATGGATTTTGATCTCGATCTCGACGGTTCCTGGCCGTTGGATCAGATCTTCGCTGCCTCCACTCATAATACGTCGTCGTTTCTGCCCACCAACTCCGACCAGCCTTGTTCGCCTCTTTGGGCCTTTTCCGATGAGAATAACAACAACAATCATAACGACGGCGCTAATTTCGTCGCCGCCGGCGGTTTCCGGCTCTCTGATTGTTCGAGAATCATAACTTGTATGGTGCTTTAGTCTGAGCTTTTGTTTTCTGTTAAGCAATTGGATTTATTGTTTAATACAAAAGTTTGAAATATTTTAAGCTTGCTTTGTATTCCTCTGCTGTTTTCTTGTTACTTGTAATTTGGGATTTTTCCTTCCATTGGTACTAATTTACAGAAATTTTAATTTTTTTAATGTATTCTTGCAGATGACTCTCAGCTATTTTCAGTTTTTTTACACTTTCCAGTTGCAGCTTTATGAAGTGAAACCTTTTCTATTCTTTTGTCTTTTCTTTGTAGCTAGGCTGAAATTTTATTAGTTTGCTTGTTAGAGTATGTATGTGGTTTATTTGGATTTGGAATATGAATGAATCAAACGCTAATATGGAAGGTTCTTAGAGTTTCTGATATCTCATCTGGAAATGACACTTTATCTGTCTGTTAGTTAGCCGAATGTGCTGTGCTTTCAGGAGTGTATAACTGCAGTTATGTGTCTTGATTTCTTCAAATGCCAAGTCGATTTTGCTGTAGATGTTTTAGTTGATTATACTTAATTTTATTGGACTCATGTGTATATTGCGTTTTTTTGTACAGATTCAGATAAACCTGATGTGCCAGCTGAAAGTGCAATGGCAAATGGTGACAAAAAGAAGCTTCCTTCTCCACTTATGGGATTGATGCCTATCAATAATCCAGATGGATCTTGTATAATAAAAGAAAGGATGTCACAGGCTCTTAGGTACTTCAAAGACTTGACTGGAGAGCATGTTTTGGCTCAGGTTTGGGCACCCGTAAAAAAAGGCGGTCGGTATGTGCTCACGACATCAGGGCAACCCTTTGTTCTTGACCACAACAGTAATGGTCTTCATCAGTATAGGTTGGTCTCTCTGATGTATATGTTTTCTGTGGACGGAGACACTGATGGAGTCGTCGGGCTTCCAGGAAGAGTGTTTCGGAAAAAGTTGCCAGAATGGACACCAAATGTGCAGTACTATTCCAGAAAAGAGTTTCCTCGTCTGAACCATGCTCTGCATTACAATGTTCAAGGAACTTTAGCTTTGCCTGTATTTGAGCCTTCTGGGCAGTCGTGTGTTGGCGTAGTTGAGCTCATAATGACCTCCCAGAAGATCAATTATGCTCCGGAGGTTGATAAAGTTTGCAAGGCTCTTGAGGTTAGTTTGTGTTATATACCTAATTTATGTAAGAACTATTTAAGCCCTCATTTTGTTATCATCATCATAGTAACTGAAGCGTTGTTGACAAGACTGACTCAAGTCACGACTTTCACCTGCTTCCGGTGACAACTACCACTGTTCATGCCATTTCGATAGATATTCTTTATGGAAATTGTTGTTTATCTACTTGTAGAATTCTTGATTTTGCTATTGGGGTTTAATACCAAATTTTATTGGTGTAAAACAACTTGAGTGATGCATCACTCTTAATAGCAACTTATGGTTTATATGGGTACTCCTAAGCATGATTGCACTATAACCACTACAAATAGCAGCTAGTGGCAATCTAATTCAGTTCTCTCAGGAATAATTAAGATTTTAATTTAGTTATTTATTTTTACAATCTCTATTTAACAGGACATTTGATGATAAAGAATAATTGTGTATTCCTGAATGATCTTGGAAGAATGGATCCACCTAACGTAATCCACATATTTGTTTTCTCCTATATGTGTTTTACGATTTCTAGCCAGCGATTTTTTTTCCTGTTTTAAGTTTTCTTTACGTTTAAACTATTTATTTGCTAAGGGGGTTAATTTCATATACACGTCGACAATCTTTGCTTTAAATTTTCAACATGATTCTACATTTGTTTGGATGCGTGTTCGTGGTTTTTTTTCTTTTCTTTTCGGAAAAAGGCTTCTACAAATTAAATTTTGACACTGCTAAATGGTGATAAATGCATCTTTATATTAACCAACTTGTCTACTTTGAAGATTCCTCAGTCCCATAAATTTAATTCTTATATTAACCAACTTGTATACTTTGAAGATTCCTCAGTCCCATAAATTTAATTCTTTTGCAGGCGGTTAATTTGAAAAGTTCGGAGATATTGGATCATCAAAGCACACAGGTAAAATCCAACTGTTAATTGAATGTTATAACTAAAAAAAGTGATTTATTTTCTTACCACATCTTTCTATATGGAATCTTATGCAACAGATATGCAATGAAGGTCGCCAGAATGCACTCGCGGAAATATTGGAGATAATTACAGTTGTATGTGAAACTCACACATTACCTCTAGCTCAGACATGGGTTCCATGCAGGCATCGTAGTGTCCTAGCAAATGGAGGCGGGTTTAAAAAATCTTGCAGTAGCTTTGATGGAAGTTGCATGGGACAGGTTTGCATGTCCACAACTGATGTAGCATTTTACGTAGTGGATGCTCACCTCTGGGGTTTCCGCGAAGCTTGTGCCGAGCATCACTTGCAAAAGGGGCAGGGTGTTGCTGGGAAGGCATTTTCGTCACACAACTCATGTTTCTGTGAAAATATTACCGATTTTTGCAAAACCGAGTACCCTTTGGTACATTATGCACGAATGTTTGGTTTGAGAAGTAGCTTTGCAATTTGTTTACGGAGCAATCATACTGGAAATGACGACTATGTTATAGAATTTTTTCTGCCCTCCAACATTGAAAGCTACATGGAACAGCAGACATTGTTGGACTCCATTTTAGTGACTATGAAGCAGCATTTTGGGAGCCTCAGGGTTGCATCAGGAAAAGACCTTGACCACGAGTGGAAATCTATCGAAATTATCAAGGCATCTACAGATGAGAAACCAAGTTTAAGGCCTGATTTTACTACTACATCTCCTCCTAGGCCTGCTTTTGTACCCAATGGAGAAATCCCACATCTTGATTCTGTAGAAGGAAAGGAAATGTTGGGTGAAATAAATGCTACAAATGGTAATGCCACTGAATTTCAAAATGCAGCATCCATTGCTGAAGCCAAAGATATAGGCAAGAAGCCAGAGAGAAAGCGAGGGAAAGCAGAGAAAACGATTAGCTTAGAGGTTCTGCAGCAATATTTTGCTGGTAGTCTTAAGGATGCTGCAAAAAGTCTCGGTGGTATAATTTTTTTCTCACTAGTTACTACATCTTTGCTTTGAGATTTTATTTTTGCAAGTAATCTTACCAAGTGTTTATCTTAATCTTTTTTTGCTATTACAGTTTGTCCTACTACAATGAAGCGCATATGTAGGCAGCACGGAATCTCTCGGTGGCCCTCCCGCAAGATTAATAAGGTTAATCGTTCTCTTACAAAGCTAAAACGTGTAATAGAATCTGTACAAGGTGGTGAAGGAACATTCAGTTTGAATTCATTAGCTACAAACCCAATCCCCGTTACCGTTGGTTCTATTTCTTGGGCCACGAATTTGAATGGAACAAATCAACAAACTTCGCCTAACTCTAGACCATCTGAAAATCAAGAAGTGAAGAAAGAGGCCTATATTACTAATGCCAATGAACAGGCAGGAATCAGATCCAGAACTGGGAGTGGCTCAAGAGAAGAAAGCACAGGGACCCCTACTTCCCAAGGTTCATGTCAAGATAGCCCTTGTCCTAGAAATGAAAACTCCCCACAAAATGATCAAATGGTTTCACATTTTGATGAGCAAAGAATGAAACTGCAAAACTCACTAGAACTAGCATGCCAACAAGTCACATTCTCAATGCCTAATGGCTTTATAACAGCACCAAAGGAGGAGCCATTCCGAGGAATTTTACTCGAGGATGCAGGAAGTTCACATGATCTACGAAACTTGTGCCCTCCTGGTGAAACCCCGTTTGATGAATATAGTTGGACTAAACCTCCGTGTCCTGATGCCATGCCCATAGACCCCACGGCTGCCCCAGCTGACCGGATGCCGCAATTTGGTTTCCGGACAGAAGTGAAAACCATCACTATCAAAGCTACGTACAGAGAAGACATCATTAGGTTTCGGCTGCCCGTAGATTCTGGTATTTTCAAGTTAAAAGAAGAAGTGGCCAAGAGGCTGAAGTTGGAGTTGGGGACTTTCGATATTAAGTATCTTGATGATGATCATGAATGGGTTTTGATTGTATGTGATGCGGATTTGCATGAATGTGTGGATATATCGCTATCATCGAGTAATAATATAATCAGGCTGTTGGTACATGACATTATGGCTAATCTGGGGAGTTCTTGTGAGAGCTCTGGAGATTGAGGAGAGGAATAGGTGTACATATGTATGTCTGTAGACAATTATTGCAGTCTTAGAAATGATTCTTCATGTGTAATTGTAAATTTTTTGTTTATTTGGCATCTTTTAGATTTTCAGGTAAGTACTTTGTTTTGATGCCCCTATTTAGTGTCTCTAAGAATTTATTACTCTTGTATGCTCCATGGGCATAATTTGAGCAAAAAGCTAGAATGTTGTTTTCAATTGGGTATTGTTTATTTGGCAGTAAAGAATCCGGAGGAAATTTATTCAATATTTTCAAATCCACTGTTTTGTTTTAGGCAAATTTGCGCCTCAAGCTGGAGTTCTCTTACTAAAGGAACAGACAGTGTGACTCCAATCGGTTTTTAGTCCGGAAAATGGCCATGGAGGAGTTGTGTTTTATAATCAGAGTCAGGAGAAAAATCAATTTAGTAATCAATATTATTTTCTAGACGAGCAGCTATTTGTTATCGAAAACTGATTGAAGAAAGAATTGCAGTCCAAATAGATTTTCAAGCAAATTTTCGGGAGGTAAATTTAACTTAGCCTTCTATTGTAGGAGATGCTCTAATAAGAGTTATCAAATGCCAAATTACTTGAATAATATTTTATTTCAGCTGAAAGTTTAAAATGAAAATATTTCAAGCAACTAAAATTTAGAAAAGTGTCTAGTAACACTTGATAAGTAGTTTATGCTCTCTAACTAGTTAATTTCTTGCAGATTGTTCTTTTATGCCGAATCATGTACAAATTGGATAGTAACAACCAAACATAACATAATTATATGAATAATAGTCATCAAGATTTATCATTAAAATCAAAGGTACCGGAACAAGTTATCTCCTTCAACAAAATTGTTGAGAAAGTACTACATTTATTTATTAATTATAAAAATATAAACGAAAATAGTAAACAAGACTCAATAGCAATTATATCGCCATATTGTTATGTTAAACATGTCCAACATTATTAGTGCCTGGATTTGATTTTTCTGCCAAGCCCACTTCTCCTTGGGCTTTTCTTTCGGCCATTATTCTTTTAGTGGATCTATAGAAGGTTGCATACAAAACCAATTGGACCAAAGTAAATAAAGTTCCCACTCCGTTAGGGGCCTGCATTGCAAAATTAACAACTTGGATTCATACTTGATATTTTAACATTATACATTTATACTACCCTTAAAAATTGTGGTGGAAAGATAATGATGTCAAATTACTATTTCATAGTATTTTTTATGGCATCGAAATGTGAAATAGATTTCCTATGATTTCAAAATAAATTAATATATTTGAGTGTCAATTTATACATGTGTTGATGTGAGAGACGGAATATTATTTTATAGGTACAAATATACTTACAAGCATGAAGGGGTCGAAACGGATAAGAGCATAAGTTGTCCACAAAACACCGTTGAGAAAGGCAAAAAGGGAGAGTAAAAATGGCATGTACTCAACACTTCTTGTTTTAATCACCAGTTTCTGCATTCCATCAATATTTCAATAAGTAAGGTAATTATCAAATTAAATCTCCTACAAGTTTTTTTGAGCAAAGAAATAAATGTAAAATTAATGCATGCAGTAATGTTATGCATATAATATTTCATTTTCATTTATTTATTGCATGAGATAATTAACAAGTTTATCTTTTAGTGATACACAAGATTAGGATCCAGTTCAATTTAAATTTATTTTGACTTGTGAGTGTCATCCATTTTATAATAAGATATAAAAAGAATGACCCTAGCATATCTAATATTGATGAATGTGTACAATCTATCCTTATTTTATTTTAAAATTTTACACACTTTAATATCTGACTCACTTTAAAATGACAATTTTTACTCAACGTAAACCAAACAATTCATTAAAAAACATAATCATTACCACATATCTTATTAGTCAAACTTTTTAAAAACCAATTGAAATACACTACACACTTGTTTTATGACTTCACTTCATCATCAATTTTGTGAACAAGACTTTTACCAGCCTCAACCACAAGGTCTATGATAGGACTATCTAAGAAATTTCTCACTTATTAAAAAATTCCAAAAATCATCATAATACTCTTTCAAAAGTCAAACCAACAATTTTTTTTTGTTTTAAAAAAATTAACTTATCCAAAAAACATTCTCTCAATTTTTCAAAAACAATAGCCATTTGAAAAATCTCTTTTATTTATAAAAAAAAGGTACACAAACTTTATTTTCATTTGACATAAAGCGAAACATTCCTTGCACCACTACACTCACGTACGACCTTTGATCTGACACTACTATTTCTATAACTCCTAAAAAAAACACCAATTTCGCAAAGATAAAATTATAATTAATTTTATAAAAATTCAAATAAACAATTTTCTTTTAAAAACATATAAATCGAGAAGATCTAAAAAAATCTTGAATTTCTAGAAGCACTTTAAAAAACACGAAACAAACGGCCCCCTCTCTTTTGTCTCATTCATGAAAACGTTCTATCAAAAAGCAAACCAAACCAAACGTGCCCTTAACCATTTAATAATTAATTATCTTCATCAAGTATACAAAAGATCTAGTGCCGTATAAGTCCATAAGAAACACTTAATAATAAGTAAAAAAAAAATGAAAAAAGAAAAGGAGTAGTATGTAGTATGTACCATGACCGCCAAAGGCGCAGCGTACATCATAATGTTGCCGGCTATGCAAATACTACCCACCACCGCCGACCGGAGCTTCGTCGTATGAGCCAAAGTTAACACAAGTACGGCCAAAACCGCCAATAACATGCACTCCGCCGCCACAACCGCCACCAATCTCATTCGCCTCTTCCGATCGGAAAATATGATAAATAGCGATAGATACACAATCTCAATAGCAAAACCTGATCCATTTATAGTTATAACAAGTATGTTGTTTGGGTGTACCATAGGCAATCCGTATAGTACCCACAACCCACAATTCATAAAGGTGGCTAGGTACGGAAATGGTGAGAATTGTTCCACTGATTTTTTCTTCCATATTCCATAAAAAGTTGTCCTATTTAAAATTAAAATCAAACAATAAAAGAATTATTAGTTTAGTTCAAAAAGTTTTTATAAAATAATCTAGAATAACAAAAAAGAGGAATAAATATTGAAGCTTACGCAGGTGACAAAAACAATACGAGTGAAATAATGTTCCCTGAAAATAAACAAATACAAAAAAAAAAAAAACCCATTGGTTAGATTTGGAGTTTTGAACAAATAAAAATTAGTGAAACCCCACTTTTTTATACGATTAAATTAAATAAAACTAATTAAACACACATACATAAATTATGTTCTATATTTAGAACTTAACAAAATCAAGAAACTGACCTATAATACCAACTACAGTGCGAGCTTCATCTTTAGTGAACATGACTATAGTAACAAAAAAGAATCAAATATAGGTATAAAATAAATCCCTTTTTAATTTTTTTTTTTTTCTAGAGAAAGTAATTAAGTAAAATAGGAGGGGATAATGCATGTGGGAGATAGACACACATGCTATATATATAGTGGTGTTTGGATGAGTTTTGTACTATATTAATTACATGGGCAAATTGATTCTATCACATGTGTGACATGTATTGGGTAGAAAAGAACAGACTAACACGTTGAAATATAATTCTGAAAAAGAAAATAATTAATTTCGGAAAATATAAATAAATGAGGTACTTCACTCGAGATTTTTAATAATTAATTAAGAAAACTGAGGTTGCAAAAGTGGGAAAATTAAAAAACTGATGTTTTAAATTACTTTTATCTAAAATAAAAGAATCTTTAGTTCGAATTGAAGTTAAAGTTATCCTTATCCAAATTGGATGGTATTTAATTAAATATACTAATTGCATGGAGTGCAGTTATACGGTTGTTCTTTTTTATTTATGAGGGCAGATTTAGTAAATGAAGGGGAAATTAAGTGGATTACAGATATCAGCTAGCATTGATTTCTATTATTAAAAGGATAAAGTAGTTATAGGTGCATTTAATTACAGACTTTGGAATTCGGATTTTGGATTTCGAATTATCTATGGGATTATGTGTTTGGATTGCAAAAGGTTGAGCTAGTTATCTGGTTCGTAACTTGAAAATTCTACTTCATACTAGTTTCAATCATACTTGTATTGTATGTAGAACTAATGTCATTTTTAAATTTATGGTATGTTTCAATCAGCTAAAATATTGAAAACTTTTTCGGGACTTTTCGCAATTTTTCGAGTAATATTTGGAAAATGTGTACAATGAGGAATTATTTCAAAGTAGAAATTACTCTATATTTTCGTGCTAAAAAGTAGATTTTTTTCGATATTTTCGACAAAAACATCACAATATTTTAATCCATGATTTTACGCTTACTAAGTTTAATCAGACTCTCTCACTTGAAAACATTAAATCTGAACCACAAAAAAAAATCAAAATGTCCGATGATAACAAGGCAATCGTACATTTGAAAAAAGTACATATTTAATAAATTACATAAATAACCCTATAATAAATAAGATAAATGCCTATAATAAATATGTTTCAGAAAAGATATTGGGTTTTCTAACTTCTCCATTACTCGTCGTTTCCTCTCTCAAAATTTCTCTCCATCTCCATAACTCCAACTCTTACATTCACCTTCATCTTCTACCTTTCTGTTTATTCATTGGGTCCAATTCACTTTAGAATTGAACCCTACTTATTTGAAATTTCGAGATCTCCGAATGAACAAACAAACAATTAAAGTATGTCTAATTTATTTGTAGATCTACATATTTTTATTCAAATTTCATGAAAATATTTTATTTGTTTACTCTGCATAAGGGATCAGAGGCGTAAATAATCAAAATTATCAAGTAATAATTACAAAACCTTGATTTAATTAAATTTTAATTTACAAAATATAAATATTATGAACTACATTTGATGGTTAACATATTTTAAATTATTGATTTAAAATATAGTGAAGTTAATTTTTATTAGTCTTTTTAATACAAATAATTTTACATGTAATAAACGTAAAATTAAAGAAGTATAAAATTCAAAATCTGACAAAACAGGGTATAATTGTCTTTTTACAATTAGATAATTTTAAATTAATCTAGAATGGGACACTTGTCGATAAGTAAAAGGGTATCTCACGTGCTCCTCATTTGATGAAATCTCATTTTAGACAAACCCACGTAATAAACATGATTTTACATAAAGTCTTACACGTCTTACACTTACGATTTAACTCTTCTAAAAAAACATATACCTACTTTATTTACCAAACCACTCTCTCAAAACTCAAACAAATAACATTACGCAAATCGAGATTATTTCACAAACGTGCACTTCTCTTCCAAACTACTTTCCAAACACCAAACACCAAACACCAAACACCAAACAAACGAGTACAATTTAGAACATTTAAAAGAATTTACATTGCACATGTCAGAAAATCACACAATTATGGTGGGAGACAAGGAATAGCTAATGTCAAAAACCCTAAAATTGAAATCAAATATGGCCTAAGAATATACTTCTTCGATCAAAGTAATTGTGATTATGTATCTTACACACTGAAAATGATTTAATACAGCATTTTGTTTACTGAAATTGAAAATTGAATTGATGAATGGTTGAGTTGATTTAAAGTAAGGAAAACGACGATTCACTTGATCAAATAAGGAAGGAATTTGATGTGTCACGGACCAAACCGTCCGTTCTATTCATTGTTTTCTTATTTATGGGTAGCTACCTATCAACAATTATTATGATTCTTAGGAAGCTAAGAAGAAGGACCAGTGGTGGAGAATAATAATGTGATTTGTAATTAGACGTCTAATTAATTACAAGTTTTGAATCATGCCACTAAAATCAAATCAAGTATTTGATACTCGATTTGAGTTTTCAATAAAAAATAGATTGATTCAGTTCGTCGTACATATCAAATAAACTTGAAGAATATTTTTTTGTATATTTTTTCAAGTTTAGTTCGAGCTCGACCCGATAAACTAAATACTAATAAAATACCTATAAAAATATCAAGCTAATCAATATCCGACTTGAGCTCATTTGATGTGGCCGAAACCAAACGTGTGGCAGCCAATGGGGTAGAATCAACAATTTTTTTGCTTGCAGGGCATTTTCTGAACGTTGATTTTATTTATAGCGAAATCGAAATTAAAATTGTTGGTAAGAGGATTGAAATTACGACAACTTGAAACATATAAGATGTAAATGTGCTTGCCGAGAAAACAAATTTCTTATTTTCGCGTCCTAGAAAAATTAAAGACGCATATAAATAGAAATATTGTACATAAAACACCAAAACATATAAACCTCATAGTAATAGTCCATAATATTAATACTATTAAATAATATTTGAAATTAAAAGTCAATTTCTAATTGCCACAAAACACTTACCAATATAACAAATATTTTCAGATAATTATGAAATATGTAAATATAAGAACGGTATACCTCAACCCTTCAATATACTGAAAATAGAAATAAAATTATCCAAGCAATTTCACTTTTATTTCGAGTTGAGACTAACTCATAAATAAATCGGACCTAAAAATAAGATTTGGTACAGATAAGATCGAGTCGAGCCACCAAACTTGGGTAAAAGGATCAAAAGTAATACGTGGAAGAGTTCAAGAGAGCCTTGGGTTCTTTTAAAAAGGAAAAGACAGACCCTTGGGTAATTGTTGCACAATATAATTTGCCTCGATAAAATTAACAAAATAGATATATTTCTTTCGCACAACTTCAACATCACAAATAAACTACAAGTTAAAGAACAAAACAATACACGGACAAAGGAAAAGATAAAAAACAGAATGGCAACCCAAAGGCCTTAGCAATAAGAAGCCTCAGCAAACACTATACATAATCATATTCTTACAGCATATCCGTGTAAGAACTTAGTGGGACTTGTGAGAATCAACAACAATCAACTTCGAAACCCGAATGCAGACCACTTCTTTGATGTCTCTTTCTTTGTCCGTTTGGAATTGGGATCGATAAGGTTTTCAAGTGATTTTGCCTTCTTGTTTCTAGACCTACCAGCTTCTTTCAATAGCTCAGCTAGCCTTTTCTTCTCATCGTCAAAATCAGAATTTGCAGTTCCAAGTTTCTCTTCTCGCAGCTTAAGAACATACTCCAGAATCTCTATTGCATCTTCAATTCTGCAAATTTAATCAAAGAATGCTATTGGGATACATAGCTTACTGGAGAAAGAGAAAAAAGAAAGACTTATAGTTCAACATTAATCATTTTTGTGCAACAAAGTCCAGAATGATAAATAGCATGGGCTTGTTGTTTAATGATTAACACCGAGTGAAATGTGCAAAAGCGGCGGGAAGGGGATGCAATTTGTCTAAAGTTCAGGACAGGTTAATGCAATTATCCCAACAAGAAACATTGCAGGAATTAGGCACCAATGTTTTCTTATGAAACTTTTTGGTAACAAAGATTATGTGAGATTAACTATCATCTCTTGTCAAGAATATAATGGGTCGACCCATGAATAAGTGATAACCCGCCACTTATAGACAATAACACAAATCAAATTATCTCAAGTTCAACCCTATGAAAATATAATCTCTTTGGTTCATCAAGAAGTTCAGATGGTGAAGTTTTCCTCATTTTACTAGTTTTTCACTAATACTATATGTTTTTCACACTGCTACCAAAAAATCTAAAATGTCTGCTACTAAACAAATCTAAAAATTATATCATCTTATCGTAATAACTTTTTTTTTTTTAGACTGAATAAATCATTACATATCAGATAATTCTGCATTGTTTGTGAATATGTTCCAAAAATTAAGTGACCGAAACATTAAGAATAACACAGAAAGAAATACGTAATAGTAAGATGATATTACCTTCCCATAGCATCATAAGTTGCTGCGAGATTGCTATAAACACCGAGCGTATCCTGATGACATGGCCCACACTCCTGTTCAAGTATTTCTCTAGCTTCTTCAAACAACTCAGCAGCCTCATCAATCTTAAACAACTGTACACAAGCCAACCCCATTTGGTTTAATACAACCCCAAAGAATGCTGATTTCCTCTCACCACTGGCTCTAAGTTTTGCGACAGCACTTTCAAACGAGCCACGGGATTCTTCATACTTCCCAACCATATAAAACATCACGCCCATCCGTGCCTCAATTCCAGCTATCGTACTTTGCTGCCCTGGCTTATCCTCCAAAAGTTTCATAGCCTTTTGAAGAAGTTTTAAAGCTTCTTCAGGTTCATTGAACAATTCATAAATGGCAGAAATTTCAGTCATTCCACTTGCAATCTCTTCTGCAGTGGTTCCAGGTACAGGTTTTGCATATATTCTCAATGCATTTTCACAATAAGATCGAGACTCCCTCAGCTTTCCTGTTTTATAATATAGATCAGCAAGGCGTACAAAGACGGAGGCAACAGAAGGGTGGTTATCTCCCTTTGAAGATTTGAAGACAGTGAGTGCTTTCTGATAGGAGAAAACTGCCTCATCAAAGCGGGTAAGGGAGGAGTAGATATTGCCAATGCTAATATCAATAGAAGCAACCTCATGTTCTTGTCCATTAGCTATCATAGCCATGCTGGCAAGTACAAGGTGCTCCAGGGCTGATTCGTAGTCTCCTTTAGCCTCACATATGAGTGCCATTAATCGACGATCTGCTGCTTCCTCAAGAGATGCAGGAGGACTATGCACGCGGTGGATTTCAAGAGTTTTCTTGGACAAATTTTCAGCTTCGTCAAATTGCATTGCTTGAACATGAGCTTCGGCCAAGTATCTGCAATTTCAGATTTGCCATTTGAAATCAAAATCAGCACAAGATTTATCATGACTGGCAGTTTCAGCTTAAGTTTTCCAATGAAATGGCAGATAAAGTAAGCAACAAGCAACAGATTTATGCTTCTGCTGGAAAATTTCAAAATTATAAACACAACATAGTTATTTGTTCCATGCTGCAACATAAAAGAACATTGTTTCTGTTGGCAAACGCTGTTTGAAGAGAATGTGAAAGGTCTGGACTTGAGATATGCAACGAGATTGCATCAAATGTACAGTTTATCCTTGCAAATTTAAAAGCTAAGCAGAGGAAATTATCAATTGCATGCAGATTGTAGTTACAATCATCTTTCAGACAAAGAATCAAATTCAATATGACCATATATTGATTTAAGAAGAAAATTACACAGGCCAGTATGTTCATCACTAGTATTCTCAGGCAAACTACACGAGGATGCTTTCTTTTGTAAATTGTGTCATAAGCAGAAGTCATTAACAAGCCAGTATTAGAAAAATATCTTGTTTTCACATTATTACGTGTGGTCCTGTATTGTTATGTGTACTCTATGATTTATGTTGCATCAGAATAAAATCTTACCAGGTATATTTTAACTGCTACATTAGGGATCATAATTTATAACCATCTTATATGTCCAGAATTAGCTTCCCAGGTGAGATGTACTAGATTCAGTTATGATACCTTCTGTAGGCAAAATATTTGACCCTTAATAGGTTATAATTTATAAATATGAGCTCCCCTCATGCCTCAAAAGAAATGATTCATCAAACCGCTACAAATTCCCATTACTCAAACTAAATATGAGCCCCTTAAGACTTAAGTTAACTTCAGACTTCAATTGAAATGGGCCAACATTTGGCTACATATAGTCTAGTTAAAGACATATTTACTCTTTTTACTAGGCACAGATTTTATAAAGGTTTCTTTTCCAAAATTTAAGATTCAAAATCAATTGTGTTCTCTCCAACAACCAACGCAATATTAACCTTCATCACTGATTACCAGCAACCTCGCTTCAATCCCAAAAAAAATTCCGTTTTCTTGATTCCATCGGCTTAATCTAAAACACAATGATCACTGCCAATATCAACTACCCAAAATTCCCAAGGCAGAGCACCAATTAATTGCTCCCACCCACCAGTACAAGTCATGATTTTAGAATTTTACTTACTAATGAGCTATTTAGTATAATATATAAGCCATATAAGCACTAATTGAATCACCACCATTAAGCATTAAGAACTACAGTTTTTTCACTTTGCGTGACAAGTACGAATTGGAGACTCATCCCTGGAAACACCAATTTAGTTTCATTTTGAAATTTATAAGACAGACCATGGTTACAAAGGCACAACATCCAATAGGACCAATACTGCAACCACTGATATAGTAATTATGGATTACGTAGACAATAACATAAGAAAGGTTTACATTTAAATGATTTTGTTGCTATGAACCTTTTTACCTATCAAAAGGAGTACAGTACAGCAGTGCTATTAACTTGTTTCAAAATTTGCTGCTAAGTACAACTGTTAAACAGTTTATGAGTTGTGATATTTCAGGTCATGACAAAGATGGTGGTTGCAGCAGTGATTCTAAATTTGGATGCAAATATGTTATATGAACATCTCAAAAATTATGAATTTGATGGGTGACAGTAATTAACATAGGCCGAATTCATCTACATATTAACAACAAAGGCATTACAATTTAAAACTACAAGGTGTAAAATTCTTATTAGATATCATTCCAAGGAAAAGAAAGCAGCAACGCCAAACATAACCCAAGGAAAATGAGAGCAACACCAATTATAATCGCGAAATGAACCAACTTTCTCGAAACACTTAAAGGGTACATTTAACTTCATATTATTAATTCTACATACAACTTTAAAGGGAAAAGCTAAACTCTGAATAACAATTTCTTAGAGTCCCTTCCAACCCACAAACAGATTTTAACATATAGCAGTTCAACATTTCAAGCTAACCCAATTCCCATGAAAATGCAAAAGCAAATTACAAAGAAATGAGTTATTTAACGCTACAATAGAAAAATTAGTAACCCTAACATTCCCACATTCAAGTACATGTAATTAAGATTTATCACTAGATCCAAAAAAAATAGATTTATCAAAAAAGGAAAAGTACTCGTACTTCAGATGGTCATCTAATTCCAGCATTCAAACACACAATTACAACCCTGTTTCCACAGTGTCACCATACTACACAGAACATATCACTCAATTTCACACCTTACTTTTACTTATATTATAAGTTCCCAAAAATGTCCAACACATAGTAATATGAAGCAAACAAATGCAACTCAAAAAATTCAGGAATGTGTCTCTTCATTAGAAAGAAGTCAACTTCTTCCAATCGATCCACAATAAACTAAAATTCCACAATCACAGTAAAACCAGACTGAATATTATTATTACAATAATAATCGGAAAATTACCGGCAAGTCTCGGCAACTCTGGGATCATTATCCCCCAATGCTTCCATCTGTATCTTCAACCCTTCCTTATAACACTCAATCGACCGATCCAGCTGTCCCAACATCGAATGCGTATCCCCCAACTGCATATACCCTGAAAACGCTGCCAGCGCGTGATCCGCACCCCTTCCCACCTCCGGTACCTTAATCGCACGCTCCAAAACCGGCACTGCCTCCTCGAACTTCCCCAAGCTACAGTAAATCGCCGCCACAACATGCAAGCTCATCGCCAAGTCCAAGCTCGGACCGTCAGCGGCAACCGCACATTTCTCGAAGCTCTTTGCTGCCCGTAGCGCATATTCCAGAGCCTTGTTCGGTCCCTCACCCGAAGCGATGGTGTCTCGGGCCAATTTGAGGAGAAACGGGCCGAGATCCGGGTTGTCAAGTGAGGTTTCATCAAGTAGGGGTTTTTCGGGTGAAGATTTCTTCTTACCGGAGCTCCGATCGGGGGAAGGCTTGGCGCGTGAGGTGGAGGGGGAAGGGGAGGGAGGACGGCGCGTGGCGGATCTGGTGGAATCGGGTCGGATCGGAGTTTGGGGATCGTTTGGGAGGGTGATTTGCAGAGGCGGAGCGTCCGGTGGGGTTTTAACGGATACTAAGCCAGGCATTGTCGTTAATTTGATTTTCTTTTTTCTGTTTGTGTTTTTTAAATTTAGAAAGGATAAACTAATGAAAGAATAGATTAATTATGGGATTAACTTAATAACATTTTACCATTTCCATGTATTTGAGAGTGGTGGTGGTGTTGCTTGTGAGAGTGGTGGACAAATTTGGAGAAGACAAAGTGAGAATTTAACAGATAGGTAGTCAAGTAGAATTATTCTCTACAACTGCGCGTTTTTAAGCATGAGTTGTATATTGTTTTATCAATCGTAATTCGAAAGGAAAAAATCGGAAACACTAGGAAAATTAATTAAGAAAGATTTCTTCTGAAAATTGCAACTATAATTTTTTTTTTTGTTTTTATTGATTAAAAAAAAGTAACATTCCGACATATGTAACAATGAAAATTTTGATCTAAAAATTGGAAAAATAATAATAATTAATGTGACGACAATATTTAATTTAAAATATACATATAAATTTCTTATAAGTAGGTTGTCAATGAGTCGGACTCGATCTAGATTCACCTTCATCTATGTTTGACCCCCAATTCTTGCTTGGATCTATAAAACATTGAGTTCACTGCATCTTGTCCGGATCCGATCAGAATTTGAATTATATTTTAAATCAAAAAAAATTTCATTTTCAAAATTTACACTAGTATTTTATTTTGAAATAATTTTGTTAGGATCATTTAATCTAATTTAGCTCATGTACTTTCTACTAATTTTCATGTTTTTAGATAAAAATATGCACAATGAATTATAATTGATGGCCAGTAAAGTGTTATTAATGTTATTTATCGTAATAAAAATATTATTTATAGATATGATTTATTTATTTATTTATTATAGGGTATAGATCTTTAACGAATCAAATCGATTTCAGCCGAATTAGAATTGATATCAACATAATTGAGGGCCCTGCATATAAGTTGTAATTTATTTTGGGACGTCATAAATAAAAATGGGAACATATAAATTTATTTTGGTACATCACAAAAATAAAATAGGAATATATAAATCTACAAGGGGTAATATGCAACTAAAAAACTTGTTTTTTATACTAAAAAAAATGTGTCTTAAATTTGGTTGTCAGTTAATTTTTTTATAAAGGTATATATTTATTCATAAAAAAAAGGTTCGAACAAACTCTAAGTAAGCACAAAAATTATTTCGGTTAAAACATTAAATTATTTCCGTAAAATTATTGTTCCCCAAAAATGACAATCGGTTGTAAAAAGGTTCATTAATTGATTGTTTATAACTTGATTTCACTTGGGTTTGATTTTGAAAAAATAGTTTGAATGGTTTTAGTAAACATTTGAATCATTGTTCAGATTGAATTTTGTGATTTTTTAAAAAGTTTAAATATGATTTGAATTGAGTTTGGATATTGGATTTGAGGGGTAAAAGTAGATCGTTTATACCAAATCAATAGTTTTATAGAAAAAAGTAATTGATACATATGAAATCAATATTTTTTTATTTGAAATGAGTTTGACTCAATTTCGCAAGATCGCACGAAAATCAATCCATATAAACCCTAAATCCTAATACTATTTTTTTTACCGGACTAAAAGACTGATATTGACATTTTTGCATGAGCTCGTTAGTTAGCTGTAAAGTTTTAAATATTTTTCCTAGTTAATATAATCATATGTTATGTTTTTTCTTTTCTTTTATTTTTTCTGTTTTTGAAGTAATGGGTTTGAGGATACGATTGATTGTGATTATTTTATTATTATAAACGGAACAGAAGAAGAAAAAAGGATGATTGATTCCTTACGTGAAAAGAGTGCAAAGTTGTTCATTGCGTTGGATTTCAGAATGTTTTTGTTGACAAAATGTAAAAGAGTAATAATTACTATCATATATTCATATGGCCATGCCAGCAACTATATATATAGTCAACATGCACCATTGTTTTCAGAGCTAACATAAGTAAAGTGACCCACACCTTTAAAAAAGGCTAGCCATGCGAATATTCTTGCAATGAAAACAACTTCTTATTTAAATTGCTCTTTCTTGTTAAAGGCCATTTAAATCAAGTTTTTCAATTTCCATAATGCTCTTTTTATTTTATTGGCAACTTCAAGTCATAACACTCATATCTTGTTATTTATTTTTTCCTTTTTCCATCGATCTTAAAACATGGGAAATAAACTCTGGATCATCTATTACTACGTTCTTGGATATCTTCATTAACAAATTACAAATAAACAATACAAATATCAGTTTCTTTTGCAAATTCCAGAGGAAAACTAGGCACTACATCACCAATTACAAAGATGATCCACTTTAGCAAATTTTAATCAAAATCAAGCCATAATTCCGCGGAAATAGGTCTTGACGAACCAAAAATGACAATGTCTAAAATCTTCTTCATATGCACAAATTACGCTTGAAAATGGTGAAAGAAATATAGTCGATATAGATCTCAAAAAACATATTAAAAATTTGAGAAGGTGTTTTTCTTGCTTTAACAAAATCTAAAGCTTGTTTTAATGAATTTGATGGCTATTATGATTAATTAATCAATGCATAATTCTATACTTTTCATGAAGACACAATATTGTATACCTTGTACATATTTTACACAATAATTGTGAAATGGGCATATGCTGATTAATTGGGAAAAATGTACACTCGTGTAACTCTTCTACCCCCAACTCCCCTAATTGTAACTTCTCCATACTCTCTTCCATGTTCTCTCCCAATACCATCAATGAAATTCTCAAGATTAAAGTCCCCTCTACTTTGGAATTAAAGAAGTTTTTTTGAGTTCACTCCAAAAAGGGTGATTTCTCGGTTAAAAATGCATATCTAACCGACCAGAAAGCTCGTTTTACTATCATTGTTCGGAACACTGTTGGATCAATTGTAAAGACCCAGAATTTTCGCTTTTATATTTTTCTAATCCTTAAATTTATTTTGTATATTTATATATATATATATATATTATATATATATCTTATAAAAATATGTTTTAAATACATACATTTTAGTTTAGGACCCGATCATACACATTTTGAAAATTTTGGGGTTCAAAATGAAAACTTCAAAAATTGCAGGGGTCTTTTTGCAATTTCGCCAGAAATAAGCAATGTGGTTAATTATAATGAAGACAACTCATGGGGACACTTGTTTATAAGTTTTCTTTCTAATTACATTTAGTGGAAACATGCAATCCCCCACATGTATACATTTTTGGACAAATTTGATTGGCTAAACTCCTCTATAAATACTTATATTATCTCATTCTTGAACTTGAATTAGCTCAACACATTTCAGCCTCTAGTAGTGTACGAGAGAGAGAGAGAGAGAATTAGAAGAAATTGAAAAGAAAGGAAGAAGAAAGAGAGGAAAGAAATTGTGACAAAAAGAAGTCAAAAAAATAGGAAGCTTGGGAGAAAGTGAAGGTGATCTTTTGGAGTAAATCAAGCTTTTGGTAATCCAAGTTTCCGGTGATAAAGTGAGTGTGGAAATTTAAATAACGAGGAGTTAATCTCGACTCGCCATTAATTAAAACGCGTTATATTATATTGTTAATATAATATTATATTGTTAATATAATCGTTAAATATAGTTATAAATCTCTCAGACTTTAAAAAGTTAATAACAAAAATAACTATACTTTTGATAAACAACACATCTTGCATTAACTAGCTAAGGCCATCTCCAACCCGGAGGGCTTTTCACAGCCCAGGGGTGTCAATCTTCACCCGGGTGAATCTGCACCCCCCTGAGCACCGTCTCCAACCCACAGGGCTATCTCCTCCAATTAATTAAAAAAAAAACTTCCCCACTCTCACCTATATTATCTATAATGATGATGATGATGATAATAATAATAATAATAATAATAATAATAATAATAATAATTTTAAAAATAAATAATATTAATAATAAATATGAAAATGCATAATAATAACTGTAGAGACAATAATCATAAAATTAAGCATAATAATATTACATCGGGGACAAGAAAAACAACAACGATTACACGAAAACAACTTTAATTTCATAGGCAAATTTATATATTTAAAATTAAAACTAATAATGTTACATCTTTAATTTAAAACAAATTGTTATTAAACCTTACACAACTTTTATAATTAAATGTATCTTTCATTTCTAGTTAATTAAATTAAACAAGGTATTGTTAAATTCGTAGTTAATTTTTTCAATCTTTAACTTTTTTATTAATAATTTTTTTAATAATTATTTATAATTTATAATAAAAAAATTAAAAAAAAATGTAAATGCACCAGGTGGCGCCAAGTGGCACCACCTGGTGCAATGGTGGGAAGGGACGCGCTAACAGCGCGTCCCATTACCAGGGCTGTCCAAATTAACCCCCCTGGATGGTTGGAGACCATCCAGGGGAAGGCCCCGGGCCATCTCCACCCACCCCCTGGGTGGGTTGGAGATGGCCTAAGAACCTTTAATTTCCTTATAAATGTTGGTAGAATGTGACCATCTATAATTTAAATGGTAGGAAATTGCTATTACATGTAGAAATTTTGGCGGTTTGATGCATGGTAATTGATGTTTTATTTAAATGGGGTTGATTTTGCAATTTAAATTTGGAATGTGATAATTTGTCATTTGTTGATTTCTATTCTATGTTGAATTGATATTTACCCAGGTGTAGTACTTTATCTCACCAGGATAAAAAGTTGATTATATTAATTATTTATCTGTTGTTGTTTTGGGCCCATTTGGCTTGTGCAATTATGTGATTAAGTTGAATAGCACATGCTATTAACTCGATCATGAGCCCCTGGCCTGGCTCGTATATTCGAGAGAACAGGGTCTCTTGGATATACGAAGTCGTTTTTGAATGCACTGACTAGTCATGCATAAGGTGTGTATGGGGGAAAATCAAAAGATATGATTGGAGGAAATTATAAGGTGTGTTTGGAGGAGCAAGCTTTGGAAGTTGGCAGACACCGAGATGTATCCTTTTATACCATACATCAATATTTATACTTGTTTTGTTTACTTTATTTAGCATTCGTTGCTCTTTTCTTTGAAATTTTTTGAATTCACGCGCACCCACCTCACTAAGTTGCAAGTCAACTTAAATAATGTGTTTTACTTATTTTCAGATTTTCGGAAGTAGCATAGAAGCCAAGAGGATTCTCGTCGGCGTTAAACTAGAATTTTGAAGCTTATATATATGTAAAATAGCTACTATTAACTTATATTTTGTAAAAACCAACTTATGTAAATTTACTAAGTTTATATGTAAATATTAATTAAGTAATTTCTAGTCGGGGCGTTACATCAATTGTTTTTTAATCAATCAAACAAGACACCTTCTTCGAAGCTACTGCTGCCGAAACTTGTGCAATTAAAAAAGTTGTGCTCATCATCAATCAAACTCGCTGCATGTTTTCTATATTCGAAAGCGACTCAATAAATGTCATTCTAATGATTACCACTCCTACTCCTATCTTCGAATGGTCAAGCAAAACTAACACCCTTAGTACTCGCAAACAAGGCCGCCCATAACTTAGCAAAATGGGGAAAATTTTGTTATTGGAATGGTTATGTTCCACTTTCCCACATTTCGCCAATTGTATTTTGTGATTTCGATAGCCCGAAAACAACTGTAACTATCGACTTTTATCCATTTTATGATTAATTTTTATTTACCAAAAAAAAAAAACGTTTGGCCATTACACCTCCGACTTTCCCTAGAACCTCCTTTATTATTATTAAATATTAGCCATCCTCCATACGCGTTCCAGCGTGCATTAAATTTTTTAAGCACAAAAATAAGAATTTTTTCTGGGAAAAAGTAAAAGTTAAATTTTATTTAAAGAATGTAATGGGATTAGTAAAGAATTTAAAAAGTTACATAGTTAATTTAATTTAAGTATTAAGGACAAAATAGAAATATCAAAAAATTGGTGTAGCATGACCTTACTTCTTTTTAATAGTATAGATAAAAAAAAAAAAAAAAAAAAATCGTCGTTGTTGTACAATAAAAGGAAGTAACTTTTACATCCACTTCCCTCAAAGTTCTATGAAATTACAAAAACCTTTCATAAGCTTTCAATAATTGCAAATATCTCCCCTACTTTAAGTTTTCACTTATTGATAGAGCCCTTGACATTAATTTTCTAACTAAAAAAGTGATCTTATAGACAAAATACTAATAAAATGCTCACTACACTTAATTAAAATTGACTTTGAACTTGATCATTTTTCAGGATCCTTCTTTATGAAGCATAAATAGTATAAATTTGAAAGAGGAGTAATTGAAATATATGTTAAATTTTAAGTTACACATTTTATATTAGATGACAAAGTAATAACATTGAACTGATAAGATTATATGTTATTCTTTTTTAAGAGAATTTATTAATTCTGTATAAATATTCGAAATTAATAATTTACATATCGTTGATAATAATAAAAATAATTGGCCTAAATAATAAAAAAAACTCAATTTTTAATTGTTATTTAAATTCAGAATATTACTAATATTTTTGTTTTGATTTTTTTTTTCAAAAATACTTAATGGTTTGATTCACTTGACCCATTATAATTAATGTCAACCTAGCTATTTTGTTTTGAGTTGTCTATTTATTTTAGCAACAAATAATTCCTTTAAAAAACTGATGATAGTAAGTACAAATGCCCAAAGGTGTTCATTTGGTGAATAGGAAGGTTATTCCAAATTAAGTGCCAGAACTATGGATTGTCTGAGTACAACATTGAAGCCAGCCACCATCTGAAATGAAATGACCTTCACTCTTTATTATGTACATTCCACACGAGCCTCTTCATCGCCATTAAATTGTTGTACAAGTTCATCAATCTTTCGGAATTGATATGGCCACTTTGAATTGTACAAGAACTGGCGTAGATCAAGCCTATTATCGTCTGCTGAAGAACTCTGTAAAAAATTAAGCATGTGAAGCAAATTTAAAAAGATATATCCTCAAAGCGAAGCGCACACTTAGCAAAGTACATCGTATAATTTATGCTTTTTCAAGTTTAAAATTACGACCTTCATCAAATAGGATGGTGTAAGAACGAGGGAATTGCATTTTTCATATCAAACCTTTACCTACTTTATACATTTCATACCACACCTTTCAGAATGACACATTTCATACCAAAATCATTCAACCTTTTTCAATTTTCATACCGCCGTTAAATTTTGGACGGAAATGGACACGTGCGCCGCACGTGTCCGTTAAGTCACAATTTTGAATTCTTAGGGGGGGATATTTGCAATTGGTCAGGGGGGATTTTTGCAATTATTTTCCACCATCTCCACCACCTCCACCACCTCCACGTAATTTTCAATTTCCCGGTGACTCCGGCCACCATTAAACCTCTTCTTGGTGGCTATGGCTTCGTATTGACCTCCTCTACAAAGATCATACACTATTTCGTTGTTTCATATCGATCCCGTCGCTTGTATTTCAAATCTACGAATTTTAGTATTTTCGGTTTTTGCTCCGCCACCGGCGGAGGAGGTCGACCCACCGTCTAATACTTAGTTCCGTTCATTCCCCTTGGTGTAACGGTTCTTTTGCCACCAACCTCATCCATTTTCATCAAGTATTGAAGAAATCCCCAATTTTTAAAATTTAGGTTACTATTCATCGTCTTCTACGTGAAGAAATCTGGAAAAAAAAATTTTCCTTTTTTTTTTTTTTTTTTTTTTTCTGAGAGTTAACGGACACGTGCGGCGCACGTGTCCATTTCCGTCCAAAATTTAACGGCGGTATGAAAATTGAAAAAGGTTGATTGATTTTGGTATGAAATGTGTCATTTTGAAAGGTGTGGTATGAAATGTATAAAGTAGGTAAAGATTTGATATGAAAAATGCAATTCCCTCGTGTAAGAACAGTCATCTTATGTCTATTGATAGAATAGGACTTGAAGAAGCACTTCACTTTGTCAGCAATTTTTGCCGGAGTTAACTTTGAGCCCCATTCATAACATAGATTCTGCCATGGAAAAGAAATAAAATTATTATAATTACTTCCCTAATATTTATGGAATACGAAAACAATCAGCATGATCGAGAAAACAAACCTTAAACATGGATACCGGTCCATAGCGTGAAATCCTACGCAACTTTCCGTATACTGAGAGTTCTTCATCAGTCATTTCTATGTGCAATTCATCCTGCGATTTTCAAGTGAATAAAAATGTTAAATTATGAATGGAAAAATTCACTGTTCACATGGTCATTAATTACCGGTTCAGCATTGGACAGAGTAGCTTCAACTTCAGCCAAGGATGAGTAACCTAGATGAACAACAGCCCATCTCAAAAATGCGCGAAGATCCTGCTTGTTTATACTTCAAATTGGATTTATATCTCCAGAACTGCAACCATACTGCACAAACAAAGTTAATGGTGAATTAAAATTGGATTAAGAATTTAAGATGATGTTAATTACTGTACGTAAGAAAACAAGTTATAAGTGGTGAATTAAATACCTTAGTTACGTTCCCGCTCAATCCTTCATCTGCATTGCTGCTACTCAAAACCAGATAAAAACCAGGTTTGTTGTGAACCCATGGCAAGAGTGATGCCAACATATAAGCTAAGACCATTCTGATTCGAGATTGAATATTTTGCAAAGCTAAGTTTTCTACATTTGATCCCCCATTTACCTTTAGAAAAAGAAAAAGATAATCAAATTTAACATATGGAAAACTATCTAAAAGAAATGAACAAGTCAATATATAATAGCACTAAATAGTAATGGAAATATTTGACTTTGGCTCAAGTCTACAACTTTTACCTGGTAACGTGGCCGTTTTCCTGTAAGAATGTGAAACAAAGATAGCATGGCAAAAACAACTCCATCTATTGAGACATCAAAATGCCATGATTCGATTTCCTCGGCAAGCTCCCTTGATCTCCTTCTTGTATCATCAGGAGTACTATAACAGCAAAAAAGAAGAAGTTGGAAATGGTTAGTGGAAAACATAAGTATCTGCTAATTGGCTATATATCAATGGACACTTAAAGCATCAGTTTCTCACCTATCTTGAGATCCCATGAAAACTGTGTAGAATATACGTTTAGCAAATTCTTTACTGTCCCTTGGAACCTGTCCATCAGTGTAATGACCGATTCTTATAGCATCATTTTTTACTTGTTCATCCCCATTTGCGATTTCTGAAGGAAAATTTGTATCACTAGTTAATAGCTTCGTCAATTCTTTCTAAACCTGAAATTATCGATCAGTGGCCTAACTATATAGTAATATGCCCATACAAAAAATATTCCAAAATACAGGTAGACATCAGAACAGAGGCAATCTGCTTTAGGAATAAATAGCTATACAAAGAAATGCACATGGCAATCCCTTAATTGACCTTTTGTATTTTGGTCTTAATTTTTTTTTATAAATTAGTAGTATACTTTACAGGTATTTTACGGATCAAGAAGAAGACTATACACATAGTTGGGAAGAATTTTTTATCCATTTCCATTGAAATGCTGATCAAAATTAGTGTAAATACAAAAGAGGCCAACAAATTACAACATTTCCGAAAGTTTGAAGGCAATAACAAAGAGAAATTAACTGACCTTTTACGACTAGCTGGCACATGCAACCAACTATGGCAGCAACAGAGGAGCTATCAACACAACCCGAGAGTGGAAGCAAAAAACCAGATGCACCACTTCTTCTCAACTGATTCCATAACCAGCAAGCTGCTCCTAAACCTATCGCTTCTTCATGACAATGGAATTCAATCTGGCCATTGTGGACATAAAAAGTTTATTTCGAGCTGTAAAATATTAGTAGAATTCTTTCAAAAACATTCCAAAAATACCATGACGGAAGATTTACAGGTCATACTTGCTTTGGTGATTTTTCTCACCTTAAGTGGGCTTGAGAGTGAATTTCGGAGCTTAAAAGACTGGCAAAGCTTGTAAGGTACATTTACTGCAGAAACTATCGATTTGCAACTTGCTTGTTCTCGAATGCTACTATTACCATCTCTAAAACTAGTGACCTGCCAATCATTTAAAGAATCGGAAAGAGTAGCTGAGATTTCAAATGCAAACAAATCCAGAATTACATTCAAGTTAACATAGGATTTATTGGATTTAAAGACTAAGTTTTTCTTTTATAAAATTAATTAAGCAATTTATTGTAAAATCAAGAATTAAGGAGGGGTAATAGAATTTGTAGCATATACCACGTCCAGATCCACTTGGGCAACCGCCAAGTCCACATCCTTAAGGGAAAATTGTGAACCTTGGGCAACCACATCTCCATTCACCACAATACACGAGCATCCATCTGCACATTATCAAGTTCTTAAATGAAAAACCCCTCAATATAAGATTTTTAATTTATGTACTGGTCAGGAAATCTACAAGTAGAAAATACAATTTTTTAGTTTTCACACTCCATATTTCAATACCCTATCTATATAAATGGAGTATTTGCTAACGGCAAGATGATGATACATAATCTCATCTATGAAAAGTACTATTAAATAGGTATCTTCTCATAAGTCAAAGCCAACAATCATGAAAAACAACAAATAAGAACAGGAAATTTACGATATTTAGCTTAAAAACTAACCCACTATAACTAAAAAGATTACAAAAACATTGTTACTTAATTTTGCACCCAAATAATCTTCTCTGTATCTTGGTCCCTTTTAAGATAAGTGAAACTTACTCAACACCACAACCCTACTGCAGCACAAACATTGAAGATTGATACTTGCATAAATTAAATTGTTTAGAACATAAATTCCTCTTCTTCAGTTTTCGAAGCAAAAAATGCACACCGTATATAGTTTACCCAAATCCAAAAATAGGAAATGAATTATATTATGCTACCAATTAAATTTAAATTTACCATAATAAACGCGGCCACCATCACAGCCGAGGTGATTGCTGTACATATAAACTCCTCCACATTTAATTGTGGCGCCAATAATTGCGGCAAGGCGCCGATTGGCCTTTCCAAGGAGATGAATACTTCCACTGGCATTCATGAAAACTTCGACGCCATTCAAAGCAAGCTCTGCGTGAGGAGAGACTGGACTAAAGAGTTCCATGCACACTTCAGCACCCACAGCACTTATGACAACAACACGCATTCAGAATTCAACAGTAGTACTAATGTATGCTTAGTTAGAGTTCAAATTCAAGTAGGAAATTGCATTAATGCCTGCCTTTGGTTGAAATTAAGATTTACTTACTTACGTGTCTAGAAATTGAATGTATCCGTAGCCAAACGGTACTGTAGTTTGAGACAAGGCCTGAGATATATCACTTGGAAGCAAAAATTGGTCAAGACGAGTCGGGTCTTTTTGCTTCCAAGCTGTAAACCATCGGAGTTCTGCGCAGCTGCCACCATTCGCGAGCCACATTTTTGGTCTTATCATCACTATTTTTCTATTCAAACACAACACTTGACAATTGTACCTCTCTGATCCTTTAACAACGGGCATCCCAAAACTACACAATATGCCATCCGTCCAATCACCAACCAATAACTCTCTTAAGCACTCCCACCTGCAATTACATATACTAAATAAATTGACACTCCCAAGTGCTTTTCTTAATTAACAAAAAATCTCATGGGTCAAGGATTTGTTTATATGTATGTACGCATGATTGATGGTATCGAGCTCCAAGAAATGGTCTTCACAGCCATAACCGGTGATTTCGAGCTCAGGGCCGAGGCGGATGGCGGCGCCGGCTGCTTTAGCCATAGAGATGGATTTCTTGATGTTATTCATGTTTGAATCGAAATCCATTGCCCATTGATTCAGACTACATGTAGCTACCTTCAACAGCCTCATCTTTGATTGATTCAAACTTATTCCTGGAGAAAAATGAATCAATGATCACTCAAAAAAAAGATATTGTCTTTAAATAATTAAATTACTGAAATTTGCTTGTATACAGATCGCACACTGGTGGATTGTAATGAAACAAATTTTTGAATTTAAAACTAGGTAAAGTGTTGGACGATGTGACTAAAAGCAGTCCATGCTTCACGTTTATGTTTTTTTTAAGTATTCACTTCTTTGTTTGTATCCGCGAAAAAGTACAAGCCACGTTCTTATATATCAAAAATGATTTCTTAACTATCTTTCCAAATAGTACTAATGTGTCAAACTTCAAAAACATTTCGTAATTCGTAAATATCTTTTCAAATATTAATTGTTCTTGTCCAAAACGAATTTATATTATGAATTTGATAAATTCATAGTATTCATATTCTCTCTGTTCTTAAATTTTCTCTATTATTTTTTTATGTTCCAAAATAATATTTATTTTTTATAAATATAATTATTTATCTCAAAAATACCCTCTCATAAAAAATAATGATTTGACACCACTAACTCTTAACCACTACTTTTAAAGGCGTCTATGTAAGAATATCTAAAAGTTCCACTTTTTTAATTTTGATCTAAAACTCCACGCCAAAAATAAAAAAAATAGGACGGAGGGAGTAAATTTATGAATGAGTTTAGACAAGATGATTTTAAGTTAGAACTTCCAATGTTATGTTTGTTAAAGTTAATATTAAAAGTCATGTTTTAATTGTTGAAATATTTTTTTGTTGAAAATTTGCTTTGGCGATTGTACACATTGACTTTATAATGCATGAATGTTATTTTATTCTATTCAGTATATGATCTTGTGCGTTGAGTTTGGTTAACACACAAAAAATCAGATCGTTTAGTTCATATATGATATAAGTTTATTGTTCACAATTTAGATGGGACTGGGACAAGCCATCAATGATTCTAGCACAATGATTCGTATTTGACTTTGGTACCAATGAATTTATGTAACATTCCTCCGCTTGTTTAGCGTTGCAATGATCTCGCTGACTCCATTGCGGTTTTGGAAACTTTGTTTCATGTGATAGATGGACCTCACGACTTGGAAGTCGTTAAGAGATAGCCTCCCAAGAATGGCGTTATATGGCAAATCTAGATCTACCACCATGAAGTTCACTTTAAGGCTGCTGCGGCCGCGAGGGTGGACCTCTAGTATGACAAGGATATCAAGCTCTCGATAGCATAAGTATCACTCCAGTCGATGCCCATTAGTGGGGTGTGTACCAGCTTTATAGTTGAACGTGATCTCCATTTGTTCTAATACGCTAGCTCGCACGAGGTCCACTGGGCTCCTTTTATCAATGAGGATTCGGTGGACCCTATAGTTTGCCACATTCAAGAATATTACCAGGGGCCAAAATTCAGGTTTGGGCTTCCACCAGAGGGATAGGTTCATCCGATAGACCCTCTGATTCCTCATCCACCGAGGAAGAGAGACTCTATCAATGGGGATTTTAGCTACCTGATGCTCCTTTTTTGGATGGATTTTGGATCCCTGGTGGTAGTTTCACTGGCAAAGGGATACACCCACCTGGGCAATGATAAGCCCCTCATGGGCCGTTTCCTGGGGAATGGATACAATTTTATCCATCTTAGGATTGATATATCTATGTGAATAATGGGAAAAGTGTAAATTATTTCTCGCAACGGCGCCAACTGATTCGGGATAAAATTTATAGATCCGAATTCAGTTAAGATATGACTGATACGCTTTTGGAATGGATGATCATGTATGTCAATTCCTACAAAACAGAGAAAGATCAAGTCGGGGTTATTCAAGCGAAACCTCTTTCGATGCTTATGTCAGTAATGGATATTGGAACATGAAAGCAAGGAATATAATGAAGATTATGTATTGTGTATCAGTTGTAAAATGATCATGGAGTATTTATACCTAATTGGATAGGAGAAATACCTAATTGGATAGGAGAAAAGAAGTCCAAAATCCCACCATTGTAGATGGATATCCTTAAGTTAAGAAATAGTTGCATGTTTGGACTTATCTTTCCCGTAAAGTTAGGGAGTTTGTTTAGGGGAAGATTCAACATGGTGATTGATGCAGATTTTCTTCCCAAAGGGATTATTATGGCGAGGCGATAATAGGTCTCGTTGTCGCGAAGTGGCGCCAAGTCTCGCGAAGTGGATTATTGGGAGCCCGATGTTAAACTCCTACATCATTTAAAACTTCAATTCCGTATTTTGCGACTTAAACTTAATGGTTGTTGTCCGTCTATCAACTTATTTAAATATTTTGGTTGTTCAGTACAAAATTTTTCATATTCTTCTAGGCTTATCAATATTAAACTGTTTGTCTAACTAATATTTCCATTATTTAGCTCTTGTTTACTTTGTTGCTTTCCATTATCTTAGATATTTTGTTATCATCAAAATCTACTCAACTCAGCTTATTCCACTCGGTTGTTCTAAATGAGTTGTTAAATTTTCTTCCAACACAATCCGCGGGCTCAAACACAATATTACAAAATAGGGATTGAGATTTTTGTCCGACTTACCAACTAAATAGGTCAAACTGGAATTTTATGAAAATTGGAAACTCTCATTTGTAAATTTGCATATACGCCGTCGTTCCATGTACAAACGCAAAGCTGTCCTTAGCCGCTGATTAGAAAAGGTTTTCGATTTCCATTTCCCACTACGATTTCCATTGTCGACTAAACCCTGAGAGGCGAAGATGACAGAGGTGGCGAGCTCGGTGGTGCACGATGTGATAGGGCGGCGCATGGATGACGTAGACCAGCCAATAGTAGATTACATAATCAATGTCCTCGCCGACGAGGATTTCGATTTCGGCGACGACGGCGAAGGCGCCTTCGAAGCCCTAGGCGAACTCCTCGTTGATTCCGGCTGCGTGGAAGACCACTCTGAATGCCGCTTGGTACTCTTAATTGGATTTATACTAATTCTATGATTATCTAAATTTATTTTGGCTCATTGTTGTTCTTATTGTATTCGGGGTTTAATTTGAATATTATCTAACTTGACTTGATATTGTGTTTCTATTGTTAAAATCCATACACAAGTTCAGCTCAACTAGTTTGGTAGCTTATGAAGTTGACCTGGATACAATCATAACTTGACTCTGAAGCTTTTATTTTATCCAATTAAGCAAAATTTCGAGTATTTTGTTATGATTCTCAGTCTGCTGTGCGGTTTTTGTTATACATATATTTTGTTAGGAGCTTGGATAGAAGGAAGCTGCGAATATGCAGCAGGAAGGAAGCACTAAAAGTGCAGAGAATTTGAGGTGGCAGAATGGAAAAAGAGGATGAGAAAACAATGAACTGAGTTGTTTCTTGAATGACTGTTTCTTCTACAAATCCCTATTTAACTACATGCAGTTACAGCTAGTCAATCAGATTTCTAACTAATTAATTCCTGACAGAATTTTATACCAACTATGCAAAAACTATTTGTTATTTCAGTCTTCAACAGCCTCGTTCTGTTATGCCTAACTATGGCTGTATTAGGATTGGTCCATGTCTTTCTTCCATTTTCCCGGCGAAGATATTTAATTCCAGAGCATGTAATTGCATTGCCCTCATCTCCGTGCCCTAACTGAATTTAATTCCCAATTACGTGCCCTAAGTTGCTGCGACGATGTTTCCCTCATTCCCAGTGCTGGTTCCCTAAGTTGCTTGGCGTCTTTCCTTCAATTTCCCATTAATTCCAGCAATAGAGCCCTCAATTGTTCGTCCACATCCAGTATCCATCAAGTCCATCTTACGGCTACTTCTCGACCCTGCACGCATTGTGGCATACCCACTTTAATTTGCTAATGATTTTTTAGTCTATCTTGATGTTTCGTTTGTGTAAGTGAAATTTTTGTAGACTATAAAAAATCAGAACTGTTAGTTTTTATTCTCAATAATTTCTTTGGCATTAATCACCGTCTAGATTTCGTGCAACTTTGCTGGACTAAATTGATTTTATTGGTCAATACATTGATGTATCGAAATGAAAGTAAAGACAAAAATCAGAGTAATATTTATTTATTTTTTTGTTTCTGTCGTGAAAAAGTATGAAATGTATTTGTTAATGTCTTAAATATTTTTCTAGCTGTGTAGAGCTGGAGAATTTTATTTTCCTGTATTTTCGACATCGCTAATTGGCCAAATCATTGATATTGGTAAAATTATATTGCAGTTATGTAGTAAACTGTCAGAGAAATTCGGGAAGCATGGATTGGTTAAAGAAAAACCCACAGTGAGAAGCCTCTTGACTCCATTGAGAATGGATGATGGAATGGATGAAGGGGAAGCTCCAAAGAAGAAGCCAGAGCCCGTGGATGGTCCTTTACTAACTGAGCGTGATAAATTGAAGCTTGAAAGGAGGAAGAGGAAAGATGAGCGCCAGAGAGAGGTAATATGCTCCCAGTTGATAATTAGTTTTATTTGTACTTCTACCCAGACTCATAGGGAGATGCAGAGGATGGTGTTAGTGATGACTATGTCTTTGTTTGGTTTCTATTAGAAAATTGTATTGTTGAAGAGGCACAGTACCTGTGTTTTCGATTTCTTATCAAGTATATTTATTGTCGTACAGGCACAATACCAGAATCACTTGGAGGAAATGGAAGCAGTCAAAGCTGGAATGCCGGCTGTAGTTGTTAATCATGACAATAGTGGTGGGTCGTCTGTGAGAGATCTCCACATGGAGAACTTCAATATATCTGTTGGGGGGCGTGACCTTATTGTCGATGGCTGCGTGACACTATCTTTTGGAAGGCATTATGGTTAGTCTGGATTTCACTTACAATGACCTAATTAGTTTGACTGGTGAAGTAAACCAGTTTCATGTCACTTCATTTGTGTTTTGAGTTCTTAAATTTTCCAGAAGAATGCTTCATAGCTGTGTGTCATGTGGGAGTTAATTTCTTTAGTATTATTGCTTAAGAGTTTTAAACCTATAGTTGATTTTGCTATCCATGTTGCGCTCGGAACAAGGAAGTCTTTTAGCAAGCAACTGCTATGGAAGCAAGTTCATCTTCAAAGTTAATCTGTAATTACTTAAAAAAAAAGGAATTAAAAGAAGGAAAACAGCATTAATGAATATGCAAAATTTTCTGGAACATGTGGGATTACAACTTATTTTAACTTTTTCAAAGAATATCATGCATATAGTTTGCCCGACATGTAATTTTATTCCATATGGACGGTGCGATTCTGGATGATGTGATTCTGTTCGTGCAGGCCTTGTTGGTAGGAATGGAACTGGTAAAACAACCTTCCTCAGGTACATGGCCATGCATGCCATTGATGGAATTCCCAAGAATTGCCAGATATTGCATGTAGAGCAAGAAGTGGCTGGCGATGATACATCGGCCTTGCAATGTGTTCTAAATACTGATGTTGAGAGAACCCAACTTTTGGAGGAAGAATCTCATCTGCTTGAATTACAGGTTGAACCATCGCTTTCAAGTTGCAAAAGGAACTGTTTCACTGCTTGTCATTTCATCTGTCCTCTGTTTTTCTTTTTTATATAGAAACTTGATGCAATTTTTTTTTCCTCCAGAGAGTCATGGACCTAGAGGGGGACTCTGGAAAGAGCAATGGAGTAATGAATGGAGATGTCGACAAAAGTGTTGTTGCTGCAAGGCTTGAAGCTGTATATAAGAGGCTTGAGTTTATTGATGCTTACTCTGCTGAGGCACGCGCGGCGTCCATTCTTGCGGTTAGTTTTTTAAATTTCTTTATAAATATGATTAAAAAAATTGTAGGATGAGTAATTTACCTGTTTTTTAACTTAGACGTTATCTTATGGAAATGTGTATGATTCACCAGTATTTAACCTATGTATAGCTATCATTAGCGAATAGCGTCAAGGCTTCCCGAGGCTACGACTCGAAGCTCTGCGCAAAGTGCTAGCTTTATGAACGTATAATGCTCGTTTAGCAATATGTAGTTAAATAAATTGCGTACATCAATGTATATAACTATTTAAGTAGGAGTTTGTAGTTAAAATGTTGAAGAATGATTTATTTTAATTTTTAAGTGAATAATACCCCATACAGTTAAGAAAAATGCATGCATTAATGTATTTAATAAAGAATATATAGGTAAATATAAAATATATTTAAATAGATAAAATGTATTAAATAAAATCATAAACATTGAAAAATATTAAAAATCAGCGAAATAGAAGGTTATACCTAAAATTTGGGTTTAGGAGGCAGAGAATAATGGGCTTCTAAGTGGCGCCACTTTTTCAGGGCAGAAGAGACACCTCTTTTTCTTAGGGCAGGAAACGATTTCCAAGCAAAGGCTTATACCCAAAAATTAGGGTTAGGGCAGCGACGCTATTTACGCGGCGCCGGAAGAGCTCGCCAAGCTGCAAAGAGCAGCACTGGGCAACACGAGATGAGGAGGCCTCGCCTTTCCCAGTGCTTATGCAAGCGCTTCCGGCGCTTTAATAACCTGGGGCACGCAGTCAAATAGAGAGGAGATGATAAAGTTTCTGAAAAATGGAGGAAATAGAATGTTATTTAATGATAAGATTTTGTTTGACCCGTAACGTGAGTGTTATGTGACATACAATGATTTGTGATTTCAATAATGAGACTGTCCTGAAATACTTTCCATTATGTCATCTAGCCCTGGACCTCCTTTCACTTCATAAGGATCCTTGTTGAGTCCATGTTTCTTGCTTGTTCCTGGTAGTTGTCAAGGATAGGTTATTTGGTCGTATTTCTAATGCCGTTTTGTCTCTATCTTGATTGTTTCAGTATTAATATGCTACGATATATGTCCTAATAGTTGTTTGTGAACTCGTGAGTTAAAACCTTTGGCAGTCGACAACTCATATCTTCCTTTCTTGGTTTCCTTCTTCTTAACTGCATGTTATTCTAGACTTTGCGGTTGGATCATTATTGTTTCAAACGATTCCTGTTTATCCTTCAAAAAAGAAAAAAAAAAGATTCCTGTTATAGATTCTTTGTTATTTATTAATGGATGATTCACCACCACACTTCTCAGTTAAACATAGAAACTACTTATTAATTGTAAGATCCTATTAGTAATTGCTTCTATAATAATTTTTCATACTCTTTCAGGGTCTCAGTTTCACTCCAGAGATGCAGAAGAAGCCAACTAAAGCTTTTTCTGGAGGATGGAGAATGAGAATAGCACTGGCTCGTGCCTTATTTATTGAGCCTGATCTGTTACTTCTTGATGAACCTACAGTATGTACATGTCCCTCTAGAGCATTCATGTATAATGTGAACTTATTTGCTCACATGCATTTCCACTCTCGTGGCAGAATCACCTCGATCTCCATGCTGTGCTATGGCTGGAAACTTACCTGGTCAAATGGCCGAAAACATTTATTGTTGTTTCACATGCTCGAGAGTTCTTGAACACAGTATGGCTTTTCCCCTCTTGGATGATTTTGCTGGAAATAAACTAACAATCTGTCTATATACTACTTTGGTGATTTGCCGACACATTATTCTTACAGGTGGTCACGGATATTCTCCATCTTCAAGGACAACAATTGACTACTTACAAGGGAAACTATGATATATTTGAAAGGACAAGGGAAGAACAACTTAAGAACAAACAAAAAGCATTTGAGGCAAATGAGCGTTCAAGAGCGCACATGCAGGTTCTTTATATTTTTAAGTACTGTGGTATCTGTATTTATGTATTTGGACAAAATCTATAATTACATGCATGTTATATTTTTGGTGAGATTCGGATTATATCTTTTGCTCTTTTTAAAAAATTGTGTTGCAGACATTTATTGACAAGTTCCGCTACAATGCGAAGCGTGCATCTCTTGTTCAATCAAGAATCAAGGTACATTTATCAGTTCTTTTTGTACTAGATTTTTACAGTCTTAGGAATCACTTATTTCCCAATCGTGTCATGATGCATTCAAACCAAGAGATGCCATTTTCAAATCAATTGATCTCGTGTTGAACTAGTGATATGTTATTAATAATGATGGCCCTTGACATTTTATGGTCTAAACTACAGAGTTATGTGAATGAAAGTTAAATATTATATTTCTGCTTTGCTTTAACAAATGTTCTATATTTAATCATTTTCTCCCTTCTATTATTCAGGCACTGGATCGGTTGGGTCATGTAGATGAAGTCATTAATGACCCTGAGTATACATTCTTAATCTCAATTCCGCTTCTGATCTTGTTATGCATGCGCTACTTTTAATTTATTAAACTAATTTCTAACTCTTCTGCTTGCAGCTACAAGTTCGAGTTCCCATCACCTGATGATAGACCAGGTCCACCAATCATAAGCTTCAGGTTTGGCATTTGATTTCTTTCAATGCTTCAGTACTTATGTGACTTGTGCATCATGAATCACTCGTGTACCCTTTCTCCTTTGTTGACTCAACGAATCAGGATCACCTAGATTATGATTCTGCTCAATGTATTTCTTCCAATTTTTTCTCTTTCATAAAACTAATTTTTTGCCCATGTTAATCCTTTTTAATCATTGCAGTGATGCATCTTTTGGATATCCTGGAGGCCCAATCTTGTTTAGGAATTTGAATTTTGGAATAGACCTTGATAGCCGAGTAGCAAGTAAGAATTTTAAAATTTTCAAGTGCTTCTGCATATCTTACTAAATTTATGTCATTATTGATTAGTTCTAGTTGTAATTTTTTTCTCCAACTGTAGAATTATATTGCTGTAAATTTTAAATTGTCAGAAATTGATAAAAAGTATTTGTTTCTAAGGTAGAGCGATTCTTATAAATTATACCTTAGTAAACTGCTTAAATTTCCTCACTTAACTTTGTTTCATAATTGTCGCTCGTATTCTATCATGTTGCAGTGGTTGGCCCAAATGGTATCGGTAAGTCAACCATACTTAAAATTATTTCTGGAGAGCTTCAACCAATTTCAGGAACAGTTTTCCGTTCAGCAAAGGTATTGCTATTTTCTGCCCAATGATCTGCTTTCTTGCTTATCTTTTTCTTTGGCCTCTTCACTTTAAATTCAAAATATCGAAGTTGTATTGGTGAATCAGTTGTGTAGTCCATGCTCTATAGCTTCATCTGGCATATTTTTTGTTTCCATAGTTTCAGCTACTACATTGGTTTCTATAATTTCTTGAAGTGGCTGTCATGAAGTATTTGAATAGTTTGAAATGGGACCAACTTTCAAATTTTAATTGCTTAAACCGTTAGATGTGTATTTTACTTCCGTTCTTGTATTTCTTTGAGCCAAGTCTTGGCTTCGCCATGAACTCACAAAGCAATAATTGAAGAAAAATACTTGACCTAGAAATTTAGGATCCCCTTGTCTTACAATTGTATTATTTTGTCTTCCTTTCAGGTCCGAATGGCTGTATTTAGTCAGCATCATGTTGATGGCCTTGACCTCTCTTCTAATCCGCTTCTGTATATGATGCGCTGCTTCCCGGTAAATAATTTCCTAATATATCAATTATTACATTATCTCATTTTCGTATAATCAGGAATACACGGCCAGTGCTTGGGTAACGTGATCAATATACTTTATGAGGTCCAAGTAATAAGTTAGCCTAATTTTTACTGAAAACATGTTAAAGTTGAAGCGAATTTCTTCATCCAGAAACTTCTGTACAATCAAATTGTTGAATATGCCGATCTCCTGGTCTAAAAGCACATATAGAATCAGAATCTTTAAGATATACTTGCATCGTATACAAACTCTTGAAGTTATATGCATTTTGCGCTTTGTTTAAAGCACTTATCCTCACTCAGCCCTGAAGCCTTTCTCTCCCAAATGAAGTTATACTAATCTAGTTGAAAATACTTGTGTATCTGTGGTGTGCAGGGAGTGCCTGAACAGAAGCTAAGAGGGCATTTAGGTTCATTTGGCATAACTGGGAATCTTGCTCTGCAACCCATGTACACATTATCAGGTATTTCTTTTGCATATTGCATGTGTGGTCAAATAACGCACTTTTGGCCTCTAGCTTAAGATGCTTCAAATGATACAGGTGGTCAAAAAAGCAGAGTCGCATTTGCAAAGATAACTTTCAAAAGGCCACACATTTTATTGCTTGATGAGCCATCAAACCATCTTGTAAGTTGTATATTTTGATCTTTCTTTTTTCTTTGCCTATAAATGACATTTGCTCTGCATGTTTAAGTTGTGTTGTCAAGCACCAGTAAATGGTTATCACACTTTTAGTTTTGCGTGTTAACTTGTGTTTTAACTGTTGCTTGAATTTATGATTCAACGTTCGGATCAGTAATGGTTCTTGAACATTTTATCTATTTTGGATATGCAACCCAGACCTCAGCTGTATAGTTTTTTTGTCATTTCCAGATTTCCTCTGCTCATTTAATTTTGATAGTTGAATAATTTATGTTAGCTTACATAATTCATTAAAATCTGATTTAAGAACAATTTGCTAAAAGTAATTGGTTATAATATCTGATTAAAGGGAGTCAGTTGATTGTTCACTTGGAAACTAATATTATTCATCATTTTAAGCAAAAAATCACTGCATGTGACTTGTAATTACTGATGCACTACATCAAGCAAAACAGGGAATTGCATGATTAAATGATTCTGATTTCAGTTTTGATCCTTGAGCAACTCCACTGATTGAAATCTGCCATGTGTTTAGTGGATGTAGTAATAATTTGCCTTTGTGGATCTTGTGTTCTATTGAAAGCACAACTTGAATACAATTTTTTTTTCTTTTTCAAAATGTAGGATTTGGATGCAGTTGAAGCATTGATCCAAGGTCTCGTCTTGTTCCAAGGAGGCGTGTTAATGGTATTATTACTGAAGTTTCCTGCAGAATTTGTATTTTAATGATAACTATGATCCATATATGTGGATCTGATTATAGTTTTTAACCGTGTTTTCACTATCTGCAGGTTAGTCACGATGAGCATTTGATCTCAGGAAGTGTCGAGGAATTATGGGCCGTGTCAGATGGCAAGGTGACACCTTTTGAAGGAACATTCCAGGATTACAAAAAGATGTTACAATCATAAATTTCTTCTCAAGTAACATAAGCTGAATGGTTGAAGAACTTGCTAAATAGTTTTGAGAGTTGAAATATAGTAAGCCCTGGTGACATGAAGTATGGGCAAGCTTATCATTCCCCATGCCTTTTAGTACTATGAAGAATAAATTATGAATTGAAGCACATGGTGTAACTCTAATGAAATGTTGATGTTTTGGAGTTTAGTTATAGCCTATTAGGGATCTCTCCTGAAATGAGAGTATATTATGTTATGAGTAAATCTGAATTGTTGCATCGGAAATGCTTTGAATGGGGGTAAAGTCTGGACATGTTTATATTTTTGGCATGTTTCAGATACTTTTGAGTTTTGTTTTTGGCTAGTTCCGCCTTGGACTGGTAATACAAATTTGCTCTTTATTAAATTCAGTTCGATCTGATCTATTCTAGAAAAAAATGTTTAGAATTGGTTTGGTGACCTACGAGCTTTGGCTCATTTTGCAGGGTCTCTCTCTTAATTTAAGTGCAAAAGTTATTTCTTATGCATAGTGACCCAAAAGTTATTTGGTAGTGGTTTCTCAGAGTCACAGTAATTTATTTTTCTAAGTTATTTACCACTAAGTTTTAGCAAGCTATGAGTTAATATTTTATTCATGACTTTCATGCTTATTTTCACCTACATGCGAATTTGTTTGGATGCTTTAATGCTAATGAAACTGTTTTTCAACATGATATGTTAAAATAACTTGAAGAAGTGGTTGGATAAGTTTTGAGTTTATCATTTCTGTGTTAGAGCTTAGTAGATCGGAAGAAAATTTGAGCAAATGAAGCTTAAGGGATATGAAAATTTGACTGAAACTCAAACAAAATCCGATGGACTCAGAGATTTTAGGATCTAAAAAAATATGAAATCGATCCGATAGACCAACTTCAAATCTCCTTGTTTGCAATTGATTTGAAAAGCCCATTTACCTGTATGTATGTATAACTGAGACTATGAAAACATCGGACCTGATGTTTGCTATTGCTGCTGCATATCAAGTCGAAGTGGGCTGGACTGGAATACGCTAATGCTCATCTTAAATTGTGAAAGTCTTATCTCTGATTTCACCAAAAAATATACATAGAAAAATATTTTATTTTTTTCAGTAAATATTATAGTATGAAAAATTAATTATTATCTATTTTCTCAAAAATGATGTAACAGAATATTTGAATTTTATAGTTAATTATCTATTTTACAATCTGACATAAGAAAAAAAATCTTTCAAAATAAAAAACAAATGCGCATCCAGGGAATCGAACCCTGGTCAGTACCGTGGGAGGGTACTATGATACCACTACACCAGATGCGCTTCTTGTTATGTCTGGTAGAAATATATATATATATATCGAAATAAATAACTTTACCCTAAATCACCTTTTGCAAATATGCTTGGAAACTCGGTATTGGTCATCTACCCATCTAGACTTTTCATTTTCTCCATTCTACATCTACATATAGATCTCTTAGCTTTCATTTTTTTTAGTTTGTATAATTATCAGCTGATTTGATAAATAGCTCGTTGAAAATTCCAATGAAGGTTATGCAGAACAGGTTGGGTCTTAGCGAGGTTTGATATTTTGCTTGATTTAAATTGTATCTTTAGAGTTGATTGTTATTTTACTGTCTTTTAGGTCATTATTGGTGAAATTTATTGAGAATTTACATTGATTTATGTACCTATGAATTGAGGGAATCTCAGAAACACATTTTTTTTTAATTAAAATTGTAACTGTACTCAATCAGTACCTGAGCTTTTATTTTTTATTTGTTTTGCTTTTGGCAATTAATCTCCAGGCCATTTTTAATTGTTTAGAATCTGTTTTTTGTGAATGAAAGTTCAACTTAAGAATGTAGGAGCAGTAGAAATCACACATTGAATGCGCAGTTGAGGTCTAGGGTTTATGGAATAATTGCCAAAGCAAAAATCTGCTAGTACCTCAATAGGATATATGATTCTTGCAAATGCTTTGACCACAAATGACATGATTCATTTCCTCCCTATATGTGGGAGCTTCTTGGACTTGAATAACATATTTAAATGACAGATTCTTGCCCTTATATATGCAGCCCAAGTCCTAAAGAGTTGCGCATTAAGTTGGCTTATGTACCTTGCTATCTAGTTTATACTTGAACATTCTTGTGGATATTCAATAGCCGCTGAAAGTTTGACATTTTACCTGTACAAATGTGGTAACTTTTTCCGGAAGGTCGAGTAGAGTAATTGGATTAGATCTTTCATATATATCGTATGTGGTTGCATAGTATTTTATGGAAAATAAACATTTGCTTGTCATAGACTAATAATTTTTGGCTGATCTGAGGTTTTTTGCTTGAAGTATGATGATATGCATGTTTATTGAGTTACTTTATCATGATATGCGTCTTATGATAATGAATAACTTGTAATTTCTGAATTACAACTAAGATGTAATTGTTATGCATATAATTACATTTACAACTCCTGCAAAGATTCAGAACTTTCGTTTGCGAAATAACGAATGATTCAGATGCCTTATTTCTTACAGCTGTTAAAAAATATCTATGCATCACATTGTTTTATAAACTACATCAAGAGCATTACTTGTCTTCTTATTATCATTTAAAGCTGTATATATATAACCCTCTACATATGATTGTTCTAAACTTACTACGAAAACCAGAGGCTATAGATGTTATGGACCGGCATTTCTAATCTGCATTTTCCCTCCAGCAAATTAGCTTGTAGAGGCACTGTCGGATTATGTAAAATCTCGCTCTTTTCTCCTTCAAATTCTTCTCACATATTGGCACCCAAACTCTGCCCTTTTTTTGCTTGGACGAAACCAATGTTTCCATTGGTGATAGAGTAATTTTTCCTTGGTAAGAATTTTTCAATTAAGTTGAGCTGGATTCACCCACTCAGCTTCAATTTATTTTGGAAATTTGGTTATGTTGAAAGTGACAGGAAATAGCACTTTTAGCAGTGAACTACTAATGCCCTGTCTCCTGCAGTTCTTGAGCTGTATTTTGGCAATGTGTCAACATAAGCAGAATTTCTGGTAAATTTGCCTCCTGGGTTTTTGTTTTGGGGCTCAATTGAATTTATTACTGTAGTAATTGCTTATTTAATTAGTTTTACTCACTGACTCCAGGTGGATACAAGTTTATCCAAGTTGAGTGTATTAGCAATAAATGCATGCCTAACAATATATTTCTGCATATTTGCTCCCTATATTATGTGTTTGAAAGCTCCAATGATGAAGTTTAACAGTCTTATCGTTCCAATTTCTGAAAAAAATGCTCTACCATGTCAATGTGTAGTGCTGCAGGTTGAGTTGAAGGGACAACTGAGGAGCTTTGCACACTCTTTTTCTATATTTTTCAATATCTTCCATTTTCACTTCTTTTACATTTTCTTTATAAAATAAACCGCCCCTTGTGTTATGGGAGATCTCTTATTGTACCAAATTCCCATCTATTTTTATAAACTCTGCATGAAATTTCCTTTATGATTTTTTTTAATAGTTTATTTTTAAAATATATTGAATATAAAATTTAATTTGTTAATATAATTTAATAATATTTTTATTTTTATTTTTTATGAAATATTGTTTAAAATTCTGCATAATTTATAATAATATATAATATATTTGTTTTAATAATTATGTAAGCAAAATATTTATTTTTATATTTTATAAATATCTTAGTAAGAATAGTTCAAAACATTTAGCTATTCTAAGGAACAGTATATTATTTGAAATACAATATGTTGTTTACATTTGTTGTTCTTTCTGTTCACCCTGTCATGTTCTTTCACTTGGACAAATTTAAAAGAAAAATAAGAGAAATGAGGGTTCATACGGGTAAGTTAGACTTAGTTTGGTTTTACTTGATTTTAGTTTTGGTTTTAGCGAAATAGGATATTTAAATTGAATATTAATGTTGGGATTTGAGAAGGAAAAATGCGATAGATGTCAAATAATTTATTTTCTTAAAGGAAAAAATATATGGTAGTTTTCAAATCAATTTTTTTAATAGTTTGAGTTTTTATTAGGTTTGAATAGATGGTTGAAATCTTGATTTCGCGAAACTAATACCTAAATATTTGTCTAGACTGATTTCATGAAATTGGTTCAACACCAATCCATAAGAAGTTTAAGTGTTTGGTTTGCCTCAGACCTAGGGGCGGATCCAAGAATTTAGTGTAGTAGGGTTAATGTTCTATAGTAAATTTAATAATCGAAATAAAAAAAAAAAAAAAAAAAAAGTTAATCAAACAACCAAACTTAAAAATTATATTTTATTTACGAGAATATATATGAGGAGTAACAAAAAAAGAGGAGGTAGAGTTGGACAAAAATAAACATCACAAGTTACTTTAATTACATATGATAATGTATTATGACAAAAAAAAAAAAAAAAAAAACGTAAAACATTTACGTATCTTAATTACATATTTGAAGGACATATTCACAATTGAACTCGTCAAGTTTTCATTTTCTGAAATCAAAGCTAGATCAATATTTTTTGGGCACAAAAAATTGTATAGTAATGTATTAAATAAAAAAATAAGAAGAAGAAATAGTGTTATAAAAAATGAATTCTATTGATAGTTATTAAGAAAGAAATAAAATAAAATAAAATATATTAAGAAAGAACAAAATCAAAGAACAATTATCAAGAAAAAAGTTTTAGAAGAACAATTATTAAAAAAGAAAAAGGACTAAAATAGTATAGAGAAAAGTTGAATTAGCATCGGGATAACATACAACAATGCAACACTAAAATACCAAAGCTGAATTTTTTTGAGCTATCAAAATAATACATCTTATTCTTAGTTTAACGTAGAAATAAAAAATGCAATCACCATGAGCTATTTGGAGCTAGAATTGGTACAATGTCCATTGGATGTGGAGAAAATGCTTGATAGTTGATATTGAGTCGTGATTGATCTTTCTAAATTTGATGGTATCTCAACATCCAGATTTGATTGGGTTAGAGAGTGTCCACTAACCATGTTGATAATAAGTTGCCTTATAGGACTCTTTAAATTTACTTCCGTTGAAATTTGAATGTAAGAGAAATTGTTTTGTGTAATCGCTGTTGTTGTGCAATAAATGATTATGATTGTATTTGAGTTCCTATTTTAAGGTGTTACTTTGAACATCTCATCTCCACTGTGTAGTGGAATGCAAAATAACTTTAAATAAATCTCAATTATTAACTACACCACAAAATTTAAAAACAATTGTAACAAACAATCACTCGTCTGTTAACGGCTCTAATCAAAGAACAGGCAATGGTGACTGAAGGTAACCACTAGTTTTAAAATGATACAAGGGGTAAAATGAGACGAACACAAGAGATGAATGATATGATAATGATTCAAACGAAAGAAGAAATAAACAAGTTGCCATTTGAATGCTTTTATGTAACTCTTCTCTCTCTCTTTTTTTTTAATTATTTAAGTTAAGAATAAAAAGATTTCCTAAATATGCATGCAGTCCTTGTTTGTCTCGTATTTTTTAGAGTACTTTAAGAAATAAATTGAGATTTTTAAACATCTCTGTTTTTTGTAATGCTGATTTTTTGAATTTTGGTGAAAGTGGTTTCATAAATAAAATTTTGTAGGTCTTTTTTAGGTCATTTCCAGTGATAAAGACTCCTTTTTCCATTCAGACTCCTCTTCTCAGAGTCATATTCAATGATTCAATATTTCCATTCCATGTAATTTCAATCTACATACTTCTTCACTCTCACTTAATAAAAATGGTAAGAATAACAAATATAATAATAATAAAATAATAAAAAAAATTTAGTAATAGTAAATTAAACATTGTCAATAATTTCTAAGAGTGGGAAAAATATTGTTTGTATGACTATTCGAAAAACATTGAGATGTTCTCTGAAAACCCAAAAAAACAATTTTTTTTTGCTTTTAGTAATAAATTTATTCTCTCAATTTTCAAAAATTATCTCATCTTGAATAAATATCTTATCTCTAGAAAAAACATAAACAAATTCTACTTTGATTCGATATAAAGTAACATATATGTCACATAACAAGTAATATTTGACATAAACAAAGTTTACCCCCAAATTAAGGGATTCTAATACATATCCAATAATGTATGAAATGAAATATTTACCCCTATTTATATAAGAGATAACAGTTAACCTCTGGACTGTCCGTCAACGGTACATAATTTAACATTGTTAACTTATTGTTAAATATAAAAAAATCCTAATATTTTAATAATATTTCATTTTCTCCCTATAACATATTTTATGAATTAATGGTAAATTGGTAATTATCTCGTGTGATATTCATAATATTCAATTTGCCTATCTGTAATTTGAAAAATAACACTTTACTCCTTGTAATCTTATAAAAGTTTCACACCGTCCCTCTGAAATTTTTATGTGTCATTTTACCCCTATATTATGATAAATATGATAATTTACCCCATATGTTACAAAAATACTTTTTATGCCCACTCTCAATTTCGGCAAGCGATTACACTTTCCAGCTGAATGAGGTAAATTGCTTCTTTAAATGTTTCATAGTAAAGTGCTATTTTTCAAATCATAGGGGGGTAAGTTGAACATTATACATTTCACGTAGAGGTAAATTGACATTAGCTCCATACTTAAACTTTTTTTTTTACTTTTCCCGAAAATCTTTGGGGGCCCCACTCTGTGAATAGATTCGTCCTTGTGTGTATTACTACTCTGTTTGATTTAGGGGTGGGAGTTGGGTTTCGGTAACAAAATTCAACCCGTCCCATTTTTAAAATATTCGAACGGGACGAATATTTTTTGGGTTTTGATACCCAAACTTTAAAACCGATATTTTTTCTACGGGAACACGGGACGGGTTTGGATTAGCCTCTTCAACCCCGAATACCTGAACCCGTCTATATCTTTTTATTATTATTATATAATTATACACTTTACTTATATATCAATTAATTAATTAATTTATCTAATGGAGAACTTTTTTACTTTACCATAATATTTTTTAAATCGTACACTAGTTATTAATACATTAAATTTGCATCAGTTCTAAAAACTCTCGTAATCTCTACGGCTCTACCACTTCTTCTTCTTCCCACCTATGCCATGGCATACAATAATTTTTTTTGGTTTTTTTTTGGCTCTATAAATTAAATTACTACTACTACTAGTCTATTACATACAAAATTTTATACGAATATTGTTTGATTTTGTTAGGTGCGTGAAGAATTGATGATCTAAAATAATATGAGACCCGTAATCTCATCCCGTAATAATTCGGATACCCGCCGAATTATTACGAGACAGATTTGTAATGCAATATGTCAATTCAAATTTACTATACCCATATCTCTAACCCCAAACCTAGCCTGTGCCCACCTGCCTGTGCCCACCTGATATGTCACATATTTTTGTTTGGTGTTTACTGTAAAATACTTTTTCGAGTGGGAGACTAGAGAGTCCACTCACAATAGTTTATTTTATTTAAAAAAGAAAAAATAGACTAGATTCACTAGAAAAAAAGTTAGCTGAGAATATATAATTGGTATGCTGAATGGAGTATTAAAAAAAGAAATAGTACTTCTCGAAGTACTTTATATTTGTTTTATTTCACGTAAAGCCAAATAAATTAGTAATAAAATATTGAACCTTGTAGACATCGAAAGCCAGACTTCTCTCTAATTCATCTCCATCTCCATCTCAATATTCTCAGTAGCCGGCCTCTGTCTTCTTTCATCCTCTGCAACTTGTTCAAAAAATTCAAAAGCCATCCACCAGCCCCACATATACATATCATCATACATACATACATATAAACAACCAATTAACCATGTCATCGCATAACCCATCATCAATCCAAATCCAAATCCAAATTCAAAATGGCTAAAAATCCTTTCTTGAATCTGATTAAAATAAGTCCCTTTTTATCATTAATAATAATGAGCAATACTGTTCTCTCCAAAGATTCAGGACCTATTATCCCCACAACTCCTCTCGTCACCTTTCTTGAACGAGTTCAACAAACCGCGCTCAATACTTATGGACACAATAAAAAGGGCTTTGATCCGAAGCTCTATGTGGACCTTTCACTCAAGCAAAACTTATCAACCACAGAAAAAGTTTTTGACAAACTCGTAATAAATGGCTCGGTTTCGGTTAAGGAATTCGATGAGTTTGTTGAGAATTATTTGGGTGGTGCAGAGGAGGATTTGGTGTATGTACACCCTGTTGATTTTGTGGATGAGCCTCCAGATTTTTTGCCTAAGGTAAAGAATATGGAAGTGAGGAATTGGGCTTTGGAGGTGCATTCGCTATGGAAGAATTTGAGTAGGAAAGTTTCGGATCGGGTTATTGATAGACCCGAGTTTTATACTCTGCTGCCTTTGAAAAACCCGGTTATTATTCCCGGGTCAAGGTTTAGAGAGGTTTATTATTGGGATTCTTATTGGGTTATAAGGTTGTATAATTTTATATTTTTTAAATTTTATTAGAATATGGTATCCATGGATTAAAATTGTTGATCTGTGCTGTAATGCAGGGGATTATTAGCAAGTAAAATGTATGAGACAGCTAAAGGGATTGTTTATAATCTCATTTCCCTAATTGATGAATATGGTCATGTTCTCAATGGAGCTAGAGCTTATTACACTAACAGAAGGTAATTAAGTTAATTCTGTTTAGCAATTTAAATCTTGAGTTATTGAGGTATGTTTGGTCTTTTTAGTTAGAAAATTTATTGCATCATATGATGCTGTTTGTTTTACATTTTTCCTCACTTAAATACAGCAACCAAACATAGCCTTAGTACTCGATTTCCCTCCCTTTTTGTTGCGATTTTAAAACTGATTGATCGTGTGAAAGTTGCTTCCGAAGAGCCTTTCTTGGATGGACGTAGCATTAACTTATATCCATTTCTTTTTTGGTTTTTGCTATAGAATATGACTATTTATATTTTTGAAATGCTATTAAACACAGCTTTCTTAAGTTTGTGAAATTTAAGAGTGATTTTCAATGCTTGTCTTTTTCATCTCGAGCTTATATGCTATGAATATGAGACCATACGTTTTTACAATGTGACGAAATTAAAGTCGTAGTTTTTGTAAAATTTTCAGCCAGCCCCCTTTGCTGAGCTCAATGGTTATAGATATATACAATCGAACAGGTGACAAAGACTTGGTTTTAAAAGCACTTCCTGCACTGCTGAAAGAACATAAATTTTGGAATTCAGGTAAACGTGAAATCTTTATTTCTTTGTTTATATTCACATTTTGGCAATACATTGAAAAATTAAATCTTTATTTTTTTAAAGGGATACATAAGGTGATAATTGAGGATACTGAAGGTACAACTCACACTTTAAGTCGATATTATGCAATGTGGAACGAACCAAGGCCAGAGTCCTCGACTATTGTATGAACTATCTAACTCATCTTATTTCTAAAATTTATGTAGGCTATTTCAGAAAAATATAATAATGATGATTTGTGTTTTATATCTTGTATCCCATTTTTTCAGGACAAGGAAACTGCTTCCAAACTTTCGAATAATTGTTCTAAAACTCGACTATATCGTGAAATTGCATCTACTGCTGAAACTGGTTGGGATTTTAGTACCAGATGGATGAGGTAGAATGAACTCCTTTTCATAATTATATAATTCTTTCTAAATTACTACTTGTCCTCGTTTACTATGATTTTGTAATTTTCCAGGAACGGTTCTGATCTAACCACATTAGCTACAACCTCAATCATACCTGTGGATTTGAATGCATACATTCTGAAGGTAATTAAGTTTATTTCAAAAAAAATTCCCATTAAATCGATGAATTATATAATGTGAGCTGTATAAATTTTAGTATATTTTATTGTCCCAGATGGAGCTTGACATAACCTCTTTAGCAAATGTTATTGGTGATAATATCACAGCTGCAAGCTTCACAAAAGCTTTTCAGGCTAGAAAACGGTCCATAGATTCTATTTTCTGGAACTCGGAGATGCAACAGTGGCTCGATTACTGGTTGAGCGATTCCAACGAATCAAAGGTTATATATATATCTAAGCTTGAGAAAAAATGAGTTTTTTCTGTTTTTGATATTTATTTGGAATTTCAGGAGGTTTATACATGGAACGCCTCAGGTCAGAACCAGAAAGTATTTTGCTCAAACTTCATTCCACTGTGGATTCAGCCCTTTAATTCAGGTTTTTTTATGTGATTAATCGGTTATGTATCTATGGGCTTATTTAACTTGGGTACTTGATGATTTTGTTTGATGATTAAGTCGAGTAAAATGCTTTTGTCTATGCATACGTGAAAAAGATGTCAAGATGGTGGATGAAGTTGTCCAAAGTCTACAAAGTTCGGGCTTGGTTTGTCCGGCTGGGATTGCGACTTCATTGACAAACTCGGGACAACAATGGTAATTTTTTTTTTTTTTTTTTGAGATATTGGTATAACGGAAAATGTTATCAAGTTTCTTGTACTGCATCATATAGATTGCTGTTTACCAAATGGGAAATTTGCACTTTGTCCCTTAATCATTAGAGTGAAATGCAAAATACCCCCTATGCTTATGCTTTGCCAAATTGTGAAAAACCCCTTGTGTTATTTTTATTAGCAAAAACTCCCATATGTTATTTATTATTAGCAAAATAACCCTCCCCCAGACCGAGAAATATTTTGCAGGAAAAATAACAATTATACCCCACCATAAAATGCAAAAACACCCCTGTTCACCTGAAAAATTGACAATAATTTCCCTGTTAACTTTGAAAGTTGGCAATAACCCCCATGTTCACTTAAAAAATTGACGACAACCTCCCTATTGATTTATGAAGGAATTTCAAATTGGTGCACTAAGCCACAAGGGTGTTAATAAAAAAGAGCGTAGGGGGGTTTTGCTAATGATTTTTTTTTTTTATTGAGATCGAGATTGCTAATGAAAATAACACAAGTATTTTTTGCCAATTAGGCAATTCACATGGGGTATTTTTGCATTTAGCTCTAATCTTTAGGCACTTTTTCCTTGTGCCTCCTAGCCATTTTGCACATGCCCCCCTTAACTTTATAAATTGTTGCGGTTTACAACATTCGGGCGATTAGCAGTGGACATTTCTCCTATGATATACCAACGATCATACAAAGAAAAATCGTACCTTAATCCCCAACCTTTCGACTTTCAAGTGTATTGAACTTCCTAAATTTTCAACACTTTCACATTTAAATTCCTGTCAGCGCTTGATGGCCAAAGGTAGCGAATTGTAACAATTTAAAAAGTTGAGGGGTGAAAATGGTTATGCAGAACGGTTAGGAGGGTAAAATGGGATTTTTCGTTGCATAATCTTTATGTCTCTATGTCTTATTCAGGGACTTTCCAAACGGTTGGGCTCCAATTCAACACATGATCGTTAAAGGTCTTGTGAGTTCTGGATCTGAAAAAGCAAAATTAGTCGCGGAAGATATTGCTGTGAAATGGATCAGGACAAACTATGCAGCTTACAAGAAAACAGGAACGCTGCATGAAAAATACGATGTAGAAAAATGTGGAGATTTCGGAGGTGGGGGTGAATACGGACCTCAAGTAAGTAACATTGCACTTTTGGACCTATTCAATTAGTCGATAATACTATTCTGAAGGACGATTGTTTCTGTATGCATTGATTTTATTATTTTGAAGCAGACTGGATTTGGGTGGTCGAATGGAGTTGTATTAGCATTCTTGGAGGAATTTGGATGGCCCGAAGACCTAAAGCTCGACTGTCCGTAAACAAGAAAAGCAAATAAATAAAACACAAGTAGACTTTTCGACTCAATAATTCATGGCAGTACTATTCCTCACTCCTCTTGTTCCCATTATAACCGTATCTAAAATAACAAGAAAACAAATTAATAACCGTATAATTAAATGTATTGGCAAGAGTCCTAATCTCATCATATGAAATTGGTGTATGTATATGGGGACTCGCCTGAGCAACAATCTTTCTTGACTTATGTTATACATTGTGGTGGGGTAAAGGGGCAGGGGGGGTCCTGGCCCCCAAGAAAAAAAATTATGCACCTCTTTTCTTTGCTTTTGAAAAAGTATTTTGGTGTTTTATGAAAATTTGGACAAGCAAGTTTTTCTTTTCAAGAAGAAGCTTATTATATAAGTGTCTTTCTCAACTTTGAACATCATTCTTCCCTTGGAAAATTCCTTTTATGTAAAAAAAATATACTTTGATTTGACATAAAATATATATTTATTACATACTTCACTCGAACTATAACTTTGGTTTAATATATAAAATACTCATTATCATATATTTTTTTTTATTTCCGTAATATCTAGAAAAAAACTACCATTTTCTAAAAAATAATTTTATTGTCCACTTAATCTCTAAAAATTCAAACAATTAAACAACTTTATCTCTAAAAATATATACCATACGAAAATGAGAGTTTCTAACAAAATTCTCAAAGTGATATCATACTCAGAAAACTCAAACAAATAAGTCGCGTTGGTACAAATGTCAAAAGTGCATTTTCAAATATTTACACTTATGGACCATGATATATGAAAATGCTCATTCGGTAATTGGTACCATAGCAAGGGACCCACCATCCATCCTTCATTCTTATTCTTGATCCAATAATGTAAATACAAATTGAATAACAAATATTTGATTCCAATGATTGTTACTTTTAAATTCAATTACCTCAATTATCTTTAATTTCTCTTCTCAAATTTATCCAAATATTTTTTTTGTTTTGTTTTGTAAATCTTCATAAATACAATATAAGGTGGATAGATTAATCAACAAAGTATTATAAAAAATATACAACATTAAAGCCTTAAATCGTGAATATTAAAATGTACTCCTAATTTATTGTGCTGACTTGCTTGATTCTTATTTGTTTGAAATTTTGGACAAATATCTTGTTGATTTACTAAGATTGTTTCAGAAAAAAATTATAAATATAAGGGAAAGGGATCATGATTCCCGACACATGTTTAATATTCACCATTCTTGTAAATATATTGCAATTTAGTAAATAAATTTGTACAAACAAAGCTTACAACATACTCATTTTTCGCCCAGCAATGTGGGTTAATTCATAATGTTGGTGAATCAAGCATCAATATATATCATCAATGGTTTCTCACTCCAGGTTTAAGTTTAGAGTTCTCAAACAATTGTCAGTTTGCTCTCCTCTATATTCCTTCGTAGATAACGCATATATATTTTGTCCCACATTTCATTTGTATAGTCTTGCAAGTCTTAATTTTATTGAACATTAATTTTGTAGCAAATATCCCTTCTGCTGTTTTATATTGATAAAAATCTGATTCAAAATTTGTTCAAAAATCAAGAGAAAGGTTACTATCAGTTTTTCAAGTGAACAGGAGGGGCGAGGTCATTGCCAATTTTCAAAATTAACATTAGAATTATTTTCATTAATTTTTAGTTGAACATGAGTGTTTTCACATATTTTGGTTACGGTATGATTGTCATTTTTACTGCAACATATGTACTCCGGCTTGAAATAAAAAATATTATAAGTGATATTTTTGCAAGGGGATTTTTGCTAGCTAGGCAAAACATAAGGATATTTTTTTTTTTGCATGTCACTCTTTTCTGATTGACTCATAAATTATTACAAGAGTTCGTAATACTTGTTTGAAATTTTCCGGTCACATGGAGGACTTCTATCTCAAAAAAATCTAACTTTTAGTAATATAAATAAATAAGTTATAGTAATTTATATATCCATATAAATATTTAAAACTGCACGAATAAACTAATGTAAATTAATTAATTTAATTACCAATAAACCACTCAAGTATCAACATTAAAGTACTGCCATGCCAAGTACTATTATTTTAATAATAAAACCAGTACCAAACTGTCCACAAACTAACATAATGTCACAATCATGTTCATGCACATATATTATAATAATACAAAGATACTCCTGGACATATAGAGTAGTACTACAACAAAACTTTTGTGCTACACTAAAACTATAACTTTAAGATATTTTTCAATTTTTTTTTCTCTTCACAATGACATCTAATTAATAAATATGCATTTACAAGTGTACGTATATATATATATTTGGGATATTTTTACTATTATAATTAAATTAGTAGCATTCAACTCTTTAAATTTGGATTCGTGGAGACCATTATTTCAGAAGCAGACCATAATCTTGCAGCTTCTGATAAGTTGGATCCCAATTTGGAAGTTGAAGCTTCATTACAATCTGAATAATATTTTCCACTTACATTCACCAGTCGCGGGTTTGTTGCTACATAGCAAGTTGTAGCAGCTGCCTGCACCATTAGTTAACATTAATCACTATTTATTTAATTAATACTAGTACTTAGTGGTCGGATAATATATTATATTATATATTTAAATAATATAAAGAAATGCTACCTGAGGTATAGTCTTCAAGAGTTTAGAAGCCAAAAAGAACACCAAATCTGCAAACAAAAGTTTCAACAATAATTTTTTTAATTACCTTACTAAATATTGAATTAATTTAATTTGTACGTACTATATTCAGTTAGAACAATGAGGTTTATATTATCGAGTTTTAGTTAAATTAATTTTTGGCGATAATGACAAGCAAAACAATATTCAATATTAGTTTAATATATAAATATATATATATATATATATATATATATATATATATATATGTTATTTTTTAATAATATATATATTCATGCATGACTGACCAGTAATGAGGCCTTCACGGTCTCGAGTGAGTCTGGTTCTCACAATTCCAGGATGAACACAATTCACTGTCACGTTTGCTTCCATTTCCTGCCAAAAAAATTAATTAATTTACACACAAAAAAAGAGAAAAGATTTACTAAGAAAACAACAAATATTAACTTTTTGTGTGTTTGAATAGTACGTAATTAAACTATTTACCTTAAGTCTCTGGGCAAGTTCCTTTGTATGCAAAACGTTAGCCAGCTTCGAGAGAGCATATGCACGTGTTCCGTCGTATTCACTTCAAATAAATATTAGAAAAAATTATTTCCAATGAAACTTCTAATTATAAAACACTGGCAATTAGCTATTAAATATAGATGAAAACCATAATTAATTAGTTGTTCTGTCGACTAACTTTCCATAATTGAATCATAATTAAAATCGAATGATTACAAAATGTGGCGAGAAATAAAAGTAGTAGCAGCCAATTAAATTAATATAAGAATAATTAATGATAATAAGTGGGAATTTACGCACCTCTTATTCTTTGTTATTAAACCAAGATAACGGATCATATCGCCGGAAAACCAAGTATGAATACTCGAAGATACGTTCACTATTCTTCCTTGCACGCCTGTGGTTTTCGCCGTTGAAATCATTTTCTTTAGCAATAGCTTTGTCAACAAAAAGTGACCTAATAATATTCACAACCAAACATTAATTAATTTACACATGGTTAATCTAATTAGAAAGAAATTACGTGCCACATGATTATATTTTCAGTAATCATGGTCACATACTTTTAAATTGTACTTAAGATTTTAGAATATTTGCACTTTTGATTATGTACTTTGTAAAATATCACTTTTAATCTCAATATTTTAAAATATGTTACACTTTTGATCCTATAAGATTGTCTCAATTTTACATATATTAATATAACCACCTTAAAAATTCGAGATCATGATCAGAATTATAATTTTGATGTGAAGTCCTGGATCTAAAGTGCTAAGGAAAACTATAAATGTAATTTGACTTGATCCGTTAAATTATGTCATGGAATGAGTATATTTAACTATATCAGCATTATTTTATGATATAAACAAATCATATCACAATTGCATGAAATAATTATAAATAATATTTAATTTATTACCTAAGTAATTAGTAGCAAAAGTCATCTCTACTCCATCCTCAGAAGTGGCATGACCGTATGAGAATTTCCCTGCGTTGTTTCTAAAAATAAAAGAAAATATGATTAACGGTTAAATGCTTAATTGTTATGTAATTAATTTAATAATTATGTAATTAACATGCACATGAGAAAACATTAGAGAGTAATTAAGCATAGTACTAGCTTAACTAGTTGTCTTACATGAGGAGATTGAGTGGGCAATTAAGAGATAAAAACTCTGCAACGAATCTTCGAACAGAGTGAAGAGAACTTAGATCAAGACCCATAACAATAATTTCGGATTCCGGATACTCCGAAAGAATACGGGCCTTGGTATCCTCTGCAGCTTTCACGCTCCGAGCAGGTAACACGAGACGCGCCCCACGCTTAGCCAGCACCCTCGCAGTCTCCGCCCCAATTCCAGATGTCGCACCTGCACCGCACGTACGTAAGTACGTACTCAATTTTCTTTTAATTACTAATTATACATATTATATATATTTTTGTAATTAAATTAATTACCTGTAATGATGGCTGTGATAGAGCGGAGATCAGGGCAGACGTCAGTGACTTGCTCGGCGGTCGACTTTGAGCTGAACCCACTCGGACCGGCGGACCCGATCAGGTACTTGACAGTTTCCAGCATTTTAATTTCCTTTTTTCTTTTAATTAATTAATGTCCAGAAACAGAGTAGTACGTATTTAGTACTTTTGTGCAGGGCTCTAAAATGGGTTGTATTGTATATATATATCAGTATATGTATATATATTTGGGTTGGAGAGGAGGAGTGTATGTGTGTGTGTGTGTGTGTTGTGATTAACTAATAATAACTATTAACGATGGTGGACAGGGGAGGAGAAAGTGAGGAGATTTTTATAATGGTGAATGGTGGGGATTTTTAATTAGGGAATCAATTACGTACTAAGACAGGATTATATCTTTGTCATTCATTGATTAATTGATTGGGTTCTTTTTTATTATTATTATTACTATAATTGTTGCATTTGATTATTATATAATAATTGTTCTGATTTCACTTGGGTTTTATTTTAACTTAATAAATTATTATCGTTTTAACTAACTTTGGGATATGTTATGTTGTGTGGATCAGTTGTTACCTAGAGGCTGAGGGTCGGTTTTCATATTGTTGTTTTTTAGGATTTTTTAAGATGAAATAAATAATATGTATATATTTTAGAAATGGGTAGGTTTTTTTATAGATATTATGGAAATAAGAAAAATTGTGTAAGCGATATACTTTATGTCAAATCATATTTGTTAATTATGTGAGAGAAGTAGTATAAAAGATAGATTATTTTTCGTCAAATTAAAGTAGAGTTTGTTTAGTTTTTTATAGAGATAAAATAGTTTTTTTAAATGATACTTACCTTTTCAAATTAAGAAATGATAAGTTTATTTCTAAAGGTAAAAACAATGTATTCAATAATAATTTTAAAATTTCTCGTGTTTCGGGGTGCAAAGTGAAAAAAAAATAATAATAATAAAAAATAGTATCCCAAAGTTAAACGGGCTCTAATACTTTATTCCGTGCAAATTATGCAAATTATACATAGAGAGAAGAGTTCATGTTCAATTCCCAATATTGTCGATTTATATTCCAATTTAATACTAGTATTTCATAATTAAATTTTACTGTAATTGAATTGTAAATTTGTAATCCAATATATTCGATTTAGTATATATTTTTTATATAATTATATAACTATTTCACTATAAAGGAAAATTAAGGGGAAGGAAAGATCGGAGTAAAAATATAATTAGTTCCAGTATCACACGGCCTGGAATCTGTCACTTCCTTGGATGCTAAAGTTACCTGTCAATCATTCCCTGTATATTCACTCAATTTCAAATGCACAATTAGGTTTAGTTCACAGGAGTAATTTTGAAGACATAATTTGAGAATGTATACAAAGTCCCATTTGGAGTGCCCTCATAATTGACAACTTTTTTCAACTATTTTTAGCTTATACTTATCCAAAAGTGAGAAAGAAAAAACATTATTTTTTCAGCATTACAAAGCACGTAAGTTGCTTTAACTAGTGATTAGACTAAATGACTAATCATAATTTATCAATATGATAATCCATCAATTCCAATCTAAACATGTACACAATCAAGTCATAATCTAGCAACTATGCTAATTCCACCACTTTAACTAATATATAATTTTTCAAATAAGTTACGGAATGCTGATTGCGAAAGTTTGAATTAAATTAAAAGAAAAGGAAAATGATTACTCAAGGCGTGTTTGTCATTTTCCCTTTGTATCCAAAAGTGATTTTCTTTTATTTTAAAGAAAATAAGTCACGAGAAATCAGCTTTTATTAGCACTAGCTTCTCCATATCCAATGTGGACCCTTTCTATGCCTTTTCGTAACTTCCGTTCCTATGCCCATACAAAAGTGCCTCATTACTTATCCATTTGCTTGTGTTTGCTAACGATATTGTCAGAGCATGAATTTTTGCTTCCAGAGCAATTATAAATTTTTTCCAAATATGCCCTTTAGTCATATTTATCACTTTTTCCTCGTCCTTACACCACCTCCTCTATCATTTATTTTCGAATGGCTCAAATTTAGTTTCATAAGCAAAATAATTAATGGAGACTTTTTTTCTCACGCCGTGTTTATGGTCTGATTTTTGGATCTGAATTAGAAATATTTGAATTTAGAGAAAGTGAATTTAATCTGGGTAATTTATATATTTTGGTTCGTTTTATGATTGTAAATGTGGTGAAGGCATTTTGATTTGAGAATTGGGTTGTTAGATAATCTTCTACGAAGTGACTGTATTAATTATACCATTTTCTTTAAGAGATTAATATTGATTAACAATATTATTAGAATTTATTTCTAGATCTTTCAAGTTTCGAGTTTCGTTTTCCAGTCATGAGATTGATACATAGCAATATATATAAATTTTGTCAATTAATAAATTTCTTGAATTTATAATCAATTCTTTTTTCTCGTCAAGTGTAAGGAGATGAATAAAAATGGAGGATTTGGACTGTGGGGAAGATAAAGAAAAGTTTATTTAATTATATTAAGGGCATATTTGTCATAAAATATGAGTTGCTCTGGAAGCAATAATTATCGCTAGTCATGTTATATAGATGACCATTTTCATCAAAAGTTTATTTTAATATTTTAATATAGGAAAAATTTCATATTTGGTACCATACAATATGACACTTTGTAATATTGGTATCATTGGATACATAAATGTACATTTAGTACCACAATTTAAATATTTATTGCAATGTTCAAACCACTGTCAAATAATTGGACTGAAATGAACGGATTTGACCACCTGCGCCACACTTAGCCATTATCTCATCTTTTGGAGAAAAAATAATCACGTTTCCCTCACTTTTCAAGAGAAAATTATCACGTTATTTCATATTTTGGAGGAAAAATGAAAATGATTCCCTCGAGTTATCACGTGATTATTTTCCCTCCAAAAGACGAGATAAAAGTCACGTGCACTGCGGCGTGGCCGATTCCGTTCTCTCCAATTATTTGACGGTGATATAAACATTGCATCCAATATTTAAATTATGATATCAAATGTGAATTTACATCCAGTGATACCAATATTGTAAAGTGCTCTAACATATGATACCAAATATGCAATTTCCTTTTTAATATATTTATATTTGAACAACAATGCCTCTTAAACTTGAATTAAGTGCCATGGACCTAGCTAATAAAAGTTACATAATGAATTTGATACATGTATTAATTGTGACGGTATGATCAGGTGGGCGATGTTCTCATCTCAAGTCAACCCACCTGATACTTTTTACTTAAAAAGAACCTTACTAAACAATAGAAGGGTCAGAGTACATAGACAAAGTATTGGTGAACTGGAAATGTTGAAAAATGCATTGAGTATATATGCACATATCAAAAGATAACACCTTTTTTTCTCATACCATTAAGGCATCAAGATTTTCCGCATAAGTAGTAGTCACCAAAAATTATCAAGTACTAAACTTTTTATAATGAGTGAATAATCAAGTATTTCAAGATAACAACTCATACTTCAAAAAAAAAAAAAAAAGAAAGAAAGAAAGAAGAAGCGTCTATCACACTACAGGAGAATAAAACCAAAATTCAAAAGTACTTGCCTCCTATTTTCGACATCTTATGTAAACTATTATTTTAGTGTTTCTTTCAACATCTTAAGAGAATAAATTAAGCAATAATCAATTCAAAAAATCTTCTTTTTCTATACTATTATATTTCCTATGATTTCTTACATTTATCTTTCGATCTACGTGTGGTTCACGCGAGTAATTTGGAGAGGAAAAAAGAGATGCTAATTTGGTTGCAATGACAAAATTTACCTTTCAAACAGTGAAAAAGGAAGATCATGGTGGGATTTTTAGCTGGAGTGCATCGTTGACTAGGTTATCAAAGTGCAAATTAAATTAGTTTTTTTTTGGTGCAAAGTTTAAAAAACGTCATGTTTCGGGGAGCAAAATAAAATTAAGCCGAACAAATGCTAAAGTCCTATTATAAGCTCCATGTATTTTCGATTGTAAGGTTAAATACTTCAATTGGGTATGGTTCAAGATTATACACTGTTTTCCTTTTTCTTTTTCATATTCATAAGCAATTACAGTGACTAAGAGTGAACTAACTGAGAGCCCAATAGAAATCTATCTATATATACTATTAAAAAGAGAAGTCGTGTAATTTTACATCAATTTTATTTTCTTAATTCTGCCTTACATATTTTAATTACCTATTTATGTAAAATTTACCCTTTATGTTGATCAAACCATAAAAAAACTCTTATTCTATGTACTTACAAAATATTTGTGCACGCATAAAAACGTGCTAGAAATGACTAGCATTTTGTGAAAAAAGGTCAATATATAGTGTCCTTGCTAAATCGTTTTGTTCTTTTTCTTTTAGAAGGGATCATTTAAAACATTTGATCACGTCGAATTATGGTCATCCAAGATGTGCGCACATGGAAACAATTTGATTTTGACCACTAAACTTAAAGATTCGAACCTAAGTTGAGGTCTAATTATTTTAAAATGAAAACTCTAAGTTGGCGTCTCGCAATTCCTCACCGGCTTTCCATAATTAGTTAATTGAAACAAGTAATTACAATTAGGGGTGTAATCGTACCAATTAATATCGAACGACACATTTAATAAAACCTATGGACAATTATAAATTTTATCAATTATTTTGGTAGTAAATATATAATTATCACTTTTAAAATTTATAAGATATAACATTTAGTACTCGAGTTTTATCATTTATAAGATACTACAAATAACACTCAAGGGCAAAATTGGAATATTTTAGGGACAAAGGATTAACTGTACGAAGGTGACAAACCTGAGGGAGATTTTTATAATACCTAATACATGAAAGAAGATTTTTATAATTTGATCATATATGAGGTTATCCCTAATTTACCCATTTTAGTAAGGAGAACAAATCATATATATATATATTGTACCGCTTAATTAATTATAAAGTTTTGTGCAATTCATGTGATGGCTTTCCACTAACTTCTTTCATGGTCTATACAAAAAAACCATTAATTTTTATATCTAACCACATATGTAGTTATTCATTGGCTGGTCAATGATTGCCACTCTTTCTGCGGGAGCCCGAATCTTCAAGGGTCCCAACCCATCCTCAATAATGGGATCAAATTGGATTTAGAGATTTAACTTTTAATTTAATGATCTAAAAGATTACTCATCAATTATATGATGTTGGTTTGATTGGACTAATCATCCTAGGTTCTACCTCCGCTAATTATTTTACGGGTAATTACAATTACATTCACCATCCGTGAAGTTTAGTGAAATTACATAAACCTCCCATTAGATTCAATAATTACAAAGACCTCCCCTCTCATCATTCAAATGTATATATACCCTTGTCCCATTCCTAAAATATTAGTAAATAAAATATAAAAAAAAATTATCCAAATTCTAGTGGGTCAGTTATATCAAAATCCTATGGGTCGATCCATTTATATCTATAAAATAAAATATTTTACGAAATTAGTAAATAGAAAAGGTATAATTTTTGTTTAGATCAATAAATTCAAAATATAATGTTAATCTTAAAATATATACAACATATATAATATTTCTTGTAAAATAATGAATTATACAAAAATATTGTCTTAAAACTATTCTTACAAAAGATGTCAGTGTAATGTAGTCTTCATTAAAATTGTAATTTTAAAGTTTTATTTAATTATTTGTTTTGAGTTTATAAAACAAACCATAAAGTTAAATTTTAATTACAAATAGACTTTCTCATCTCATGTAAGTCACATGCGTGAGTTTTTTTTTTTAAATTTTTTGGTCAAACATAAAACCAGAAATTTGGCCAAAGTTCAGCAAGGGTATAATGGACATTTTATTTAGAAAACTAATGTGCAGAGTATTGTTGGAATGATAAGACATAAAGTATGAGAGCTTTGTAAATATTAAACCTCAGAAAGGTTAATATAATTATGTCAAACTTGAGGGGAGATGAGTGTAATTATGTTATCCCTTTTAATTATTAGGATCGGAGGCCTACTATGGTTTGGCTTTGTAATTATTAAACCTTAGAGGAGGTTTATATAATTATACCAAACTTAAGGGGAGATGAATGTAATTATACCTTTATTTTACTCAGCCTAATTGGTACGATCAAATGCTTATTTGGGTAATAGTTAGGCCAGTTTCGGCTCGCCTGAAGGAGGACAAACCCCATTTGGGAATATATGTATTTGGACATGTTTCGACTCAAACCCCATGTTTCATTAAAAATCGAGACATGTTGAAACCTACTTGATTTCTATAAAGTTATTGATTTGATATATATTTTAACACCAATAAAGTTATTGATTTGACTATTAACATCTATCTAATTTTCTCCTCTAGACCCAACATTTTAGCCCCCAATCCAATTTTTATCTAGAAATTTCAAATCTACTAACTATTATTTTTTTAATATTTACCATCTCAATTTTTCATTGAAACTATTATTCAAACCGAGTTTCAAAAGTTTAATCGAAAACTACCTGATAAAACTTAGCTTTAAGACATAAAATTAAATCAAACTACTCAATATTAGACTTGAACTCGTTCAATAAAAGTTCATGTGATACGTTATACACATCAAACATATTGAACAATGTTTGTCGTTCGATAACTTTTGAAGTCTGATTCGAGTTCGACTCTTAAGTAAAAAATCGCAAAATATTGTGAATATATGCGCAATTCGAACTCTAGTTCGTTTGATAAAGTTCATTTGAGTTGGGTTCGTTCAATAGATAAAGCATGAATATTCAAACACAATTTTAAACTTGATACAAAACTCAAATTAAATTTAAATAATGTATTGCTCAACATTACTCGAATCATTTACACCCCTAAACTCAATTAAGACGTGTTGATCGGATATGCGATATATATGCAATATTTCTAGACTGGGATAGCTTCCATATATTCGCCTAAACTTTGTACACCAAAAATATAAATTTATATCTTCTATTTAAAAAACATTCTTTTTATAGGGATGTGCCCCTACTTCCACATATTCTGGCGTAGGGTCAACATTTTAAATCGAGATTAGATAGATTATCATGAAATCGTGAATTTGACCTATGGATCTTATCAATTGTTAATTCATTTAAGCAAAAAATGAAGTAAGATTAGTTTAGAAGGGTTATTCAAAAGAGTAGTAGTTTGTTATTTGTATTTCTCTCACCTCACATTAAAATTATTTTAATTAATTAGCTGGTTTCTTGGTGGTTTGCCTATCCCAATCAGGAAGCTTTTGGTGCACCAACGTGACTTAATTATTCTAAAGAAACTCTAGACTAGTATTACTGTTGCCTATATCATCAATTATATCAAAACAATATTAATTAATCTGAAATTGAAATAATTTATATAATCCAAAAAATCAACTTTTTAGAAACCAGAATCTCGGCTTCTTCTCAGCATATGCATGTCCTTAAGGATAATCTCCAAGACGTTAGGCTTTTTTAGATTAATGGTATGATTTTCCAATCACTAATCTAAAAGTGACTCACCACCAAACACACCCCACTATAGAAACCCTAATTAATTATATATATAATCCACATTGGCTGATCTAGTTTGAGGTCATGAATCCATAAACACATATAGTATACGATTTCATGAATTGCATATTTTAATTTTTTATTGTTAATCTTTTGTCATTACATTAGCTTGATGTTGACTTAAAGTTTAGATTGAGACGGCAACTAACTCCACTGTTTTTGGAGCATATTATTAGTTCAGGTCCTACTAAAACACATAAAAATGTCTCATAATTAAGTCGTAACTAAAGCGCGCAGACAAGTTTGTCCCACATATTTTCGGACCTATACAAGTTTATCCCAAAATTTACAAATATGAAGCAATTTCAGTATCATTAAATATAGAAAACACTATTCCCTCCAAAAAAAAAAAATATTGAGGGGCTTCGGAGAGGATTTATGAAAAACACAGACAAGATCCTAGACTTTAATTAAATGTACAAGTGAAGTAAAATGCTCAGGTTTTAAAAGAGAATTCAATCCAGTATGCTCCAAGAAGAATCAGGCCTTAAATAAGAGGGTATTTGTCAATACTGATAAGAAAGAGTCTTTAGACATTCTCTTTTGTTTAACCGGGAAATGGATATTTAATTATGCCTGTTATTAGAGTTTATAGTTCACCCAACCCAACATACTAAATTGGGGCAACGAATTAATTAGTCGGCCCAAATTCAACAAAAATGTTTCCACAAGTGAGCCCAATAAGTTGTCTGCTAGAGAAACTTATCTTTGGGCCATAACTAATAAAATTGGCTCACTGTTTATCCCCATACATTCAAGAATAAATGCCCGTCCTGTTAGCATTTTTAGACCACACACATTTAAATCAACGAGTTAAAAGGCAATTTACCCCCTCAATATGCTTAATATTTAATTTATCCCCTATAATTAAAAAAAGCTCTTTTGCCTCCCCCTCCCCTCCTATAATTTTATAAAAGTTTCAAACTGTCTTCTTCATAATTTTAAACTTAAAAATATATGAATTGACAAAACTACCCTTCTTATAAACTATAATTTGACTCAGTCAACTTATATATGTGGCCGTTTATCCCCTATGTTATTATAAATATAACATTTTACCTCCTTGTTATGATATATGTGACATTTTACCCTGTTGTGTTTTGAAAATTTGGCACTTTACCCACATGTGTTATAATAAATGTGACACTTTATCCACATGTGTTATGATAAATGTGGAACTTTATCCTCAAATGGTGCTTTTTTCTTTTTACCCAATATTTTTCATGCCATCTCTTATTTTTGGCGAGTGTGTTACATTCTCCGTTGGAAGAAGGTAAATTGTTAATTTAAATTTTTTATAAGGGGGTAAAGTGCTATTTAAATTGAAAATTTACATTAGCCCTTAAATCAACTAAAATAAGAAAACCAAACCACAATTTTTTGTGTTGGAAGACGGGTTTTCTATCGGATCGAACAATTGGAATTGAATAAAAATTGTTGAAATCTTAGGTTAACGTGATATAAGATTTGAATTCATGTCTGTTCTAATTCTATGTTAATTAAATTATATAAACCCCCTAGTGACTCGATATCAATTATCTGGCATCGAGATCATTAAGTTCTCAATTTTCGATCGACCGTACCAACTGTATTTAGTTAAAGAACTCCAACTTTAACATACTACATATTATTTTTTTTTTTTTTTTTGTTACAAAGGACTTAACTACAACAACAAAAGAAAAGTCTACCGACCCCCTAGAAAAATCTGCAACACTTCGTGGGGGGGACTATCCCAAGAGTGGCCTTCTCTCATAATTGAATGTCCAAGTTTCGCGAGTGCATCAGCACAAACATTTCCGCTTCTCTTCGTATGCACGATCTTGCTTTTCCACGGCATCCCAAGCAATCAACGACAATCTTCCATAACAGCCCCAAGGGGGTGTTGTGAAGTATTTGCATGGCATATAAGTTTAACCACAACTTTCGAGTCCAACTCCAAAATAATACATGGGAGGCGACGTTCCCAAGCCAAGCTAAGACCTTCACGTGCTGCCAAGAGTTCTGCAACAGTAATAGTAACATCACCAAATACTACATATTATTTAGTATATCATATATGACCTTAACCCTTTTGCATAATTTTATATATACAAAAGGAGGGAAAAACACTTTTGATACCAAATTTTAGTCCAAAAAACACACAGTTGATATCAAACTTTAGTCCAAAAAATACATTTGGTACCAAACTTTTCTAAAAAACATATTTCATACCATGATTATTCACACCCTCTTGACACACTTAATTTTGCCGTCAATTTTCGAACGGAATGTAACACGTGCCGCTCACGTGCCCGCGGTTATGTTGACTCAACAAACAAATTCTGAGTCACAAGTTCAAATCATGCAAGCTAACTAGTATATATTTTAAAACACAAGAATTTTTTTAATTTTATTATGATATACTCAATTGATTGATCTCTTTTAGCAAAATAATCAGTCCATTAATATGTGTTCTACAAGTATATTTTTCATGAGTTTCTAGTCCTAATATCTTTCCATTGAATATTAACCCAAAATGGACGATATTACTACGTATTTGAGGTATTTAATTTCAATATACCTATCATTGTGACATTGTCTGAATTATATATTGTAATGAACAATCTAAAAATCTATTTTTTTTTTAATAAATGAAAGTCTGAAGTTTTATGGCTGATGTACTCTACAAAATTGGCCTAAAGTTTATATTTGAGAGTGTACATATGATCTTTTCATCTTTTGTCAAAAATGATAAAAATAACTTTAGCTCAAAATTTAGAACCTGCTCCCTTACTTCCTGCTTATTATCTAATGAAAGTTGCATGCACGACGCACGTGCCCCTAGTCCATCATGTAATTCTCGTGGATCTGAAAAATAATATTCCGAAATAAGAATTAATGTTTCATGTCATCTCAACAACCCAATAAAATATAACACTTAATAAGCGAGAAGATTAATTTAAAGATTATGGTGGGAATTAAAAACGATAATTATTTCAGTCAGATTCAGTTACAAAGACAAAGACTAATAATTGTATAATTAGTTGGAATTTTATAAATTGATTTGCTTATGGTGTGCACTGCAGCATAGATGTGAAATGAAATCTTCTTGTCGTTAATCATAATTATTAATTAAGTAATGGTGAGAAAAATTAACAATGGCAAAATTTCAAAAGTAGTCTTGTAACTTTGGGATTCTTTGAAAAATAGTCTTGTAACTATACTGAACATATATTTCGGCCTTTAACTTTTTCAAATTCAATTTTAGTTCTATGCATAACAAATTTCGTCCAGCAATTACAAATTTTTGTCTTCTATCTTTTAATATGTTTCAATTTTTGATTCAGTTACAAACTTTTTATCCGATAATAGGACCAAATTTGTAGTTGTAAGACGAAAACAGAAACTTTTTCAAAGTTAAAGGACGAATTGGGTTGTGCATATAACTGAAATTGAAATTGAGTGAAAATTAGAAGATTATATGTGTGTTCAGTATAATTACAAGACTATTTTTAAAAGAATATCAAAGTTACATGACTATTATTGAAATTTTGTCAATGCAAAAGAGTCGATTTTTGCCTATATGAAATATATTGTTTCAAACTTGTTTTAATTTTCTCATCGATTTTGGAGTTGGTCTATAATTTAGACAAATCAGATTTGAATGAGATTTGATAAGTCCGATATGAGTTGAGTTCATATAACTTGATATTTTTACACATTTTTTTTTTCCATTTTTAGTTTATCCAATCAATGGCAAACCGAATTATCAAAAACGATACATTTTCAAGTTTTGTTAGTTATGCAAGTTACTTATGTATAACGAATCAAAAACAATTATAATTTGATATATCAAACTTGAATCAACTAAAAAAAAAATATTATTGGGGGTGTTTGCACACTCTACTAGAAACTAGGTAAGGGCTTATTTAGGCTAAAGTTGTGCTTGAGTGTTTGCAAAGGCCGCTCCTGCACTTCTCTTAAAATAAGTTGATAAGATATAATCAACTCAGAAATGCTTATGTAGTCCGATGCGAACTCTCTCTAAATATTTAGAAGACAATTTATTAAGAATACATTGGGAGCTAGGGTGAATAATTATATTGTAATATATATGGACACCAGGCCAAATATTTAAAATAAAGTTTAAAATGTAGACATGCTCTTTAATTAATGTTAAGACGTTTTTGCACCCTAAGTAGATATTAGTTAAATAGTATTAGAAGTTAACCTAGCATTATCATTTGATATATGCATTTGCTCTAACGTTGACATTAGACGTAAATTAATATGATATATATGAACATGAACATAGGAATAAACTTAATATGCCTTTTCTATATATTTATATATGTCTATTTATATGGTTTTCAGATTTTTAATTTTAATTGTATATCAAGTAATAGTCTTCAATAACGATATATATTACTTTAACATAATGTAATATTTGATAATAATATGCCATGAAAATTTCTTAAACTCAAACATTAATAATTATATTGAGACGCAAGAAACAAAATCTGAGTCACGAGTTCAAATCATGCAAGCTAGCTAGTATATATTTTAAAACACAAGAAATTTAAATTTTATTATGGATATACTCAATTGATCGATCTTATTTAATAAAATAATCAGTCGATTAATATGTGTTCGATCTACAAGGCCATATAATCCACAAAATATATTTTTCATGAGAAAGTCCTAATTTTTTTGCTTTGAATATTAACCAAAATGGACGATATTACTACGTGTTTGAGGTATTTCAATATACCTATCATTGTCTTAATTGTTGTAATTAATGAGCAATATTAAAATCTAATATTTTTTTAATAAATGAAGTTTTGTGGCTGAGGTATTCTACAAAATTGGCCTAAAGTTTCTATTTGACAGTGTACATATGATCTTTTGTCAAAAATGATAAAAATAACATGAGCTCAATTTAGAGCTCCAAACATTACGCAAATTTATTTGGTGACCACATGGGTTTGATTTCTTAGAACCTGCTCCCTTACTTCCTGCTTATTATCCTAATGCAAGTTGCATGCACGTCGCACGTGCCCATAGTCCATCATGTAATTCTCGTGGATCTGAAAAATAATATTCCGAAATAAGAATTAATGTTTCATGTCATCTCAACAACCCAATAAAATATAACACCTAATAAACGAGAAGATTAATTTAAGATTATGGTGTGAATTAAAAACGATAATTGTTTCAGTCTGATCAGTTCAGTTACCAAGACCAATAATTGTACAAGTTGGAATTTTAAAAGTTGATTTGCTCATGGCGTGCACTAGCTGTGAAATGAAATCTTCTTCTCGTTAATTATAATTATTAAGTAATGGTGAGAATAATTAACAATGGCAAAAATTTACAAATTTCGTCATCTAACTTTTGTTAAATTTCAATTTTCGTCCTTCAATTTCAAACTTTTTATCCGATAATAGGACTAAATTTGGTAATTGTAAGAAGAAAACTGAAACTTTTTGAAAGTTAAAGAACGAAATGTGTTATGCATGCATAGGACTAAGAAAGTTAAAAGACTAAATGTGTGTTTACTGTAGTTATAGAACTATTTTGAGAAATATCAAAATTACTGGACCATTTTTGAAAATTTGTCAATTAATTATTAGTCTGAAGTCACCTTTCTTTATCATCTTTGAGTTCGGTGATAGTGATTAATAATATTTTACCCATCAAGAGCCGTGTGCATGCCCTAACAGTTTACCGGTCAAAGAATAGGATAAAAATTAAGCATATATATATTCATTGACAATCATATTTGTTAGTTGATATTTTGATTATCGGCATTATAATTATTATGTGAGTTTATAAAATATATTCATAGATGGATCGGAAGAGTAATAATGAAATACAAAGTGATATAATTTTTGCATTTAATTTATCAAATAACAACGATAGTATTACTTTAAAGTTTGGAAAATTAAGATTGCAAAATTCGCAACAACCAGTCCCAATTAAATTGCAAAATGCAATCTCAAGATTTGTTAGACTGGACTGAATTTAAACTAGTACAAAATCGCACTGCATACACCCCTAGCAGAACCAGAGAAAGATATTTATCCCCATTTTATATATTCATTGTTGTAGTTGCTCTTAGTTTTTTCAAAGTGTGAACCTTGCACATTTATAGTTCCTAAACAAGAATATTCAAAATTCATCAAAAGAAGACAACAATATGGACAGGATATATTCAATTGATTGATGAAAACCAATTCACGTTTTACATGATTGGTAGCATTGGTCTACAAACATGACCATCTAGGGTTTTGAACTTTTGGTGTGTATTCACATGATATGTATCTTGACTCGTGGTGACAACATTAATCATTGCATATTACGTACAACTCCAATCTAAAAATAGGAATTTTTTATTTTTACATTTTGGTTTTTCTCTTTGGAGATATTTTCATAAAGATTGTTGTTGCTTGTGCAAATCTTAGAGTATCTCCAACAACATAATCTATAATCAATTATGTATATTAAATTTTCAATAGCCAACTGTCTCTTACATATTCAGTTTTAGTTTGAATCTTAAGATCATATCTTAATGCTAAATCGCCTAAAGTATATATTCCTTCCGTCCCATTTATTTTGCTCCCTTTTTTACAGTATCCGGCCAAACTTTTCAATATTTAAGTGATTCATCATATTAAATTATTTACATTTGTGGTGGTGTATTAGACATTTTAAATATAAATATATATGGTGTCATATGATGTTATCAATTTATTAGTGATATATTAATTAAATTATTTATTATAATTTTTATAAATTTAGTCAAGTTGACCAATTGAATTTATCAAGAGAACAAAATAAATGGGATGGAGAGCATAATTTTTTTAGCAATAAGTATTAAACATTATTAAATACGCCGTACATATAAGATTCATGAAATGTGGTCTTAAACATTAAAAAATTATGATGTGCATGTGATACAGAATAGAGATGAAGTTGAAATCCCAACTAGAAACTTTAAATAAGTCCACCAATAATGAAAGGAATTATTGCATTTTTGGCGTCAGAGCTATAGTTCGTTGGCGTATCTACCCCGTATCTTTTCGGATTGATATATTTGTTACTATAATTTCAACATTGGTGGCATGTCAATTGGGGCCCAATTTCAAAATTGACTCGAAATTCTTCACGTGCGGGCCACATGACATGAAAATTGGCCCGCACAAGGGGTTCGGGCCAATTTTGAAATTGGGCCTCAATTGGCACCAAAATTACCAATGATGTTGAAGTTGTAGCACCAAATGTGTCAGCCCGAAAAGATACAGAGTAGAAACGCCAGCGAGTTATAGTTGTGATACCAAAAATGCAATAATCCCATTAATGAAATCATCTTATCACTTCTTCTGATTTTGCTGGAGAAATAATTGAATGCTGGATGAAATAATTGAACAATAAATTTTATTAATTGAATAACATTCCACAACTTCTGCACCTATAATGTAGTAGACTAGTAGTGGTTAGCAAAGGCAAGAATCTAGTATAATATAAATTTCAAAGTTTAATTATTTTATATACTTGAAGTATATCTGTGAAACTATAACTTTGGTATATACCTAATCTATATGAAGGTTAAAATTATTCATAATAAATTAAATAGTTTGTACGAAGTTAAAGTTAGAATATTTAACTATTAATGTGGTCCACTCACGTTAAAATAAACAGAGATTTTGATCTGAATCAGTAAGTAGAGACATATAATTAATTATTGATAGCTAATCAGATTTAAAACTAGCTATTTCACCATAGGATCATGTATAGAATAATCTAAATCTTGAATCTACATATATTCCCGGTTATGCCTATGACTCTTTTCTAACTCATAAGTTACTTTGGGCAAAAATTCAATTGTCATACTATAAAATAGGTTAAAGTTTATTTTTCATACCAATCGAATGAAAATCATACCAAGTCACACTTCCGTCAGTTTTTTAACGGAAGTGCCATGTGTCTGTTAAGTTGACTTGAAACGGAAGTATGATTTTCGTTTGATTGGTATGAAAAATGGACTTTGGCTTATTCAATGGTATGAAAATTGAATTTTTGCCCCACTTTCAATTTTAACTGTAATCAACTTTAATTTGTTTGTTCTTAACCATAAATCTTCATCTAAACAAATATTGCAATGTATGTTAACCAAAGGGACAAACGGCCTTCAGAAGGCATTATATTTTAGTTTTAGTACAAAAATAGTCCAGTAAGGATAGGGACCGACGACTTTTAATTCGGAATGGCTCCATGATGCAGATGCACGCTTCTAAGTTAGTCCTCCAAAGTTTTGTAACAAATATAATTAGGCGATATTTATTGGAGATTATAATTTTTTGTTTATGCTTAACTTAAAATAAAATTACCTGATTTCAAATTGCTTCGTTTTGTAATTCAAGTCAAATTAGCCTTAACTTTTCTACCCAAAAAATAATTAGAAAAATCATTCTCAATCAAATAATTTTACTTGGTGAGGCTAGACAACAAATGTTTGAGTGGTTAATATAAGAAATTAAATGAATATTTATATGTATACATATATATTTATATATGTCAAATTAAATAAAATGTAATAAGCAAAAATTCATTTTTCATATCATAGAACATGACAATTTTTATTTTTCATATCATACGTGTCTTGCACGTGAGTTTTTTTCCCGCTCAAGGCGACTTAACGGACCACGTGGCATTTCTGTTAAAAAACTTGACGGAAGTATGAAATTTGAAACATCCGTTTATTCTACAGTATGATTTTCGTTCAGTTGGTATGAAAAATGGACTTTGACCTATTCTATCGTATGAAAATTGATTTTTTCCCGTTACTTATGGCTGAGATTATATATATTCTATAGAAATAGAACTCAACCATTCTCGCGGAAAGTTGAAATATCGGTCACTTAAGAGTTTGAACGGTTTAGTGAACAATTTACATACTCCAATTTATTGAACTTAGGGATGGGCACGGGGTGGGTTTGGGGCTAGAGATATGGGTATAATAAATTTCGGGATTGACACTTTTCATCCCAAATCCGCCCCGTAATAATTCGGGTACCCGAATTATTGCGGGACGGGACGGGACGGGATTACTGGTCCCATATATTTTTTAAATTATCAATTCTTCACGCACTTAATAAAATTAAATTACTTAACAAAATTAAATTACAATATTACGTATATTCAATTAACTTATATAAGCTTGATATGTACTGCCACATATATTATCTATTGCATGCATACCAGTTAAGTTAAATTTTACAGAATTTTGTGAGTCAATACTCAAACCCAAACAGCACACCTAAAATATTCTTCACAATGGCCAAATTTACAATTTATTCAAAATTCAAGGGACTAAACTCAAAATTCCTCCAACACATGCATAAAGGTTACCCTAGAGCCCCAAATTTCGTATGTAGAAGTACTTTGTAGAGCATATAATTTCGTATGTAGAAGTACTTTGTAGAGCATATAATTTCGTATGTAGTAGACTACTAGTAGTAATTTAATTTGTAGAGAAAAAATAAAAAAAAGTTATTGTGTGCCGTGGTCGTAGGTGGGAAGAAGAAGTGATAAAGCCGTAAAGAACATGAGAATTTTTAGAACTGTAGCTGACTTAATGTACTAGTAACTAGTGTAAGATTTAAAAGAAATATTAAAGTAGAGCAATAAAGTTTCTTTGTTAGATGATATTAATTAATTAATCAATTATATAAGTAAAGTGTATATAATAATAAAAAAAATATAGGCGGGTTCGGGTATTCGGGGTTGGAGAGACTATTCCCAAACCCGTCCCGTATTCCGTAATAAAATACGGATTCTCAAGTTCGGGTACCCAAACCCAAAAAATGTATAAGTTATTTAACTTAATAATAAGAAGTAATTAAAGGGGCAAATTGGTAAAGTTATTTTAAGTCTAGCTCATTATGAATCTATTTTTTGAGGATTCAATTGCATGTAATTATCAATCGAATTTTCTTCCTTTAATATCTCTTGAAAAATTACTAAATTAACTATTTTAATTCAACTCATTATATCAATTTATTCAATTTTAGCTCAAGCACAATAGCAGCTTGAGTTTAAATTTATAATGTGTGACCCACCATCATGGTTCTTGGTCCTAATTATTGTGTATACTTTTTTTTTTCTTCTCAAAAAGGGTATTTAAATCTTATACATAACTTAATTTTTTTAAAGACGCGTTGAGCATATTACATAGGAATCTCTCTCGGTGGAGATTCGAAGTTGAGTTTGCCACTTTGTGAGGGGTGAGAATCATATGTCACATTTTGATGTTACATATTTGTATCACACGTATAAATCTATTGAATTCTCACGTCATTGTGAGGAATTAATCACCCGTCTAATCACCCGTTATTATTATTACGTCAGATCTATGACCAATCACCCGTTATTATTATTACACATATTTGTGAAGAACTAATCACCCGTTATTATTACTACGTCGTCGTCAGATCTTTGACCAATCACCCGTTATTATTATTACGTAAGATCTATGACCTGGACATCTTTGTGAACAAAGCTTAGATTAGGCCATTTGGTTAGAAGTCCTGAGAAAATCTTTAAAAACACAAACTGTGTTAATTTTAGAAAATCATCATCGATCTATAATTTCATCACTTTGGCTTTTTAAAATAATTAAAATATAATTATAAAGTTTATTACTGCCAATTTGAAAATTATAGAAACTCGTATGCCTAATAAATTTTAACTAAGACTGCCTAATTTTGAGGATTGCTCGATCTTGAACCATTTTCTTTAGAAAAAAAATCTTTGTTAATTATTATTAAGAATCACAATCGGACAAAAAGGGAAACATATACTCATTTTTAAGAAAAGAGAGAAGGTCAAACTGAAGCAAGAAATAAACATTAATTGACACAAAAGTTATACACAAAATAGATCTTTATTAAACAGAAACGATAATAGAAAGAATATACATTTAACAAATTTGTTCAAAATTTAAAGAAGCTGCAAATATTCATCATAGACTTTATCCCACATATTTACATCACTAGAAAAAATATAACCCACCCCAAAGAAATCATCCTCTGCTCCGCCACCCACCATTCCATAATTCGCATCCTCAAGCTCAAACTCCGGCAGCCACGCCAACGGCACGTAAGACACTACCTCAGCCGCCGCCGCCGCCGCCTCGCCACCTTCGCTACTCGACGTTCCCGTAGTCAAGCTGTCGTAGCTATTGGTCCTCGAGAAAGCCGAAGAAACTCTTATAGGCTTCGGCAGATACACTTTAGTCTTCGGAACATCATTATTATTATTATTATTATTACTAATTAATTTCTCTTCAATTTTTTTAGTACTTGTCTTTTTGGTGGTGGTGGTGGTGGCGGCTGCGTCTTTCTTCTGCTTCTTTTTCTTCTTGGTGGTTTTGGGCAAATTATCTTTATTGGGTTTTGGATTGATTCCTGATTGGTTGAGCTTTTTAATGAGATGGGTGTTCCAGTAGTTTTTTATCTCGTTATCGGTTCGACCTGGCAATCTGCCGGCAATTAGGGACCATCGATTTCCAAGGAGGCGGTGCAGCCGTACGATCAAATCTTCCTCATCTTGGCTTATGTTCCCTCTTTTGATTCCCGGGCGTAGATAATTCATCCACCTCAATCTGCAGCTCTTCCCACATCTCAATAGCCCTGTTTTAATTAATTATTATATATACAGTCGAGTCGATCGTAAGTCATGACTAGAATTAAATTTCCTAGCTGGGTTTAAGAATCTGAATGAAATATAATATAATTGTACCAGCATTTTTGGGGAGAGATCTCCATTGGCCTTCACCATTTTGTTGGATGAAATTGGTGAGAGTGGTGTCTTCTTTAGTAGACCAGGGTCCTCTCCTTAGACCAACTTTTGAGCAACAAGGAGATCTTCCCATTTTTCACTCTTTCTTAATTTCTGTCTCACTTTGCAGTTTGCAGTTTGTAAATAAATAAATAGGAAGAGGGCAATAACTTTTACCTCTCTCTTTCACACAGTAGCAGCCAAGAGGGAGAGACAAGGAGAAAGAGAGAGAAAGAGAAATGATTGATTATTTGGGCACAGCAGCCAGAGGGTGGTGCTTTTGTGGTGTTTTATAAGCCACAAATAAAATGATCACATTCTGGAATTAATAATTCAATACTTTACTACTTAATATTATTATGACAGTGCAGAAAATAGTAACCTTTCTTTTTATTATATCATATAAATGTGCGTATCTCTCTTACTTAACCCCACAATAAAATCAATTTTCGAGGCCACAGATTATTTATAGTAATATACTAGGAAATAAATAAGCTCATAGTTTATTTCTACTGGATAGATCGGATCTCAACCCTCCTTCATTTTGTGCTTAATTTATAAATTAGTTCAAACACAAGTATATAAATAACGCCCGTTTGACAACTGTGAAAGTTACTATCACCTTTAAAGTGGAGACTTCAATTCGAATTTCTATTGGGAGAAGTTTCTAGTATAATATAAATCAAACACACCTTAAAATTAAATGGATTAAACTAGTATTGGGACACTCAAAAATAAAAAAGAATATATACATATATAGGTTCACCCATGTCCATGTGAATGCAAACCATATATATGTCATAAGTCAAACAGTAAAATGTTCCATTTTGATTTAAGCTATTTATGATTTATTTATTTTCATGTTCCTATAGGGCTGGTCAAGAGTTGGCACTTTGTTTACTTAAGTGAATTTATTAATTTTATTGCTCTAATTTATTAATTAATTACTAAAAATATGATAAATATTAATATGTTGGACAGTTGCACAATTGATGAGATTTCATATAGTGAATTATACATTACCAAAGGAAATTTTCATTTTATTTTTAAATTATGATTAATCATATCTATTATAATTCAACACAATATCACATGGATTGAACTAAGTCCACTTACTTCATTTAGGCCTACTCAACCTCAAAATTGTCATGTTAGTGGACTTAGCCCAATTCATGTGAATAAATCTAATCTGATATCAGAGCCCCATGTTGAAGTGGGTCACCTCCTTGTTCGCATGATTAGATTATTCTTCACCACACACTTCGCCCAGATAACAAAAATTTGAGTTGTCATTCTTCGTCCAATTAACAAAAGGCCTGGACGATCATTATTCATGTGTTGGGGCCCACATGTCGCAATCCGCAAGGTTGAGATTTAATGTGTCACGTATTAGGCTTGTTTCACCCACACATTCAGCCCGCCCACATGTGAAAGGGGAGTATTGGGACTAAATGTCCCACATTGATTGAAAATTATAGTTAAGTCCACTTTATAAAGTCTTAGGCAACCCTCTAGCTTTTGAGGTTGAGTTATGTTCAAGCCATATAAGGGGACTTAGTTCAATCCAAATAGTGAATTCTAATATGGTATTAGAGCCCCAAGTTAATGTGAGCCGCCTCATTCCGTGACATAATAGGATTTATTGTTCACTCACACAATCTGGAAAATCCATGTGTTGGATTTCCCCACATATTGCAAAACTTCATAGCATACGAGTTTGTTGCTGGAGAGTAATTCGCTTAAGTAATAAAGTAAATTAACTAGAAACTTATTTGACTCATGAATTGATCGTGGTTCTTTAGCGACATGGTATATATATGAATACCTTCGTAATTAACATAGGTGACTCATAAATTGGATATTACTTACAAATGCTTCTTCTATTTCAATTTGAACCTATTTTTCCCCTCAAGATTACATTTTTTGATGTTTTGACACAAATAATTACATATAAATGATTACAAGGGTAACTAAATTAAAAAAAAAAATTATATTCTCAATTATAAGATAAAAAACAGACAGCTCGAAATTTAAAATAAAGAAAAAAAAATGAACGGACAGAGTACGTTTTACAATATGGAGTGAATACAATTGTCTCTTTTTGAATGAATGTGACTGTGTGAGGTCACAATTTTAGTCTCCATTTATGATATATCTTAATACTACGAATTTCTTTCAAGTTTCAACCATATATAGGTGTTGCTTAATTCCCATAGCTGTTGCTTTACAGGTTGATGGCACATACCAGAGAGTTTTGTCTTTTAGTATTGAGCCCCTAATGAATACGACTATTGACCTAAACTGCATTGAACACGTGATTTGTTCATTTTTCTTTGGGATTATTGCATTTTTTATGTCAAAGCTCTCCGACATATATATCCTGGTGCAATAACTTCAATTTTGATGAAAATTGTGGTCCAATTTCAAAATCGGCCCAAATAACCAACTTGACTTGAAATTTGAGGATTTTGGTGCCACAATTTAAGTTCATTGACGTTTCTACCTCACATCTTATCCGGCTGCCAAAGTTGATGTCACAACTTCAATTTCGATTGCAAATTGGACCATAATTGCCACCAAAATTAAAGTTGTGGTACCAAATGTGTCAGCCCGATAAAATATGGGGTAGAAACGTCAGCGAACTTAAGTTGTGACAAAAAAATGCAATAATCCCATTTTTATTTTATTTTATTGTATATGGGCCTTTGCTGTTTTTCTTCAATTTCAAATAGGCTCTAATATATGTCGTCCGTCCAATTAATTAACTTATAGTATTTTACCATAATGTTTTAATATTTGTCCTCTAGCTCTATGACTCTATCAATTATTTTAATATGTCGAAACAACTTGAGTTTTCAATGGCATAAAAGCTTTTAATAAAATGTACTTTAATATTCTGTGTTCATGATACTTTAGGAAATGCCGTAATAATTAGCGTCGTAATATAAAATTAAGGTAAATTAGGTAATGTCTTTGTTATAACATATGCTTGATCTGTTCAAGTCCGATTTAATGGAACTTTGATTGAGAAACCAGAGATATTGGAGAGTTAGAGTTCACGTTAAATTCCAACTGCTATAAGAATATCACTGCCATCTTGATGAGGTTTTGATCCGCTGTATCAGGGTGCATATGGGCCCCTAAAACTATTCTTGGGCAATTTTGGACCGCGTACCAAAATATTGATTAAGACAAAGTGTGTCTAAATCAGAGAGACAATGCGATAATTTTATATTTTGGTACAGACAGTTTGAATTATGCAAGCATTCGACCCAATTTTGATTCTACTTTCATCAAGTTCATTAACATGTAGATCTAAGAAATTAAACAAAAGGGTCTTTTCCCATGTACATGTCACTAGGTAGCCTATTATTATCTTAATTAAGATCAACTATATATGGTTATATAGAATATTCGATCGGTAATAATTACAGTTCATTTTATGTTATTGATGGAAGTAAATTTATATATGTTCTAGAAAAACAATGCCAACATTATTTTTATAAATTATGCGCATCCAGGAGGTGGTGATGGAAGATTGGTTTATCATGTACATGTTGGAAGTCAATTTAATCAAACTTTTATACAATCAAATATCTTCGTAAATTAGGTAGGTTTGGGACCACAAAATTGAAATTAGTTTTTGTCCGCATAAAGCAATGAATCTTGAATATAAAATTTGGTGGGGTGCATTGAAAAATCAAGCAAAATTCTTAATGATGATCTCTAAGTTTTGTCACGATTCATTGATTCTACCTTCAACATTTTTTGTTCTGATGCTATTGCTGACCACCCCATTTAGTCACGGTTAAATAAGAACCACTTTTCTGGGAGTTGAATTTAAAGAAAATCGCATTTTAATATTTAACCTATAAAATAATTCCTTTGTCCTTTTTTTTTTCCTTTTTCCTTTTAATTTTGATGCGAAGTTTTATGTAAAAGAGTGAAATTTTTAGATATTCTTACATTCAAGGGCGGATCTAGAGAGGGGCAAGCCCCTTCAAATTTTATGGATTATATATTAGTACTGATTAAGTTGTTGTATAAAACTTGTAGTGGCCAGTTTGAAAGAAACAACATGAGGTCTGGAGTTCAAACTCATGATGGACCTTTCTTTTTTGTTCTTTTAATTGTTTGTCTCTCTCAATATTATTTTCAATATTTTATATTTTCTTTCAAAAATAATTCCTTAATAATATTTTCAATGTTTAATGTTAAAAAAATTCTTTCTCAATAATATTTTAATGTTTTCTATGTTTTTAGTAATTTTTTTCTTCTTAATAATATTTTGATATTATGTGTTGTTTAAAATTTTTCCTTAAAAAGAATATGAACTATCATTGTTTTTGTAGTTCGATTTTTATTTTTCTTTATTCAATGTACTTTTTTGAATAAAAAATTGTCAATAATTTTAAAAAGAATACAATCTTTTATTTTCTTTATAATATGGTTTTTCCGTCATAACGGGGTATCTTATATTACTAAAGTAACTTATAGGGGTCATTTTTTTGTCAAACTTCACCTCCTATTTTTTGTATCTCTTCACATATTTTATCGTGAATATATTTAAGTTTGACTGTTTGATTGAATTTTTTTTTAATATACTTTAGACCCCGGCCTAAAATTCTTGGATCCGCCCCTGCCCCTGCTTACATTTATACCCTTTATGTGTTTGTCTTTACTCGAGGTGAGCAAATGTTTAAGTTTAGGGGTGTGATAACGCTCTGATAAATGCATTATTACATTGCTCTCTCGAGTTGAAATCGACCTCGTTACTTAAGTTCGTTTTTTTTTCCTTCTTTCTTTTTGTTTTATGTTTTGTCTTTACTCGAGAACGAGCAAATATTTATGTTTAAGGGTGTGTTTGTGCACCGAAATATGCATTTATTACATGTGTATTCGCGACTTAAATCGATGCAAATCCTCGAGTAGAGTGTCGTATTAGTGTAGAATAGGCTAGTTTTAGAGTAACTTGGATCTACAATCTACATGATGTTTTTACCACTGATTGGCCCCCTTTGATGTTTCTTGCAGGGATTGGAGACGGGAAGGCTACAACATTCTTCTAGAATGTTGCAACATCCAATTGTAGACTGTTCCATGTTTTCCTACATAAGAAATGTGGCTGCTTGGTTAAAAAGTCGCAACTTGATGACGGATGCTCAAAATTCAAATGTAGAGGATATGTTATAGAGGAAGAAGTTAGCTAGGCTATGGACTTATAGAACTGGAGTTGGAGCTATGATTAGAAAGTTACACGGCGAACGTCCAAAAATGCTTTTCGTCCCAGCGAACAATCTTGAGCATCGCACTGAACCCTCAAAGGTTTGTTCGCCACGACGATCGACCCCAAATGTCGTAGCGAATATAATGACGACTAGAATTCATTATAAAATTAAGACCTAAACACCCTAGCTTCACTTTTTACATTGCACTTTCTCCTATACTACAGGGCTATTCGAGGGTTTTAGCTTCATCTTGTAAAATTTTCTGACAATCAATTCCACAACCTAAGTTGTAGTAATTAAGCTCGTATCCATTCTTAATTAGTATGGATTCATTTGTTTCTCGTTTATATTTTTGTTTAGTCTATATGCGGTCGTTGATTTATATTGAGACTAAATGTCCAATATTGGTTGAAAACAATAGCTAAGTCAACCTTATAAGGTCTTGGATAATCCTGACCTTACAAGCTAGCTTTTGAGGTTGAGACTTAGGCTCAAACCATGTAAGTGAATTTAGCCTAATCTATGTGGTAAATTCTAATATGGTATCAGAGCCCCGGGATAAAGTGGGTCACCTCCTTCCGTGATGGGCTCCTCTTTGTACGCATGATGGGCTTCAATATCTACCCACACAATTCATCCAGATAACAAAGGTCTGGGTTTTCATTATTGCTCAAGTGGGCTTTCATATGTCACGTGTTGGGCTTGTTTCACCCACACATTCTGTCCGTCCACACGTGAAGGGAGAGTATTGGGACTAAATGTCCCACATTGGTTGAAAACAATAGTTAAGTCCACCTTATAAGGTCTTATCCATGTAGTAAATTCTAATAATTTACATTATTGATTCGTTTATGCATGTATGTCAATTTGATTGTTGTTTCAGGTCAGGGAAAATAACCTAGATATAATTAGGGGTATTTCAATAGGGATTGACAAATCCTAAAATAATCACGGCATATTAGGGTTAAGCACCTTTTGATGCAAGTCTTAGCCGAGCGCGGGTGACGCCCACTCGGCATAATTGGATCCCTAAGCACATTGATTAATTCACTAGACTCTCATGAATCAAAGATCCATGCATATATGTGAACAATCTCTAAAACAGTCTAATTGATTAATTGAAGGAGCATAACAAAAAAAAAACAGGTGTAATCAGTCATTTAGATTAGAAAATCACAAATTAAATTATTTTTTCTATTGATGAACTTGAGTAACTTGTAGGTTAGATGAATAATCCAACTAAGGGTGGCAAACGGGCGAGTCGGGTCCGAAGAAGTAAGAAATGGGCCACTTTATATGGGTCATAAACAGTTTTCACTACTATAAAAATATAACTAAATAAGATTAGATTAATACGAAATTATTTAAATTATATGGATTAAGAAAAAATCACGACTTAAGATCTTTTATTTTTTCTATTTTTTCCTAAAGCAAACTAATATTTCATTTTTAAAAATATTTAATAATTTAATATTGTAATTAAAATTTTCAGGATTTTAGGAGAGAAAAATAATATTTTTGAACCAATACCTAATTGTGTGTTTTTTTTTCACTTGGCCATTTATGACCCGCTTTTGTACACATTGTAAGGCCAAAAAGATCGAATTGATAAGGTCCACTCACTAAATTTAGAAAGTTATGAGCAGCAGGCCCAATTAAACTTAAATTTTCATTTTTTATTATGAGTTCAATCAAAATGTACTTGGAGGCCCGGCCCACTCAAAGTCAGCGTCTGGAAGTGGTAGGGTGGATATTGAAATAGTTATCACTTTCAAAAATGACAAATTGGTCTTTACCATATTGATCAAGACAAGAAAGTCCGTCTTTAATGGCTTCAAGGAGAGCCAAGTCTTCCAACAATGCAGGGATTCTCCAAGGATTGTACGGACTAGTTGGGAAATGCTTGGTTGAGTTCTTCAACGAGATAATTTCACTTTCGGTATCATAAGCCGTCTCCATCTTGGGGGCTCGGGCCGGGGTGGGAACCGGGGCGGGAACGGGGCCGCGAGGGAGCTCGCGCGAGAAAACACGGGCTCCTCTTTAAGTGAGGGGACACCAAGTGGCGTCCCCTGATTGGATCCTTTTTTTTTTAATTTATTAATAAAATTGGTTTTTTAATTTTTTAAATAAGAAAAATTAATTATATTGAAGAAATATATAATAAAATTAAATTTAACACCTAAATTAAATTAAATTTATAGAATTTAATTATTTAATAAAATTTGTTAGCATATTTAGTGTATATTTACTAGTATTTAATAAATATAAGTAGTCACCAATTTTTAAATGAATTATTTAATATAATAAAATTTAAATTTTTTTAAATTAAAATCATTAATAATTTATTGGAATTGTAATTAAATTTATTTATGGACAAATCATTAATCATCCGTAAAATGTTTTATTTCCGTGTGTGTGCCGTTTATTTAATCCTCTTTCTTGTATTTCCTTTCTTGTTTGTTGTATTTTCTATTATGTATCAATTTTAATTTTATGATTATTTACTCTCATTAATTTTAATATTTAAATATTATTAATAATTAAATTTTATTATTAAAATAATTATTAGTATTATTAATATTAATATTAAAAATAAAATTAAAACTAGAATTATAGGTGAGAGTGGGCAAATATTCAAAATTGAATTAATTTCATTTCGGAACCCTGCCATTGGAGACGACCAGGCAGGGCTCGAGGTGGGGGCAGGGGCAGCCCCGGGGCTCCGGAGCCCCGAGTCCCCCCATTGGAGATGGCCTAAGAAAGCAATCCAAACACGTCTTAGCAATTCCATATTCAATTTACTCGAAAACCGCAATTGGGATCTCAACAAGTTGCAGTTAGACCTGATAACTCAATCTTAGACGTCCAGGTAGCACACAAATTGGCTACATATTTAATTATGTGCTAAATATGTTTCAATGTTCACTAGTGTTTCACTTTCAGCATTTGATCGAGTTGTGGTCTTATTTAGATTCATATTTAATTTTTCCCATCAATAAAGAATTTGTTGGTATCATTATAAAACTAATTGTTAATCGTCATATATGATGTAAATGTGACAATCAAAAAAACTTATATTAAAAAAAAGAAGTCATGTTATGGTGTAGTATGCTACACAAATTTTTTTATATTAATAGTTTGCCCTCAATACTTAGATTAATTTAACTATGTAATTTTTTAACTTGAGCTATCCCATTACATTTTTCAAATAAAATTTTGCTTTTACTTTTTCTTCAAAATAAAATTCATACCTTTTATGCTTAAAAAATGAGGATGTCTAGTTTATTATAGGAGAACTTTTAAAATATCCCTTTTTAGCAATTTTTATAATTAATTTTTACTATACTTTCAAAATTAATTTTAATAAAATCAATTGACCTATAATTGTTTTTCCAACCCCAAAGCCGAGCTCTTAATTTATACTCATTTTCCAACCTCCGCTTGTTAGGTTAACTATTTATAAAAAATCCGGTCGCCGACGAACCTCTGCCAGTCTCAACAACCGCTCGCCGTGCCGCAACTCTTCTCTTCGTTACTCAGTTGAGCTATTAGATAGGGAAAAAATAAGAAAATTGTCAAAGATTTCATAACCATTGTAGGTCATTAAACCCAACCTTTTTAAGAGATTTTCCTTTTTCCCGTCATTTTAGTCACAAAATTTGATTGTCTGAGGAAGTGAATTTTCCCTTCAGGAAATAGGATGAATGTGAAGGCAATTACTCATTGAAGTAGAAAAAGTAAAAGAAAAAAGTGAAAAGAGATGGAGGCTCAATCTTCCGAAGCAAATGAAGATTCAATTACAGCAATGAAGGAGATAAAACAGCGGTTAGAATCCCGTGCGGACACCCTCCGCGCGGTGCAGCTAGACCTCATCGCCTCCCTTCAAACTGTAGTTCCAGACCTCGTCTCATCCCTCGACCTCTCCCTCAAAGCCCTCTCCAGTTTCAACGACAAACCCTATACTCCCCTCACTCAAATTCTCCCCTCCAAACCAAATTTAACCATACCCTTAATCCCCAAAGTACCCCTTGAAAACCTCAAAACCCCTGCTTCTGCCCCTGCTTCAAACCCTTCTCCCAGTGAGAATGAGAAGGCTTTGATTGAGGAGAGTGGTGGCCCGCTTTCGGTTGTAAGGTCAATGGTTGCTGTGTGTTTGCTTCAGAGGGTTCCTTTTAATCCAATTGATTCATCGACTGTATTGAGGAAGTTGGAGAATGATTCGTCAGCTATGGAAGCCGAGAAAGCTGCATTGAGGGACTTAGGTGGAGAGTCGGGGTCGATTCTCTCTGTGGAGATGGCTTTGAGGTCGATGGCCGAGGATAATGGTGGGGTGGAGCTGGAGGAGTTTGTGGTAAGTGGGAAATCAAGAATTATGGTTATGAACATTGATAGGACTAGACTATTGAAAGAGTTACCTGAAACTAAGCAGTTGAACGAGGGGAGTTCGAGTGATGGGAATAGGATTGGTGAAATGGGAAAGAGTGGGGAGAATGGGAGTGTTGGAGGAAGTTTTGGTATGGGGAGGGGGGGAATGCCCCCGGATATGTGGATGGGAGGGCCGATGATGATGGGGCCAAGGGGTGGTGGACCAAGAGGTATGGGGATGATGGGGGTGCCGAGAGGTGTGGGGGTGCCACCCCCAATGTATAGGCAACCTCCAATAGTCCCCAATGGGCTTCAAGGTGGAGGAACGAATGCCCTTGCACTGAAGCCGAGGACTGAGGAGGAGGACATGAAAGATCTTGAGGATTTATTGAATAAGAAGAGTTTTAAGGAATTGCAGAAGTCAAAAACGGGAGAAGAGCTTTTGGATCTCATCCACCGCCCAACTGCTAAGGAAACTGCTGTGGCTGCTAAGGTATTTGTCTTTTTCCCAAAAAAGTGATCTCGATTTGATTGATTATAATTTTGATGTCATTATTCCTTAGTTATTCTGCATACATTTACATGATGGATTAGAATTATTTCAGAATCCCAAATAATTATTTATGATACTTTGGCAAGTTATTCTCTTTGGTTGTCATTAGGCAACTTCTAGCTTTGCGGTCTTAAAAACGGAATTCATGGTGGAATGCTTGTTTTCTTTTCGATTATAAGAGAAGCAAATTTCTTAACTTTGGCACTTGGTTCAGGGAATCGGTCACCTATATGGAGCACATATATATTGTTGCTAAGGAAACTATTGTAGCTGCTATAATATGTGTTTTTGTGCATAATACTTCCTTTTTTATAATACGTGTTTTGTGCAATATATGCTTAATTGATTTGCATATTATAGATGTGAGGTATTACAATACCATGTTCATAATTTATTTTTAGAATGCCAATTATCTGTGATACTTTGAAAAGTAATTCTCCATGGTTGTCATTAAGCATTTTCTTGCTTTTTCATCTGGATAGAAGGAAACTATGTTTTTTTTTTTTCTCTACGGAGTTGTGAATTTCATTCTTACAGTGCAATTTGTCTTGGGCTTTTGGTTAGCTATATGGAGCATATATACACTGTTAAATTTGGCTGATTTATTATAGTCTTTTTGGTGGAAAAGTCTTCTGATATTAACCTAATAGTCATGCTACTAATTCGAATTAGTTCAAAAGCAAAGGTGGTTCTCAAGTCAAAGAATACTGTTCTGCATTAACAAAAGAAGATTGCCGACGTCAGACTGGTTCCTTCACTGCTTGTGACAAGGTGAGTCCTCATCTGGCCACTTTTCTTTGTCATTTATGTGTGGATATTTTATGAGGTGGAAGTCTCTATCTAATTAATCAAATATAGATAAAGTCGAGTATATACCATTTCCACTATAAAATTGCAGAAATGTCTTTGGACTTATGGTACTTAATGAATCTTTTTCTTGATTTAGGTACATTTTCGGCGCATAATTGCTGCACATACTGATATGAATTTGGGGGATTGCTCATTTCTTGACACCTGCCGTCACATGAAGGTGAATGCATTTCATTATTTTCAAGGATTCATTTGGTTATCTATGGAAATTTAAATACTGATACATACCCAATAATAGACATGCAAATATGTCCACTATGAGCTCGACTCAACTCCTGATGTTTCACATATGATGATGGGGCAAGCTGCTTTAACTCCCTCCAAACCGTTGAAGCCTCAAAGTGCTCACTATTGCTCGGAAGTAGAGCTTGGACAACCGCAGTGGATTAACTGTGACATACGCTCATTTAGAATGGATATTTTAGGGCAATTCGGAGTTATAATGGCCGATCCACCATGGGATATCCATATGGAATTGCCTTATGGAACCATGGCTGATGATGAAATGCGCACACTTAATGTTCCTGCATTACAGACTGATGGTATGATATTTCTTTGGGTTACCGGGCGTGCAATGGAGCTTGGACGTGAATGGTATGCCTTTGTTCTATTGATATCTTTTTTACTTTTTAATGTAGAAATAATAAAATATTTATTCTTCTGCAATGTAACTAAATTTGGAATATTTTTTCCTTCAATCGAAAACCCACAGAATTATCACGCCACATATTCCCTAGAAACTCTGTAAATATTGGTTTTTAGTATTTTATGTAATCCATTATCCTGCCAAATGTTATATCTGTCGTGTAAAAACGGGAATTCTTGGACTATTGCATAATGAATTTGTAGATTCCATATTGCTGCTCACAGAGTAGGGCCATTGGGATCTTATGTACTTAGAGTATAGGTATGTGTTTATGTCTCGTTTGTTAATTTTTATGCTTGTGCAGTTTGGAACTTTGGGGGTACAAGCGTGTAGAGGAGATAATTTGGGTGAAAACGAATCAACTTCAGCGAATCATCAGAACAGGGCGTACAGGTCATTGGCTCAACCACAGCAAGGAGCATTGTCTTGTGGGAGTAAAGGGTAACCCTGAAGTGAATAGAAATATTGACACTGATGTCATTGTTGCTGAAGTTCGTGAAACTAGTCGTAAACCAGACGAGGTTAGTTGGACCCTTCATGGTGTAATAATTGATTATAAGCTTGAAAACTATTCGGTGTTTTAATGCTGACACCATATCGAATGCAGAAAGGTGCTGCGACTATCTTAATGTATATGTGCCTAATATATTTTCATGATATGTTAATAGATGTATGCAATGTTGGAGAGAATAAGTCCAAGGACAAGAAAGCTGGAGTTGTTTGCAAGGATGAACAACGTGCAGGCTGGGTATCATCTTTTGCTTACCCTTCATATTTTTTCATTGCACATATTAAGAATATTTGTTATTGAGTATTAAGTACACTGAATGGTTTAGATTTTTAGATGAACATAAATGCTTCTAATTTTAAGAGTGTTGAGTATTAACACTTGAACCGATTGAAACAGCTCAAAAAGCTATAGGGAGTAACTATATTGCTCTTGGACACCTACCTACATTTAGAGAGACCCAATACCTATATGTGGACATGTACACACACAAACATGTACATATATACATTCATTCATTCTTAATTCCCATTATTTCTTCCTTGTGAATAGGACAAAATGTCCTTTCCGTTATGAATACCTGGTGATATGCATCATTCAAATAGCAGAAAAGTCCTCGATTCTGCTGGCCTATATTTCACCCTCCATATAGATAATACTTGTTTGACTCATTCTCTTCTCATTTTCACATTCTTCCACATTATGTTTAGCATAAGTTCGTTAACAGACACTTGAATCAGACAAGTATGCTTTGGCTGTCCAGTAATGCTGATTCTGCTCCACTATATATTAGCCTTGTTGCCCAGACTCGACTTAGTTAAACACCCAGTCACGAATTTGCACATATCTTGTTGGTCACTTTTGTAGGATTGTTATCCAAGATTAGTGTATTGATTTGCCCTTTGTCTTGTGGGTTGAATTGCACTTCTAAATAGATTATATATTGGTCATCAGGTGGTTATCACTGGGTAATCAGCTACAAGGAGTACGATTGGTGGATGAAGGTCTACGAGCAAGATTTAAAGCAGCTTACCCTGATGTGGAGGTGCAGCCCTCATCGCCACCTAGGACAGCCCCCATGGAAGTCGACCGCCCTGCTCCTCCTCCTCCTCCTCAGTTAGCAGCAGACCCCACAGGTCCACCGCCTGCTGCCTATGCATCGGAGGCAAAACCTACTAGTGTCGATGTAGACATGACAACGTAGCTCATCACTGGTGTCACATTATAATGTAAGATTAGCTATATAATTAGTTTAAAAAAAAATTGATTTGGTATAAATACCTATTCTGCTTCCAATCTTTTACATGAGGATAGTCTTGTTGTGCTTTATGGCCCCAAATTTTGTTAAATAATGTTAGTATCTCATAGTTTTAGTTTGCTCTGCAGTTTCCTGGCAGATATATTTGACATTCCCATTAATTTTTGGGAAGTAGGCTGCTAAATTCATTTTTTCATTTGATTGCCCGGTAACATCATGGTTTTCTACACATCTAAATACTGGTACTTGGACATAATTGATCCGCTGTGATATCTATAACCGTGAGTTCATTTATTGTAAGAATTCGACTAGTATCAAACATGCCAGAGTAGTTGTACACGATATGTTTTAAGATTGATTTCAATGTTTTTATGGAGTTTGAAATTATGTTTGAGTTTGGTTTAATTGTTAAACAATCTAAACACAGATGGAAAGAAAGAGCTCGAATCAAATATCAAGTAGTTTGATATTTTATATATATTTTGTCAAATTTTAGTTTGGGAGTTGATTCGAAATTGAGCTTCAAAGGTTATTAAATAGGATATGTTCTTCAATTTTTTATTTTATTTATTAACAAAATAAATTCGAATGAATTTTTTTTCTCAATTTAGTATAACATAGATTTGTTTATTTTCAGTTCTAGTCGTGACACAACCGTTATAAACCTTGCATTAAGAAACACTACTCGCTTGATTACATCCTTAGTAATAGTCTTTTGACTTGTTTAGATTTTCGTTTTAGAAAATCGAGAATGAGACAATTCTAGAATGTTTGGATTGCTTTTTAACTAATAAGGTGTAAAGTAATAATTTTATTTTGGTTATCGAATGAATATATCTGATTTGTATTTTAAATGAGAAAATATTGAATAGAGACTGGATATTGAATAAGGTGTAAAGTAACATTTGAAAGTGAGGCAATTATAATTCTTTTCTAGAGAACATTTTAAGAATATTTAACACACGTCTGCCTTCAGAACGAGTCAAATTAATTTGTTGAATGAGTTCCATGATTGCATTTTCGTATATATTTTCCAATTTAATTAGAGGAATACTAATCATATTTCAATTAATGAAATCACAATACAATTAAAAGATCCACATGTGTTTGGCCTGGCAGCCAATTATTGCTGCCAACTAGTTATCTTACAATCAAACACAAGATATTTTTTTTTTTTTAACTTATGTTCGAATTCTCATTTAATGTGTTCAATGCGTCTTAAAATGTAATTAAGTCAAGTCTAAAATTTGAATACAAGATATATGGTGACCATTTAGAGAGACAATTAATTTCAATAAAATTAGATTTATAATATATTTTCTAGATCTCGTGAGGAAAAATTTAATAAACCATTGTGAGAGCAACTGCATCATCACAATCAAGAATTTTCCTTAGATTTAGGCTTTCTTTTTTGTCGGTTGTACTTGAAATGAGTGCTTCTTTTCATTTTATATTTTTTGCCAGGTGAGTGCTTCCTTTTCTTGAGAAAAAAGAAAGTGTGAGAGACTAACATTGCTTTTGAATCTCATTCCTCCGATATAGTAACTGCTATAGTAATATGTAAAATTATCCTCTCAAAATATTCAAAATAGAATTACACAAGCCAGCAAAAAGTTATTGCACAAACAATTCTTCAGTTTCTTTCTTTAAAGAATACTGCTAAACAATTAAGTAAAAAAAAAAAAAAAAAAGAATTCGAAATTGTACAAAAATAATGAATATTAAAAAAATAAAAAAACCTCAATCAACATTTCTATATTCTGCCATTTACAAGCAGAAAAATGAAAACTCCAGTTGCTGCAGACAAAAAGATTGAAAGTTTGATGAATGATGAATCAGAAGCCTGTACAGGGATTGAGCCAAAAACAGTTGGATAAGAAGGAGCTGATGCAGCTGGACCAGAAGCAGATGGTGAATCTACATAATCAGATCCATTATTATTTCCACCAACAGAAATGTGAATTTTCTGTGATTTTCCACAGTGCCCTTCAACTCCACTAGTGAAGTAAAAATTTCCAGGCTTAGTTATATTAAATAAAGAATTCCCATTATCCATATACAAAATTGGATCTTTTATGTTGCAGCTGTTATAGGATTCCCCTGTCACTTGGATCACTGAATCTTGGCTTGGTGGGTACAAGAAAACTGCAGGAAAAATGTATCAAGAACATTACATTTTTTTATTTTGTCACTGTGTGTGTGTGTGTGTGTGGAATGTGAAAGTAATTATTGAAATAAACTTACATAGAGAGTCACCAATCTTGAGATTGTGATTTTTGGGCCATTTGTTGTAGATTTGTTGATTTGAAGATGTGGGAATTCCCCAAGCATCCAAATCACCAACTTTGTATATGCTGCACAAGACCTTGGCTTTAATTAAAAGAAGAAATAAAATGCAATACCAAAGTTTGAATTTTGGGATGATAAGATTGAACATTTTTCTCTCCAATTCTTGATTCTTTTAGCAAATTTATGGTTTAAAGAGGAAGACAGATGACTCGTGAAGATACATATAAATATAGTTAGCCACAGTGACGACTTTGGAATCTCTTTACATTGATTGGTACATGAAAAAGTATAGAATGAGAATGATATTAAGTTACTAAAATGACCCTTGTTTGAGACTTGCACAAATTATGGTTGCAGGGACTCATGAGATTTTTTATCAAACTCAAATTATTCATTCACGTGGTGAGTGGTGGCCATTTGCCAATTATTAATGTGAGTGTAATTTTGAACATAAGGGTCAATTTTTCAATTGGAATACCAGAAATGATGAAGTTATTTGATTTACAATGTTAAAGCAAGTTGCCAATTACCAGAAAGTCCATACTCGAAGATAGGGGTAGAAGATTAATTAATACAGTGAGATAATTTTAGTAGATTATTGGAAGAAACCATAGCACGTGGTATAGTTGGACATTCAAAAAACTGGATGTCAAGCTCACATGGGAAGCTGTATATGTCCATGATGATAAATTATAATGAATGTCAAATATTGTATTTATTAAAGCACATGCCATTGGCAAATTGGGTAGTGGTGAAATTCGGTTTCATGATATTTATCAATGTTAACACTATATATTATAAGGCCATCTGGCTAAATTACACTTATTGTCCCCCAAATATAAAATTATTTATGCTTTTATCCTCGTAAAAAAATATTACATTTTGTCCCTCTTATGTAATTTGTTGCACCGATAGTTTCCCGACAATATTCCAAAAACATCACTTGATCTTTTACAGGGGTATTTTTGGTACCTCAAATCTTCTAATATCGCAGTGTTTCATTTTATTGGTTGTTGCAAGAGCCTCAAAGAGTACTTAACAATTTTAAAACGACAAATAATATATATAAAGAGCCTTTAATAATCTTAACAGAACTAGCTCTCCTTTAAAACCAACAAATGTGATATGTGAAAAAAATAATCCAATACCCTAAACTCTTAAAGACATGAGGACTTATTTGAACTGAAAAACTTAACAGGAGAACCTTCTCTTCAGTTCTTTCGGGATATTAACTAGTGCAACTTATTTAGACAAAAAACTGAAACTGAAATTCTAATATTAATTTTCAATTAGATAATGAAGCTGGCACATTAACATATTCTCTTGTTTATTTTTTGATGAAACCGAACTTGGATTATGTAGATATAAAAAAATATTGATTGACCTTGTTTGCTTGAAATACAATTACTAACTACTAAGTCCGCATTATTAATCCAGGGACAAGTTGGCGAATTTAGTATTACTGACTATTAATAAAAAAAAATATGGAATCGGTGAACTCGTTAAGTCCCGCTTCATAATAATTCCGATAATCGAAGTTGGATACCTGTATGAATTTGGAATGGGTTTGGGACCGAAAATCTCATTCCTGAATTTTACCCAACCTATTTTTCTTGTCATCCCAAACCCCTCTTGAACCCGGTCCTGCCTCCACCCTATTTCTTATGAGGTGTTAGATTAATAATGGAAAAATAAAAAATAAAAATTAACAAATTGATTCAACTATGGTGTAGCAAAGGAATTACAAATTTCTCAACTTATGAATAATAATAGTAAAAAAAAACTCAAATACTTACAAATATGTTTTTTCAAATTTTTAGTTGACATACATACCCTTAAGGTTTAATATAATAACAACACAGTCTCTCGTCTCTTGCAGCCACATGCTTAAGTAGAGAAGGTACTTTAGTCCAAAATTTTTGGTTGAGCATAAGGGCAATGTTTTTATTTTTATTTATTTTCTCAAAAAATTTCTGATCTTAGATTTTCATTTGAGAGCGTCGGTTAAATTAAGTGAAACCTCTTTTCTTTTATACTTAGATTCGCCACATTGTGAAGACTAGTTACTTTCACACGGGGCAATGTTAACAAGATTAAACTATGAGTAAAATAAACTCTTCATTAAAATTAAAGGGTTGACAATCACCATCTATGGTACTGATATTAACGGTAGGAGGAATCAAAAAATGAAGCTCAAAGTTTAAAAAGTATTGTTAATTTTCAAAATCACATGAAAAGTTTATATAATTTCTCTTAATTTTAAGGTAACTTTAGATAATTATTATTTCAAAAAAATATAAGTGAGAAGTCTGTTGGTTCAAAGTCCACGAATATGGGCCCTATTGGGAGTATTTTGGTTCGTGCATTTCAAATTTTTGTCGGACCAAACATTATTCAGAACAATTTTCATCGAACCAAATAATGAAACACTTAATATCAATTAATTTCATCTTTAAAAAAATATCAATTAATTTAATTAAGAAAGACCTGATTGACACATATGATCTACATAATATAATTTCGCACAAGTTTCAGGATATAATCTCAATACAATTAACCAAAATAGTTTTCACTCAAACCAAATGAAACTAGATCAAAATATAACCATCCAAACAGGCCCATGATATCTCTTCTCTCCAACTAGTTATTATAGATGGAGTTAATCACACGTTTACATTTTTTCATCTGAAAATGGCTGGAAAAGGAAATGTTCCTTTTCTGAGATAGAAATGAAGATATATATATACATACCTCTTCCTGAAATGGCTGAACATCTTTCCAACCGAAATCTTTGAAAGAGGAAATGATCACTTCCCTGTGATACCTAAAAGTTCAATCAATTCAGCTCATATGAAGTTAAAAACTAGAAGAAGAAGCACAAATAAAATAAATACTAAAATAAAACCACTAATACCAAAATCATTATTATTTCTCCCAAAAAAGAAAGAGAGTAAAAATTACAAAATTCACACTCTATTCACTCCAATACTTCTCATCAGACTCTTTCCCATCTTCCTTTTCCTCATCAACCAAACACGCCTTAAACTTCCTCACATCCTCCACCGCAGCAGTCCTAAACAGCCCTACATCCGTCGCACCCGCCACCATATGATACCCTCTCCGCCTCATCTCCGTCGCCCCATCATGCGGCATCACGAAACCCGACAGATACGCCTTCCCTCCTTTCAGCACCCCCTTCTCCGCCACACGCATCGTCTCCCTAACCTTCTTGTTCCCCGGGTCCCACAAATACCCCATGCTCGCGCTCAAATCCAACGGCCCCATCTGTACGCAGTCGACTCCATCCACGGCCGAGATTTCATCGATCTTCTTCACCCCCTCTTCGGATTCAACCTGACACATTATTAGAAGCTCTTCCTCGTAATTACTTAAATACCCCTCGTCGATTCCGTAGCCCGAGGCGCGAATGATTGTGTGAGCCGATCCGCGGACGCCGTTGGGAGGATAATGGCAGTAAGATACAGCTTTTCGGGCTAACTTCGGGCTGTCGATCATTGGGAACATGATGCCCTGTGGGCCGAGGTCGAGTGCTTTTTTGGCCCAGGTTTGGGAGGATTCGGGGAGGCGGAGGACGGCGGGGGTTTGGGTGGCGGCGAGGGCGTGGAGGCAGGGGAGGGCATCGGAGATGCCGCCGTGGCCGTGTTCCATGTCGATGACGGCGAAATCGTAGCCGGAGAGACCGGATATCTCGGCGAGGGTTGGGGAAAAGGTGAGGAGGAAGATTCCGTAGAGGGTTTCGCCGTTTTTTAGTCGGGATTTGAGGGATTGCGGTGGAGAAACGGCGGCGGAGGCGGAGGCGGTGGCGGATGATTTGAGGGGCAGGGTTTGGTTGAGGGTTAGGGATTGGTATTTGGATTGGAGTTTTGGGAAGGAGAGAGAATGGGTGTCGGGATTGTGGATTAGGGTTTTTCGGAGAGTGGAGAGTGAAGAAGATGAAGAGGAAATGGGGGAGTGAGTCAAGGATGCCATGGCGATGGAAACAGTGTGGAGAGAGCTTGAGCTGAGTGTGGATAGATATTTAGTGCAGTGTTGGAATGGAATGGGATTCTTGAAGCGCGTAGGCGCGTGGATCATGGTAGATTGGATTATCTGAGAGAATTTTTTGGATGTTCTGAAATATTTAATTAAAAACAAATCAAAATAAATATATTTTTTCCTTTTTATCAATATTTTTTACTTATATATCACACTTAACAGAATAAATGGCTAATTTGAATTACTAGTGATATAAACCGAAATTTAACTTCTAATACAAATAAGGTTTTTTCCCTAATATTTACACCTTTTTATGTAATTTTTTATTGAAATAAATACCATTTTAAAAAATATAAATTAGTGGGACTGCTGTAATGAAAATGCAAAAAAATACTTGCATTTCATTTCATCGAAATAAAGGAGATATCTTTAGTAGATCAATAAAAGGATTTCGGTATATTTTTCTCATTTACATGAACTTATTACCTATATATATATAGCATTAGTTTTAATATTAACATGATTGCAATAGACTCTTGAATTAACCTTGAGCACAAATTAACACGCCTCAACAAGTATGAAAGCTATTCATATATACACTTTAAACGAAGGTTTTAGGGTGTCAACAGAATCTTTAAAGGAGCAGAATCTGAACTACAAAGTTCAATTTCTCAAGGCATTTAGTTGAAAAAACAAAGATTAAATTTTGTAATACATGCTAACATATTCATATAATATAAGAACGTGCAAAAATGATCAGCAATACTTGTCATGTAAACTCATGAAAAAGAACCAGTCTTTCCTCATAGTTCTAATTTAAGCAAATGTCTCTACTTTTCCCAAGTAATGTTTCTTCTCCTCTCAGCAAATAAAATCTGGTTTGCTATTTCAGCTAAAACAATAAATGACACTTTTAAGACAAAGTTACGAGGATAATAGCAACTCTGAGCAGCTTGTGATCAAATTCTGCTCATAAAATAACAACTTTTAGACAGCAAATTCTTTGAAGTCAGAGCTTCAAAGCAGCTTTGGCCATTGCGAGTGCACCCTCATAAGTTTGATTTCCACCAATAAACCCACTCATATGGACAAAAACACAACCCGGAATTCCTGTTTCCCTTGAGAGTTCATCGTCTCTGAGACCTCGCCACTGAGCTGGAAGGGCCTTACGGCTCTCAAATCTATCTGGTGCCACTGCCATTGCCTGAACTCGCCAACTTTTGCTTCGGTCATCCTAAAACATTTTTACAATATGTTGCCATTAGTCATAATACAAATTCAGAATATTTGGATATATAAATGTAAATGGACTCTTTACCAACAATACAATTAAGTTATCTCTGCCTGATAAAATAAAATAAATGTGCATTACTACCTGATAAAGAACATATTTAATAGGAGGGCTAATCTTCATCTCTTCCTCTAGCTCAAACAAGTGAAGTTTCCACTGTTGAATGACAGAACAAGATCAAAATTTGGAATAAGGCAGAAAACTATTACAAGTGTACATATGGGATGATACTATAGAGTCTAGATCTTAAGATGATAACACATCATTTTTGCCAAAAATGCATTCGTATAAATTATAAAATACTCAGTGAAGGGGCCTTTTAATTGAAGATGGATCATGAATGCTTGATCATAAAAGTAATTCCATAATGGGCTAGCTAGAAACCCTTCAAGTACATTACAATCTAAGATGGTAAGTTTACTAACTTATACGTGCTAGTATAAAACATTAGATATACTCAAGAGGGAAATGAAAGCTAGGACAACAAGCAACTATACTACCCTTGAGGACGGTAATTCATAAGATTGTAAGCAACAAGTTACAGTACTACAACTTTTTATTAGAAGTATGCGTTGGTTTAAGATAGGTTGTGAAGATGTTCTTATATTGTCCATTAAATTTCAAATAGGATGTTCCAACATTCAACAAAATATTCCCAAAGAGGGACAAAAAAACCTCATGGCACTAGGATTACTCTATTCCGAAATCTAAACTGGAAAGTGAAATAGGATGGAATTACTAATTGCTATGAGCAAAACGAAATTAGAGAAAAAAATATATCCATTTCCAAATTTATGGTAATATACTTACAGGGCAAAATCTGTTTAAGACCATAATTTCTCCACTAGTATCAACATCTAGCCTAGCTTCGAGACAGTTCATCACAATCGAACGAGCGGGTAGCCATGACCTCGCGTGGCTGCGAACATTCTGAATAAAGACAATGATGGTTAGAATTTCTAAGAAAGTAATCTCCATATACAAGATATCCAAAAACAATACTGATTCTTCTACAACTTCAGAATCATCAAGGAGCTTTTGATCGGAGTGATTCATATTTAATCAGTCTTAAAAGAGAGATATTTCCCACCCCCACCCATACCCCTGATGAAAGAAGTTCAAAATAGGAAAACACAAAGGCACAATGCTGATGCACTTGCGGAAACCTTACATCCAAAAACTCGCTGCCAGCTAGAGCCATTGCACGTTGAAAGGCTGCATTTTCATTTTCAGCTGACTGATCAGGATCTATCCAGTCCAGATTAAATTTTCCAACTCGTGAAGACAGGTGTGTATTATTCACGTATCTAGGTGGCTGGTCAGTATCATACTGATTGATTCCATTGTCAATGGCATCAATTGCCTGTTATCAGTGGAACGACATATTAAAATGAATAAACTAAAGTAACAATAAATTTGGCAACATCAAAGAGACCACATGCACCAAGACTTAGACGGGGTAGTTTTTGGAGATCACTATTCCCGTATATAAAAGATTTGGATTTTCGAAGATTGCATTTAATTTTCCAATAATAATCGAAGCATAGGGTTAGCTGATTACATTGGAAGTATCTTGAACTTGGGCAGAGCCAATTGTATTTCTAACAGATGCACTGCATTTGAGCACTCCTAATAAGTTTTTCAGCAACTATCTAATATCCGACCCGAAACCCATATTATCCAACCTAATTAACCAGACCACATCGATTCGAAGTAAAAACTGAAACTACAAGGGCCATGCCCACCTCTATACAGATGGTTTTGTTTTGTGAATTAGTTTTGTACGAAAAAAGTGTTGAATTAGCACACATGTCTCCTTTATCTTTACACAGCGACATGTATAATCAAAGAAACTGAAGAGAAACTGAATTTTCACCAAAGAAAGATAAAAGTGCTCGCAAGTGCAAAAAATTAATTACCTCCATGAAGCTCTTATAAACTACCAAAAACAACCGATGTACATCCGGATGGTCTTCATCAACATCAAGCTCCTTAGCTATGATTTCCTTCCCAAAATGCTACACAGAAATAATCACAACCAAGATTACCCAACTACAAAGATATTAACCTGCAACACAAAACTTTAGCTAAAACTATTCAGCTAGTCTATGTATTTCTTCCTTAACAAGGTTACCGTAGATCGCAAAGGAGAGTACCCAGAATGCAACTATCAAAATATTTCTTCAGAAAAATGACAAAATTGAAGTTGATTTTGTCTACATCAAACACACCTTATAAACAAGACCAGCACTACTGAGTTTAGTATTAAACCCATGCCCAAAAACCTCCGCAAAACCCTTCTGATGATGATCATATCGGTCGGTTGAGGGATCATAAACCCCACCCACATCAAGCACAGCGTCAAGCGTTTCCAGCACCTAAATATACAGTTCAGGCATTTCAACAAACATTTAGCCTACATACATAAATATCACTACTTTTTTAAATTAACTCAACGGCAAGATGATAATACGACCTGGGGGTCACGAGTACGGACGATGTGAGCGTCGGAGAACTTCTTGGTGAGGCGAATCATAAAGCAGCCGAGGGCTTCGTCGCAATGGAAGCTTCCATTGTGAGTTCCCACTCGCTTAACTGCGGCGGCGGAGGCGGCGGTGGACATGAGAGCGAGAGTAAAACGGAGTGGTTTTTGGGGATTTAAGGTACAGTTGAAGAGACGATGGCTACTGAACAAAGTTCTTGAAAATGCTTTGAACATAGCCTTCGAGAACCGAAAGGTCTTTTTACGCTGTAAAGCGGTCTGCAGCGACTGATGTAATTTAAATATTTTCAATAATTTATTAAAAAGATTTTGGCAATTTGATAATATCATGAAATTTATAACAGCACTAAATTGGTTTATTAAATCAATTTACTAAATATCTAAATGTCCCAATTTTTAGTTTCATTATAGCTATAATGTAATGTCAAAATTTTAATTTTTAAGCGTCTTAAATTAATTTTTTACATCAATGTCATTTCAAATAATAATATGTGTGTTACTATTTATTATTATTAAATCATTATTGAAATATATTAATTAGTTTAGACAAGTTGATTGATCAACGACATCTAAGGATAAAGAATTATGGGGCGGGTGAAATATTTTTTTTAATTTAACGGCTAAAAGATAATTTTTTAGAGTTATGGAGGCGAAAGCTATTTTTTTATAGTGTATAGAATAACTGAATGTTGAAACTTAGAAATTTCAAAAATGATTATAAGATAGAGCATCAATACAAAAAAACTAATTTTCATTTAATAATCAAACAACTTTAGTACCACAGCTGATATTTAACAAGTTTGTTGCAAAATGATATTGGGTTTATATATGAGTTCATATATAGTACCTCATATTTGTAAATAGTAACATTGCACATGCACTTTTGGTTTTTACTAATAGGGCCTAAGCAATTTTATGTTCTTTTCTCTTACGATTTTTTTTTTTTTGGTTTTCAAATTCATTTTGAGGCATGTCTCACATATTAAGTGGAAATTTCTCCTAACAGAAATTTGAACCGGGGTTCACTATTTTGTAGTGACATGTTCCTTCCACTAGACCAATCACCTAGTGTGGGTAATTCTATTGATTAAAAAAAAGTTTAAGTAATTCATGGTATTTTCATAGAAAAAAGAGAAAGGATATGCGATGTTTTCTTAACTCTAGGGTTTATAATTAGGGTTGAAAGTGATTAAGCTACTCAACATTTAATTTCATAATGCATTAATACTGAATTAATATTATTTCTTCATAAAATTTTGTTTGAGTTGTTTTGATTTTACTTTCGATAAAAAAAATTAAAGTTAAAATTAAGAAAATTATATGTAAAAATATCAAGTTACTCAAGTAGTTTAACAATCAAATCAACCTCAAACACAATTTCAAATTCTATAAAAAAGAAAAAAAAAATAACTTGAACATGTATTATTCCATACTACTCAACTTTTTACAAAAAAAAAAAATAATAAAAAAATAAATAAAATTGAACAACTATTATTCGAAAAGTAATGTGGATAAGAAATTAAACTTGTTTGTGCTACATTTGATTTATTTCCCACAATCATAGGCATAGCCATAAATTTTCCACCATGAAAACTACCATAACCATAACCATAACCCCTTCAGCAATCCCATCTCCAAACCCCCAAAAGAATACCCTAGAAAGATTTCATAACCACCCTTCAGTTGTCAAATTCACCAAAAAAGCATCATCAATTATAGTGCAATGCAGCAAAAATGGCAGCCCTGAAAATGGTGGCAGTTTAAAGAACATTCTATCGGCTATGGTGGACGAGAGAGTAGAGGAACTCTTTAACAAAGAAGAGAATCGGGATTTCTTAAATGGGCTAGAGCAAGCCTCATTAAGAGTTGAAATGGCCAAGAGGGAACTTGCTACGATTGAAAAGCAGGAAATTGAGGCTAAAATTATCAGGAATTATGTCACTCAGCTCGAATCAAGAGCTTCCGAGGTATAACAATTTCAAATATATTTTTGTCAATTTTAGGATTATATGCAGGATTGGTGTTTGTGTTTTTGTCTAATAGAGTTTTGTTTATGGAATTAAACCTATGGAACATTTGAGTTTTGTAAAAGTGAATTGAATGAAAATACTACAATTTTTCGCGACCGTGATTTGTTACTCTTTGGACATTGTTGATGGAGGCCTAAAGAGGCTGCTTGGTTCATTGAATTGTTTTTAGTTTAAGAAATCAAGAAGTTTGTGAGTATGTTGTATTTTGTGTTCATATTATGTATAATGGTTCAATGGATAAAAGCTTCAGATTTTTGTATCTTTTTATCCGATTAGGGAAAATACTAAGCCAAATTCCTAAAATGGGAACTCAAGATATTACTATTAGTTATTAATAAATATATTACCAAAAGTTTTGTATGGTTCACAAAAACGAAACGAAATAAGTCAATCCTAGATACACGCATCAAATGTCCTGAAGATGTTGTATTCTGCATTTATAAGCCAATATTCGCTCTCTCAAATTATTGAAAAATGTTGGTTATCTGTATTCTCTTACAAGTTTATTCGTTTGCAAAAGAAGTAAAGAAAAAGAAAAGAAACAACAGTTTTATACTGACTAATCTAACAATTGAAGATTGCAGAATGCCAGAAAGAAATAACGGAAGCAAGAATGATGCTGGAAGAAGCAGAGAGGTCCCTTATATACCAAACCTCTAATACCTTACAAAAAACAAAAAGTGAAGTGATAAACAAAAACGAGGAGAAACTAGAGTCGATTAAAGCTGCATTAATAGCTGCCTCTATTGGCACTCTGGTTGAGCTTCCAATTTCCTTAACTCGTGCAACTACCAATTCCCAATCGATGATACTTCCTCTGGCTGTCACCTTTATCAGTTGTGCATTGTTTGGAGCAACATTTCGGTATACAATCAGAAAAGATTTGGACAATGTTCACCTGAAATCAGGGACATCTGCAGCTTTTGGCTTTGTCAAAGGTAACTAACTAGTATAGTTAATACTTTGATTTAAGATTATGACACCAAATGATGATGATTAATTTATTGTGTTGTGTTCTTGATTAAGGTCTTGGTATGCTTGGAAATGGGGAGCCGCTTGATTTGGAGTCGAGCAGTATTATACAATTGCATGTTTTTCATGGTGCAGTTTATGTTTCTGAAAGTGTTCTGATTTTTCTGTTCGCTGGAGTTGCTTTGGATTTTTGTGTTAAGTTAGGGATTTTAAGCACATTCCCAATTGATAGATCAGTTATTACAAGGACATAACAAGTTGAATGTATAAAATGGTTCTTTGGAAGTTATCTTTCTGGCTTTTGCTACAATGAGACAATGAGATTCGATGGTATCTGAAACATAGATAAGAGTGCTGATCATATTTTTGTCCATTCATTTACCAACATACATGTGATTTGTATAGTGGAAGAGACTAGTACTCCCAAAGTGGTGACTCAAGTTCGAATCCATGTTAGGAGAGGTTCTCATATAATATGTATGACGCGCCTTGAATGAGATTAAACTTTTAAAAACCAAAAAAAAAAAAAAAGACATTGTTCATTTGAATAAGCAAATGGAGTATTTATAATTGAAGAAGGCCCCCAAATTCTCATTAAAAAATGGATTTGATTGGGATATTTACGATTCCAAAAATAAAAAAAAAAGTATCAAGCAAAATAATTTTCAGCTCTCTTTCTTTGTAATAGATAAAAGGGCAGGACCGCCTAAGGTTATCCCAAAAAACAAAAAAAAAGTTTTGAAAATTTCAACTACCCCCTTGTGGTTTACTATGTTTATCGAAACACTCATTACATTGTTAGCTTATATCAAAACTTTTAGGATAGAAAAAATATTACTTAAAGAATGGTGGGGGACAAGAGATCCAATTTCGATCCGAATTTGATCGGGTATAAATTAAGATGAATCTGAATTAGACCGGATTCGACCTGAATTCGACCCATTAACACGTGTAACTCAATATGTGGATGAAAAGTCCATTTTTTTTTTCAATCTTACCCTTGATTCCTATGATAGGTCTTGTCTGACTTTCTAATGAACATGTTCTAAAGCATTTCCATTGTATATTTTAGTGATCTCAGACCACATCAAGCGAACAAATCTTATGTCGTTTAGAAAGACTTACCCTATAAAGCAAACAAACCCATCGGTTCTAAAAAACAATTTGCTCTTAACAATTTTTTTGATTTAATATAAACTAATATATTATTTACTATTCTTTTTTCAATAATTTATAAAAAAAGAAATAAACTGAACATAAGGTCATCTCCAATCAAAGTCATCCCCCTCTTACCCTCATGTCCCCCCTTCTTGCCCACTTGTCCACTTGCCCTTGCTCTCTCGAACCCCATTTCAACCCACCTAGAAATTCATTTCCAATCGAAAAATCAGTAAAATCTCCAAAGATCTTTCAACCTCTAAATACATAAAATCCAAACAAACAAGCTCTATTATATTTCTCGTAAAGAGACCACTTTAAATAATATTAAATCACTCCGAAGATTTTCACAAGCCAAAATATCTCCTTTCCGAGATGGATCTTTTACCCCATTTTAATTTCACATACATAAATCTATTATCAAATGTTCATCTTAAAATTTGTGAACCAAACTATACACTTCTATGGAAGGGGCCTTAATTCTAACAAATGCCAATTCAAATAAGGTAGAGAGAGAGGAGAGAGAATAATTTGAGGGCACAACTATAACCCAGCTAATAGTATTACAAAATATATATTCACAGTATTACAATTTAATATGACATCCAAACCAACAAATACATTATATAATTTACACAATACAAATTCAATGTTCCTGTGGTCTTCTATCTCAGATTGACAGGTTCAAGCAAATAATTGACATTGAACTTGACGTCACAACAACATCTGTGCACAGTATTTCCACTTGCACCAGATAAATGGACAATGGTCTTCTTGGTGGTTATTTTATTCCTTATTCTGTATTGAACACCGCTGGAATCTTTCCCGACAAGCTTGTTAGTCAGTCCATCAAAAACAACGATTCCAGAAACACGAACTATAAATTCTTCCATCATTTTCACTGTGGTAATAAACAGGATTGGAGGAGTTAAAATATCGGTCAAATTCCTCCGCGTTGTACAAAAGTTTTGAAGGTACTAACCTTTTACACTTTCCAATAATGGAAGATACAGATCACGAATCTCCTTCTCGTCGATCACCATCCTCTTCACGAGCTGACAGAGAAGTTAATCGCTGTTGCAACTGGCAACAACAGATAAAAATATGTTTATCTAATAGCAAAAGTCGCGAGGGCTTCATGCTCTATTGATGAAGTCTAATGGTTCAGTAACTTGAATATGAGCAACTTGAATTTTCTTATTTTGAAAAAAATCAAGCATACAATTTCAAGAAATAAACGATATTTGAAAACTCACTTGCATGTACTTTACTTTTTCTGCAGTTAATTCATCGGTCAAGCTGGTCATCCTGCAAGTGGTGAGAAAAAGAGTTGAGCTTGAAAGAATATAAATAATAAAAGAAGATACTGTTGGAATTTTTTTATCTTCAGTTCCCAGAGATGTACAGTACCTTGCTTGAAGCTCAGAGAGCTTTATAAGCAGCATACGTTCTCTTTCAGAAACAGCTAATTCAACCTGTGAATGAGTGAATGACAATAATGAAATGTAGCAATCTACATAAATAATAATAATAACCAGTAACATTTATATTTATGATGGAAAAAGTCAGTCACTGATAACAAATGCAGTACTATCTGAATATTGAAAGTAAGGACGCAAACGAGCCAAGAAAGTCTGAATACTGTGAAACTTACTAAGCTGGAGATTAAGTGCTAGGATTTTATTTTCAAACAAAAATAGAAAAATAACTGCAAGACAGGCATGATGAAGAAATTAGCTGAAAAACTAAGTGCATTATTGCAATCTCTGGATTCCACCTTAGGTCAAATATTCAGCCATGCTGAAGCTCGAGAAACGGAAAACAAGCTTCTCTAGCTCAGACCATACTGGCTTTCTCAAACACATATTTACATAAGATGCACACAAATTGCAGAGTTAGAGAGGGGGTGAATGACGTATTTGTGAGTGACTTAGTTGTGGAATATTTGTTTCATCATGGAAACTATAACTTCCATTCCCGTCTGGTCCTTTTAAAAGAGATTGAAAATGCACATTAATGAAAGAGTAATTGTGGGAAATCTGAAGTATGTGCTTACACTGCCATTATTTTCTGAGCCACGAGGTAAAGGAGGCAGTTTCCCATTTTGAGAAGCTGAAACAAATGAATGGAATTTCAATAGAAATAATCTATAATACTTATATATGCACATAAATACGCCATTATATTTTCAACGCACCATTTTCTAGCTCCACCGGTTGCAAGGTACTCAGTAGATTCATTATAAGATCCTGCAATAGAGGGGCCATGAATAAGAACAAGATAAAAGAGCAAGTGACCTGTTGAACTTGCAGAAACAATGCATGATAAGATGGCAGTACTTGTTGAATAGATGTTTGTTGGAAAAGATTCTGAAGGTGAGGCATGAGAATTGAGGCAGGCAAATTACTGTTGCCAATTTCCTTGGGTAACTGACTGTTCGGCTGAAAACCAATAAGAGAAAAACTAACTAAGCAATCAAGTTTACTTGGACGATCATTCCAACTTCATCACTAGCTGAAACTTAAATTCATAAAAGGAGATGAGTATATAAACCATTTGCTTGGAATCAAATATCCAGTTTCCCACGCTAGCCGACTTCCTCAGTGGTGAACCCTGAGAACCATATATGCAAAAAATGAAGATAGTTTAAAACATCCTCATCATTTTCTCCGAATAGTCAAGGCAACAAACTTGCCTCTTACCTGAGAATTTCGTCGAGAAACTGTACATGACGGAATGTCCTAGTATATATTTTTAAGTTAGCAACAATCATTAGAAAGAATAAAGTACCATAAGAATGAAGCAGTACCTTTACAAGATCAACGTTTTCTGATGTTACTGAGAACCGCCCTTTTATTTGTACAAGATTGGCCTTTGACTTGTCATCCAGGGAATCTTTAAACCCTAGAAAGATAAACAGAAAACAAATAACGTTCTTATCAATGTCAAACATTATAGCACGACAACTCAAATTATTATAATTACCTCCTGAAGATTTGATTGGAGCTGATAAACTGTTTGCTGAAGCTCGAGTTGGAAGGTTTAGAGGACCACTGAGACTGGGTGCTCTCCGTATTTGATGAGGCTTCTCAGCCACTTGTTGGTTCTCAATCTCACACCTGATTAGCAATTTGTATTTCCCATCGAATTTAGCAATGCAAAGGATATTTCAAGGTAAGCAAAAGCATTGAACTGAATAAAGCACAACACAGCTTTAGTAAGTCACTGGAAAAAAATGTAAATTAAACTTGATTCAATCATGTTGAGATATTTGGTCAAAACTTATTAAGTTAGTCAATTCAATGTCTGATTCAAACTTCCATATATGCAAAATACAACCATAAACGACCTTAAAATGGAAATTTGCACTCTAAGAAACATCATCATAGCGGCCTCACAAGTTTTCCAATTCCTTCAAATCTTCATCTAATTATAGACCAAGTCACTAACATTTTTTAAGATCCAAAATGACCAATTCCTATCACCCAAAAATTGCACATCTTTGTCCCTAACAGCAGAATCACCTTTCATTTGGTTAAAAGAGTTTATCACAAGGGAAATGGTATAGTATTAATTTTTCAAGAGTTAAATAAGAAGCTCATCATTCAAAGTGAATGATAAAGTTGACAGGAGGAGTCGGATAATTAAGTCTACTCGGAGATCAGAAGTTTGAATTGAGAAAGTTATGGATGTAAGACGTTATGAGATATCATGCTTGTTCATATTCTTAAACTGTTTGGGTTGGAATCACAACTACATAATACTTGGCCTCCCCTGACACTCTACTGTCACAAGCTATCAGCCCCACAACCACAACTAGCTCTAATTTGCAGTACACAACATTGGCATGGGTATCAGAATCAGGCAATGGAAAAACCAATGTCTAGTTAAGAGCATCAGTTGTAAATGAGGAGAAGAAAGAGGCTTGTCAAATATTATAGTCCAGCATTCCAAACACTGCTTATTCCCTGTAACCCTCCAGCTAAAACATCCATCACCTTCTAAATGACCTAACGATATTTTTTGCCACTAGTTGCAAGTGAATCTTTATTATTGGTGATTCAAGCAGAACATGGCATAGGAAGTGATAGATAAAGCAAGCAATAAGTTATAATAAACCTTTCTACGTTCCGCGCTCTTTCTGACATCGAATGACTTAGCACAGTACCAGGCATGAGCGGTCCACTTTGAGTTTGGCGAGGTCTGCTAGTTTGAATTTTAGTCTTGGTTTGTGCTGCATCTTTCTCTACCAATGGTGAAGGCAGCTCAGCTTTTGATTCACTCTTCTTGAGTCCAGTTTGTCCCTGATTGTCAGACTCTACTATATCACTTTCAGATACTTTACCCTTTTCGGTCTGACTTTCAACTACAGGTGCCTGATTACCATTTGTATTTTCTCTGAAAAACAAAAGCAGCAAAAGCATAAAATATATTAAAAAAATTGCATGGTTCAGAAGAAAAATGATGCACGTTCGTCATGTACTGCAAATCACAAAATTGGATCAAGGGGAAGCCTGAAGAATAAATATCTCGCACATCAAGTGGAGTTATAGATGACATTATAGTAAACTACGTAGAAAATATGGTTACTCAAAGCAAAAGAATGTTGCAAAGATTGAATAAACCCTGTTATTACCTCCCAATATTATTGCTCGTAGCTAATGGTTTCACCACAGAATTATATGCAACCTATTAACAAACAAAGCAAAATTGTTATCTACTTCTCTAATAGGTCATAAGAAATCAAAAACTAAGGTAAACATAAATAAAATAGAAATAGGAGACAATAAGGAATAATGGTGGATTTATTAAAAAAGAAAAGAACAAATAGTCGTGGAAAATAATTGTCAACAACCTTGTGGTTCGTATAAAATTTTAGATTGTCTTCTTCTTCTTTTATATCTTGCATTTCGTCCTCTTGTTGAAGCTGCAAAGATGAAAATGGGACAGATGCACCTTTTAAGAAAGCCCTGAGATTACTTTATCACGACTGCTGAACATAAAAGTTAAATTGTGTCATGCACATACCAAAGATGCTTGGAGCTTCAAATCCTCAACATCGAAGTTCCAAGCACTTACTCCCCGCTGGTATTCGCTCTGAAAGAGCCCAAGAAAATTCAAAAATCGAAATTAATGCAGAGACAGAGGAAACAGTATTACTACTCTAATTTTCTAATGAAAAGCTTAACGGCCACTACTCCAGTATATACTCCACATTCCCTCTTTATACACACCAAATAATAACTCGTATCTCTGAAAAACTGAATGGGCACAGAACCCTACTTCAGCCCAAAGATTACCACCACTCAAGATGTGTTTTAGGTAAAATTGGGCTCTCATGTACACAGGCAAAGGCTTCTTTCAATTCTGGCTGATGTTAACAACAGGATAATAGCGGTGTAAGTAATTTGGCTTAGATTGGCTACTAGTTGGTGAAAGGGGTTAAGCATTCAGCCATGTGCATTTAATGTTGCTTTAGCTGACGGTTCAGATTATAAAGTAGTTGCTTACATTCAAAAATCACAAACAAAAGAAAAGCGAGGACTGATGCCAAAATCCATATGACTAATCGATAGAGGGAGTATCACCCAAATTAAACAAAATCTTGAAGCCATGTACAGTAGACCACATTAATGAACATTTCAAGATATTCATATTTTCACAGAAAATAGTAGACCACATATATGAGATGAATAATCTTGTGCGCTGTAACAGAAGCCAAAAGTCATTAGTCCACTTTAATAGGAACAAAAGTTACAGTTACATCATACTTAGATTTCCCAGCACCCATATTTGAAAGTCAATGAGAAAATATAACAACTTCCGCCATGCTTCGAACCTGAGATATAGCTTCTTCTTCTGCTGAAGGCATTCTTTTTAGAGCAAGTTGTGCAGCATCTTTGAGCTGCATCCAATCCACAAGAATGTAATCAAAGAGGTTAAGATAAGGAGAGTTCAAAACAATGCTAATTACCATCGTCAAAGTATACCTGCAGATCTTTCACACGCTTCCACAGTGGTGGCAAGTCGGCAAATAACTTTTTCACAGAAAGTTCAGGAGGCTTTGCGGACTTGAAAAAGGAATGTTTTAACAATTTTTCTGCAGTTGGCCTCTTTGTTTGATCTTTCACCAAACACATTGCAACCATTTCCTTAAAGGACTGTTCAAAACCAAACATTGCTTCATACTAAGTACTAAAAAAACTTAATTTCGGGAACATCTGAAGATGAAGATATCATGAGTACCTTAGAGAACCTCTTATCACGGTCATAATCAAGTCCAGGAGGGGCATTTTGTATGGTCATTAGCAGAACCTGTTGAAATGCAGAGTAAATGTAAGAAGGGTTTGCTACAGTGGGCTCCATGCATAAGTTGGCCTCAACATGGTATCGCATACTTTGAAAATGGTGCATGTCCATGGGAGGATATATATACCTTCATGGGAGGATATTTTGAAAATGGTGCATGTCCATGAGCCAACTCCAAAGCAGTTATTCCAAATGACCATATGTCAGCCCTGTTATTTTATCAGAAGTGCAAATATAAATGTCTCAGCATTTGAACGAACACATTCTCAGCAGTTCTAACTAACATTGGTCTCAACATGGTATCGCATACTAATATAAATATAAATTGGTTCTAGAAGAAAAAAATCACTAGACAAATAGCCACAGATAACCTATCAACGGGCGGTGATACTTTGAGTTCTAATACAGTCTCTAGGACATGTCATGTTCAAATATTCAGAACATATAAGCAAAGAAAAAAATAGTTGTTAGCAATACAAATGAGACTGATTTCTGGATAAGCCCCATGTGCTTTCGCTATAAGTCACAACTAAACAGTGACATCCTAGTATTAAATCATCCAAATGTAACTTGTGAATATCCCCACAGAATCAAAGAGACAATTATCATTGACTTTGTATATGCATGCACAGGCTGAGACATTTGTAATGCTTCAACATATATGGGGGCATGAAGCAACTGTATCGTAATAGACAGCATGAGAAGATAGAGTAAAACCCACTTGAAATCATATCCTGTTCCTGGCTGCAAAACTTCTGGTGCCATCCTGTAAAATAATGGCAATTAAGTATCACTAATGGAGACAATATCCATTAGAACAATCAGAGAAAGAGAAAAGGACAAGCTAAAGTACCAGCATGGAGTACCCACAAAGGTATTCCTTGAGCGTTGCCTATCGCCTCTGTCAAACATGCAAGCTGAAACACCAAAGTCACCAAGCTTCACCTCGCCATTACTATCCATTAATATATTTCCTGCCTGAGAAAAGATAATGTGTCAGAGTAATTAATTAATGTAGGTCAACCCGAATAATAAGTCAAATCTAGTAACATGTTCAGAACAAATGAAGTTGCCTAACCTTCACATCACGATGAATGTGACCATGTCGATGAAGGTACTCCAATGCCTTAAGTGTTTCTTTTAAGATAGATCCAATGGCAGATTCTTCAAATCCTTCCGGATATGCTATCTTCATGAGATGTAGGCAAGAACCTTGAGCCATAAAAGGCATGACCACCCAAAGGTTGCGGTCAACAACAAATGAACAAATCGATTTTATGACATTAGGATGATTGATTAAGCTCATTGTTTGAGCTTCCCTGCGAATGTCATCCTGCGAAGAAAAAAATGGAACAGTTCTCTGCATGAATGGCCACATTCACTACTTTTTAGAAAACGAGGTCAACTGATACATGCCACAAAAGTGGAGCTAATAAAAACAGTAGTATGAAAGAGCAACTTTTGTATGTATACATAAAACACGGCCGTGCTAATAGAAGGGGAGGACAACACGTGGATGCAGGGGTAATTTAGTCTTTTTAGCTGCACTCAAGTAATCTCCATCTTTAGATAGGTAGCGGTCAATTGGTTAGGATTAGGTAGACTTGCTGTCACAAAATAACCTGTGATCTTGACATAAGCTCTCACTGTTTTTCAGGTTCAGTTCTAGAGAATCTTGGTGCTTCGAGAAAACTAAAAGTCCACTTTGCTATCACCAGCTTGTAACAAAAGTAATTCTTAAGTGGAAAAAATGGCACAAACACAATCATGTCTAGATTTGCCTCTCAGAAAATGTTTTTCCATTTTCTCTTCTGAAATTCCAAGAAAAATTCTACAAAGAGAACATCATTATTACTCTATTTTCAAAATCTGCATCCCATTGTTTTGACACCCATTCAGAAGAGACTATACCAAAACACTCTGAAAAATTTAAATGGATAAACCTTTAAATTTTCTCAATTCACAAATCCAACACATTTCAAAAAAAGAAAAAAACAGGAATTTACAGTAGCAACGAGCTGGATCAAATACGAACATGTTGTCATATGATCAGATGAAACATGCATAATGGTTAAAGGGATAGCATTACACTATTGTACATATAATAGAAGTCTTTTTTTCTTTGGGTGCATTCGACTGGAAACTACTTCCTTGTTAGACACAACAGTTGTATCTTAAACTGAAATGAGGCACACGTCAGCAAGCATTACTAACCGGTTCCATTAATAATCTTTCTCGAAAACAAGTTTCCTAAGAGTTACAGATGTTGCACGTGCTGAATTTATATAAATCTTGTCCAACTAATGATATGACTTCTAAGTCAACCAGTGTATGAATTAAGGATAACCATAGATGCTAACAATTCCGACAACACAAAAAATCACATTGTACAGCCAGAAACTAACTAATAAAAACAAGTTAACCTTTCTACGTATAAGAAGGGCCGTACATAAAATCAACCTTCCCTGACTAAGGAGGATACATGGGCCAGACCAGTGGACATGACTAGCGGAAGATGACATAAGGAGTACTTTGTTGGAGAATTTTAAATCTATCGTATTTTAGAATATGAATATACTTTTAGCTCTTCTGCAAACAAAAAATTACTATAACTTAGAGATTAGCAGAAATTGTCATTTATATATTTTTATGATGTGTACAACAATTGCGGTCCGTGCAAACTTATGCCCACTTGTTTTAATTCTGATGGAAATTCCTCAAAAGTTTTTGGTCGAATATTAATGTCATTACATAATCCAAAGTTTTCCGTATACTTATAACGCAGGCCGGAAATGGGATCCAGTATAAATGACAAAAGGAATACTTGAGGACCCACGTTTTGACAAGTTTAACTGGTGCAAGGTAATTAATTTCAGATTTAACTTGCCTTGTTCTAATACATAGTTGGCATCCAAAAAGTAATTTGGTAAAAAAAAATTCTTCTTCAGTCACCAGTGTGAGAAAAATATTTCTGATAGTCATCACGCACTGATGCCATACACAAGATGTAGGTGAAAGAATTTCCTACGAGGATCCTACTGGATTGGTTATAGCCCGTTTATGTAAAATGCAAGGCTATATATATTGATATAAATTAGATTCCCGCAACTTGTATTTCTCTGTAAGTAGTTTTTATTTACATGCTAATTTTTTTTTTCCTTACTCAGAGAGATATTATTGTTTGGACGCCTTTCCACCAGCAACGAAGTTTGAAGAAAATATTGTCCCATTTGCACTGTCATATTGATTGTCGGTAAGTTTACGCTCAAACTACCTCAAGATTTCGTATAAGAATAAAAAGAAAAACTAGATGTTGCATGGCGTGCAAAGTGCAATCTCCAAATGACAGGCGTACTTTGTGTTAACTACCATTAAAAAGGTAGATAAACAAAAATGGACACATGTAATTTGGAGAACGCACCTATTCATTGCACAACGTGTAGTATCTAAGTTCCCATAATGAAAAAATATGGATTTGATAAGAGTTATATTGACAGAATGATATTTAGCATATGGAATAGGATTCAATTCTCCAATTGTGACTATGTCACATCAAGATAAGCCAATCAGAGATCTGATTCTGAAGAAAGAACTTTTAGTACAAAAGCAAACTATCTATTTAGGGGAAAGAATGCTAGTGGCATAATTAATGATCTTCCATATATAAAAACATAATAGCATCCCATCTACGACTTTCAGGATTCAAAAAGATATAGCAATCTCATACATTCAATTATTCGTTTATTTTTATTAAAGCCAATTTTCTTCATTAATTATGTAATCATTTAGCAATTACGTACTACAAAAGAATCGGCCAGATTACAAGTAATCTATCTCAAGCAGCCTTCCAATACAAACATTGAGTACTCACAGCAATTTTGTAAGCAAAGTAGCAACAATGGTACTGGTCAAATTAAAGATTAAATTCAGAATTTGATTGAAATCAAACCGATAACGGCAACAGCATATTGGATTTTAATATGCATTAATGATCCAAAATGTTGGATACGGATAAATCAACAAAATACTAAAGAACATGAAGCATTTCAAGTATTGGGCTAGATACTGATTTGTATTTCTTTCTCAATGGGAGCAAATTAATGAACCATGGCAACCTACTATTGCCTAATCTACTTAAACCAATTCAACACTTCATATTCCAAAACATCGCCCTCCAAATTCAATTCAATTCAATTTCAATTTTCAATCGTTGTTTCTCAAAAACATCAAAAGTCAAACAAATCAAAACTCTTTCCATTCTCACCTAGATCATATATCACCTAACCTAAATTTTCACTTTATTTCAACACACTCACACAAATAATCAAATACAAAAATTCGCATAATTACGAAAACATGGTAAAAATAGAGAATTGCACAAACCAGATTGCTATTGCATCGATCGAGATCCAAAGACTTGACCGCCACCACTTCATTGGAAGGCAAATAGATCGCTCTATAAACAGTTGCGCTCGCACCATACCCTACCTCTTCTAGAAGCTTGTAATCATTCGGATTCACTGAGAAATTCTTCCCCATTTCTTCACGCTCAAACCATCAACACTTGAAATCAATTTTTTTCGTGCTATAAAATTGAAAATCAATTCCTTAAGGAATGAATTCTTTTCCTTTTTACTTCAATAAATTGAGACAGTGAGAGTCCACAGATATGACTGCCTGTGTTTCAACTCTGCTCAACTTCTCTCTCTTCTCCTACAAATGTTGCGAATTATTAGTGATATTTTTCTAATTTTGCTTTGTTTTCCTAGATTTTATTTTCCTTTTTATTTTTATAAACTAAATTTTTTTTCCCTTCTTTTATTTTTTTCCCCCTTTTGGTGGTTATGTAAGAGGAAGAAATTATCGATGCGTTGACTGCCTGAGGAGCCGACGTCGTACAAGTGAGGGACCAGGCTATGAGGAGCTGATCTAGTACATCTCCTATATCTTGGATTTCCTGCAACCATCGCATTTTGCCTGTTGTACGATGACTTTCGAAGTACAAGTATTTAAGTATAATTTGAAGATTGAGGACAAACTTATCTTTACATTCATCTTGAGCTATAATTATTTGGGCTAGTTTAATCAATTTTGGTTGGTTTTGATGTTTGAATCTCATTTCGGTTTTGAGGATATATTAGTGTGGAACATTGAAAACATGTTATTTTACTTAAAAGTATCATTTTCACATAAAGTGATTATTTGCACCACTATCCAATGGCATATATGTATAAATATGTAATTTTTTTTACTTTTCACTCACACATGAAATGTCGCACCGAAAGTGAAAAAAAGAAGAGAAAAAAAAAAGCAAGGGGGGGGGGGGGGGGGGGGGGGGGAGTAGCATTGGTGGTCTGAGTGTAATTGGAACGCTTATGACATCAGTCTCTGTGTTTCATTAATTGAAAATATATTTTAAATAGTGTTTAATTATCCATGCGATCAAAATTGATCGATATATTATATTCTCTTTCGCCTAAAAATATCTTTTTATTGACATTTCTTCCTAAAATGATATTTCTTTTTGGAAAGTACTCTCACATAAATAATTACACATTATAATGAACCATCACTTATCCAAATCAAGTGGACTAATATTTCAAGTACCGGACAACTTTCCGCCTCATTTTTGTGGACGAAAACATGACATATGAAGGAGTTATGGAGTAACAAATTTCGTACTTAGATGAGGGTATGATTGTCATTGCGATGCCGGTTAATGTGCATACGAACTATGGTGCGGTGAGTTAGAATGTTGATATCACATGATTGTAAGACTTCATGAGCTACCAATTGCCCCAAAATCAATTGGTGTTAGGAAATGCGTATACCCTAGCCTTATAGTGCATTCGCACACACAAGCACCCACGGGTTAACTGTGACTTGACCTTGACCTCCGCCATGGGACAATTGTTGTTATAACCCAGACTAACAATCTTCCCCTCAACAATTGCTTCCGATGAGAATCGAACTCGTGACATAGGATCTGATACCACTTGTAGGACCCCTCAAACGCTACCAGTTGCCCCAAAATCAAGTGGTGTTAGGAAATGCGTATACCCTAACCTTATAGTGCATTCACACATACAAGCGCACACGGGTCGATTGTGACTTGACATTGACCTCCGCCACAGGACAATTGTTGTCATAACCCGGACTAACAAAAAAATCACTCATAAAAAATAACAAGGGAATTTGTGGATTAAAGATTTCACAAAAGGTGTATTTTCAATTAACTCAACATTGTGACATTTAGGGGTGTTCATAAATTAACTCGCCACACCCAACCCACCCATCCGCCCGACCCGATCAAATCCGCCGGTCTAATTTTTAAAATAAACAATTGCGGGTTGATAACTTGTAAAGCCACATGATATGGGTCGGGGGACGAGTTTGATGATTAAAAAAATAACCCACCCGCAACCGCACTTAATTATCTTTGATTCACATTTTATTCATGTTTTATAAAAGTATAATTTAGTTACATTCATTAACAAATGACTAAGGAAAAAAAATTCTTCAAGTTTCTTGTTTATAGGTATAAATATGTTGGTACATAAGTCGGTAATCGTATTTTTTACTCGAATTTTATCATTGGTGATTTTCTATTTTATGCAGTTTTGGAATTCGAAATACTTTATATAGTGTCAACAATTTTTGAGTCTTCAATTCCTAGCAAACTTGGCAAACACTTATTGACACATTTTATTTGTTTCGAAGAATTTAAGGTTCTATGCTTATATTTATTGATTTGTTGTTAGTCTATTAAATGTTAAAAATTTATAGCATTGTTTTTATTTATCCCATCCACCCATCCACCCATCCGTCCGCACCAGCCTCACCCGAACCGAGCGGTTCGCTTTGAAATTTTGGCAACCCATATGTATCGGGATGGGTTGATTTTTTAATAGACACCGGCCTAAACCCGACTGCGTTCACCCCTAGTGACATTGGCTTGTGATTAGTTTGTGATTTTCCAATATTATTAAGGGTAATTTGAAATGATAAGTGTTCACAAGTAAATAGATAGACAATTGAATGCGCTAGAAAATATCAATTTCACGGATTCACAACAATAGCATATCACATCAGAGCAACTCCAACTACAAGAGGCAAAGTTGAATTTGCCTCTTAATTAAAACTTTAATTTGGCTACTCAAATGGAAAAAGCATGCTCCCAACAATAGGAGGCAAAAATAGAGGGATGGTCAAATGGAACTATGGAAGAATTAATGAGTCAAATTTGCCAAATTTGCCAATTGTATATTTTAATCAAACTGAGGAGAAAATTTATCAAAAACAACCCCCACCCAATTGTAAATTTATGAATTGAATAAACCTTTTCACTCTAAATTTATTGCAAAGCAATTTAGTACAAAAAATTAAATGAAATCCGTTAAATTTATCAAAAAAGAAAAGGAAACCCATTAAGTTTGTATTTGGCTGTTCAATTTGAATATATCCGTTAAATTTGAATTGAATAAACTCGGTAAATTTTATATTATCTTTTATAATTAAATTAATATTTGAAAACAATAAAATATTTAATAGATAGCCAAATTTAAAGGTTATTGTTGGAGTTAGTAACTAAAACTGGATAGACATAACATTGTTGATGAGCTAAATTTAACTATATATGGCTCCCCACATATGACTTCTATTTTTGGAGTTGCTCTGATGTGATCTACATCATTATGTATTGTTGACTGCTAGTCGATGATGAGGTCTAGCATGATGAAAAAATTAATCTCAATATAAGTATTGATATTTTATTTTTTTAGTTTAATATTTTCCCTGTTCCAATTTATTTACTTATATGTCCTTTTTGTATTTCTCAAAATAACTCTTCCCTTATCAAAATGAAGTTTTTTTTTAAAAAAATTAACCTCTTACCCTTATCAAAATGAAGTTATTTTTTTAAAAACTAACCTATTACATAAAATAATGATTGACACCATTACTACTCAATCACTACTTTTAAGGTTATAAATGTAACTTTATATCTAAAACTTTGTGCTAAAAGTAAAAAGAGTAAAAAATATGAGACCTATGGAATACTAATTTTATTAGTAAATATTATTTATATTTGTTAATTTGACATTCTCTATACTTATTTAGTATTGAACATGAAAACTAACCATTTCACTAAAAAAATAATCAGTATTTTGAGTGAATATACAATATCAATTCCCTTTAAGATGAATTGTTTATTTTGAAATATAATGACAAACCAAAAAAATTAATGTTAATATGGTACTTCACTTTTTCCTGTCATGTCTTGATAAGATTTTCTTAATATCATCAATCCTATCAAATTAGCCCAAGAAAAAGCTCATGTCTCTCCAGAAATAATATCACAGGAGAAAGCAGTGGAAAAAGTTTCCATGTTTGTTAATGGACACAAGCGACCAGGTACTACTTTTCTCTTTTAATTAAGTACTTGTAGGAAATAGCATGTGCTGCGGCACAGGAGATCGTTACATCCTCATGCTTATGGTACTGAAAGTCGAGGATTGCGCCACGTGGATTACAAATGATAAGGATGTATGGGTCCTATGCCACATGCTATTGATTAATGAGGAATATTCGACGAGTTTTAGTATTTATAGATAATTATGAGAAATTCAATAAAGGTGTGTGACATTATCAATAAGCATTGGAATCTTAGAAGTTATACTAAAACGACTTTTGCCCAAATTAGTGAATTTACAACTAAATATTGCTACTGAATAGGAGTTATTGGTTTATAAATTTGACCCGATTGTTTATTCTATTTTTAGATAAATATTTTAAATAAGAGTTGATAAAGAAACAATTGTGTCAATGTATGTGTTAGAGTTAGACATAGTATTCGTAAATCAATAGTTTGAACACTGTCTTTTGGATATACGTAAATATTTGAATTTTATATATTCAATATGATTATGTTTTCTACTAACCATGATACAAATATTAGCAAACTCCAAGTCTATTTATTAAAAAGTGATTTTTGTATATATAAAGATATGCTATCATTTAAGTAAAAAATTATAGATAGACTAAAAAATTCATTCATTCTTCTCCAGTTCTACTGAATTGATCTTCGTATTCAACTCTTGATCTTTAGTTGACTGCTGAAAGTAGTCAGCTTTTCAAAAACTCGACTTTTGAAATTACTTAGCTCGACTTATGTGTATTGCCTAGTTGTCAAGCTTTACTAAGCTTCCAAGTATCTAGGAATTGACCCCTTGCTTGAGAGAAAGATTCAATTAATCCTATCAGAAAATACTCCTTCACAAGTGCATTTTCCACAATTACATGAGATGAGAGTCTGAAATTTGACAGTTCATCCCACAACACCTTCAATTTAGTGAAATGAAGGTTGACAGATTACTGATCTTGAGTGAGAATTGTCAACTCACGCCTTAGTTGTTCATCCCATATATATGTCCTTTGCTTGAGATGTCTTTTGAAACTATTATCCAAGAACTAACAATGACATTGTTTATTATCCAGACAGTAATTAAGAAGAGAGAGAATCGTCATAGGAATTAGAGAATTAAAAGTAAAAGTATATTTAATTTATTATGTAGCTTTGAAGATATTAATTTAAAGCCATAGGGATCAAAGGTATCAAATAAAACTGATTAGTAAGTTGGTTTTTTGCTTGCTTATTTATATCAAGGGATAATTACATCGACCTCTCCTGAGGTTTGGGCTAATTATTGCCCAATCCCCTCGCAATTTCATAATTACATTCACTTCCCCCCACGTTTGAAAAACCTTACAAAATGATGTGAAATGGCCATAATGTCCTCGTCAGTTTTAATTAAAAAAAATAAAAATAAAATAGATTAACAAAATGTCTTATTTACCCTTGCAAGGGATAATTACATCGACCTCCCCTGAGGTTTGGGCTAATTATTGTCGAATCCCCGCGCAATTTTATAATTACATCCACCTCCCCCCACATTTGAAAAATCTTACAAAATGATGTGATACACAAAATTACAATAGTACCCTTGCAATGATACACAAAATTACAATACTACCATTTTAAAAATTAATTTTGTACATAAAAAAAAATTATATTAAAATAATTTATTGATTTATTAATATTAGTATTTCTATATAAATAAGATATGATTTTAATATTATTGTATTAAGTAAAAAATATTAAAAAAAATATGATTTTATAATAACTATTTTATTAAATTGAGTATTTTTTTTTATAAAAAAATTATTGATTTTATAATAACTATTTTAGTTAAAAGTTTAAGATATTATTTAGTAAACATGTGAGCATTTTTATAATGTCTAATAATTATTGTTCAAGTTTATTTTCTTCTCATGATCAAACGTAATTCATTAATTTATCCTTGTACTTTAATTATGAAAAAAATTTAAATTATTAAAATTACAGGTTAAATGTTAAAGTTGAATGTATATACATTTTTTATTTATGTTCTACAATGTTTTTTTCTTATAATTAACCATAATTTATTTACTTTTAATTTTACATTATGAAAAAAATTTGGAAAAAATCATTGATGTGTTATTATATTTTTATTTTAAGAATACATATACACTAAAAATTCATTTATTCCTTTAAGCCTAATTCATTCATTTATTCTTTTACTTTAATTAGGAAAAAAAATTAAAATTACGTGTTAAATGTGAAGTTGAATGTATTTACATTTTTTATTTATGTTCTACAATGTTTTTTTCTTATAATTAACCATAATTTATTTATTTTTCCTTGTACTTTAATTGTAAAATCATTATGAAAAGAATTGGAAAAAAAACGTTGATATGTTATTATATTTTTATTTTAAGAATACATATACACTAATAAACTAACTAAAAGTTTCATGTAAGTTTATAACATTTGAACCCATACTTATACATATACATTGCAACGAAACCCCTCCTATGTACCAAACATAACAAGGGTATAATTGTCCAACAAAATAGATACAGTAACCTCAAGGGTAAAATAGGAAGTTCAATAAACATTCGTTGATGACATCATCAAAATGTAAGGTTTTCGAAACGTCGGGGGAGGTGGATGTAATTATGAAATTGCGAGGGAATTGGACAATAATTACCCCAAACCTCAGGGAAGTGGATGTAATTATGAAATTGCGAGGAGATTGGGTAATAATTACCCAAAACCTCAGGGGAGGTCCCTGTAATTATCCCTTATATCAATATTCCTTTATTAAATTCTCTTTTAGTAGAAACTTAGGATCACAGAGTACTCTTTAAACAAATTAAAATATGAAATTCGAAGTTGAACCAAGTAAAATTCTCTTAAATTGGTAGCATTATGTACTTCGTGTATACCATATACAAATTTCCTAACTACAAAATTTAAATTCAAAACAAAGTCCCTAATCCTATCAAATCAATCCTTTTCCCCTCAATCTCTTTGAAGAAGAAGCTCTAGAAACCAAGTACCCAACTCCAATACACACCACCCAAATCCCTACATCCACCGCCCACCTCACTCCCTCCACCTCCACCACCTCCATCTCTCCATCTCCGCCGTCCATTCCCTCTTCCCATCCACTACACTCACAACAACAGCACACATCTGATCCCAACTCCCCCTCCTCTCTCACCTCAGGAATCTCCTCCAACTCACCACACCTACTCCTCCTCCGCCTCCGCCGCTGCCCCGCCACCATCTCCACCCTCTCACTCATCACCGGCACCACCTGCCCATCCGCCGCCACGGACACCTCAGCATACTTAACCCCTTCCACGACGTCTTCGCACTTACACTCCACATTCCAATTTTGTCCCTCACCTTTCCTGAAAATCCCCTTCAACAATTTCAGATCCCCTGCGTAGATCTCAAATCTCACTCCTTCACATACTATAACTCTCTCGCGACACCCATAAATCATCACCGCTTTGCTTCTTTCATTCGACAGGACCCGGTGGAGGGTTATGAAAGCGGGCGAATCGGATCGGATACTTGACCCGTTTACCTCTAGAAGGCTACCATTTATACGAGGAAGGAAATTTAGGGTTAAAAAATCGGGTAAAGAAGTTTTGTTCTTGATGCACGAAATGGATAATTGAGTATAGAATGCCCTGATTTTAAGGCGCTCTCTTTCGTTTGTTTGAAATCCTCTACACATGTTGCTTGGTTTGTTTTTAATTGAGGAGGTGAAGAAGAAATTAAGTGAATATATTTGGGTATTAATGTGTATATATATATATATATATGTCATATGTGTGTGTGTGAGAAGCGATGACGATGAGGAAAGGCGCACTAGTTTTGGAAGAAAATCAAGGGGTTTGGACTGAAGAGCAGCACGCGGTTTTGATGAATACTTTGGATACTGCTGCAAATTGCAGGGAAAACGTCTACAAGACGACAAGGTGTTTCTATGGACGGCGGCCAATAGTTTTTGTGTTTGGTTTTGCGGGAGCTCACAAGATTTTTTCACCTTTCACCCTAAAAACTAGGCCTCTTAACACTTGTCACCCTAAAAAATAAATGAAGAAGAGATTTTTCGTCTAAGTATCTGGTCCCGCATCCAATACTCCACGTATATTGATATCTGCTCCACATTATAGAATTCAAACCGGTTAGGTCGAGCTGGACTCTATTTCAAGGAATCTAACCTTGCGCTCAAAAGAACTCGTCAGGTTGTGTTGGTGGTTGAACCGACATAGACCCTCCAATGCTAAAGTCAGGTCAGTTGATGATTATAGTAGATAGCAATAGCAGAAAAGTAGTTGTAGTATTGATTTAAATCGCACCTTGAAGAGTAATAAATGTTGTCTATTTATAGTTTTTCAAAGCGGATCTTTTCAGTTCGGTTGGATCTTCTCGGGTCGGATCTCAATTGGTTTAGTCCCATTGAGACCTTATTGGTCGAACAAATGTGCTCATAGGTCAAATGGAACGATCAAAGGTGATTCAGAGATCTAGCTTAGGATGTCTAAGTCGATGTACCAAGTATGTCGATATAGACGTATCATGTTATTGCGGCATGTTCAGTGATGTAATCAATTAAAAGAACCTAGATCAACTTAGTTCGACGTATAAGCTATGTCGATTAAGCTAAGTTCGACGATAGGCTACATCGATATGTATGAGGTCAATTAATATGTACCAAATTTGATCACAATGGCCCAAGTTGGTCTATGTCAAATAAGGCATGGTCCAGTCTTGGTCAATAGTATGGTCTATACAAGTATAATATCGAAGATAATGCAATGTGCATGTTCTGGTCTTACGTGTAAGGCCATCTCCAGCCGAAGGGGGGAGAGAAGCAACAGTTCCCCCGTCGGCTGGAGACGAGCTCCCCCCGGATGGGCAGGCAAGCATCCGGGGGGAGTTGCTTGCCTGCCGGCTCATGGACGCGCCTTTACATTTTTTTTTTAAGGTCATTGGGTACTTTTCTTTTTCTGCTCTCACTGCAGTTCTTGCAGTTAACTATTTTGATAGGTTTTTATTCAGTTTTCAATCTTATGGAGAAAAGTCATGGACCATTCAACTAGCTACTGTGGGTTGTATTTCTTTGGCTGCAAAAGTTGAAGAAACTGAAGTGCCTCTTCTTTTAGACCTCCAAGCATGTGAAAAATCAAATTTTGATGCATATTTTGTGTTTAAATGTGCATTTTCTTTTGATACTGAAATTGGTTTATTATTATTATTATTATTATTAATATTATTATTATATTATTAATATTATTATATTATTATTATTATTATTATTATTCTTATTGTTTTTGTTGTTGTGGTTGTTGTTATAGTTAAGTGAGAGTGGGGAAAGTTTGAGATTGAAATAAATGTTTTGAATTGTTGGTTCGATTGGAGATGACTTACTTGGCAAGGCAGGCAGGCATGAGGGGGGTATTGTCTGCTTCGGCTGGAGATGGCCTAATATGACATGTAATTGGTAGACATACAATTTTGTTGTATCGATGCACCCTGAGAAATTTCTCATTTAAGAAATTACCGGAAAACAAATAAATCAGATTTTCAAGGGAAAATGTATTTTCCCATCTTTTTTCCATAATTTGATCCTTGCACCATCATAAATAGAGCTTTTAACATTTTGTACCATAAGAAATAATAATAGCAGAAAAAATACTTTGCAATCTAATCCTTAATTGTAATTGTTATTTTAATTAAAGCATGAACACTTGTAATATACCTTTTAATTTCTCTAACTTCCTCTAGAAACTATACATGCAATCAGTATAATTAATCTATATGCAAACAATATGTATAGTTGTCAAGAAATTTGAAGATAAACCTTAAGTTGCATCACGTCAGTCAAATAACTAATTGACGGCACAAACCCTCAATCCTTGAAAAATTTTTTTGCTAAATGCTAACCTAGATAAACAACAAATTCGAATTTCATTACTGTAACGTGGAACAAAATTAAATGTAACTGGTTGTCTTTGTTTGCTTCAAAGCATAATCTCCACCCTATTGTTCAATAAAATAAATAATAGTGCTAAATATTAGATAAATACATGAGAGAATTTTTTATAATTAAAAAATGATGAGAATTTTGAGAGAAATAGGACTGGTACGTATAAGATTCATAAGATAAATCATAAACCTAATAACGATAATCATTTTCTTTCTTCTAATTTTGTATTTTAATTTGACTTTCTGAAAGGACAAACTTGCCTTGTTGAACACATGTCACACAAGTGACTTTTAAGTTTTGGAGGGAAAGTGCAAAATACATTTATGCCTTTATTGTTATTATTTATTTATTGGAAAAGCGTTCGGGGTACATCGGTGCAACAAAACTGTATTTCAATAATGCATACTGTTATTATTTATTTTTAAGGGTGCAAAGTGCTTATAAACCTATTTCTAAGGGTGCAAGGTGCAAAAAAATCGCAAATGATACGTGTCCGAATATATTTTGAATTTTTTTTTTTTAATATAATCGATGTTGTATTTTGTTATTTGATAAATAAAATCATCTTGTTAACGATAGTTAATATAAGAGACGCATGTTATTAAAATATGTCCTTGTAAATTGAACATCTAAATTCTTGATTTTGTTGCTTCCGCTGCTTGTTGAGGGGAAGATACTTTTTTTTTTTTCCAATAATTGTGTAGAAGGTTTAGATGAAATGTAAAATGTAATTTCTAATATCAAGGTGCTTTTTTTGATTCTTTTGGTAGAGTTATATTTAGTATTTACAGCTTTAAGTTTTCTTTTTGGTCGTTATTTCTATAACATGACCATCGGAGGCAAATGTCGCTACAATAATCTTTTATAAAATAAATATCTACACATGTACAATAATAATTTAAGTCAGGGCCGGGTTAGGTCATAGGCAATATGCCGTTGTCTAGGGCCCCAAGTTTTTGGACCCTCCAACCCATTATGTATGGCCTATTTCATGAAAAATAAAAAGAAGAATTTGACAGCAGCCCATTTATGTCACCAGCGCCCACAACCTATATTTCCATCCTACATGGGCCCACATCCACTCCATCTCTCTCTACTAACTAATGTTTAATGGACTTATGCACCTTTATAAAAAATATATATATAATAGAGAAATGAAAAGAAATGCACAATGCATTAGATATAGCGCCGCAAACTCTAAATTTATGATTCATGATATTTCAAAAGAAAAAGTTCCTGAAGAATTCTTTTTTTGAGATAATTATAATCTTGAGAATTCTAAGAGTCATGTAACAACGTCTATTTTCTCTCTTCCTTCTCTAATAAATAAATTACTTTTCTACTCTTTTTACAATATAGTAATTTACCTTTACCAATAAATCAAATTACTCTCTAATTTCTACTCTTCTTACAATCTCTCTTAACCAAATTTTAGGGTTTTTTTTCAATTTTTCAATTTTTATTATTTTATTTTTGTCTCTTATTCTACCATCATGTGATTAAATAAAATTCATACTCGTCTTTCAATTTTGGGTATTGTTCTCTTTCTCTACAAAATAAGGTACATACAAGTCAAGATTTATAGTTTATAAATTTGTTTTTATATTTACTTTGTCCTAATTTATCAAAAAAATATTGGATAAATTATCTCAAAAATTTATTAGAATTCACCGTATAGATTGGACCAAGTCCATATTAAATGGATTGAGCCCGACTCACATCAAAAGCAGAGTTGGAGATTATCAAGACCTTATAAAGTGAACTTAATATTGATCTCCAATTGCATTAGTCTAAACACTTCCCCTTCACGTGTGAGTGGGCTGAAAGTGTGGGTGAAGCAAGCCCAACATGTGATATAGTAATGTTCAACCTTGCGAATTTTGACATGTGTGTAAAGGCCCAACACATGAATAATGACACTCCGAACCTTAGTTAACCGGATAAATAATGACGATCCAAACTTTTGTTATCTTGGCGAAGTGTGTGGGGAAATAATAAAATCCATCATGCGAACAAGGAGAAACCCATCACAGAAGAATGCCACCTAGAAGAAGCAAAGTAAGGGGGCGTTTGCAAAAGTAAAAAATAAGTACTTTTATTCAAAAGCAAGGGGTGTTTGCAAATATGTAAAAAAAAACATCTTTAATTATTACAAAAATGCCACCTAGAAGAAGCACCTCCTTAGCTGCTTCTTGTCAACCTACTTTTACCTACTTTTCAGTTGAAGAAGCAATAGCAGAAGCACCTACTTGCAAACACTATCAAAGTGAGGGGTGTTTGCAAATGATTTTGGAAACTCAAAAGCAGTTGCTTAAAGTAAAAGTAGAAAATAAGTACTTTTTTTTCCAAAAACAGGAGGTGTTTGCAAATATGCAAAAATAAAACACCTTTAATTATTACAAAAATGCCACCTAAAAGAAGTAATGGAAGAAACACCTCCTTAGTTGCTTCTTGCCAACCTGTTTTACCTGCTTTTTCAGTTGAAGAAGCAATAACAGAAGCACCAACTGACAAACACTATCAAAGTGCTTTAAGCACAAAAAAAGCAAAAAAGTACTTTTTAAAAGCATTTGCAAACACCCCTTAACTTGAAGCTCTAATACTATATTAGAATTTACCATGTGGTTTGAACCAAGTCCACATTAAATGAACTGGGTCTAACACCTCAAAAGTTAGCTTCAGAATTGGGAATTACCCAAAACCTTATAAGGTAAACTCAATATTAATTTTCAATCAATGTGGGACATTAGTCTCAACAAAATTTTCGCTCTCATTCAAAATCGTGTAGCTCCACTCTTGCTTCAAGTCCAACTCAAGGTTAACGCGTGCCTACCCATATGAAATTATCATCGTAAGAATAACGCCATCCTTGCTTGTGGTGTGACCTACGTATATATACATTTACATGTTTTAATTTAGTCATACGTTATAAATTTAGTGGAAGATAACTGTCGGTTGACAAATTGTGATAGATTTGAGCAATTGAGCTTATCAAATGGAAAGTTAGTCCTACCTAATTTAAATTTCGAAAGAAAAGGAAAAGTTTGCGCTGCTGCTAGTACTATTTCCTCTCTGAGACTCGTGATGGTCATGGAAAGGTCTGATTAGCCACAAAGGGTGCTATCTTGTAAAGTTCCACTACCGATAATGTCCCTTGATATTTTCACAAGGGTTAAAAAACCTTCTAGAAGAAGCAAAATTTATTGATTAAAGCTATGAACAATTAATGAGTATTTCTAGCCCTTTTAATAACATAATTCACGTGTTTAAATATAATATTAATTGGAGGTAATTTCTAGTCTTCTTTGGTGGCAAAAGTTGAGCCCCAGTATCAAGTGATTTTGGATGAGCCCCAACAATGATGATCTTTCTTTAGTTTAATAATAGTAGGGATAATTGTTTCATCTTTCTAATTTAGTGGTAATCAAATGAACTTAATACATTTTCTGATGTAATAATTGATATAATAATTTAACTATAGTTCCACTCGTAAGGAGAAAACAACAAGAATTGGAGACATGCAAGTTATTGAAAAAAAAAATTACACATCCTTGAAAAATTCTTATCCAGATCGGATTTGGTGGAACCCAAAGAAATTATAAGACAAGTTCAATACAATTGCTTTGGGATTGAATATAACTATCAGGAGAGTGATCAATCATAAAGCAAGTACAATACACTTGTTTTGTGGTTGGATGTGTTTGTCCAAGCTAGACCTGCACAATAATTTTCTTTATTACCTTAATTTAAAGATCATATATGTAATATACTTCACTAAAAGTTTCCCTAAACAACCAAAATTCTGAACTGCAAATAACAAAAAAAATGAGAAGCAAGTCATATGCATGTAAATACAGAGTAAGTGCAAAACGGTCTAAAGGTAAAAAATTAAAAGATGAAGAGCAAATTGATAGAAACATCAATGAGGTAAATCATTCGTCGATGACAGTTGAAGGTATGAGATAAATTTTGGCTTATTAGAATGTTGGTAGAAATTAAATTATTCGAGGAAAATGACAAAATACCCCTGTTTTTTTCCTAATTGACAAAAAAATTTATATGTTATTTTTATTGCCAAAACTTCCCTTTAGCAATAATCTGTTTATTTTTTTACAATATAACAATAATCCTTTACGTTCAACTCTTAATTTTTAAATTATTTTTGCATTTTACTCAAAGTGATCAGTTTTTCAATTACCAAATACAATACTCAAACTCATAATTGCAATCATTTTGACTGTCCAAAAGCATATTAAAAATAAACAAAGTATAAGATCATGTAATTATCTTTTCAGATATAAAAATTTGATGAATATTGGTAAAACGTGGGATCTTGTTCACTGTTTATTATATATAGTGCAAAATGTGCAATAAAACGACAAGACAGTTATAAAAGTAGACACGCCTAGTATGTCCTACCTTTTCACATAATTTCTTGCTCTACTGGAAAAGTCGATCGCCCCTTCCCTTTTATGAATAGTTTGATTATAATAATTATATATAAGGGTAGCTACACTACAGTCTACAAGCACAAAAGAAAATATTGAGTATAATATATGGATGCTGCAGGTAGGATGACTTCAGGAGAAGCAACGCCACCACCCTCCACTGGTAGCACTGCCAAGCGTGGCGGCTGGAACACCGTACCCTTCATCATAGGTCTGTTAATTGCTATATATAGTACATAGTACATAGTACATCTCCTCTCTAGCTAGAATACATGTATGCGATCAAAAACGTCCAAATAAAAGAAACTATATATGGTCCTGTCCTCTTTGGATCGATGTATTTTGGCCCCTTTTAGTTTTCTTCTGCTAAAATATGTATAATGAGGGTTACATTATTTCCATGAGTCATGAAATGTGGATTAATTGTACTTTTGATTTATTTAATTTGGATGTTAAAGTTTTGGTGGACGACAGGTGGTAGGTGGTGTAATTAAGATCGTGTATTTTCAGGTCAATTAATAGATATTATAATGCATGATGATTAGTTTGATAAAAAGATTATTATTTTAAGTTAAAACACTTGTTTTGTGGTTTTAATTTGGTGAAATATGTCCCAAATAATATTTATTCCAGAAAAATTCAAATCGTTTGGGGAAAATGGATCCAAACATGGCTTAACTTGTACGTCTTCCCATTTTTCCTTTTCTCAATTAATTCAAGTTTCAAGTTAATAAAACCTTAGCTATACCATCTCCAACAAGTCATTTATAACTCAAAATATAAGATAAATTATAAGTTTTGGCAAAAAAATGAGCTCTCACAGAGTTCTTATATTATAAGACCCAACAAAAACTATAAGTTTGGCCTCTTAAATATAAGAGGCCAAAGTTAATTTTTTTTAAAACTCATTTTGCATTGAAAGTTGTACTTTCCCTAAATAGTAATTCATATTATTTTTTCAAAATAATACTCCTATATTTTAATTTCATATTACTTTCACGAATCATTAATTTAAATTCATATTATTTTCTCGAAATTATGATATTTTAAAAAAGTAAATTTTATTAATATTATTTTATTAAATAAATAAATATTATATATATCACTAATGTTTATATATAAATTATTATTAAAAATAGTTTATTAAGTATAAATTAGATGTTGGAGTGAAGTGGTGGTGTTATATAAAGTAGAATCTTAAAATATAAACTAACTGTTGGAGTGCATAGTAAAAAGTAGACATGTATAACACTGTTCACTCCTTAAATTTTAAATAAGAGGCCAGAATTTAAGAGGATTGTTGGAGATGGAATAAATCAAAATCCTAACCATTCATCCTTCAATTAATTGAGCCTACAACATATTATGCTATTTAATAAGAAAAATCAAAACTCTAACCATTCATCCTTCAATTTTTGTCTTCTCTTCTATTTCTCAATATTGAGTTTTCTTCTTTTTTGTCCCAGTTTATATCTTTTATATTTATACTTTTGTTTATTTTTTTGTTTTAATTTTTACAGTTTATATTTGCCCACATTATTCCATCTTCTACACTTTTCAGCCAATAGTTTCGATGAAATAAGTAAAATGTTATATTTTTAATTCATGATGGTGAAATCTGTAATTGATTTGGAGGAAAACGAAAAAAAAGATATTATTAAATGTGCTAAATGAATTTGGATAATTGATACTCACCGGATTCGGATCCGGTTGCTATTATTCAAGATCCGAGCGGATTCGGATAGAAGAAATGAAAATCTGACTCGAATTTGGATCGACCCTGATCCGGTCCGAGTCCGACTCATTGACAGCCCTTCAGTAGGGAAAGACAAAACACAAGACATGTGAAAACATATTTATCTCATGATTTAGTAAAGGATTCTGGCACTTTGCACCCTGAGATTATAGAGTTTGACACTTTGCACCATAACTTAAAAGTTTTGGAACTTTGTAACCTGAAAATATAATTTATTTGGCACTTTGCACCCTAGTGTGTGTTTTGATGAAAAAATTCATTGATAAAATGGTAGACTAGTCATTTTCGATTATATTTAGCTTTTTGCACCCTGCAAATATAGATTTTGACACTTTGCACCCTAAAATATAGAATTGTTGGCACTTTGCACCCTAAAAAAATATTTTTTTGGCATTTTCAATCTCGACTTAATATTTTTGGCAAATATTTTATTTTAACCAAATTACTAGCTATTAGTGGTAATTTAATAAATTTAACATGCTAATAGTAAATAAATTTAGATTTGTTGAGTAGAAAAATTTAGGATCAATTAAATGTGAGTCTTATAGAAAACAATATCATGCAATATAATAACATGTTAGATTTGTAAACTTGTTTTTAAGATGTAATGTAAATAATCTAGAGGATACTTGAAAACAAAATGAAGACAATATTTTTTTTCTTTTTCTTTTTGTATCTAAATTTTTTTGAAATAAAATGTTAAAATAAGTTATTAAAAAGTAGAATAAATTAAGAATAACATGTTTATGATTGTTGTGCATAGAAATTGAAACTTTATCTTTCCATCGACATTCATGAGTTTTTTTCAAAGAAAAACACATTATGGTGAAATGTCATACAAATTATATTTCTAAGGTGCATAGTGCAAAAAAAATTAAATTGGGGTGAAAAGTGCAAATATTTTATATTATCAGAGTGTAAAGTGTCAACATTCAATATTTTCAGGGTGCAGACATTAGGGTGCAAAGTGCCAAATAAATTATATTTTCAGAGTGCAGAGTGCAAAGTGCAAAAAAATATTGAAAAATGACTACTCTACCCTTCTACCAATGAATTTTCTCACCACAACACACATTTGGATGCAAAGTGCCAAATAAATTATATTTTCAGGGTGCAAAGTGCCATAACTTTTAAATCATGGTGTAAAGTGCCAAAATCATAGGGCCTGTTTGTTTGGCGTTTGGGAAAGCAGTTTGGGAGAGTAGTGGAGGTTTGTGAAATAATCTCGATTTGCGTAATGTTGTTTGTTTGGGTTTTGAGAGAGTGGTTTGAGAAATAAAGTAGGTGTAGGTTTTTTTGGAAGAGTTGGGTTGTAGGTGTAAGATGTGTAAGACTTTATGTCAAATCATGTTTGTTATGTGAGATAAATTGTGTAAGAAATAGGTTACTTTATGTCAAATCAAAGTAGAGTTTGTATATGTTTTGTTTAGAAATAAGAAAATTGTTGTTTGTTTGGCTTTTGAGAGAGTAGTTTGAGAAAATTAATGGATGAAAAATTTATTTCGGAAAATAGAAAACATGTTTGTTTGGCATTTCCCAAACACGAAAAAATTTTGGAAAACGCCAAACAAACAGGCCCATATAATTTCAGGGTGCATAATGCCAAAATCCCTTTAGTGAATGTATTTGAATTGAGTTTGAAATTTTAATCATTATATCAGTTAAAATACTTCTTTTTTTCTTTTGTACCACAACTTAAAGAGTCTATGAATATTAGTACTATTTTTCAGTAAAATGCAAAAATACCCTCTGGATTTTTTCTAATTAACAAAAAGCCTCTTATATTATTTTTATTAGCAAAAAAGGTACGTTTTAACATTTTATTGAGTATGCAATATGCATGTACGTAACAACATTTGATTATTTCGTGATTGTGATCTACCAGCAACCATGGCGGCACTAACACTATCCGCAGGCGGGTGGATGAGCAACCTCATAGTACTGTTGGTCCAGGAATTCCACATAAAGAGTATTGACGCTGCTCAAATTAGCAATGTTGTCTATGGTTGTATCTTCTTTTTCCCAGTCGTAGGCGCAGTTCTCGCTGATTCATTCCTAGGTTGCTTCTCCGTCATCTGGATCTCCTCTCTTATCTCTTTGATGGTATGTACAAATTAAATGAGCCCTAACAAAATATATACTTTAGCTAATTGTCCGTACGTATTGTTGATTGATGGACTGAAATGCAACAATATTTGTTATGCTTTGCCTAATTAGCAAAAATTGACAATAACCTCCCTAGTTGATGTGAAGAGAAGGTAGGTGCACTTTTTAACATAAGCATACCTTAATGTTATATAATGCAATAATAAATGCATATATATATGCAGGGTCTAATTCTTCTAGTCCTTAGTGTGACAGTAAATGGCTTGAAGCCTGCACATTGTTTAAACAATGGCACAAATCTTTGTGCCACCCCATCAAAAATCCAATACGGAGTATTATATGCAGCTTTAGCCCTTGCGACTATAGGCGTGGGCGGCACTCGATTTACCATATCAACAATGGGAGCTAATCAATTTGCAAATCCTAAGCACCAAGCTACTTATTTCAATTGGTATTTCATCACCATGTATGTTGCTTCTGTTATTTCCAGCACAGGCATTGTGTATGTTGAAGATAATGTGAGTTGGTCTTGGGGGTTTGGCATATGCATTGTGACTGGTTTGCTTGGACTAGTCATTTTCTTGGCCGGGAGTCGGTATTATTGCCTTGACAAGCCTCAAGGAAGCCCGTTCACTGGCCCGGCCCGTGTGGTTATCGCGAGTTTTAGGAAAAGGAATGAAGGGATTCCTGATCACAATGCAGATTATTACTATGGAGATGATATTGGAGTAGTAGTTAAAGGAATGGTGGTGGCTGAATTACCATCAAACAGCTTAAGGTAAAGGGAATATTTTCATTCTTCAGATAATTTTCTTGATTCATTGATTGAACAGATTATCATGACAAGCTAGCTTTGCTGCTTGATTGTAGAATGTATAATAACACTAGTGTCACATACATGAAAATATTCTAATACATAATTAATGCAGGTTTCTGAATCGTGCAGCCAAAATCGCAGAAGGAGACATCCTACCAAATGGCTCCATAGCAAAACCATGGAAACTATGCTCTGTACAACAAGTCGAAGACTTAAAATCTCTGATCAAAATCCTCCCACTTTGGTCCTCAAGCATACTCTTAAGCACCCCAATTGGAATCCAAGGTAGCCTCTCAATTCTCCAAGCATTAGCCATGGACCGCCACCTCACACGCGGGTTCCAAATCCCGGCTGGCTCCATGATGGTCTTCACATTAATCGCAACTTCAATATGCCTCGGCTTATTAGAATACGTTATCTGGCCCACGTGGAAGAAAATAATTGGTCATAACCCAACTTCCTTGCAGCAAATAGGCATTGGACACGTTTTCAATGTTGCCAGCATGGCGGTGTCCGCCTTGGTTGAGTCGAAAAGGCGGGCCACCACAAGTAGTCCTATATCGGTTTTGTGGTTGGTTCCGCAGTTAGTAATTGTTGGTGTTGGGGAGGCATTTCATTTTCCAGGACAGGTTGGATTTTATTATGTTGAATTTCCGGCTTCTTTGAAGAGTATGGCTACTGCTATGATTGCATTGCTTGTGGGGATTGCGTTTTACTTGAGCAGTGTTGTGATTGATGTTGTTAGAAAGGGGACAAATTGGTTGCCGAATAATATTGATGATGGGAGGCTTGATAATGTGTATTGGGTTCTTGTGGTGATTGGTGGTTTAAACTTTGGTTATTATCTTCTTTGTTCTTGGTGGTATAAATGCAAAACGGATGGAGTTCAAGAAAAGGGATTGGAGGAATGAGTTTCTAATTAGGAATTCATGTTTGTTGTATTATGTAGCTATCTAGAATTGTGGCGTCTTGTTTGGAGGATTAATCGTTCAGTTAGGAATAAAATGATTGTATTTGAGATGGAAAAATTGCATATTTGGTATCATACAATATAATACTCTGCAACCTTGGTATCATTAGATGAGTAAATGTACATTTAATACCACTAGAAAAGTGCACGTACGTTGTACGTGTCTAGTTTGAATTTCATGGCTATTTTCGTAAATTAGAGTAAAATTAGCCATTTTTATGTCATAAAATATCTTATATTTATGACTGATATTCAATATATTTTTATTAATTATTATTGTTTTACCCAAAAAAAGATAGGTTTAAATAGTTGTAATAAAATATAAAATGATGACAGATTTAGTCATGACATCTTATAAAATTTGTTCTAATATAAGATCATAAGAACATTATTTAGTTCATTACGTAATACATAGTTTTCATGTTAAGTTTATCCGTTATTTACCGACGACACATGTTTCACGAACATTTTTTCTTACTGGTTTCAACAGTTTTTTCACCAACTTCACCAGTGCTCACCAATTTCATCCGAAGTTTCATCGATTCAAATTTTTTTAATGTTTATTTTTTTAACCAATTAATATATTTATATTAGAGATTTTTTTGTTTTTTATCTATTATAACCATTTTCATTATTTTTCCATTTTTCGTTGATTTTTTTTCTTCAATTTAAACCATTTTTTCACATATTTCACCTTGTTTTTGTCGATTAAAGTTTAATCCGTTTTCACCTATTTCACTAATTTCACATGTTATTCATATGAATTTTTCATTGATTAAACATGTTTTCACCGACTTTAAACTTTTTTGATTGATTTTACCATTTCTCACTGATTTTATCCGTTTTCATCCGTTTCTTTACAAATTTCACCCAAATTTTCATCGATTCATATGTTCTCACTGTGTAATTTTTTTTAGCGATTTACCCACTTTTTTTATCTGTTATAACATTTTTAATTGTTTTTCCATTTTTGGTTGATTTCTTTTGTTTTTTTTTTCGATTTAAACAATTTTTCTATCGATTTCACCTCATTTTTATCAGTTAAACTTTTTTTAATTGATTTCACTCGTTTCTACCATTCTAACCCATTTTTACCTATTTTTCACGTTTTTCACTAATTTATCATGTTAGACACCAAAATATTTCATTGATTAAATATGTTTTTACCGACTTTACAGTTTTTTGATCGATTTTACTGTTTTTTCACCGGCTTTACCTGTTTTTATTGGATTTCATCGGTTTCATCATTCTTCTTACAAATTTCAGTCGAATTAATTTTCATCGATTTCTCATATTTTCACCAACTTTACCTTTATTTTAACCCATTTTAGCTGTTTTCATCCTTTTTTCACAAATTCAACCCAATTTTTATCAATTTCAAATGTATTTAAGATTCACATGCACTTTTTTTTGACCGATTTCACCCTTTTTTTAACCAACTTTATCAGTGTTCACCAATTGATTTCAGCAATTTTCATCGATTTCAAAAGTTTTTTTTTACCAATTTCACGAAAAGAATTCCATGAAAGTACGAGGTTATGAATGTCTTGATATTCTTTATATTTTGCTTCTCTAGTCAAATAAACACTTAGTACTTAGCTAAGTCATAAGTATTTTTGGTTCATTTATAGGTAAGACGCGATTCTGTTTTAACTTTTTATTTTTTAGTTTTTCTTCTTCTTCTGTATAACAAAATGATATTTAAGAGAGTTTAATTGTAATATTTTGTTATTAGAGGATTGTATGTGACTTCTATTGTACTAAATCTTTCAATGATACAAATAACATATTTTCACTTAAAACATATTGTTTCTAAATTAAAATAATTTTACATAAACATTTAGGATATATTTAAAATAACAGTATTTTTTTAATGGTTTTTTAATGTGTTATATGAGAAGAATATTACAATTATTAAAGTTGATGTAAAAGATAATTTCTAAATTTTAGGATTTAATGTAGGAGATAAATATAATAAGACTCCATAATTAATTATACCATACATTTACCATAATTAATATAAAAAGTTTCCATGTCTAATTATTCTTCTTCAACTATTTTTACATATTTATCATAGAATTATCACTTTACAATTCAAACAAGGGTATATTAGTCTTCACAAAAAAAGAAAAAAACTTAAATTATTCACCCTTTTATAATAAGTATAGATAATTTAAATATTGGTTGCAATGTTCATACCACCGTCAACTAAATGGACAAAAATTGACGGAATTGACCACGTGTTGCAGTTATCTCGACCTTTGAAGATAAAATTATCACGTTTTTGTCACTTTTGAAGGGCAAATTAGCACGTTTTACTCACTTTTGGAAGACAAGTTAGCAAGTTGTCTCATCTTTTGGAGAAAAAATTATAACATTTATCTCACATTATCACGTGATACTTTTTCCTATAAAAGACGAGATAACGGCTTCGTGCAGTGCTCGTAGCCAATTTTGTCCATTTTCATCGATTTAGTTGATGGTGGCATGAACATTGCAATTAATATTAAAACTGAAATAACGGATGAAATTCCCGTGAAGTTAATATATCCACTATTCTGTTGGATAAGTAAGAGCTTTGATTTTATTATACAAAGCTTGTGTTTACTTTGGTATATTGGTTACCTTATATGTCCACAATTTTCGTATAATCTTACTCATATTTCTTTCCTTTTTCTTTGAACTAACTCTCTGGAACACAGAAAAATCCGAAGTGTATGTTGATAGTTACACCCAAAGGAGGGCATTTAGGTTGGGTGGCTGGTTCTGAAGCACCATTTGGGGCTCCGTGGACTGACTCTGTGGTTATGGAATTCTTGGAACACCTGGAGCAAGTTAAGTTCTCAAATTCGGAGAGAGTAAACTATACTGGCTATACAATTCCGAGGTATACACAACTTGAAAGATGATTTGTATTAGTTCATAACCAAAATTTATTGATTAAAGCTATGACCAATGAACCAATATTTCTAGCCCTTTTAACATAATTAATTCACATGTTTAAATATACTAGGAAAATGCACATACGTTGTAAGTGTCTGGTTAATTTCATGGTTATTTTCTTTGTAAATTGGTAAAGTTAATTTTATTATGTCATAAAATAGAGCAAATTAACTCGTTTATTCATTAGTTTAATTCATTTTCACCGATTTAACATATTTTTCACTAATGTTGTCGTTGCCCCGATTTCATTAATTTTTCCCGAATTTTCATTGATTTCACATGTATTTATCGATTTCAGGGGCACTTTTTTTTTTTTACCTATTTCATCCAAATTTTCACCCATTTGATTTCATCCAAATTTTCACCCATTTCACCAGTGATCACCAATTTCAACCGCATTTTCATCGATTTCATATGTTTTAAATTATTTCATAGATTTGTTTTTATCGATTTCACCATTCCATCAAAATCACCCGATTTTCGCGAAAAGAATTCCATGAAAATTCGAGGTTATGCATATCTTGATATTATTGAATATTCTTTATATTTTTCAATCCAAGACAAAGTAAAATTACGTAATTAGCTAAGTCATAAGTATTCTTTATTCTTTCATAGTAAGATGTGATTCAATTTTAATTTTTTTTTTGTAACATAATGATTTAAATTTTGATATTTTCGAGTGTTTATGACTTATGTTGTACTAAATCTTTAAATTAATATTTTCTTACTTGAATAAATATTTATGCTAAAATATAATAATTTATATATATATTTTAGATGCAATAAAAAATAATAGAGTTTTCTATGGTTCGTTTTTATCTATTAAGAGAAGAAGATTAAAATTACAAAAATTGATTTAAGAGAGAATTTATAAATTTTAGGAGTTTATGTAGGAGATAAATATAATAAGATTTCATGTCAAATTATGCCTCTTCAATTACTTTTAGTCTTTCATATATTTACCATATAATTAAATATTACTTTTACAATTTAAATAGGGATATTTTAGTCTATATAAAAAAGTTAAAAAATATTAATACTTTTTATAATAGTAGAGAATATTAATTGATATAATATTAATTGGAGGTAATTTCTAGTCTTCTTTGGTGGCAAAAGTCGAGCCCCAATATCAAGACTTTGGATGAGTTCCACCAATAATGATGATCTTTCTTTAGTTTAAGAACAGTAGGGATAGTTGTTTGTTTCATCTTTGTAAACTAGTGGTAATCAAATGAGGTTGAATACATTTTCTGACGAAGTAATTGATATAATAATTTAACTATAATTCCACTCGTAAAAAGAAAAGAAAAAAGACATGGAGACATGCTAGTTATTGGGAAAAAAATTACTCATTCTTGGAAAATTCTTATCCAGATCGAATTTTGTCGAACCCAAAATAACTATATGACAAGTGTAATACAATTGCTTTGAGATTGGATGTAACTTTCAGGAGAGTGATCAATCACAAAGCAAGTGCAATACACTTATTTTGTGATTGGATGTGTTTGCCAATCCAGGCCTGAACAATAATTTTCCTTATTACCTTAATTTAAAGATCATATATATAATATATACTTCACTAAGAGTTTCCCTAAACAACCAAAATTATGAACTACAATAATCCCTTTTTTTTACAATATAACAATAACCCTCTACGTTCAACTCTTGATTTTTAAATGTGTACAATGGACTCATAAAATAGTAATATAGAGGGTTTTTGCAAATCAATTATTAACACAAGGAGTTTTTTGCTAATAAGCATAATATAGAGGATTTTCTGCCAATTAGAAAAAATACATGAATATTTTTGCATTTTACTGATCAAAGTTCAGTTTTTCAATTACCAGTTACCACATACAAAGCATATTAAAAATTACAAGATCATCTAATTATCTTTTCAGATATAAAAATTTCATGAATATTGGTAAAACGTGGGATTTTATTCACTGTTTATTATAGTGCAAAATGTGCAATAAAACGACAAGACAGTTATAAAAGTAGACACGCCTAGTATGTCCTACCTTTTCACTTATTTTCTTGCTCTACTGGAAAAGTCGCCCCTTCCCTTGTATTATGTGTAATTATATATAAGTCTACAAGCACAAAAGAAAATATAATACTAAATGGATGCTGCAGGAGAAGCAACGCCACCACCCTCCACTGGTAGCACTGCCAAGCGTGGCGGCTGGAACACCGTACCCTTCATCATAGGTCTGTTAATTGCTATATAGTACTCCCTCACTTTTATATTAATCGGCAAATTTGTTGTTTTCACACGAATTAAGAAATCTTATCATTACATATTTTATATGGTAAAATGTCTAGAATACTCTTTATAATGATGGTTACTTTTTAATTTTTTATTAGTGATTGGTGATAATTGAGTTTTCCAACTTAAATATGAGAAATAGGCAAAATTGAAAAAAAATGCTTTGAAAACTCAAACATGCCAATTAATTTGAAACAAAAAATTTGACAAATGTGCCAATTAATATGAAATGGAGGGAGTAGTATATACCTCCTCTCTTGTTTTGTGGTTTTAATTTGGTGAAATACACTACTAGAAAAAGGGCAAATTTCGATAGAAATTTCGACGGATTTTTAATAAATTCCGTCGAAATTTACATATTTCGACCGAATTCGGCCGTCGAAATCACAATTTCGACGGAAATTTCAACAAAAATTTCGACAGAAATTCCAACGGAAAATTTTTCCGTCAAAAACTTAATAATATTTATTCCAGTAAAAATTCAAATCGTTTGGGGGAAAATGGATCCAAACATGGCCTAACTTGTCTTTCCATTTGTCCTTTTCTCAATTAATTCAAGTTTCAAGTGAGTGAAAACTAAAGCTAGATAAGGGTTCAAAAAGTTACATTTAAGTTATTTTTATATTACCGCTTTCTAAGACGATGGAAGAAATGAGTACTTATTTCCTTGTCCATTACGTCATTGCTTTAAATTATAGGTTTAAGACTACTAGTATATCCCTAGCACGAGCCCCGTCTCTTTTAATTTCTCAGCATGTTTTCGTGTGCATTCAATTTTTTAATCACACAAAATAAAGATTTTTTATGAGAAAAATAAAAGTAAATTTTTTTAAATGGGATAAGTAATAAAATTAAATAATTAAATTAATTAAAGCAGTAAAAAAAAAAAAAAAATGTGAAAAAGTTACTTCATCATGACATGATTTCTTTGAATAATGGTGAAAGTGTCATAATCATTGACTCGAAAAAAAAGTAAATATATTAGAACGCATACACTAGTAGGGAAAGACAAAACACAAGACATGTGAAAACATATTTATCTCATGATTTAGTGAATGTATTCGAATTGAGTTTGAAGTTTTAATCATTATATCAGTTAAAATAGTTTTTTTTTCCTTTTTCTTTTGTACCACAACTTAAGGAGTCTATGAATATTAGTACTATTTTTTAGTAAAATGCAAAAACACCCTCTGGATTTTTCTAATTAACAAAAAAAACTCTTATAGTATTATTTTTATTTGCAAAAAAGGTAGGTCTTAACATTTTATTGAGTATGCAATATGCATGTACGTAACAACATTTGATTATTTCGTGATTGTGATGTACCAGCAACTATGGCGGCACTAACACTGTCCGCAGGCGGGTGGATGAGCAACCTCATAGTACTGTTGGTCCAGGAATTCCACATAAAGAGTATTGACGCTGCTCAAATTAGCAATGTTGTCAATGGTTGTATCTTCTTTTTCCCAGTCGTAGCCGCAATTCTTGCTGATTCATTCCTAGGTTGCTTCACCGTCATCTGGATCTCCTCTCTCATCTCTTTGATGGTATGTAACAAAATACGGGATTATTACTTTTTTGGTGCCACAACTATAGCTCACTGGCATTTCTACCCCGTAACTTTTCGGGCTGGCACATTTGGTGCCACAACTTCAACATCAGTGGCAATTTTGGGAGTGAATAGCAAATTAACTCCCTGTGTTATTCTTAATAGGCAAATTAACTCCTTGTGATAAATAAAAGGACAAAATACCTCCCTGTGATATTCTAAAAATGGCAAAATACCTCCCTGTGATATTCTAAATAGGCAATTTAACTCCCTGTGATAAGAAAAATGGCAAGATACCTCCCTGTGTTTTTATAAAAGAAGCACATTGCCTCCTCTAAATTGCTCATTAATTCTTATCACAGGGAGTTAAATTGCTCATTATTCATTTCATAGGGAGATAAATTGCCTATTTTTATATCACAAGGAGGTAAATTGCTCATTATTTCATTTCACAAGGAGTTAAATTGCCTATTTTTATTTCACAGGGAGGTAAATTGCCCATTAGACATATCATAGGGAGTTAACTTGCAAAAAACCCGCAATTTTGGTTCCAATTGAGGCCCAATTTCAAAATTGGCCCGAAATTCCCCCATTTGCGGGCCATGTGACATGAAAATTGAAGATTTTGATCATTCAATGTCTTTTTTTTATTAAAAATAAAATAAAATTATTTCCATCCAGAACTAGGCTACTTGGATGTTTTTATTTGGGGAAGAAGAATAAGGCGGTAAAAATTTAATTAAGGGAATGTTTGGTGAATTTTGTAGGAAATGTTAGGATTTTGAATTTTGATTTTTTTTAATGAAAAAGACGTCGAATCCTCTTTTTTATGTCACATGGCCCGCACATGGAGGAATTTCGGGCCAATTTTGAAATTGGGCCTCAATTGGCATCAAAATTGCCACTGGTGTTGAAGTTGTGGCACCAAATGTGCCAGCCCGAAAAGTTATGGGGTAAAAACGCCAATGAACTATAGTTGTGGCACAAACAATGCAATAATCCCAACAAAATACTTTGGCTAATTGTACGTATTTTTTTGGAGTGAAATGCAAAACTATTTGTTATGCTTTGCCTAATTAGCGAAAATATCCCCATGCTATTTTTTTATTAGCAAAAAAACCCCTCCCAAGTCGGAGTTCATATTTTGTAGGAAAAATTGACAACTATACACCACAAAAAAAAATGTCAAAACACCAATATTCACCTGAAAAATTGACAATAATCCTCCTGTTAACTTTTGAAAATTGGCAATAACCTCCGTATTGATTTATGAAGGAATTTCAAATGGGGTTTTTCTTCAAAAAGAACACATGGGTGTTTTTGCTAATATAAAGAATGCTGTATTTTTTTTATTTTTTTTTGCCAATTAGGCAAAGCATAGAGGTATTTTTGCAGTTAGCTTATTGTTGATGTGATGAGAAGGTAGGTGCACTTTTTAACATAAGCATACCTTAATGTTATATAATGCAATAATAAATGCATATATATATATATATGCAGGGTCTAATTCTTCTAGTCCTTAGTGTGACATTAAATGGCTTGAAGCCTGCACATTGTTTAAACAGTGGCACAAATCTTTGTGCCACCCCATCAAAAATGCAATACGGAGTATTATATGCAGCTTTAGCCCTTGCGACTATAGGCGTGGGCGGCACTCGATTTACCATATCAACAATGGGAGCTAATCAGTTTGCAAATCCTAAGCACCAAGCTACTTATTTCAATTGGTATTTTATCACCATGTATGTTGCTTCTGTTATTTCCAGCACAATCATTGTGTATGTTGAAGATAATGTGAGTTGGTCTTGGGGGTTTGGCATATGCATTGTGACTGGTTTGCTTGGAATAGTCACTTTCTTGGCCGGGAGTCGGTATTATTGCCGTGACAAGCCTCAAGGAAGCCCGTTCACTGGCCCGGCCCGTGTGGTTATCGCGAGTTTTAGGAAAAGAAAAGAAGGGATTTCTGATCACAATGCAGATTATTACTATGGAGATGATATTGGAGTAGTAGTTAAAGGAATGGTGGTGGCTGAATTACCAACAAACAGCTTAAGGTAAAGAGAATATTTTCATTCTTCAGATAATTTTCTTGATTCATTGATTGAGCAGATCATCATGACAAGCTAGCTTTGCTGCTTTATTATAGAATGTATGACACTTGACAAAAAAGACAAAATTGTTCTCATAACTAATCGGTGCTGGTAGGTTTGCGTATTTGAGTTGACAATTTTACCCCATAAGTTATATAAATGAAATAATTTTGGGATTTTTTTTTTTAAATTCAACAAGTGCACAAGTGATGTGCGCTCTCCCAATTGGGTCAAAAAAGTCCCAAAATTGCCTCGATTTTTTAAGTTATGATGTAAAATTGCAGTTCAAATACTTATGGGACAAATTTGCCAATACAGTATCGATTAATTATGTAACAAGTTTTGCCGAAATGATAATTAGTTACATTTGAGAATGTATTGTACTGAGTGAATTTCTTTTAACCCAACATTGATACCAAATGGTATATTGGTAAATGTATGAAACCTTACAATTAGTGTGCAATACATACATATTCACATATATAATCAAAACTATTTTTGTTAATCCTAATACATAATTAATGCAGGTTTCTGAATCGTGCAGCCAAAATCGCAGAAGGAGACATCCTACCAAACGGCTCCATAGCAAAACCATGGAAACTATGCTCTGTACAACAAGTCGAAGACTTAAAATCTCTAATCAAAATCCTCCCACTTTGGTCCTCAAGCATACTCTTAGGCACCCCAATAGGAATCCAAGGTAGCCTTTCAGTTCTCCAAGCATTAGCCATGGACCGCCACCTCACACGCGGTTTCCAAATCCCGGCTGGCTCCATTTTGGTCTTCAATTTAATTGCGACTTCAATATGCCTCGCCCTGTTAGAATACGTTATCTGGCCCACGTGGAAGAAATTAAAAGTCCGTAAACCCACTTCCTTGCAGCAAATAGGCATTGGACACGTGTTCAATGTTGCCAGCATGGCGGTGTCCGCCTTGGTTGAGTCGAAAAGGCGGGCCACCACAAGTAGTCCCATATCGGTTTTGTGGTTGGTTCCGCAGCTAGTAATTGTTGGTATTGGGGAGGCATTTCATTTTCCAGGACAGGTTGGATTTTACTATGTTGAATTTCCGGCTTCTTTGAAGAGTATGGCTACTGCTATGATTGCATTGCTTGTGGGGATTGCGTTTTACTTGAGCAGTGTTGTGATTGATGTTGTTAGAAAGGGGACAAATTGGTTGCCGAATAATATTGATGATGGGAGGCTTGATAATGTGTATTGGGTTCTTGTGGTAATTGGTGGTTTAAACTTTGGTTATTATCTTCTTTGTTCTTGGTGGTATAAATGCAAAACGGTTGGAGTTCAAGAAAAGGGATTGGAGGAATGAGTTTCTAATTTTGAATTCATGTTTTATGTATTATTTAGGTAGCCTTGTTTGGAGGATTAATCGTTTTAGTAAGGAAAAATATAGTGATTGTATTTGATATGAATCCATTCGTGTTATAGTTTTATTTTTTCTTGATAGTGGTTTTAATTTGGAACCACTAACTTTCAACAACTACTTTTAGGAGCATAAAATTGCTAAAAAAATTACATTTTTAACTCTTACTTAAAACTACTCGCCAAAAGAAAAAGGAGTAAAAATAAAAGTGACGGAGAGAGTATGTAAGTTGAAATACTCCCTCTATTCTAATTTTTTTACTCCATTAGCTACCGTGCAAAATCAAACTTTTTAAATTTTTAAGTGACTTATCAAGCATATTATTTACATTTATAGCGTTTTAACCCTTTTAAATATTAATATATATATATATATATGGTGTTATATAATATTATCACATTAATATTGAAATATAGTAAGTAGATTATTTATTATAACTTTTTAAAATTTGGTCAAGTCGACTGATCAACTGTATGAAGAGAGCAAAAAAATGGGGACGGAGGGAGTATATTTTTTGTAAAAATTGTTGGGAAGAGTTTAACCAAGTTTCATGGTTTAAAATGAGCCAAACCTTTCCATACATACCCTAAAGATTTTAATTTCAAATCTCACCTAATATGTGAGGATTTTTTTTATTTTGATTAAATACTACTTTTGTTAATCGAATTTATATATTTATACTTATTGGTAATTTTACTTAAATGGAAAGAAAAATATTTAAAAAATAATAATCAGTAAATATAAAAGTTAACGGTTTCCTTTCAACCATTCATCTTTTCCCTCTCCTACCGACCAATGATGAGAGTGAGAGCATCGACCCCCTTCTCCTCCTCTCTCCACCACCACAATAATTATTCCGCCACTCTTACCCCCTCAAAAGCCTCCCGGCTTTCCAATCCACGCGCCACCGCAGCCGCGTCAACGCCGGGATCCCCTTCCAGTCGCCACCACCCGTCAATTGAAGTGATAGGTGGAGCCATGGACAAATTCCTCCCCGCATTCAAAACCCTTCCTCTCCCCTACATTCCTTATCCAGTTATTGCTTGGAATTGCCACGTGGAGACCATTTTCGCCGCATTTTTCCGTTCACTCCCTGACGTCAGATTCCGGCGTGAGTGTCTTCGCACTAAGGATGGTGGCTCCGTTGCCCTAGATTGGGTCTCCGGAGATAACCACAGCTTGCCACCTGATTCCCCCCTTCTCATTTTGCTGGTGGGTTTTCCGTGCATTTTAATTCTAAGCTTTGTGTATTTACTAAACCTTACTAGCTTATTGGTTTCATCAGAACTTAAAAAATTGCTTCCATTTCACAATAATTAGTACTCATAAAACTTATTAATATATTTTTGGAAATCCAATGTAACTGCAATTAGATTATTTACTATGCTATGTTTTGAGAATGGATGGTTGCAGCCAGGTCTAACTGGTGGTAGCGAGGACACATATGTGAGGCATATGCTATTGCGAGCTAGAAGTAAAGGGTGGCGAGTTGTCGTGTTTAATAGTAGAGGCTGTGGAAATAGCCCCGTGACCACAGCTCAGGTGAGCTCAACCACATGAGCTTCATCATTTTTACGTGAAATTTAAATGCTTTGTGAAGTTGTTTATTTAGTGTCACAATTATAGTTCTTGAGTAGTGTATGTCTTGTTGAATTTAATCATCTATTATTTGCATAGGATGGTGAATTTTCATTTGTTAGTCGGCCATTTATTTTATAACTGGCTAATTTCTGCAGTTCTATTCAGCTTCATTTCTAGGAGATATTTCTGAAGTAGTTGAACATATCGGCAACCGCTACCCTAGAGCTAATTTATATGCTGTTGGCTGGTCTATTGGAGCAAATATTCTCGTTCAATATGTGGGGCAGGTAATAGAACCACAAATTCATTTCCTTTCTTGCTTTGTATTAAGTTCTAATTTGCACTCCCTTCTTTCTGATATCATGCAACTTAACATGTACTTTTGGTTAACCTTTTGAAGATTATTTGTATTTCTTAAGAATATTACTGTTAATTTGTAATAGCTTTGCTTCTAGTATAAATATAAGTTAGGTTAGTTCATTTTAATTTTTAAGCAACACATGCTCCTGAACATTATGCTTGTTTCCTTTTCTCCCAACTCTCAAAACAATACTGTATCTTGTATGGCTCCTCTGATTCCTTGCTTTTAGACAACCAGTAAGAACATTACCACTTTTAAAGTCAAATTAACGGAATGCTTTCACATTATGTACGTATAGTTTCGAAACTATGGTTAAAGATTTGATTGTTGTTAGGAAGACAAAACAACTGTTATTCAAATAGCATCCTTCCATGTAGTAGTATTTTTGTCTTTTGAAATGAGATAGGTGCTAGCTGAGGGTGTCTAAACGTTACGTGTTGTTTAATATAACTTAGGCCTCTCTAGACTTCTTAAGGACGCCTACTCTTAATGTAGATGATTACTAGCTTTATTTGAGTAATGAATTCATGAATTTGGTTTGGATATTGGATGTGCAAAATGCAAAATCAGCTTTTATTCTTTATTATCCCTACTTGTGTTTGTTACAGGAATCTCACTCTTGCCTTCTTTCTGGGGCCATATCCTTGTGCAATCCTTTCAATTTGGTAATTGCAGATGAAGATTTTCGTAAAGGCTTTAACACTGTTTATGACAAAGCTCTAGCAAATGCACTCTCGAAAATTTTGAAGAGGTCATTGAATTACATTTTTGAAACTATTGGAATTATTTGCTTGACTACATTTTTTTAATTTTGGTGTAGTATCTTATAACTATGCAGAAATGCTCTTTTATTTGAAGATATTGGTGGAGAATTTAACATCCCATTGGCTGCTAATGCCAAATCTCTTAGAGAATTTGATGAGGGACTAACACGAGGTTCGTATAGGCTATTTGTTTATCAATGCAAGAAAGTCTTTTATATATATATATATATATATATATATATATATATATCTTATAGCTAACTTCTTACTGCTTTAAACATCTCAGTTTCATTTGGATTTAAATCGGTGGATGATTACTATTCAAACTCATGCAGCTCAGATTCAGTGAAGAATGTCTCCATACCTCTGCTTTGTATCCAGGCAAGATCAGTTTGAGTTTAGGGATACTCGTTTCTATAAAAGAATATAAATGAAACTCTAATAGACCGTACCCATACTATCATGTAGAAAATATCATTTTAGTTCGAGTGTTTTAATTATTTTAATATGTCTAAACTATCTATTTGTTCTAATTTTCTTTTTTATGATTCTCCATCACGTTGCTATTTTATGGCATATCCTATGTTTTGGTTGATTTTTAATGTTTAAGCTTTATTTGAAATTACTTTTCAGGCTGAGAATGATCCATTTGCACCATCTCGGGCAATCCCTCGTGAAGACATCCAGGTTTGTAAATCCTCTCTGGCATGTTGCTCATATGCTATATATCGTACATCATTTTCCTGATTGCTCCATGAGTTTCATACCATCAAAGATCAAATGGATTACGCTAGTTTTACGAGGTTTAAAGTTCAACATCTATTTTTGGAGAATAATTGTACTATTATTTATAAAGCATGATTATGTTTATCTATTATATATGTTCACTAAATTAATCAAAGATTTAATTTTTACATTTTCACTTGTAATAATTTAGAAAACTCAGAAGTTAATATATCCACTATTCTGTTTGATAAGTAAGAGCTTTGATATTATTATACAAAGCTTGTGTTTGCTTTGGTATTTTGGTTTACCTTATATGTCCACAATTTTCGTATAATCTTACTCATATTTCTTTCCTTTTTCTTTGAACTAACTCTCTGGAACACAGAAAAATCCGAAGTGTATGTTGATAGTTACACCCAAAGGAGGGCATTTAGGTTGGGTGGCTGGTTCTGAAGCACCATTTGGGGCTCCGTGGACTGACTCTGTGGTTATGGAATTCTTGGAACACCTGGAGCAAGTTAAGTTCTCAAATTCGGAGAGAGTAAACTATACTGGCTATACAATTCCGAGGTATACACAACTTGAAAGATGATTTGTATTTGTATTAGTTCATAACCAAAAACATAGAAGAATTGCAATGAATGCCCTGTTGTTAAGTCCACAACAATGAATGCTCAATACATATTGGTGAAAACCCATTGACTCAAAAGCTTAAGACAATGAGTTATGGGTACTAATGTGGGATACTATGTTTCACATGTGAATCCACCTTCGTTTCGTTTCCCTGTTAATGTTGTATGGAAAACTCAAAAATGTCTTAATGGTAGTTACATATATTCGTTGGATAAGCAACTTCGACTACACTTGGAGACTTCATTGTATTAAGAACTTAGATCTCTAATTAGACCCAGGGGCTGTAAATCAAATTAAGCTACTCGATACTCGACACAAGCTCGTTTGAGTTCGGTTTGTCATACAAATCAAAACAAGCTTGAACATCATTTACGGTTTGATAACTAGTGAAGCTCAACTCGATAAGCTAAAAAAAAAAATGCAAGCTACTAAATGCTCGGCTCGAGCTTAGTTCGTTTAACAATCAAACCAAGCTCCAACACAATTTTAAGCTCGATACAAAATTCAAATCAAGTTTAAATAGTATGTCGTTCGAAACTACTTGACTCGTTTACACCACTATAATAAAAATAAAAAAAAATTGTTATTCTTTTATTTCTCTAAAGAGATGTGAATCTGGGCAGGATTATTCGGGAGGTTGGTTAAATTAATTGCGAGAGCGGCAATTGTTGTATCAAATATCAAAAAGTTCCTAATATGTCTTTTAATGCTCAAAACTCATTAATTAGGTAGTTATTAATTTAGGAAACATATTTTTCTCAAATATTCATTTCTTTTCTTTTTCTTTTTCCCGTCCATTTCTTATTTGGTTCACATCTTTCTGATGCATTTGACATTAACGAAGAATGGCTTAGATTTTTACCTAAAATGATCGAGGATAAGTTAGCTTAGCTTGCTGAAGCAATACATTCGGTACCCCAACCTTTATATTATCCATGAGTTGTGCATCCTTTCTACTTAAAATCCAAACTTTAAAGACTCGGCCTTTGTCACGATGCTCACGTACATGTGGTTTACTCTAGCAAGATATTTGTAAATTTGTGGCCAATTAATTTTCCAAATAATAAAAATGACAGTTTAACTAACTGCGATCTCAACCATCACTAGTGAACATTCTCCAACAAGTTTGCATGCCACATGCTATTCGAGAGCTTATTATTAATAATAAAGGTTTTGGTTCAAAATTTAAAAGAACAGATAAGAGCTGATAATTTAACATGCAAAATGCAGCAGAGATTGCCTTGAACTAACGTAAAGAGCATCCACATCACTGGAAACTTGAAGACGTCCAAATTACAGTGGATAAGAGAATCCTCGGAGGTACCTTGAATCAACACCTGATTCCCGTACTAGTGCTACTCTCCCAGTTCGAGCCACCTGCAAAATCAAACAACAAAATAGTATAGTGCACTTCCTGAAACATAAAATACAAATTCTCAATACATTAGATAGATCAAGGTAACGTCACAAAGAATGACAATAATTCTGAATAAGTAATATACTTCGTTCCACATTTCTATGCCAGTACAATGATTCTAAAAGAATTCCAGTATTCTCGTTCCACATTTTGTCTTAAAAGGATTATACCAGTGCCCAGCAATAGGTAAACATTAAAGCTTGACAAGTTTGTAAACCTATACGAGCTACCTTATATTTACTGCCAGTAATATTTAAGTGAAAAAAAAAAATACCTCACAAATGCCATAAGGTTCCAACAATCTTTGCAAGGCAACCATCTTGTCCAAATCTCCAGTGAGCTGGAAAAGGTACAAAAGGATATTAAAAAAATAAACAGACTATATAAGGGCTGAAAAGAAACAAAGTAATGTCTATGCGAACATATAGAAGTTAAAACCTATGAGAATTATACTTCTTTAAAAATCAAATCTTCTTTTGCATTTTTTTTCTTGGCAAACACCATCTTTTAACTTATTCTTTCTAGCCGACACCTTCTGGAGAGACCCTCAAATTATGCTTCTTTAACTCTTTCTAAATTCCAGCATTCCTCTAAAAGCACAAGCTTTTGCAACCATACCATTAATCTTGTTCTATTTAACTTAAAAGTCAAATTCAAAGTTTTATATATATACACATGTATTTAATATTCTTTCCATCTAAGCATGTGAACTACTATGACATTCCAAATAGAGTTCTCCTTATAAGGCAGAAAAAAGAGGAGCCAACCTTGTACTACTACTAAAAGGTATGGCCTGTGTTAAAAAAACCATCCATCTGTAAGAACTGCTGCTCAAGATCATTGCAGTTAAAATCCAACACTTCTTGGAAAGTAGCCACATCACATTTTTAAAAAGTAAGCAAATAGCAGCACAATGACTGCCAGAAACTAATCCTATGAAGCACTTCTCCGGACTTCTTAGCAAAGATCCACACATAAATTTTGAATTCAACAATTACCAGTATTGTAGCTCAAGTTATTAGTTATATAATTAAAGGGAGACTGCTATTAGAATGTAACAGAGAGATTTTACCTCAAGGGTTATAGTGTGATCAGAGACATCAACAGGTTTGGCTCGAAATATACTAGCAATATCAAGAACATTGCGCCGAGCAGTAGCATTGACAGCAATTTTAATTAACATCAACTCTCGCTCGGCAAAAGGCAAGTGTGTAAGATCCCGAACCTGAAAAATCAGAAGATTTTTATCAAAGCACAAACTCTATTACACTATTACTAAGGGTAAGGCATGGTCTAGGCTGAAAAGAATAACACGGAATAAATAACACAGTTCCAAGTTAATATTATACTATTGTATTAAATAGGAACTAAGATAGCCACACCCATCATCTATTCAAGTATATCAGAGTAATTTTTTTTTATAAAAATCTAAAGAATTTGCAAGATTCACTAACAATGTGATGATCTCACCTCGTGGAGATCTACCAACTTATACAGTTGCTGTACCAACTTGCTAATTGATTCATCTGTACCAGGAACAACAGTAGTAATGCGAGAGAGCCCTTCAACTTCAGAATGACCAACAGCTAAACTCTAAGAATAAACAAAGAAAACAAACCAAATACTAATGAACAGTGAACCTCAAAGAACAATAATGTTGTTGAAACATTGTAAAAAGATCTAATACTTGAATATTATATCCTCTTCGAGCAAAAACCCCTGTGACTAGGTTAAGGACTCCAGGAGCATCATTAACAACCATTGAAAGAGTGTGCGAACGAAGACCACAAGTCTGCGAGCATCAAGAGAAAAGTATAAGCATGTGCAAAAAACATAGAAGAGGGGAATCATATCTTTCTAGAACTCACATAGCCAGAACAAAATGTTCAAGTTTCTTCATATAATATGAGGGGCTAGAACCATACAAATTACAACTGGCATACTCGAGCTCTAAAAAATTTACTATGCATGTTAAGTTACTTTTATCTCAACTCAAAAATATGGAATGATTGTTCGGTTCATTTTTATACTCTAGGGAAAGAACTAACAAGAAAAAGAATCGCCAACACTGAAAATGTAAGGCAAACAATATTAAACACCAATGACTTACTACAAATCCTTACATCTTCATCATCAAGCACTCCCCAATGAGCATCAAGAACTTGATTGACAGAAATATCATCAGCTGTTTCCACAGGGTAAACATCTCCCTTCATCAGTAAGAAAATGTGTTAGGCAAGTTGGCAAGAGTTAAGTAATTTTTCTACTTCATAGAACACAGTGATCAAGTACACTCATTTTCATATACCAAAATAAAAGACTTTGAGGGCCATCCATATGCAACTATATTAGTTACCAAACTAGCTCACGACGGTTTGATTCTTTCTTTTCATGTGTGTGGGATGGTTTTGAAGCACAGTTAAGCTTGTCAAATAATGTAGCAAATCATTCAAAATAAGTTAAAAGTGTGGTCGAATATAGTCTGTTTACCAGTCATAACAACAAATTATCCTTTAGAACAAATTCCATACTTATTCCTTTATTAGAAAAGAGTCCTGACTCCAGAAACACTACCTGCAGTATTTGCAATTAAAAAAAATGATGACAATCCACTGTAGATGCAGTGATGGCCAAAAAATCAAATAATTTTAAAAACCTAACCTGAGACCCAGCTTTTAGACAATTCCTTAATTTTGAGCTTTACCAGTTAATTTAATCATTTTACAGTTGCAATCATAAGAATAATGATGTTCTTCAAGGTATTTACATCATCAACTGAAACAATATGCATTTCCAAACAAGATAAGCATGTAAAGCTTAAGAATTCTCAAATATAGCTATGCTAAATGATCACGAGAACAAAACCCTACAAATTATATTGATGGCATTGCATGTGCACGAAGAGTTTTATATGTTATGGAAGTACTTAACAATCTCAATACTTAGTGTGTATGTGTGCATAAATGTCCTTATGGAAACAAAGCTATTGATCTGACGCTTCATAAGGACAATCTGAAGCTGCAGCTCAACAACCAAATACTTCATCACAAGGTTGCTGTCATTTCCTTGGCTCCTACAGAGACTAGCAATATGTGTCTATGGTACATGTGATAGAAGGATCAACTATGAAAAATAACAAAGGAGGTGAAAAAAGAAAGGAATACTAATTAACAAAGTGGATACAACTTCCTTATATTTCATGCTTTTGATGACTGCATTATCATACCCCAACAGATGTATCAGATTCTACAAGGTGAGACTCCTTTATAGTCCTTGAAACAGCTGGCCTTGCTTCTTCAAGATCTGGATATGAAGCGGCTGAGAATCGCCAAAATGGAGCAGATTCCCCCATATTTTCTCTTCTCAAGGCAATCTAGATCAAACCATAAAAAGTCATGCACAAAATAAAGAAGAAAAAGGTAGATGGGGAGTGGAAGGATAATATTTCTCAATTTATTTACCTTTCCGGTCCTAACAATCTCTCTAATTCCAAATTTACTTAAATTCCTTTGCACAGCAACCATCTTCCCTGGATCCCCAGTTACCTATGTAGACAAAATGAGATCACGCAGCTAATGAAATTAATGTATAATATTATATCATTGCTACACAAAAACTAAGAATACATTCAGATGTGCCCTAAGAAAAACCTATCTTATGATAAGGTATTATATAACATATACCAACATAAAGTAATAGTAAGTCAATATTGCCACACTCTCACCTTTCTATTTACCAGGTAGAAACAAATATATGACGCAAGGTTACATAACTCTATCTCTTGCACATAATCCTCTACAAATAATATCAGAAGTCATATGCAATTGCATTCTGAATGTTGAAGAGAGTAGCATTCCAATGTTATGGATGAGAGTATTACCCGGTCAACCAATTAAAGACATGTAATGGAGAACACTTTAGGGACTTAGGCGGTCATCAACTTGGTGAGTCATCTATAACTCATAAGCTCCATTTATAGAATTGATGTCGGAATTCATTATCAAGATTAACTAGGAGCAGATGATAATATCAAGTTAACCAGGAGGTACAACCCTCTCCAACTTTAAGCACATATTACTATGTAACAAAAAGGATACTGTTCTTAACCTAGAACAAGAATAATAACCACTGTGCTCCCATCAAAAATCTTAGTCGCATTTTCACACACACGGGAAAAGACAACCAGATTAAAATCTTAAGAGCATATCCCCCTACCATAAACAAATGCTCTTATTCCTTTCTGGAGTGTCCACCAAATAATATCTCATTTCCCAAAAAACTTTTATTTTCAAAATCACTCTCAGGTAAAGTATAATGTGAAACTACTAACTCGAACTACTGCTTCTAAGAGTAGAGTTTAGATACTTTTAAGCGGAGTGTAATTAAAGATACTCAAAACTTTCAATTTATTAACACTCTTTTAAAACTATACCAGTTTAAAATAAGAAATTCAATATGTAGTGGAACTGTGGAAGAATACAACGAGAGAGGACTAAAATGTCATTTGGATAAGAGTAGAGATAATTGTAGTAAGGAGTACACCACAGCTGCTACACCCACTCTAAAGCAGTACAAAAATAAGTTTCCCACTTTGATTTCAACAAGACCTGGATGTAGATGGAATGTATTCAAAAGATTGCCAGTCTAGAAAAAATTGCAGATATGTACATATGTGAAAAAGTTAAACTAACTTGTTAGTATCCAAAGACTGCATATAACATCAAATATAAATATAGTCTTCCGAAGTAGCAGTTGACAGTACCTCAATAGTTAGCGAGTGATCAGAAATGTCCACAATTTTTGCCCTAAAAATGTCCACTAGCCTCATGACCTAGAGATAAAAGTAATAAAATCTGTCAACTACACAACAACAGATAAGGTAAAATTTCTAAACCTAAACCATGAAGACCATGCCATGGTATGGTGACATAGGAGTAAAATGAAATAATGTCAACAGAACCAAGCATGACTACCTCTGTTCGGTAATTTGGATCAGCATTGATTTTAATGAGCATTAATTCTCGTTCCACTTGTGGATTCTTCGAGATGTCTTCTACCTGGTTTTGAAGTTTGCATACAAAAATTAGATATCACATTTCAAGGGAAGCAAAAGAGCAATCCAATGAATGAGAAAGTAGAAACTTAAATGTATATATCATGAAAATGCTACTGAGAGAATTACATGGCAGTCATATCTAAACAACATAAAACAGGATCAAGGATTTGTTAAAAACAGCAGGCTTAAATTACATAAAGTTAAGAATAATTATCTCTAGCGTTATGAAAAACCAAGGCATGAGAAACTGAAAATCCTTATCAAGAATCATATTATATTTTACTTAAATCATCACAAACAGTTGGAATATCAAGAATAAGATTGTGACCTTCAATACATTCACAAGCTTTTGGAGCTGTTCCATAACCTGTTGTAGCACCCTTTCAGTTCCAGATACAACAATCGTGAAGAGAGCCTTATCCTTGTTGAGTCCCACTGCTAGAGATTCAATGTTATATCCTCTTCTAGCAAAAACTCCAGCAATTCGATTTATCATTCCACTTTCATCACCAACAAAAACTGAAATTGTGTGGCGTTTCATTCTGGATTTACATACGAGAATTAGTAAACAATTTAGACATGTCATTGTGATTTGCGACATCTAAGAAATGATTGGTGAATTAAAAAAAGCAGAGAGAGAATTGAAACTTGGTATTTTGGAGCAAGGAAAACCAATTTTTTTAATTTTTCATTGAATGGTGACAAAACAAAATTATACATCAAATGGGACCAAAGAGTAACGCTAGGAAATTTAAAATTCATGTGATGCTCAGAAAGCAAGAGTAAGATAGTCAGAAAAGGAGGTCTTTTAAGCCTCTGAGTGGTGAAGAAATCTAAAGATACTTAAGTCTAGGCTCAACTCAGTTCTAGCTAATTGCATGGGAACATGTGTTAATAAAGCAAATTGTTCTGATTCATGACAATCGGGATAAAAATACTAATAATTTAGTCAAATTTAGTCTTAAGTTTGATCTTTGTGAGTTTGCCCATCCAACATAGTCATGGGATATTCTAGACGACACAACATAAATAAAAGAATTTGGAACAACAATAAGTTAGCACATCTTTTGTAATAAACCTTCCTCCAAGCTTACATTACGCTTTGAGGGCAGGGGGGGGGGGCGGAAATTACAAGGTCTTTCTAACCCTTACATCAGCCTCATGCTTTTGAGATGCTTTGACAAAGTAAGGCAAGGAGTACAGATGTTATATAGTATGTTCTGGAGACATTTATTTTCAGTTACAGGTACTTTTCAGTCAGTTCATCAAGTAAAATAATTTAGTATTTGAGCTATTATGCAATCGCAGTAATACATTCTCAAGTAAGTAGCCGCAAGTAACTAAAACCAGTTATTTTCAAGTTTTCACCTCTATTGTGAATATATATTGCTAGATTATCACCTTACAGATTTCTAGTTCTAATGTTCATATCTAGTACTACAAGATATCAAGCCAAACCAAGTCTTGTATTGCAAGCAATGGCACATATAAAAAAAATGGCCATAGTTCATCAAGAATTCAAGATATACTTATACACATGCACTCAACCATTCACCTAACATTCACAGTTCTAAAGACATTACTAGGGGGGGGGGGGGGGGGACACAGATGATTAATACACTTGAGAAAATGTTTAATCTAAAAAGCCACATAATATTACTCTAAATTGGTTGCCTTCAGTTTCATTGACAGCTGAAATGTCTTCCTATTTTGAAATACTTGGACATATTTCACCATCCAGTACTTCCCTCCACTTCATGTGCACTTCACTCATTAAACTACTCCATTATGCAAAATTTAATTTATTTTCTGGGAAGAGTTTCAGCACTCATAAAAGTATACTAGTAAATTTCTTATTTAACTAAACAGAATGCCGAACATTGAAACTATCGTTTACGATTTTCCTAAAAACTAATTTATTTGTCTTTTCCACTAATCATATGTTTCAATACGCAAGTTGATCATGATTTGAATGTAAATGTCACCACCACATTTTACGAGCAGAAATGCTACAAACACAAAAAAACCGTTTAATAACTGATATTAGCATATATTAGAAAGTTCAAGAAAAACATAATTAAAAAACCACGATTTAAACAAAACCTTTAGCGGACTACAAACACAGACACGTGCAGTCAATGTGTGTAATAGTTTCAACTCTAACAGATAACAACCTTAACAGATTAAAAAGTCTTTAAAAAGTAGACATAAATAAATGAATAAATAACTTAATTTAACTAAATATCTTTGATTTCTTTTCCACTAATCATACAAACATCACAGTGCTTCATTTCAATGTAACGTTTACCACTACGATCAACCAGCAAATACACGCGTATACCAATTCATTTCACATTCTAAAGAAAATGAAAAAGATATATTTAAAAGGGAATAAAAGTAATATTGGAAAAAAAAAGATTGATATTAACTTACTACAACAAAAAAAACATATTAAGTAAATGAGTAGATTAAATTATTAGTGATATCATATGTACTTCGGCGTGGCGGTGGAATTGTTGTTGGCGATAGAAGAATCTGAAATTGCATCATTTTGCGGTTTATTATCACCATTAGAACTTTGAGCATAAACTGCAAATCCTCTATTGGAATTTGACGAGAACTTCATGGAGCAGAGGCTGATATCAGTTTTGGGAATAAGGTTGTGTTTGTGTGTCAATTTGTGAAATGGTGTGCATTGAGAGAATACAGCCGCCATTGGAGAAGTGTATAAGAGAGAGAAAAGTTTGCTCGTAGAAATAGCGAAAGAAAATAGTGAGTCACAAAAGATGCCGCCACGGCAATCTAACGATCTAGGTTTTAGTTTAACTGCCGGCTGCGAAACCGGTCGTCCCGGCGAAATCGAAAAAGGAAAAGACTGAGAGGCAGCTGAAGTAACTGAACAAGGGTTTTATTGTTCTTTTCTGAAAATTTAAGAATGAGATATTGAGATTTTTTTTTTTTTTTTTGATGATGTAAAAAATGTTTTATATAATTGAAGAGCATTTAATACTGATATAATTAAAACATTTACATTTATGATATATAATGGGTATTGATATAATTTTTTTTTGTAGAAGGTTTTGATATAATTAAAACATTTACATTATAACTTTTTAATAAAATAAATCTATGTAGTTTATTTTTTTTGAGGAAATAATACTATATAGTAAAATGGTGGGCAAAATTTGAACTTAAAGAACAATTTGGGTACTAGCTAATAAATAAAGGTTTTATTTTTGTTTTTTATTTTATTATATTGTACTCCTTTTGTCACGACTAACTAATCAATTGATAAGTTTATGATATTAACCCGAATTATATTCGATCCGATTTGTAAAATATTGAGAATAATGGAGACTTTTCACGCAGCCCTACACTCTGGGCCCAGGTTGGTTTAGGTCATGACTCGTGAGCCTATTTAGAAGCCCAATAAATTTTGATGTGCTCTCATGTATTGAAAAAATAAAATTATTTATAAGATATATGCCCAAAGCGCCGAGAGGGATTAAACTATTGGATAATCAAAAAAGAATTATAAAAAAAATTAAATTATTTATAAAAAATAAAGGGTGAAAAAATCAAATTCGACGAAATTCAGATCTTCCAACTCGAAACAAGAGAAAAATGGGTTACGTGTTGCGAGTGCGATTTGCGTCGTTCTTCACCGGCGCCGCCGTAGCATCCGCCGCCGGTATCTATTTCCTGCATAAGGATTATAAGATTGCCCACCAAGCCATTTCTCAACAGGTATATTATTTTTGTAATACTCTTAAATTTCATTGAAGAGATATAATTATTTCTGCTGAAATTCTAGGAAAATAGAGGATATGGAACTGAGGGTGTTTTGGGTTGCATTAAGAATGCTTGAGAAATGATTGATGTCAATTGAACTAAAGTGATCCTTTAGGGATTAGTTTTACTGTTGTGTAGACTAAAAAAATCATTTAGTGATGAAATTATGTGATTGAACTCAGCTTAATAAGTGGGGAAACTGGAATTGCATCACTGCTTTTCGGACAAAAACTTGAAATGTAGATGGAATAGGCATGTAATATTTAGTCAGTTCTCGTTGTCATAGGGATTTATGGTTTGTTGGGTTTTCGAGTTAAGATAAAGTATGATTGATTGGTACTCTACATTGCATTTGTGATTGCGGAATACCCAGAATACCCCTATTTTTTATTCAAAAGACGATGACAACTGAGTTTTAGATTTTGGTCATTCATAGGGTTAAGAAGGTAAAATTATTGTCCATTTACATTCAAGATTCTTATCCAGCTTAATAGTGAGGACGATGACAACTGAGTTTTAGATTTTGGTCACACAGGGTTAAGAAGGTAAAATTATTGTCCATTTACATTCAAGATTCTTATCCAGCTTAATAGTGACTTTTATCTTGGGCCCTATCTATAGGAAACAAACATCTAATAAACTCAAATATATATATTATTGTCTAGGTTAATCTAGGAAACCAGATGTGACCTTAGGAGAATATCAGTGTGTAAATTGCTCCAAGTTAAGTAACAAGGCTGAATTGCAAATTAGCTTCTTAGTGAAAATGTGAGTGGCCTTGATTCAAGGGTCTTAACTGATTATGTGATTTCCCTGGATTTTGAAGTTATATAATTCAAAGTCTAGACATTGTGACAATTAAGCAATATTCTAGTGGAAATTCTCGTTTTGTTGTTAAGTTTATAGTTAAAGAGAGTTACATTATTCATTTATGGTCACAGACTGTAAATAGTGTATTCCTTCCAGACTTTGATGTCGTTTGTATTGCTTTTACTTTTGCTAGTGGTGGAACGATTTCTGGTATCTCTGATGTAAAGGTTATTGGAGCCTGTACAACAAGTTGAACTTGATATAAAAAAATGCATTTGTGAAACCAGCATCATATTGTTTATCAATGAAATTTAACTAAATTTGATGAATGGCGATGAGTTTTATGGCTAAAATTACTTGACATGAAACCTTCATGATACTCCCTCAAGACAACACTGCGATTTCAAGGTTTTGCAAAATATATGGACTTTTCTTTGTTCTTTTTTGACAAATATTGTTTTCAGAATTGTGCTCAAGGTTAACTTATCCTGTTGGTTGTTTCATGAAGATTGACTTTTCTACATAGTGTGATAGTTTCAAGTCATCACAATTTTTCTGAAGACATTTTTTGTCTGGCTTGCTGCAAAGTAGCTTCTAAGGTCTTGTGTGTGGTATCACTTAAACCAATAATTTCAATGTTCTAGGCAAAGTCTTTTTACTTGATTATTTGTTTGCTGAAGTAACAATAAGATAATGTGATCCATGTGCTACTTCTGTAGGTGAATAGCCTTTACGAGTCTCTGGATGGACGTGTATCTTCACTGGAGAAGTTGAAAGAGTCTCTGGACGGGCATGTATCTTCACTGGAGAAGTTGAAAGAAGTTGAAGCACCAAAGCACGTGGAAGCTGCCGCTGAATAGAAGGTCTTTGTGTTCAAGAATATTAAAGATCGATAAACCTCACCTACTTGAATTGTTACACTTAGATTTAGGAACTTTGGAAACTTCCTAGCTTTTGAAAGCTTTTATTGTCATGTAAGACTGGAAAACCTGGGTTCTTAATTGTAGATGTTATGAAATGCTGAATGCATCTCGATGTGGGTGATCAAATAATACTCTGATGAAGACTGTGATATACAGTTGTACTCTTTTTTTCGTGTGCCTGTTTGATTTTGTCAGGAGGATGTGCTTTGCTATTGTTGAAGTTGAGTGTCACCTTTCCTCTCGGGTTTCTTTACCATGTTCAGAAATCAAAGAATTGCTTCGGCCTTTTAGAGCGAGTGTTTTTCCTAGAAGTAATGTCTTCTAAGTGATGTAATGTCTTCTATTTTGGGGGTGTGTGATAAAGCTTATGGATAACAGAGAAGTTGATGATGGTGAATTAGTTAGTCATAATCACTTTTAATCATAAGTGGTGGTGTTTGCAAATTCAATCATAAATCAACTAAACAGTGAAAATAGTGTTATAACTTCAAAAGTAAGTTCAGCTTTTTTCAACTATTTTGAGCAAAAATGTCATATTTATTCCTGAAGTTTCACCAAGTTTAAGTAGCACAAAAATTTGAGCTCATTTTTGTCATTGCAGTACAAATCAATAAAATCAGAGGGCATAATGTTGTTTGTGAAATAATCTCGATTTGCATAATGTTGTTTGTTTGGGTTTTGAGAGAGTGGTTTGAGGAATTAAGTGGGTAGGTTTTTTTTGGAAGAGTTAGGTTGTAGGTGTAAGATGTGTAAGACTTTATGTCAAATCATGTTTGTTATGTGAGATAAATTGTGTAAGAGATATGTAACTTTATGTCAAATCAGAGTAGAGTTTGTATAAGTTTTGTTTAGAGATAAGAAAAATATTGTTTGTTTGGCTTTTAAGAGGGTAGTTTGAGGAAATTGAGATATAAAAAATTTATTTCAAAAAGTAGAAAACATGTTTGTTTAGAATTTCCCAAACACGAAAAAAATTTGGAAAACGCCAAACAAACAGGCCTAGAGTTTCTAAAAACAAGGAAATAAATTTAATTCGTCATCTTATATCAAAAAGTCAACTGCGAAGTAAAAACACAAATTTTGCGTGAATTGCTGGCTATGGGGTTCGAACCCATGCGCACTTATGTGCAGAAGATCTTAAGTCTTCCCCCTTAACCTCTCGGGCAAACCAGCTTTCTTGATAGTATCCTGCATAATTATGTACTAGTATCTTTTTCTATTAATAACTAAAGCTCACCCCATATTGTTTCCACCCATTTCTTGGGTAAAATAACTAATGTTGTAAAACTATACTAAGAGTAAACAATGTAAAAGACAAGATAGAGTAGGAAGAGAAGTTCTTCTTATTTCATATATGATTGTGTGTATAAACATTTTACAACACTCCTATTTATAGGCAACTCAAAAGTTAAAGGTTGTAAGACAATTAACACTTCATCAATGTTGGTCAATATATTATGTACATGTTCATTCATATGTTGAGTTCAAAGGTTCTTCATGTAGCTAATGAACTTCAAAATGCATCCACCTGATATTAGATTCATAACAACTAAAAGTTTATTCTTTTTCTCATCGTTCATTCAATTTCTTGTTCTAGTTGATAGAGAGAGGTGTGAACTCATCCTTAGAGGGTAGACATAATTGAGCCTTTTATTTTATGATTGTGTTAAATTAGGTATTTTAGAGGGGAATCGTTGATAAAAAAAAAAACTTCGATTTAGATTCAACTTTTTGAATAAAATAATCACTAATGAGCTTGAAGCCACCACCATTTCTGTCCGTCGTCGTTGGTGCGTTGTCGCCGTTTAACTTTTAATGTCCTTGTTCATGGTGCTCTCCTTATCGTATTTTGGTGATACGATAATTCGTCTCCACTACTAACTTGTAGTAAAATGTGATTCCCAACAAATTCCTTTTGATTTATAATAAATCTTGGTGATTGTATACCTTATAAAGTTAAAGACACGATTCATATACTCTTGGTTTTCAATCTTTTCTATTCATTTCTTAATAGAGATAATTACTTTCTAAAATAAAACTCTCTTCAAAATTAACGTCAATCACACAGAAATAATGTCAACACTAATTACAACAAAAATAAAATAAAATATTTTAGGATATTCATATTATAGATTCACCGACAGTGTAGCAATGCTAGTAGCAGTGACACTTTCCTCAGTGGCAGTACTGATATTATCAGGAACTTTCAGTCCTCATTTACAACCTAAATATCTAAGTCTTGCTTCCCATCAGTTATTCCACGCTTCGATTTCTCAAAGTCAGAACCATCACACGAAATGACCAAATAAATATACAAGAAATTTCCGAGCATAGTAAATAATTCAGAGAGATCCGACCCGATTCCGCCATGTCTCTCCCTCTCCTCCTCCTCGTTTTCATCACAGTCCTCTCCGCCGCCTCTCTTGCTGCCGGCGAGATCCGATTCTCCGAAATCCGATCCGACGACCGCGCCATAATCCCCTTCAACGAGTTCGGCTTCACACACCGCGGTCAGTTAGAACTCAACATCACCCACCTCTCCCTCTCCGGACCCACACCCGACCCGTCCGCACTATCCAAAGTCGGATTCTTTCTCTGCACCCTAGACGCTTGGATCCACGTGCTCCAACAAATTGAAGATGCCGAGATCACGTGCGCCCTCGCATCTGACGCCGTACAGAAAGTCTTCACCTTCGATCGCCTTCCTTCACCCACCGCCTCCGAATCGCATATCCTCTATTCCGAATCCGATGCGGATCAGTACACTCTAGTCTTCGCTAACTGCCTCCCGCAGCTTAAGGTATCGATGAATGTGCGCTCCGCAATGTACAATTTAGAAGGCGGAAAGTCCAATCGTCGCGATTATTTGTCAGCTGGTAAAACCATTCTGCCTAGGGTTTATTTTCTATTTGCGATAATTTACTGCATTCTAGGTGGTATTTGGATAAACGTTTTGTATAAGAAGAGGTTGACTGTTTTTGGTATCCATTTCTTTATGCTTGCTGTGGTGGTATTAAAAGCGTTTAATTTGTTTTGTGAGGCTGAGGATAAATCGTATATTAAGCGGACGGGTTCAGCTCATGGTTGGGATGTGTTGTTTTACATCTTCAGTTTTTTGAAGGGGATTACTCTGTTTACATTGATTGTTTTGATTGGGACTGGGTGGTCGTTCTTGAAGCCGTATTTGCAAGATAAGGAGAAGAAGGTGTTGATGATTGTGATTCCTTTACAAGTTGTGGCAAATATAGCGCAGGTTGTGATTGATGAGACCGGGCCTTATGGTCAGGATTGGGTGACTTGGAAACAGGTATTTTTGCTTGTTGATGTGGTGTGTTGTTGTGCTGTGCTTTTCCCGATTGTTTGGTCCATCAAGAACTTGCGTGAGGCTGCCAGGACAGATGGGAAGGCTGCCGTGAATTTGATGAAGTTGACTCTGTTTAGGCAGTACTATATTGTGGTGATATGTTACATTTACTTTACACGGGTTGTGGTTTATGCGCTGGAGACAATCACTTCTTATAAGTATCTTTGGACTAGCATCGTGGCTGGGGAGTTGGCTACACTGGCATTTTATGTCTTCACAGGATATAAGTTCAGGCCTGAGGCGCACAATCCATATTTCGTGATTGATGATGAAGAGGAGGAAGCTGCTGCCGAGCAATTGAAGCTTGAAGATGAGTTTGAATTGTGAGATTTCTGTATTGGAGGTCTGTCGTTGGTGAATACTTAAATTGGACAAGAATGAGGTAGTTGTTCTTGGAGGTATTTTGTGCTTCTTTTTTTTAAAAAAAACACTATATGCTTGGAATAGTAGAGTAATTTCACAAAGTTCTAGATGTGTGAATTTTGCTTAAAGAAATTAATAGTGGAGAACACTAGAGAATATTGTCTATTAAATTTAAGTCTTTAATATCTAATGGACCGAACCATACTTTGCTTTTTCCTTCTTTGGTGTTTTTTCTTGCATTGAAATTAGCACTGGTATCATGAATCAGTAGAAGCAAGTTTGAGGGATTTTTGTGTCCCAAATGTGAATACCTTCAGCGACATTCAAACTATCATACATGTTGATGAACTGAGGATGCATAAGCTAGTTTATAGGCTAATATTTGCTCTATGGATGAAGTTGTTCGATGAGGAACCTTGGCTATTTGTTTGGTTTTGTTTTGATTAGCATAAATTGTTGTATTTTCATTGTCTGTATGATTATGATGAGCATAGCATTAACTCATACATGAATCTGAATCCGTTTCTTCTATGTGATATAACAACTATCTTTACCAAAGTGGCCTGAAATATATTGGCATTTTTCGGATGCAGTCTCATTCGTAATTGGGTTATAATTGTGGGATTAATTGGTGGTAGTCTTCGTGTGATTTAGTAGTATTTCTTGTTACTTGAAATATACTAGCAACCATAGAATTTTGGAGAAGTCGTGAGCTGGTCTGTTTGTGTTGTCTGTTAATTGATTAGTATTTGTTAATTGATTGAAATTTGAAAGGATGAAAGAAAATTCTGTGTTAAATTGTCTGTCTATATTTACGATCAAGCTAACAACATAGTACAACTTAGAATTCTTTACTGCGATTATCAATTCGTCAAAAATGGAATTTGCATAATATGAAATTTAAAGTTTAATCTTTAAAAATGGAATTGCATAATATGGCGGCTTTAGAATTTTGCAACTTATTGTCCTAAAAATATAGTCGGAAAAAAAGAAGCAAAATAGCTTATTTGTTTCTCAAATGTATATGTTTTTAGGAAAGTTTTAACAAAACTTATATATTATCTTCAATGGTAAAGTATATGATATGTATTAGAAACTAATTAAGATAAACTAATCAATTCGTAAATTGCTTTAAATGTTTCATTAGATAGAGACTAGGAGGGAATTGCATTTTTCATATTAAATTTTTGCCTATTTTATACATTTCAATACCAAACCTTTCAAAAAAACATATTTCATACCAAAATTGGATAACTTTTTCACATTTTCTTTGACCGTTAGTTTTGGATGGAATAGGTCATGTGTCAAGGACCTGTCCGTTAAGTCATAATTTTTATCTGTTCAGGGGAATATTAAAACTGGGAGGGGGTAATTAAAATTAAAGCATCCACAACCCCTCTCTCTTCACCTCTGCACCAAACCTCCGCCCAATCCTCCTCCACCTGAAAACAGATATTTAATGCAACTGGTGATCTCGCAGCCATGGCGTGTCAGTGTTTTTTATTGCCCATTCAAAAACTTACGGCAAAATGAAATGTGAAAAAAGTTGTACAATTTTAGTATGATATGTGTCTTTTTAAGGATTAATATGAAATGTGAAAAAAGTTGTACAATTTTAGTATGATGTGTCTTTTTAAGGATTAATATGAAATATATAAAATAGACAAAAATTTAGTATGAAAAGTGTAATTCAAGATATACTTTGTAGAGACTATATATACTTTGTATACGAGTAACTCATAAAACTTGTAAATATTATCACCAAAAAGAAGAACTCATTAAACTTGTAGCCTAGCTATGAAGCCTTCTTTTATTCATGAGGCCCAAGGTTCAATTCTCTTCTATTACAAACTTAACTTATAATACATGTTTATCAATATATTGTAGCTAAAAAAGTTATAAGAAATATAAAGTTAAAGATAAAGTACTGAATCGCTAGGTCATCGATTTTTGACCGATTTAGATTAGTTTATTGGTTGTTCAATTCATATTAGTTCATATGCCTGTCGGAATCGAACAAATTATGAATTGATGGTCGAATCTGTCCAAGCAGCTTTCAGAACTCTATCCATCATTTATATGCATAAGTACAAACCCAAATGCATAAATACTAATTGGATTTTAATTGATAAACATAAAATATAAAGTACATTAAATGCGTATAACAAATTGGAGTACTTACACCATAAGTTGGACATGAAAATTGAATATATATATATATATTCTGAAATTATTTGCACATAAGCCAATTATTCTTTGAGAGTCACTTTTTCTATAACTCTAATCTAAAAATATCTTGTCCACTGCAAGAACACAAAACGGGAGGAGTGAAAATAGTTAAAAAACTCAATAATTAAATCACCACATTTTGGAAGATTATCTAGCTTGTAGGTTTTTTTAATACAACTAGTCTCACATTACCATCACTAATCGGTCCCTCTGATCCATCTCGGTAACTAATGTCTTTCCGCAGTGACTGCAAGATCAATCCTTAATAAGCGATGCCATCAAAGTAATTATAATAAATCATAGCTAAGTTCGTTACAATGTCCTTATAATGCACTTATTGCCAATATATATTCTAAAATTAAAATCTTATTTTTTTATTTGGTGCACCTGCCATGACGTATCAACTTGCCTTGTATAGCTACTAACTTATAGTCAAAATGTTGCTGAGTGAGTGAGTGAGTGAGTAACAAGACATAGACTTATTTTTTCCCATAATATATAATACCTTAGAGTTTAAGAAAAATTACATTACAATGAAGATATACATATTTAATTTGGTTTTACAAGTGAGTTGTAGACCAAAATAATTGATTTGGGTAATTGTGGTCCAATCCAATATCTTTTAGGCTAGCTTGCACAAAAGAGGATGACAATGCGTATAATGTACATTTAAGCATCAGTAAATAATCTAAGTTGGATTCTCACATAATTCTTAGCACTTGCTACCTAAGTTCTATTGCTTTAAATCTAAATTACATGCCCAAAACTTAAAACTTTTTGGGAACGGGTCCACAAAAGGAGACCTTCCATGTGGGAATGCAGCAATGATTGTATACATTTGGCCACCCATGTTATGTTAGATAGAATATGCGACTTTTCCTTTCCAACACAGAGCACTCTAATCAGCTGGATAAAATAAAATGTCGGGTTACCATTAGGTCGATCATCATTCTATGATTCCATCTACAAAGTATAAAGGCGAAATGTGCCGATTAATATAAAATATAAAATAGAGGGAGTATATAAGAATAAGACATTACCCTATGTTATGTGAAATTTATATGATATTTTGCACATAAATATTAATTTCAGAGAATTTTATTGTAGTATTAAATATTCGCCACAAAACCTTTTCTCAAAATAACATATCACAATTTATTCGAATTTGTGATTACATGTCGAATATTAAATAGTACAGGAAATTCAAGTACCAAATATTTAAATGTATAATTTTTTTTTATGCAATAAATATTTCGCGCGATAAATTCGTGCAAATCTTCGCATTACACTTCTCTTGTATTTATCCCTCTTATAAGTGATGTCATTTATTTCCATGTATTTACAAGTGTTTCAATTTTTCTATTTTAATAATTAATAATTAATCATTAATTTCATTACTAAAATAAGAGAATCACTACGGGTACATGCATTAAGTGAGATAGAGAGATTAAGATCAAACCAAATTTTGAGGTTTTAGAACGGGAAAAAAACAAACAAAAAAAAAAGACTTGTACATTAATATGATTACCAGACAAAGTGGAAAACTTGGGGAAATTCTTAATTAAATCAGGTCTAGGAGATATCTTCTAGACCTTGTGGTTGAAAATGCATCGTATCATTAATTGTGATGATGTAGTGCTCTCACAATGATGATGTGATATATTTTCAACCACAAGATATAAATAAAACTCATAGACCTGGTCTAGTCAAGAATATCCCGAAAACTTGCATATTTATTCGTTGAAAATTGGAGCTGATTTTTTGTCAAAAAAGAACAAAAAAGGTAAATTGATCATCACAATGATATGAAGTTTATTGAATTAAAAACTCCCTTGAACTTTTAAAGTATCTAGGGGTAATTTAGGTAATTCAATTAAAAACTAACGGTATTATTTATGTAGGATTTTTGAAAGTACAATAGAGTTTGGTTCAAAAAAAATTACAGGATAGTTTTGTGCAGATTTCACATAACACGGGCAGTATCATGCATTTTCCCCTAACCATTGATTTATTTATTGTAGATGCATTGCATTACTTTCGTCCTTTCATAACTAGCCTAAAGATATGTTTTGGTAGAACCTGACCATATATATAATTTTATATATATATATATGGAAATTAACTCCATTTCCTCGAACTTTGAATTATTGGTGTCCACTTACCTTAAACTTTAAATCATTTATATTAATCACCCTGTTCTTTGTAAATTTAAGAGCAAGGGAGGTTGATGCCAATAGTTCAAAATTCAGGGATGATGACCGTAATTTAATTCATATAAATTTATTAACAAATATATAAATTTATAAACGCACTACCATATATATTTGTCGGTTGATGCATATATATGACATCAAAATATGTGTGAAAAGGTAGTGGTGGTTTGCAAATTAAAATACATTGAAGAAGGAAAATTCTAAATCCATGTCCTTTATTATTGGAGCATTTAAGCCACGAGTGTACCAAAATTCCAGTAAAATGGACCCTTTACAAGAAACTCGTGTGACTATTTTTTTTTTTTTTATAATTAAACTCGTGTGGCCTTGTTCAGTATATACAACATATTAATGCGGTCGGCTTGAATGCCGAATTTAAGCTCTAAATTACACAATGTTTAACATCAAGTGACCCATTTCATTATTTAAATTACGAATCAATGATAATTTATTCCCGTGTATATTTGTAATGTTCAATTTACATTTTTATGACAAAAAATGAGTATTTTATATTTTATGTATTTTTTTTAAGACTCCCAATACCTAATGTAGGAATAGATCATTGGTGAGTACATCAAATTGGGCACGCTGGCCCCGTGAACTTAGTGGGATCGCAGCTTGGCGATTCCCCATATTCGCGAGCAACAAAAATCTCTCTTTATAGGCGACCTAGCTATCTTCTTGCTAAACAATCCCGAGCGAAGCCACCTTCTTGGAAAGTGAATCCAACACAATGATATTCCCAACGGGATTATTGCATTTTTGGTGCCACAACTATAGCTCGCTGACATTTCTATGCCGTATCTTTTCGAGCTGGTACATTTGGTACAACAACTTCAACATCGGTGACAATTTTGGTGCCAATTCCAAAATTGGCCCAAAATCCCCCACATGCGGGCTAATTTTCATGTCACGTGGCCCGCATATGGGGAATTTCGGCCAAATTTCCTTAATACCACCACATAATAACTTCGTTTATTTCCGTGTAGGTGACAAAGTTGTCTTAGATTGGTCCTTGATTAGTGGCAAACTTGCCCATAAACCTTTGGTCTCCAAGAAAGTGGGGAAAAGAAGAAGAAGACGAATAGGGCAGATGAGACCATCGAGGCTACTTCGGGGGCTTTCCAACCCGCCAATGATGAAGGGGAGAATTCTAACGCTTCCTTGATGCCCGTGGATTCTTCAGTGGTCATCAAGGAGGAGGTTAGGGCCTAGACCGTCACCACTTCCAAGGAAATACTCTTGGGCGATCCCAATGTGAAAATGGTTATGTTGCCTGAGGAGCCTATGGGTGTTATTCGAAACACGGGGAGAAGAGAAAAGACATGGAGGAAGCATTAGGGAGTCGGGTCCCATCAAAACGCTCTAAGTTTGAAAGTGCTCAGGAGCCCCTCTTCTAAGTGCTAGAATTATCCATGATTTATAAGGAAGTGACAAGTATATCCTTATGCATTTTTTCTTTTGAATAAAATGCAAAAGCTCCATTGTTCACTTAAATAATTTGACAATAACCCCCCGTAAACTTTAAAAATTAGCAATAACTCCCCCGTTCTCCTAAAACATAAGCAATAAATACAATGTGGCCACCTCTTAATCTAATATAGGTAGACTGAACTAATAAAATGATAACACATGGGTTTTTTTCGCTAATAAAAATAACACAGCGAGTTTCCTGCCAATTAAAAATAACATAGGGGATATTTTGACAATTTACTCTATTTTTTTAATTCATTTTATTTTCACCTCTATTTCTCTTCTTATATCTTTCCCACCCCAGCAAATCACACAAACATCCAGAACATAAAACACGCACAAGGGGTGAGCAAATAAGATGTTGACCGATCGAACAAACGCTCTGAATAACAGCAGCGGCAACCTCCACCATCTGCCCATAGAAACACTCATTAAATGCAAAGAAAGATTTGCATGTGATACAAATATAGCTTTTCCTTTCTCTTTCCCCTTTTTAATCAATAACACTTACTTAGAAATTAATTATACTAGGACCAAAAAAAAAAAAAAAGAAATTAATTATAGTATATGATATGGGCCTATATATCCCATTTACAAAAAGCAAAAGTAAGTCACAATATTAATTAATATTAGTACCCAACAAAAAAGAAAAGCCTTTCTTCCTTCCTATCTACAAAACTACTCAAATGGAAGAGATGATGATGGTGATGATGAAGATCAGAAGCAATGAAACTTCCTCTCATTCTAATATTCCCCTAAGTACAAACCCAACCTGGAAATTGTACGAAAATCCCTTTTATATATCCCACAACCAAAAACAAAATCATCATCTTCTTCATAATCAACAACAACAATCTAATTCTGATGAGAAGCAAATCCACAGGCTCCACCTCCCCATATCAACGCGAAAAATCGCGGCTTCTTTCTGGGATTTGACCTTCATTAAGCCTGTAATGGAATCCGAACTCGAATTAGCTCGAACCCAAATCAGTGAGCTGAAAGCGGAGATGGAACGCGAACAAAAAGCCCGTAAAAAAATGGAGTCATTGAATAAGAGGCTGGAAAAGGAATTGTCTGAAGAGAAGAAAGGGAGAGAAGCTTTGGAGAGAGTGTGTCAAGAACTTGCTAAAGAAATCTCATCTGATAAAACAGAGATGAACAGAATTAAGAAAGAAATCGAGGAAGAACGGAAAATGATGCACGTGGCCGAGGTTATCAGGGAAGAACGCGTTCAAATGAAACTCGCGGAAGCAAAAATATTGATGGAAGAGAAGTTTTCTGAATTGGGAATTCAATCATATGTGCAAAAGAAAGAAAACAATAACACTGCTTTTTCTTTTGGAGAAAAACTGAGATTTGTATTGGGGGAGAAGAGGCCTAGTGTTATTAATTCTGATCATATTAATACAATGGCTTTGATGAAGAAAAGGGGTTCTGAAAATCCGCATATTAAAAGAGGGATTAAAGGATTTGTGGAGTTTCCGAAAGTAGTTCGAGCAATTGGTTGCACAAGTAGTAAAAGTAAATTGGAATGTCAAAAAGGGCAGCTCAAAATATTGCTTAAACAGAAAGGCCCTGTTAGATTCAATGGCCTCATTGCAAGCTAAGATCATTTCTTTCGTGTTTATAGTGACTTATGTATTCTTTGAATTTGCTATCTTTTTTTTCTTTTTCATTTTTTTAGCTAGTTGATTCCTGATAATGAATAAGCATAGGTTTTAAAACATTGGTCTGCAAATGGATTGCCTATCAGGGAATCAGGGATTTTATTTTAAGATTGAAGCAAATAGCTTCTTGGTTTGTATTTTTTGGAATGTGATGTAGAAATTTCTTGTTTAGATTGTAACTTGTGATAGTGAGATTGTATTGTAAAAAAATTATGCAATTTGGAAAATAGTTGTATAAACTGGATATGATCAAATTCATACAATCACAAAGTAAATGTGATACATTTGACTACTGATTAGTTGTGCATTGCACTGGTATGTAAATCAGATGGATTTGTGGTTATGATTTACAATTTTAGTCAATTGAAAAGCCAAATGATAACTTCATGTGGAAAAAGATAAACCAATAAATTTGGTAATCATATCATATATATATATATATATATAGGAGAATGGTCTTTTGACCCAAATCATACAATTTTGACTCAATACTAATTTTTCGTAATTTTGAATTATTTTTATTTCATTATATCATTTATAATAGTTTATAATTAATATACATTTAAAGGAGTTACAAAAAAAATTGTTACAACCTAAAATGGCTAAATTTGTGGAAAATGTATTTGGACATAATCTAACTAATTGCACAATTTATCCATTTATTTTAAAAAAAAAACTGTTACAAACTAAACATAGATCATGGGAGTCTAACTAATTGCACAAAATTAGGCAATTATCATCCCACCAAAACATACGGATTTGGACATGAGAATCTAACTAATTGCATTATATCTTGCACAAAATTAGGCATTTATTCATCCATTAAAATATTTAATCGATTTTTTCCTTTATATTTAGTGCAATTATTTAGTATTCTGAATTTACATTTAATAGGAAAGAGTTAAAAGAACTTTCCAAAATTTATGTTACAATGTAAACATGGAAAAATGTATTATATCTTGCACAAAATTAGGCATTTATTTATCCATTAAAACATTTAACCGATTTTTTTTATTTAGTGCAATTATTTAGTATTCTGAATTTACATTTAATAGGAAAGAGTTGAAATAACTTTCCAAACCATATATATAATATGTTTATTTCATTGTCTTAATCTTGCTTAAAAATTCAATTTAACTTCACCTTTGGAATTTGGACATTTATCTCTCAAAAGCAATTCTCTATTTTGTAAGCATCTATTTAACTTCATGGTTCTTTTGTTACGGTTAATTTTTGTAATTTATTTTTTGTTATTGCACCTTTGGAATTTGGACGATTCTCATATTTTTTGTTTTAATTTATTGGTTGGACAGATATCTCTGTCGTGGAGAACTACGTTTTTGCTCTCATCTCATCAATTTTGATTATTAGTATATTGACTTTTCTCATATTAAGGTAAATTTGAACTCTCATGTTATATATTTTACGTTTTTGATTATTGATTAAGTTTTTTTTGGTAATTTTCAGGAAAATTTTATAAGAAATAGTGGATGAGACTTAAAATCTAAGGTAATTTATATATTTTAAGTATTTGATTATTGATTCGGGATATTTTTTTTAAAATTTTGATGATTTTCGGGGATATGTTATACGAAAAAGTATATGAGACTTAAGATGTAAGGTTTTGGACTCTTTAATTCTCAACCTTTGTATTGATTATGATCTTCAAATATTCATGATTCTTTTGTTACGGTTAATTTTTGTAATTTATTTTTTGTTATTGCACCTTTGAAATTTGGACGATTCTCATATTTTTTGTTTTAATTTATTGGTTGGACAGATATATATATGTTGTGGATAACTACGTTTTTGCTCTCATCTCATCAATTTTGATTATTAGTATATTGACTTTTCTCATATTAAGGTAAATTTGAACTCTCATGTTATATATTTTACGTTTTTTATTATTGATTAAGTTTTTTTGGTAATTTTCAGGAAAATTTTAATAAGAAATAGTGGATGAGACTTAAAATCTAAGGTAATTTATATATTTTAAGTATTTGATTATTGATTCGGGATATTTTTTAAAAAATTTTGATAATTTTCGGGGATATGTTATACGAAAAAGTATATGAGACTTAATATGTAAGGTTTTGGGCTCTTTTATTCTCAACCTTTGTATTGATTATGATCTTCAAATATTGATAATTTTTTTTAATGTTATTAAACCGCAAAGCTACAATTTTTATTGAATGATATTTTTGGGCTCTTTTTATTTTCAACCTTTGTATTGATTATGATCTTCAAATATTGATAATTTTTTTTATGTTATTAAGCCGTAAAGCTACAATTTTGATTGAATGAAATTTTTTGGTAGTTTTTTTAATTGCGTAGAACTCTTATTGATAGGAAAAGAATTTTTTTTTTTTTTTTTTTTATCATATCTTTTGTTATACTTTTCTTTTCCCAACAAACACATTTTGTTAATGTCGACAAAACTTTTCATTTAAATAAATTAAATTAAATACCTTAAAGTGTGCCAAGTAAATAGCTAAAAGTTAAGGGTAAATTACTTTAAACAATTAATACAATATTTTATAAGATATCATAGTTTAATGTGAAGACATAGTCCAAATAATTGTTATAAAATATAAATGTAATATATATATCTATATTTGATTGGTAAGAGTTTTCATCTTCTACTACTTTGAAATGGTAAAATTTTACTTCCAAAATAAATGGCTATTAATTCATGAAAAAAAAAACCGAAAATTTTCCAATTTAAGATTAGTCATTTCCTAAAATTGTGCCAAATAAATAGCTAAGAGAATATTGTGCCAAACAAATACCCAGAATATAACAAAACTTTTTAATTAAAGAAATATTAAATTAAAGACCTTAAAGTGTGCCAAGTAAATAGCTAAAAGTTAAGGATAAATTACTTTAAACAATTAATACAATATTTTATAAGATATCATAGTTTAATGTTAAATAACAGTTCTAATCATATATCTTATCTTATCTTATCTTATATATTTATATATAGGAGAATGGTCTTTTGACTCAAATTCTAAATCCTTAGAATTTGAATTTTTTTTTATTCTTAATTTTTTTATTGGTAGGCCACAATTAAAAATCATTAATTATGATTAACATAATGGTTATCCATTAATTGGTCACGTAACTATTTTTAAATTTGAATCTATTGAGTTTTTATTCATTAATTGCCTTAATTATTGGAAGTATATGTTACAAACGGTTTTGGAAGAAAATAATAATATTTACATCCTTTTCTTCTAATCTTTACTACAATAATTAATGTTAATCCCTTGATTGGCGTATAATTATTTTTAAACTTAAATCTAAAGGAGTAATATTGGCATAAATAATAATTGCTTTGATAATTACATTATGGGTTATAGCTGAAATTTTAGGGATAAATGGAAAGTTTCCATTTTTGCTGACAATTACATTTAATTAATTATTTCTTAATTTTCAAATTTCAACCACACAAATTAGGTAGGAATGTTTGTGCCAAAAAGAAAATGTAAGATACATTTAAATTATTTATGAGGCTTGAATTACGTTACAAATCTACCATAATTTAAGGAAGTTTCTAAGTATTTATCTAATTGAGATTCTTATATCATGCAAAAGGTGTTTTTTGTGGGAGAGAATCCACAAAATACAGACTCTTATGTACACACTTCTCAGTTCTCAACTTTTCATATCATTTTGATATATTGAAGGTGAAATTTTATGTTTACAATTAAATTTCGTTTGAATGTTGGACATTGATTTATTTTTCTTTCATATTTGTAATATTTTTTCTGTTTTCCTTCTGTATAGATTCATATATCATTTTCACATATTGGAGGTGAAAATTTAAGTTTATTCTTAAATTCCGTTCAATTGTTGGGCATCGTGATTTGTTGTCTTTTATGTGTGTAATATTTGTTCTTTTTTCCTTTTGCATAGGTTCTTATGACAGTCATAATGGAACAATTTTCCCCTACAGTATCAGAAGAACAACTATCTATTTTGTAGTGCAATGTTTCTCATATTGGTAAGGTCGTAATTAACAAAACTACTATTGGCTCATAGTTAATTTTGCACAGATGATAGCATAATATACATATTTATATGTGTTTAAAGCTTTACTGTTATGAAACTAAGTATATACAAGAGCTGTCTTCGACTGCTATCAACTTATTTTTTAATTATCTGTTAATTTCAAGTTTTTTTTTAAGTTTTGTAGGAAATTATTGACAGTTAGATTTTATTTAATATATTATTTTACTTTAATAATTTATTTAATATTAAAGTCATTTTGTGAATTAAATTAGAATTTTTTAATTTTAGGGGGTTAGATGTGTAATTTTAAGGGGTTATTGCATATTTTTATTTTTCATTTTTGTTTACAAAAAAATATAAACCGGAAGCTCACATATTACTTTACGATTTTGACATTTTGTTAAATGGAGGGGTATTTTTGCAATTTTTAATATGTGGAAAGATTTTAAATAATTACTCTAGCAGTATATATTCACAATTTACCCCATTTTATGTCATGTAATTTTTTTATATAATCACAATAACTAAGTAAATCAATTATATTGACCAAGAATCGTAATCAAAAGATACATAAATATTGGTTTGTACATTTTGTTTTTTATTTTTTTAATATATTTGTAATGTTACAATATTGGTCTAATATTGTCTTAAAAAGTTGGTGCATAGCATGGGTATTCACCAAGAATGGTTACGTGAACATTGGTGTAGTGGCTCGGAACGAACACCAATGTTGTATTAGATGGTTCTTTTTGCATATTAATTAAGCATTTGGACCTCCAAAATTACAAATTAGTTTCTACCCACATATGACGTATCAATAGCTCATTTTAGCTGCTCTGTTTTACAAAAAAATGATTTTTTATATTCATTGAAAATTACATGAATGGTAGATTTAGATTTATTAATATCGTTTTTTTTACCTTTTCTGGCATTATATAACAATTCAAGTGTAAAAAGTATGTAATAGTCAAAGTTCGCTTTAATTTACATATTGTTTATTTTAAAATATTTGTTTTTCATCCGTGCATAGCATGGAGAATACGTTAACTTATTACTATTTTATAGCACAAATTATGATCAACTTTTTAAATGTTTTTTTTTATGAATATGGATTTACTCATTTGTTTTAAGAGTAATTATCAAAAACACTTAATTTATTAAATAATATGAAAATTCAATGACATGATGGAGTAATACTGATTAGTTTTTTTTTTTTAAGTAATTTGTGCATAGCACGGGTTTATGCTAGTATATATATATATAGGAGAATGGTCTTTTGACCCAAATCATACAAATTTGACTCAATTCTTTTTTCATAGAATTTAGAGTTTTTTTTATTGTCAAGGAAATAAATGATGACATGTCTACAATTAAGTTTGAAATATTTTCAAAATTTAAAATGAATTCAACATTCAAGCAAACTAATTTATTGACCTACTAAACTCATGCCCGAGAAATAGCTAGAAATTAAAACTTAACCCGTCAAAATGAATTTAGTTTACAAGAATATATACTAATTAATTGATTGACCTACTAAAATCATTCCCCAAAAATAGCTACTCATAATTAGGGAACTAGAATTGGAATACTTATATAAACCCATCACTCCCTAAACGTGTATATGTGAAAATTTCTTTCATGCATCTTGCTATTGTTTGATTTTGCTATGATTTGATTTTCTTTCATTACTTTCTTGATTATGTCAATGGTACTTTTGATTTCCTATACTATCTATTGGTTATGTCTATATTTCACCTAATCATATTCATCTTAGACTATATACGTACATAGAAAAATGAAAAAAAAAACATCTCAATCATCCTTATAGATTTTGTATTTTTCATGAACATCTTCATTTAAAATTAAGCATATTTTTTTTTCAGTATGAATTACAACTTATCGCTTGCATTCTTATATAATTGTGTATGCATTTGTAAGTTTTCAATATTCACTAACTTTTCTATTAATCTAATTTCAGGAAAGACCTATCATCAAATACTCGACCGAATTCCTCCCAAATTAGCATCTTATTTGTGATTGAAGGTGAAAGTTCCATCTTTATAACTTAAACTTTGTTAAAGAGGAAAAAGTTTGTGGTTAGGATTCATTTTTGTATTCTATATGTTTTGCTTTTCACGATTTATTTTCCTTTGAACCATCACAAGTTGGAAGTTTTATAGCAACAAATGGCGTTAAAGAAGGGCCTAGAAAGGTCATTATATGAAGTACTCGGTTGAAAGTTTTGTCGCAACAAATGTCAATAAAGATGGGCCTATAGTTCATTATTTGGAATGTAATTATATATGTATATCTTTTCGCCTCTGTAAATTTTGATTTGAAATATTAGGATTGTAATTTGTAAACGAGACAGTTTGAGTCTAACAATGCATTGTTGAAATTTAATTGAAATTATCTATTATACATTAATCCTACTATTTTGACTGAATACTTTTTTCTCATAATTTTGAATTAATTTATTGAATAGAAAAATACTTATTGCATGGTTAGAGGTTTGCTTAGAATTAATTCAGTACAATAATTCGTTGATTATCATTTTTACCTTTCATAAACTAATAATTGTTACGTAATTAAAAAAAATCTTACTGATATAAGGAGGATTAAAATTTGAGTAGCGAAATTTAAGGCTATTTAAATTCGTCATTCCCTGATTATATCTAAAAGAGTAAAAGATTTGGGGCCACACATTTTAACTGAATTAGTTACATATAGATTAGAGCAAAAAAAAAAATTGTTTCTTTTAATAAGTACTGGCATTTGAATTGAAAATAACCTTACCATTCATTATAAATTTTAATTAATTTCTTAAACTTACCATAATTTGTAAGGTAAACGGACGCTCATAATAATTAAAATCTTAGTTATGTCTGCTTAAAACTATGAATTAAACATATGTTGATATATAAATATCTCCATCAATTAAATTTATTATTTAATTTGCCTCTTTTCAATTTATTATTAATATCTCCATCAATGTATTTGTATAATGAATTAAAGAAATTTTGTATATATATCATTGATTCACTTAAACATATTTCAGTCTACATCTATCTTTTATGTGCATTCAAAAAATAAGGATGTAATGTTATTTGTAGTGAATCCAATGCATCTGGGGTAGTTTGGGTAAATTTTGAAAGTTGCAGCATGATCGTGTAATTACACCAAATTTGAAGGGTAGTTTGAGAAATTTTTTAAAAAAAACACTAGGGTTATTATTGAATAAAAATTGGTTTTTTGATGACATCTTTGTGCGCCGTTATAAATTAACGCTGTAAGACGATAAATGTAATGAAACCAATACCTATTGTGTAGTCTGTGTAATTTTCTAAAGTTGAAGGGTGGTATGTTAATAGCACTAAATATGAGGGATAGTTTGTGCAATTCTCCCTTGATATTATTTAGTTAACATGATACATTGTCAATCATACATAGTCCATATCTCATGAATAAAAATATACATGAAACATACTTTTTAATTAAATTATATTTTTACAAATATTCCTATCAATGTAAAAAACTATCAAAGTTGTAGTTTTCGCATGCATGAAAACAACTGTGATCAAAATACATTGAAATTTATTTTGATGTAAATTGAAATAAAGTATTTAAGTATATTTATCAATGATCCATTTAAATATATTTCAATCTACATCTATATTTTATGTCACTTCAAAAATTAAGTTCATAAGGTTATTTGTAGTGAATACAATACCTATGAGGTAGTTTGAGTTATTTTTTATAGTTTGAGGGTGATCGTGTAATTATATTAAATTCGAGGGTTCATTTGAGAATTTTTTCTAAAAACATATCAAGAGTATTATTGAATAAAAATTGGTTTTCTAATGACAACAACATGTGCCATCATAAATTAATGCCATAAGAGGATAAATGGAATGAATCCAATACTTACGGGGTAGTGTGAGTAATTTTTCGAACTTAGAGGATGGTAATTTATGTTAAATTTGAGGGATAGTTAGAACAATTCTCCCTTGATATTACTGAGTTAACATGATACATTGTCAATCATCCATATTTCATATCCCATGAAGAAAAAGATTTATGAAACATTCGTTTTGATAATATTATACATTTACAAATATTCTTGGCACTGTTAAAAACTATGTAAGATGTAATTCCCACATACATGAAAACTGCAGTGATCAAAATACATAGATATAAACTGAAATAAATTATTCAAGTTTGTGCATAGCACGGGAATAGGCTAGTTATTATATGTGATTGAAAAAAAAATAATAGATTGTGCCCAAATTTTGTTCTTTTATTAAAGACGAAATCCTAAATTTGTTTATGTTAATTAACAGATTCTAGAAGAATAATTTTTTGTGTGATTTATATTCCTCAATTCCCTCCCTTATTTTCCTCCAGTTTGCCTCCTACTTTCCTACTGAATTCACCACTATTCTCAGTTCTTACACACTGAAAACAAGCCAAAAAGCTCATTGATTATAGAAAAGCCTCTTTCTGTTTACGATAGAAGAAGAAACAGCAAACTTTGCTGTATAAATATGAACAAAATGAAGTTCTGTTACATTTTTTTTCGGGTCTCGAAATATAGTTTCAGCAACATATTTTGAAAAGTAAAGAAAAAAAAAATCTTGAACTTGATGTTGTTAAGAGTATTTGCAACTTTGGGACTGTTCTGTTCTAAACTAGTTTTGATTGATATACACTGGCTCGATTAATTCGAATTTCATCTTCCATAAGTTCATTTACACGGAAGGTTGAAATCCCTAGATCACATGACTATGGGTCGTTGATACGAGCAATTATGGAATAGGATATAAGGTCATGATCTTAAATTCATTCCATGTCATATAGTCTAATCGACAAGGGATATCGATGGACTCGTCATGACTTGTATGATTACATATTATCCACCCAGTTGGACTCACGCGAGCAAGGTATTCGATACCTATACATATGATTTAGTGTTCCGGGAGCGGCAACAACAGCCTGGCAGCAGCCCACAGCTAAGAATCATGGGTGTTGCATGATACCACTGTGAAAACCTTTTGCTTTTCCAAGCCCAAAATGAGTGCTTAAAGTCGAGTTTGTGTCTAGTTTTGAGTGTTTTTATTAAATTTTCGTATTATTGTTTTATTATGTTTATTTTGCATTGGATTTACTTCTATATGTTTTATATAGGAGCCTAGGAATAAGAGCTTAACATGGAAAGGTTCATTTGAACTAAGAATGTAAGTAAGAAGTGCAGAATGGTTCCTAAGTGCAAGGGGTGAATTCATCAAAAAACTTGTTCTAAAACTTTCGAAAAACGGGATCTTGAGCCAGGATTTATTCCATCATAATCATATTTTCCGACCGTTTTCTTAAAAAAATAGAATTTGGTTTTCTACATGGCTAGATCCCTTTTAAACAAATACTCCAATAATAATTTTTTCTCCTTATGAATTGGCTCCTTTATCCAGATAATAATCATATTATATGTTTACAATCAAGTGTGGGGTTGGTAGTCATTTTTAAACTCACATGCATCTTAGCTTTTTAATTAATTGATATCAGCTACAAAATAGATGCAGCATGTTCTGCCTATGGTGAGGAGGGAATGTTTAGAATAGGGGTGATTGTATTAATAGTGATGCTGACCTTTTTAGCTCAATAGACTAGCTTATGTACGAATGTACAATTATGATAATTATAAGCCACAAAGTAATGTCTTGTGTTTGTACTTTTTTCAATGTTAGAATCTGAGAAATCCATGAATGAACTTAGGACAAAGAAATGGACCTCGTAAAAACAGGAAAAAATTATTTCAATGATAATTTTTAGCTCAAATTTGTATACTTAGACCTTGAATCTTACTGGATTAATCAATGTGCGCGATTTGTAATGATAAAAATAACTTAACACTCCTAAAGTAAGACGTCGATTTAGTAGAACACAAGCGTGTGATCTAACTAAGTCATCTGATTTTGGAGTAATCAAACTTTGGCTTAACCCGATCCACTTAAAATCTAATAGTAATAGACTTACAGGTACAAAAAGTAGCATCTAACTCAATACAGTACATTAATGGTTGACAAACCAACTTATTAAGAAAGATGAGGTATTGAAAATGAACCATAACAAAATCTACTTTTTAACTTAAAATACAAATCATTTGAAATTCTCCGGTTGCCTCATCTTAACCATCTTCTTAAATCCGTAGTAGAACACGGAGAAATTTCTCCGCCAATACTATCAGTATAAAACGAATAGTTCGACTGTTGCTCCATCCCAACATATCCAGCTTGAACACTTTTAAAGCTAGGACTTCTCAAATTCTGGCTTAGTCCACTGCACCCAAATCCAAAATTAACACAATATGGTTCTGGAATAGGATAAGACAAACGTTTTTTCGCGGACCCACCACCTCGTTCTCGCTCGGGTGTCGAAGGCCTCTGCCTCGGTGCACTCTGTGACCGTATCCGAGCTTTTGCAGACTCAGTAGCCGTCATGTAATTAGGCACATTTCCCTCGTTCATGTTAATGCTCGTGCTGTATCTATTGGGCAATTTTTGCGTGGATCGTAAAACTGGTGTGTTTGCAGTTGAGTAGCTCTTTTCTTCTTTTACGCAACGAGGGCTCGCTGAACGAACTTGAAGAGGTCTTGTTTTGGATGGTAAAGATGGGGTTGATGGAGATTGGAAATATCTATGGTGAGGAGAATTTTTGTGGATTGGACTTTGGCACCTCGATTTTCGACCATTTGTTGATGTTCTAAGTGAATCGATTTCAACTGTTTTGATGGAGTCTCTTTTATGTTCTGTTGAAGCTCTGCTGCTTGTTTCCCATTGTTTTGTGGCCATCCATTTATCAAGCCAATTTGTTCCGTTTTCTACCTCGTTTTCGCCTCCTCCTCCGTCGTATCGAGTCTTATCGGAATCACATACCCTATTCTGAAAAAAAGGAAAAGAGATTTTTTTTAATACCTATTGATTCTTGAATCAAGAACAATTTGAATCTAAGGCTACGTTTGGTTTATGGATCTCAGTGAGTAGAAAGTTAAGGAATATGTCTTTCTTGCATATATATTGAGCTCCATTTGTTGCTAGTTTTCATTTTCCTTATTATCTTACACATTGAAATCCAGAAACCAAACATAGGGATTTTGATTACTTGTTGAGAGAAGGCAAAAGCCAAAGAATTCTCATGTAGCAATGCAGCTTCGTTTCTCGCTTTTAGGATTGCTTCGAGTTCTTCAAGTGTTCGTGGACATTCTCTCCAATCATCAGTAATGCTGCTTCCCTCTCTAGACTGGAACATATATAAAACCTCATTAAAATTTTGTGTGCATCTTTAGTTTTATGAAGAAAAGAAAAAAAAGAACCACTTACTCTTGAGGTCCTATCTCTTATGTCTTTAAGGTACTTAGACTCCCACAAGTTATTGGTTTCCGCAAACATGGATCTTCTTCCGCTGTCGTGCGAGAGTCTAGCACGTTGATCTCGCACCCGTGCTTGCACTCGAAGCAGAGCTTGCATGCATTGCATAGTCATATTCGCTTGTTTTCGAACATTTTGCCCTCTGATTAGAGCTTGAAGCTTCACTATTCCCTTAAGAGCAATTAAAGCTCTCCTGGCCTATGATCACTCCAAAAACTCGAGTATAGTTAATTGGAATTAGAATAAAAGAGCTAAATGCAAAAATATCCCTGTACTTTGTTTAATTGGCAAAAGAACCCCTGTGTTTTTTTATTAGCCAAAACTCACATTTCAAACTCCTCGTAAATCAATAGGGAGGTTAATTTAAGTAATCCGACTTAGGAGGAATTTTTAGCTAATAAAAGATAACATAGAGGGGGGCCTCGCTAATAAAAATAATACAGGGAAATTTTTACTAACTAGACAAAGCATAAGGGTATTTATGCATTTCACTCATTATAAAATAACTTACTAAGTAGCCTCTAAAAGCTGTTTGAATGACTTTGGCTGCAGAGTGTTGTTTGAGTGAAGTAGCTTTAGAGGGCTGAGTCAACCGGATAATCTCCACCGCAGCTTTGGCAGTTGCCACCGCAGCTTCGGCAGCTGCTGCCGTGGCTGCAGCCACGGCAATGGCGTGCCTCTGCTCGGCAGGTAAGGCCGGAGTCGAAGTTGAAGTCGGGACTTTAGGTTCATTTAATTGAGCATTATTGTTTGAGGGCTTTCTAAAAAGCCATCTTTTCCTTTCTGTCTTCTGTAGAAAATTAAACCAAGAATTTAAAAAGAAATTTGAGTTGTGAAATATTTTAGGTACTAAAAATGTTGATTATTATTATTATTTTACCTTTTCTTCATCTTCTTGTTGTTGATGCTCTACTTTTCTTCTGGAGTTCTTTTTTTCAGTGTCTTTGGTTGGAGACCGAAATGCCCTTTTGACTGCTGTTAACCATGAAGTACCACCTCCCTTCTTCCCCATTGATGAAAAGTGAAAAGGAAAAGGAAAAGGAAAAGGAAAAGGTTAAAGCTTTTGTTACATGTAGAGAGAAAAATAAAAAGTGAAAAAGAAGTTGAGGCATGTGATGCATATATAGAATAAAGTTTGGAAATAAAAGAAAATAAAATAAAATAGCAAGTACTTGAGAAAAAGAAAAGAGTGATTTATTATTGGGGTACTTTGCTTATCTATCTGTGCAGCAGCAGCAGAATACAAGCTCCAATAAATATATCTGCTACAAGCGCTAGGTGTTTTGTAGTGGCATTGGTAATTAAAAATAAATAAAAATTTAATGGTGGGTTTTGTCAGAATTTGCCCGCCCTTCCTACTAATCTATCTCACTTTAATTAAGGTCATATTTTAAGTTAATACTAAATAAATATCTCATGTTATTTTTAAAATATAGTAGTAATTTATTTATCCTATGTAAAAGTATATAGTACAACAATGTATTCCTTTCTACTTTTGCAAAAACACTTGTTACCTTCCTATATTCTTAAATAGTATTTAAAAAACATAACTGAACAAAACTACTATCATTGATTATATAGTGCTCATTAGAAATATTACGAAAGGTAAAGTACTATCAATTATATAATATCACAAGATCAAAGTGAAGGGGATGTGTTATCAATCTTACTCATATTTTTTAGAGCATGAGCAACATTTTATTGAGCTAGGGAGAAGACAAAATATTTGTTATTAATTTTTACGGGGAGATAATATGCTTATTATTACTTCACAAGGAACTTAAAATGCACATTTGACATAACCTACAAAAAAATTGTCATATTTTAATATCATATTTGTGTGTTTATTCATAATAAATGGTCTTTGAATTTAAAGAATTTGTGGGACTAAAAGAAATATTTGTTATTATTTTATTCAGGGAGATAATATGTTTATTTTTACTTCACAAGGAGCTTAAATGCACATTAGATATAACGTAAAAAAAATGGTCATATTTTAATATCATATTTGTGTGTTAATTTATTCATAAAGGGTATTTGAATTTAAAGAATTTGTGGGACTAAAAGAAATATTTGTTATTATTTTATTCAGGGAGATAATATGTTTATTTTTACTTCACAAGGAGCTTAAATGCACATTAGATATAACGTAAAAAAAATGGTCATATTTTAATATCATATTTGTGTGTTAATTTATTCATAAAGGGTATTTGAATTTAAAGAATTTGTGGGACTAGTACATATATACATTTGTCTCAGTAAATGTGTCCTAATTGCCCAACTTTACATATAAAATTACTAGAAATTTGAGGTACTATTGCTACAAATTAAGTGCATTAATTTATATGATAGAGGAGAGAGAGAGGGTGTAGCATAAGAATCCAAAGATGGGTCTCAAAAAAGGGGAGTCGGGGCTTTTGATTGATTGAATGTGCATGCCATTAATTAATTATATTATTCATAAATCATAAATAATGGCTGACTCCCCTCATGCCTTCACGTGTTATGTCATAGATCATGTGTTACTGCGAGCAGCTGAAGGTGAAAAGGAGGGAAATGAATTTTGCAAGTGCAGACAATCATCCAATTGTGTCTCTTTCTCATCTATTTGCTAGAATAAATTATTATATATAAATAAATCATTTTTGCCTATATTTATTCTCACACTAGATAAACATCTAGCAAAACGATCATTGCTTTTTTTTCTTTTTTTTTTTTTTTTATTAATAAATGATCGTTGGGTTGGGTTGAAGAATGAAGACCAATAATGTCGACAGTCGAAACTTCATTATCTATAGAAATAGAATGACAAGTGTTTCGATTTTATTCTGAGAAGGACTTATCACACTTGTTGACTGATACAGTATATAACAAGAATAAATTTGTTAGTAACTCGAATATTATACCAAAATGTATTACATATAATTTTATAGTGATTCCAAAATTTATAAATGATAATTAATCTTGATAGCATAAACAATTCTAAATCGGCCAACAGTTTACTTGATCCACTAATACTAGTTTTTAATGACAAGAGTATAGTTATTTAAGTTGTAGTGTGATTTAAGTTGTAGTGTTTAATAACAATAAATATTATCAATGATTTAATAATAATATTTTTGTTGTTGTATAATAAAATATATCAATGGTGACAACTTAATTATAATATTGTAATTAATTAGTCTAGGAAAACCATTTTATGTACGTATTTGTTACTTTATATATATAAATATTGACAATTTAAACATTATCACCGAAAAATGAATTTGTTGTAAGCCAATTAATTAACCACTCGAAATCAATCCTCTTAATAGTAAGAAACAGAAATTTACGTAAACCTGTATGCAGCTAATAAACCCAACTCTTGTATCTAGGGAATCGATAATTATTTAGAATCTGATATATAATAGTACAAGATTACATTTAAAAAAATGTCGAAAAACACGCGATTATATTATCCTGAATTATAATAAACCATACATACACATGCATACATATTTGGGTTTGGGGAGGAATCGTCTTTCTCGAAGACCGTCAATTATTAATTAATTAAGAAAGCCAAAATGCAGGGGAATCCAATCCAATCCAATCCAGTGCGTGTATTTTTGGGTAAAAGGGACGTGAGAGAGTGGTACATGAAACCCTTGGACCGGTCAAACTTGTTTGATTCTGTGTTTTTTTTTTTTTTTTTTAAATAATTTGTTTGATTCTGTGTTTTAATCTTAAACTATTTGTAATACTATCATTTAAATTGAAGGCATAACATATAGAGTAAAAATACATATGTGTGTAGGTGTACTGAAGTTGGAAAAGCTAACCTTATGATGCAATTTACCATATATCTTTTTTTGTTTTCCTAAGTCATTGATAATTGATTAATTTCGCCATGAAATGTGTAACGTTAGGGTACAATATAATGGGATTAATTAAAATCCCAAATTTGCACTAAAAGAAATATAATTATTAGTAATTAACAATGGTGATAATGAGGGGGCAAGAGGCCCAAGACTACACAGCAATAGTGGTGGAAAATTAGGCCATCTCCAGCCGAGGCAGGTAATAGTCCCTCATGCCTGCTTGTATGTTTTGCCTAGTCTGTCATCTCTAACTGAACAAACAATCCAAAACATTTAATTCAATTTCAAACTTTTTCCACTCTCACTTAATGACAATAATAATAATAATAATAATAATAATAATAATAATAATAAAGAAGTCAATAAAAAATTAAAAAAAGATTTAGTCAAACACTTGTGGGCAACACACGGGCCATTTTCGAATTCGGTGTTCCTTTATAATCGTATTTGTTAAGTTGTTTACTTGATCTTGTAATTGTAAAATTAAGTTACAATAATAATAAGTTTTGTTAAGTCATATTTATATAACAATAACTATATTTTTTTAAACTAAGTCGTAGTTTATCAAAATACACCCAATTTTTTTACAAACTCACATAAATATTTTAATTTATTTAAGAAAAAAAGTGACCAATTAAATAAAATTACAAACTTTCAAGGATATTTACACACACATATACATGTTTTATTTTATTTTTAAAAAAGTGACCAATTAATTTTTTTATACACACACAAACACACACATATATATATATACATATATATATATAATATAATTTAATTCTTTTAAACACATTTTAAATTATTTTTAATTAAAAAAAATTTGGCGGCCACCCATTGACCTAGAGCTTGCTTGCTCGGAGGCAGGCAGGCAGGCAACCATTGCCTTCCTGCCTGCCTAGATGCCCCCTCGGTTGCCCTCCAAAAAAATTTCCATCTTCAGCCGACGGCACCCCTCATGCATGTCTCCGCCCTTCGATTGGAGATGGCCTTAGTAATTGGATGTGTGAATTAAATTTGGGCGGGATAGAAGTAAATTATGTCATGAGAAGAATTTTGGGAATTGTTTGTTTTGCTTTTTAAGTAGTGTTTCAATGCTCTTTGAAAAGTTAAAGGGGCAAAATCTTTTTATTTTTAGAAGAAAAAAAAATTATCCTACAAGTTTATTAACAAATTTTAAAAATAATTTTATCTTAAAAAGTTTAATCTTAAAAACTAAATAAACTTTAATTTGCTTGATATAAAATAACATATTTCCTCCGTCTTTTATTTTTCTATCCTTTCACTTTTTGTGCGGAGTTTTAAGTAAAAGTTAAAAAAAATGAAATTTTTAGTTATTTTTATATAGTTGCCCTTTAAAGTAGTGGTTGAGAGTTAGTGATGTCAAATCATTACTTTATGTGAGAGGGTATTTTGAAAAAAATAATTTTAATTTTAAAAAGAGGTTGTTATTTTGAAAAATTAAAAAAAAAATAAAAAATTGTGAAAATTTAGGGATAAAAAAAGTATCTTTTATAAGCATTATAAATTTGATTTGACGTAAGTCATGGTCGGTTTGAAAACTAATTATACAGTTGCCTAGGTCCCCAGCCCCCAAGCATGTAGGTCCCCAGTCCATAAAACTACAGCCCAATCATAAAAATAGAAAAAGGTCTAGCGAAAGCCCAATTTATAAGTCAATTCCCTCACCCAAAATTCAGCCCACTCTATCCCCTATCCTTCTTTTTTTCTCTTTTTTGATAATTAATCACCTACCTTATTGAGTTGTTGCCTTGTTGGATGTTTTATAATAAAAAGAAAAATCAAATATACAAACCATTAGAGTTTAGCCGAACATGTTCAGATTATTAAGAAGAAGAAAAAAAACCATAAAATTTTTATTTATCTTTCCCTAAAATAACATTTTTTTCTCATTTTCTCTTTATCAAATTTGAAATTTTATCTTTTATCTTTTGTTTTATTTCCCTCGTCCTACTATCAAATGATCAAACAAAATTCAGATTTTAATTTTAGATATTCTCTTTATTTTTATAAAATAAGGTGTGTCTATATTCAATATTTGCACTTTTATGTTTCTTTTGATTTAAATTAACTTTGTCCTAATTTATGGTGATAGAAAAACTCAGTTTTGTTTTACTAATCTATTTTGGAATTTTCATTTTTTATATCAATACTTTTATTTACGGGACATGAATTTTGTTGTATGGAGATTTAAACAATACTTTTGTGTTATGATAATGTGGCTCACCACCTCCCTGATAATTTTATATGTAGCACTTTATTCCCTGTGTTATGATAATATGACAATTTACTCCATATGTTAAGATAAATGTGATAATTTATCCAAAAAATAAATTGATTCTTTAAAAAATTTAACTATTTTCAAATTATAAGAAAATAAATTGAACATTATCCATTTCACATTGAGGTAAATTGGCATTAGCTCAAAAAATAATAGGAGGTGTATCTTCTCGTACCTAATTTTAAAATCTTGACCGTGGCTGGTTGCTCTATAAGAATTTTGTTCACGATTAATAATTCTCTCAGATTTTGGCTTTTATTAATCCTTTTCTTTTGATCTAACCAAAGTGTGCATTGAAAGACCCAAGAAAATGAAGAGCGTAAATTTACGTATACACCAAATTTGTGTAACTTAGGATGTCTAATTTAGGATTAGGATTAAATTATTAGCCAAATACGAAGAGACATTATTGGTATTATGGAATTTGTTATATTGAGGCCGACGTGGAAGTTTGTTTGCCGTCCTTCTTAAGTTAACTATTCATAGTGAAACAATGATAAAATAACAAAAACAATTATGCAACTTTGGTATTCTTTTAAAAATATTTCTATAATTATAGTAAGAATATATTTAGTCCTCTAATTTTCATCACATTTCAATTTTAATCCTTTAATTTTCATGTTTTTTCTTTGATTTTAGTTTTATGCATAACAATTTTTCTTCTGTAATTTTATGTAAATTTGTATGTACATGATGAAAATTAAAATTATTAATAATTGCATCATAAATTTAGTATTATACATATTACTAAGATTGAAATATGTTGAAAGTTAATGGGGAACTATAACTATATCTATTATAGTTACAAAATTATCTTTAAAAGAATCCCAAATTTTAGGACAATTTTTAAAAAAAATTCACATAAATATTATTTGATATATTTGTTATAGCGAATGTGGTGAACACAAAATGGAGATTGTAACTAATCTCTTTCTTTCTTTTTTTTTTTTTGGTATCAAATCCGTAGATGCAAATTTTCACTAATCTCGTAATTCAATCACGTGTATATAATGCAAAGACTAAAAATTCCTCCGATAAGAAGTCTAACTAAAAGAAATAGAAAAAGAAAAAGAAAATCAATGACAAGTCAAACAAAAGCCTTGTTCCGATAGAAAAATTCCGGTATCTTTGCAGATATACCGGCCATTTCAAATATTCTTTCCCCATTTAAAATCTAAAGCATAAAAATATCTTGCAGCAATAAATGAAGAAATAACTAAAGGGATATCCCAACAGTTAGAATTAAAATTTTGGGTTTCATTTCATTCAAAGACTGAGAACGACTGTGTTTGTGGGCGGAAAGAATGAAGAGAGTGGCGGTGGCGGTGGCGGTGGCGGTGGTTATATTAAGCTTCAATTGGCCTAGTGTTTTATGTCATTCTGCAATTGGCGAGCAACCTTTATCCAAGATAGCAATCCATACAACTACTTTTGCTTTGAGTGATTCAGCCTCCATTAAAGCCTCTCCTCCTCTTCTAGGCCTTAAGGTATCTGCCTTTATATACTTATCTCTGAATGATATTTAACTCTATTGCTTTGGGTTTCTGTGACTATTAGATTGATTGTGTTCACTTGTTATGTTCCGAGATTTAATCCATATCCAAAAATCATATGTTGATCACAGGGTGATGATACTGAATGGGTTTTTGTTGATTTTGATAATGATAAACCCTCAAATGATGATTGGATTGGCGTTTTTTCTCCAGCAAAATTCAAGTAAACATCCTCCCTCTGTTATATTTTGAGTTGTGTTTCTGATTACCTTTTTATGCTGAACTCTCTTTTGTATATAGTATTATATAGTCCAAAAGTTAGTTATAATTATGCACACACAATTTCATACATCTCTTCTAATGACACTGATAAAATGACTGTTAAAATATCAGTGGATCAGATTGTTACATGGAAAACGACTCTAAAGAACAAGCTCCATACATTTGCAGTGCCCCAATAAAGGTGTGTGAAATCCTAGACACTCTACCAGCTAGATCAAGAATGAAAAACATTATTTTTTCTTACTTTACTTATACAAGATAATAATAATAATATGTTTTAAAATTACAGTACCAATTTGCAAATTCCTCAAATTCAGACTATACAAAGACTGGCAAAGCTTCATTGAAGTTCCAGTTAATCAACCAGCGAGCAGACTTCTCCTTTGTATTGTTTGGAGGGGGATTATCAAATGTATGTTATTTTCATTTACCCTTGTTTTTGTTTTTTTTAAATCTAATGGCACTTTCTTGTGGTCTAAAATTGGTATTTATTTATTTATATATTGCAGCCGAAACTTGTGGCACTATCGAACTCCATATCATTTGCGAATCCTAAAGCACCGCTTTATCCACGCCTTGCTCAAGGGAAGTCATGGAATGAAGTAAGTAATAAGTTCAATTTTTTTGGATCTTAATTTATGATACCCCGTTAATATCTTTGAAGTTACACTTTTTTTGCAGATGACAATAACTTGGACAAGTGGATACAACATAGATGAAGCCGTTCCTTTTGTGGAGTGGAGTCAGAAGGGTCACCACAAGATGCGCTCACCCGCAGGGACATTGACATTTCATAGAAACAGCATGTGTGGTATGTAATTTTATTGATTAATGCTTGGACTTGTGCTAATTTGTGAACAATGAACATGAATTCAGATTTAATACACTGTCAATGTTTCACAATATAATCTCTTATGTAAATTGAACATGTCATTTTGATATCTGACAAGGATCATAAAATGACTTTATAGGTTCACCTGCGCGTACAGTTGGTTGGCGTGATCCTGGTTTTATACATACAAGTTTCCTAAAAGATTTGTGGCCAAATACAGTGTAAGTTTTCTTCAAAACACTGTGTATGTTCTAGGATTATCTAATGTTAACATTATTTAATTTTTTTCTTTTCATCAGATACGCTTACAAGATTGGTCACCTATTATCCAATGGATCCTATGTTTGGAGCAAGATGTACTCATTCAAATCATCCCCATATCCGGGTCAAGACTCTTTGCAGCGTGTAATAATATTTGGCGACATGGGGAAGGTACAAAACTAACCGAAAAGATACTATATATAATTATTAATTATTAATTATTAATTATGAATTATGAATAATACTATGCATGAGTTTCAGGCTGAACGTGATGGTTCAAATGAGTATAGCAATTATCAGCCTGGTTCACTGAATACCACTGACCAACTCATCAATGATATCAACAACATTGACATAGTTTTCCATATAGGAGATCTCGCGTATGCAAATGGCTATATCTCCCAGTGGGATCAATTTACGGCACAAGTGGAACCTATAGCATCCACTGTGCCTTACATGATCGCAAGGTTTGTTCATTCTTTTCATCTCTCATACTCAATACTCATAGTACGTAGTACATATTATTCTATAACATCTATAATTCTATCAAAAAATTGTGATATGATTATATTTATGTAACCAGTGGCAATCATGAGCGAGATTGGCCTGGGACAGGATCATTTTACGACACCATGGATTCTGGTGGAGAATGTGGTGTGCTTGCCGAGACCATGTTCTACGTTCCTGCAGAGAACAGAGCCAAATTTTGGTAACTTATTTCTATCTTCCCCTATTATATGGTTATATGATGAATCATTTTATTTCTTACATGCATATTTCAATCATTTTAGGTACTCAACAGATTATGGTATGTTTCATTTCTGCATAGCAGATAGTGAGCATGACTGGAGAGAAGGATCTGAACAATACAAGTTTATCGAACATTGCCTCGCATCAGTAGATAGACAGAAACAACCTTGGTTGATTTTTGCCGCTCATCGGGTCCTTGGTTATTCTTCTGACAAGTATTACGGTTTGGAAGGTTCGTTTGACGAGCCAATGGGAAGGGAAAGCTTGCAAAGGCTCTGGCAAAAGTACAAGGTGGACATTGCATTCTACGGTCATGTCCACAATTATGAAAGGAGTTGTCCAATTTATCAGGTAACAAATTGCTATGATATTTTAGGATATATCTTCTCTTTTTGTGGAATAAATATATTTAAATTTTGTGTTTTTTGTTGGTTGAGTTCAGAACAAGTGTGTGAGTTCTGAAAAAACTCATTACTCCGGGACGGTGAATGGGACGATACATGTGGTGGTGGGTGGAGGAGGATCTCACTTGTCAGAGTTCAGCACGGTTAACACAAGTTGGAGTCTGTACAAGGATTACGATTGGGGTTTCGGCAAGCTCACAGCATTCAACCACTCGTCGCTTCTTTTCGAATACAAGAAGAGCAGTGATGGAAAGGTTTATGATTCTTTCACCATCTCTAGGGACTATAGAGATGTCTTAGCATGTGTGCATGATAGTTGTGAAGCAACTACTTTAGCAATTTGAAACAAATTGCTGATTCATTGTTGATTTTTTGGGTTCAATATATAATATAATGCAAAATAAGCAATTATTGAGTGTTGTAAAAGGAATGCTTTTGATTAAACATGTTTTGCTTACTGCTCAGACCAAGACTAAGAACCTTCCAAGTTCATATAGGGGAGCGATATTGTTGTTCTCCAGATGATTCTTATTGTAATGTAAAATAGAAGAGTCGGGTTATTTATGTACAAATTGTTCAATAGTTTTCTTTTTCTTTTTAATAAGTAAATTGAGGTTGATATTGTGTTCGAACTGATTTGATTTTCATGAGTGGAGGTCGAGGAGTTTTACCCGAGCGGGGATTTTTTTTTTTTGGTTTCCCAATGGTTTAATTCCTTTTCGAGGCGCGTCGGACACATAAAGTGGGAACCTTCGTCGACCAAGCTTAAACAAGCCTTCGTCGACCAACTTTGCATTCCAAAGAATAAGATCCAAACTTGGACAGTTTTTTGCATTTCACAAATTTGCCTTTAATTGTAACCCGTCAACTACTTTTAGTTTAAAACCCAGAATGCCCAAACAAAGAAGAAAAAAACAAAAAACTTTTGTAATGTCATGTTTATTTGTTCTCTAAAGTACAACTGCCGCACAAACAGCCTAACTGAATCTAATACTAGTATATTTTTCTAAATTTTCTTATTAAACTTGAAATTGTATTAAAATTTAATTTGATCTTTTTGAATATTTTATTATTGAAACGAACCAAGCCAAGCTCTAATAACATAATATTTGTTAATTTTTTTGAACTAATTTAGTTGATTCCATCCAAGCTTTCATGATATGTTTATGTATATTTCGTTTCTTTTTTACTCATCGATCTCCAACTGAACTTTTATCATAACATAATTTTATGACAGTTCGATATCTACAACGAATTAAGTATAAAATATATAGATTGAATTCAAGTTCATGTCGAACCTCAAATATATCCTATGGATTTTCAACTACAAAATACATAGAATATGAACCCCAGAAGAAAAAGCTTCTTGATCAAAAATAAAGTGACAAAAGGAACCACACATGAAATGCAAACCTAATAAGCTTTGATGCAAGAAAAGATGCAACAGAACTCTCAATAGACAAACATAATGACAATCTTGTATACTAGATTATAAACTTATGTTCATCATAATCTCTCAGCAGCAATATTTTACAATATGGATGCTTTTTGGTCATTTACGCACATTTTCCACTGCAATTCTACAAACATGATATGCACATGATCTGTTAATTCCGCTGATGAAAATCATTATATGTTATCGAATACAGTATTATCTGGTACTGCAAAACTTAAGAGCATATTGCATCTTCAACCGGTTACCATGTCAGTGTCACAAGTTTTGTCGTCCTCTTCAACAAACGAACTAATAGATGCAAAAAGATGTTGTACTGTGAGAGGAGAATGCCGAGCTGAGTACTGGAACATAACCTAAACAATAACAACCAAATTCATGTTCAAGTTCCACACACTTTACCCAGAGAAAATCATATTAGTACAAATAAAAATGTACAAAGAAATTGAAACCTGGCCACCTGACTTAACTTACCTTGGAGTAACTATCAGCAAAAGCTCGTGCACGATTGGGTTTGTCAAGATAGTGCAAATCAGCTCTCTCCAGTTTACCATCCGCAAAACTTAGTCCCCCTTCATTGATGGAAAAACGCAGGAGATTGCCAGTTCGAAGTCCTGTCTGAAGAAGAAAGACCTTAAAATAACGTATGCAATCAAGTTTGTTATCTCATAAGAAATCATTTTGTAGCATCTATAGAATAATGGTGAAATATAATTACATCATTATAGATAAGTTTGACTTGTTTGGTAGCTAGCATAGTTTAAAGCATATATTTACTGAAATGATATAAAATTCACCACATAAGTTTGTTGGACCATGGAAATTATATTATCAGAGTTAAACCTGTGACATTTTATTTGTGTTAGTATGTAAAAGTCGCCGGTTATTTATGGGTCAACCTTCTTTATTTATAATGACACCATACAAGAGATGGTTGATTGATAAAAGACCTAACCTCACCTATTTTTGCTACCAAACGAGTTCTAAATCCAAGACATTTTGGATAATATTTTATTGATTCAAGTATTTATTAGTTACAATTACCTCATAGGATTAAAATCATAACCAAAATGTATAATGAAGAAAAATATCTTTTTTTAACAGCATAAAAATATATTAGGAATAAGAGATTGAATGGGGCACTTATCTCTTCAAGTTTTGCTTGGACATCCTCCTTATTATATGATTTGGCATCTAGTTCGATTATTCTACATTGGTGATGGGTGGTACAGCCCAAATTAGCAACTTTGTACAATTAAGACCGAAAAAACTGTTGTAAGAATAGCTTTCAAGAATATTAGACATCTTAGCATTTGATCTAATAGGCTTGAAATCATTATTTATTTGGATTGGTGGATTTAAAGATATGGATTTCAAATCTATAATGACAAATTCATCGCACTTATTTGGATCACTTTGGGTTTTAATATATTTCAAATCCTCACGTAGTCGTATTTTACTAATCTTTCAAACTTATGGGATTTGAAATCTACCAAATACTGAAGTCATTTCAAATCCTTCTCCCATATCCCTCCTCAAATCAAAATTCCTCAATCTAAAATGAAGCCTTAATTATTAGAAATATTTTTAGTTTATGTCTTAACTATTGGTTTTGAGTATGCTAACTGTGTACTCCATTATGTTCAAGAACTCTTTAATGGATTATCAACGTATCAAGTACTATTTATACTTCAAATTGTTGAATTTATCTATACATTATTTGTGGCAGCAGGTAAGAAGCATATTCACTTTTGATGTCACGAAATACTCAATGATTAATCCTAAGGTTAAGCAACTTCGTAAAATAAAATTATCAAACCTGTTGTATGAAGTCCTTGTTCAAGCAGCCAAATATAACAGGAGGGTCATCTGATGTAGCCACTCTCCCATCATCAAGTAGTTCCAATACGACCTGATTATTTTTACAAGTGAAATATTAGGCTCCGAACTATGTTCAGTATTAGTTATACGTGGAAGTATGCAAACCATGAAACAATATTATCAAAGAAATGTCAAAAAAATAGATTCAATAATCTTCCTTTTCCAAATATAAATAGGAAATGATACTTTACCACAGGCCTTCCCCTTATAACCAATTCAAACATATTGTATACAGTATTATAGACTTAAAGTGAAGAAGCAATCCTAAAGGAATATCAAGAAAAAATAGAAATGGGAAAAAATAGCATTTGAGTCTTTTCTCCAACAAAATTATCTACTTCAGATTCATAGTTGAGAATGATTTTCTTGTTAGTATTCCAATTTGTGAGCAGAGCAACACTCAACTCCAGGATACTCTCTCGGGAAAAGATGTATTAGAATTCACCACATGGATTGGGCTAAGTCCACTTACATGGCTTGGGCCTAACTCAACCTCAAAAGCTAGCTTGTAAGGTGAGGATTGTCCAAGACCTTATAAAGTGGACTTAACTATGATTTTCAACCAATGTGGGACATTTAGTCTCAATACTCCCCCTTCACGTGTGGACGGGCTGAATGTGTGGGAGAAACAAGCCCAACACGTGACATATGAAAGCCCAACCTTGTGAATTTGCGACATGTGGGTGAAGACCCAACACACGAATAAAGACACTCCAGGCCTTTGTTAACCGGAGGAATAATGAATCTCCAAGTCTTGAATAACCGGAGGAATAATGACAACCCAGACCTTTGTTATCTGGATGAATTGTGTGGGTAGATATTGAAGCCCATCATGAGTACAAGGAGGAGCCAATCACGGAAGGAGGTGGCCCACTTTAACCCGGGGCTCTGATACCATTTAGAATTCACCACATGGATTGGGCTAAGTCCACTTACATGGCTTGAGCCTAACTCAACCTCAAAAGCTAACTTGTAAGGTGAGGATTGTCCAAGACCTTATAAAGTGGACTTAACTATGATTTTCAACCAATGTGGGACATTTAGTCTCAATAAGATTTTAACATGTTATTCTTTTATTTGCTAATTGTTCATATTATGGTATAAGATATAACTAAAAGTGATTACGAATGGAATGAGTTGACAATATTGCTTTCAAGTAGGAAATATAAAGATGATGATAGAATAATCTAAAAGTCAATCCCCATAACGTTAATCAAGAAACAGAGTAAAGAAGAGTAGTTGTAATGAAAAGGAGTGAATATAAACAAACCTGTTGTTGATCTGGGACCTGTCCTTTACCATCTGTATCAACAACATATTGACTACAATTCTCATCCTTCCAGACAAGAACCAGTGGCGTATTTCCTGGTTGATAATGTGCATGCCTGAAGAATAATCAGATTTAGCAATGAAATTATATTGAGAAACTGAGAGTACAACATGAAACTAAATGAGATTAGCCTTTTTCTTTTGTGAGTTAGAGATTAGCCACGTTATGGGATGCTAAATCTTCATTACATGATTAAAGTACTTTCTTATAGGATCTAAAAGAGTAATCAGACATATGCTTCCGCCAACAGGAATCATATGAACAGAAAAAAGATTTTTCACTGACCAAGCAACAATTACTTAATGGAAAATAGTGAGGAGAGGCATTGCCTCATGAGAATATATCAATTTCTAATTAAGGGAAAACTTAAATAGGATGAAAATCAGGTTTTATTAGTTATTTACTACATAAATGTTAGGCACAAAACTAAAAACCAAAAGCTATGCACTAATTTGGTGCCAACACTGCAGCGAGCAGCATACCTTTAACAAACCAAGATAGAAAAACATCACCATATTGGAACCTTTCAATCTACAAAAGTACAGATGCTTAAGAAAATTTAGGGATATAGCAATTTCTGGTCCAAAAGGGCCTTTTTCTAATGTTTATGGTTGTCACATATATACTTAGAGCTACATGCACAAAAGCACTTCTTATGACCTCGGAAAATGTATACAAAAGAAGACTATAAATTTACTAATCATATGAATAAAAAATGCTGTTAACTGATATTAGAAAATTTCAAGAAGAAGCTCACTTACTTATTGTAGAACAAGAGCCCATCCTTCACATATGGAACTGATCCAGTATAAGCTGCTTTTAAACCGTCGTGGTCACAGTTGTATACAAGAACAGTGCTGAATCTATATCTATGGTAAGTGGATGGATCATTGCATGCCCCAGTCTCAACTAGCTTGCTGTTTATCCAGAAAAATCTGAACTCTGCTGCACACTCGTACAGCGACATTCCAGCCCAACTCAATAAGTCAATCACATAGTAAGTTTGATCAAGCTACATATCATAGCACAAGTGTGCAATCATATCAGCATCTTTACATATTCAAACACAAAAACGAACAAAGATACAGAAACCAAGAGAAAAAAACTATGACCTCATGAAATATGCAATCGAGAATACAATAGGATTGACCAGAGCGAGAATTGTTTTTGGTCCTGGCTCCATTAGGTAAAGCAGAAGGAAATCGATGCAGCATAGAACCATTTCGTAATCTACTAACTGTTGTCCCGTTTGAAGACACCACAAAACAACGCTTCCCAGATGGCCTAGCAAATACATACCTAAAGCATGATATGCAATGGAAAGTGAGAATCAATAGCTGAACATCTCCATTGATAAAATCACTAGAATTACAAATACCTATACTCCAGAACACTATAATTAAGTAAACAAAGACTAATTCCATCATCAATAGTCCAATTACGAAATGCAAATAAAAGGAGAAAAAATAGATACATACCAATCGGTGTTTAATCTTTCAGGGACATCAATCATCCATTCGGGTAGCATGAGCTGCTTCGCGAACCATCTACGGGCTTCGGGCCCTCTAAGCTTGACCGCCTCTTGAACATCTCTTGGAGTCTGTTCTTCGTGCTCGGGTTCTATCTCGAGTTCAAAGTCGGGTTCGGATTCGGTTACGGGCTGGTCCGCGGGGAGGGAAAGAATGGTGCGGGCCAGGCGGGACTGGTGCTGGGCGTGGAGACGATTTTGAGCTTGTCGCTGTAAGGAAAGGTCTCGCCGTCTTTGTTGGTCGGAGATTGAGGCCCGTTTGAATGGCCGCCGGAGATCTGGTGGTGCCATGGCGTTTATTTGTTTGTTAACAAGAAAGAGATTTTGAAATGGAGAGAGGTCGTCTTTCCTAAAAGTTGGTTTTTGCTTTTGAAAGGCGAAATATATTATAGTTGAACGGGGAGGGAAGATGGTGGAGGAGGAATAGGTGGGGTGGTCGGGAATGGTGGAAGGGAAGGGTTGGTTGATTGGGAGACTGATGAAGATGATGATGTGGGTTTTTCAATTTTAAGGGAGTTTTTGGTAATTAAATCTATTGACAATTTAAGAAGCAAAGTCAAAGAGTACAAAGATAACAGGCTGCCTTTCGGAAAAACAGCTGAGATTAAAATGACTTCAATCCAACGGTAGAATAGGGGGTACCAGACATGAACCCAATACTAATGGAACTTACCCTAGAAAAATCCTTCTAAGAAATAGTACTCCTTCTTTTTTTTTTTTTTTTTGGTACAATGGAAAACTGAAAACAATTACAATCCTTCTTCCAAAAGTTGAGGTATCACTTCCTCCAAGGGTAAATCCCAAACAACAGTACTACCACTGATCTCATGTCCCTTTTTTGCCAAAATGTCAGACACATCCATTGTCAGTCCCTCTAGTGTGAGTTACTCTACTAACCCAAGGTTTTCTCAAAAGGTTTCTACAGTCTTGTATAATACATCCTAGGGGGTGGGAATCAACATCAGCATCTCTAATAAGGGAGACCACTACCTCCGAATCTATCTCCAAAATAATACGTTGAATGCGTCGTTCCCGCGCCAAATTCAGCCCCTCTCTTGCCGCAATTAGCTCAGCAGTGGTTATTGGGACATTCCCCAAACTGCAAGAGAAACGAAAAATCCATTCTCCTCTTTCATTTCGCAATAAGCCTCCAGCAGCCGCGCTACTGTTTGTCTTAAAAACACTTCCGTCCGTGTTCAATTTATGCCAGCCCATCTCCGGTTTCTTCCATTTAACTTTCTGGACAGAATTAAGTTTCCGATTGTCCTACTTCCCTCCAAGCTTCATAAGATCATCCGCCAACCTTTTCACAGAAGCAATAGTTGAATATGTTCTTTACACCCTAAAATATGAATTTATTTCGTGCTTTCCAAATCGACCAGATGGTTGCCACAAACATGATGCTCCAAGAACAACTCTTAATCAAAATATTACCAAACTTCCCTTTCAAAATGTTATGCTTAATCCACCCCTCTGGATAGACACGGGAGAATTCAAGAAAATGGGTTGGAGTGATAACATATTCCCACACATCTTTGGCTCTCGGGCAGTCCCTGAGTGTGTGGATAATGGTTTCTGGTTGACAATTGCAACTGAAACAGATATTAAAGGCAGTAAGTTTACGTTCAAACCTTAGGATGTTAGTGACGATGCTATTGTGAAGACAAGTCCAAATAAAAAGTCTGATCCTAGCCGAGCATTTAAACTTCCACATCCAACTCCAGTTGAGGCTATCATCGCGAATGTCCTCCCCATTTTTATCTTCGAGAGCATCATAGGCCAATTGGTCAAACTCTTTCAATCATAGTACTCCTATATTCTACAATTCTTGCCCTTTTTTAAGGAAATTTTTTCAGTCTATACCTGGTTTGGTCAAACTCTTTCAATCATATGACAAATGTATTTCACTTGTTTTGTGATTGCTCATTTTTCTAGGAGTTTCATCAAATCCCAAAGCAAGTGTTTGTACTTGTTATGTAGTTACTTTGTGTTCAATCGAACCTGATTTGGATATGAAATTTTCCTTTTTTGTTTGGCTTCAAAATTTGATTAAGATAGTCAAATTGCATTTCCCCCTTAAACAGTGTCCATCTTGAATTTACATTAGTGTTGTACTTTTTTCCTAAATTATTTTTCAAGCACTTTTTCGACGAAAAGAGTTCGGGATGAAAAGTACAACACCTAAATTTAAAATAAAAAGTGCAATAAGAGTATAAGTTTAGGGGGTAAAGTGGACAAAATGGTGACAAATTTTTTCCTAAATTATTTTTCAAGCACTTTTTCGACGAAAAGAGTTCGGGATGAAAAGTACAACACCTAAATTTAAAATAAAAAGTGCAATAAGAGTATAAGTTTAGGGGGTAAAGTGGACAAAATGGTGACAAAGAAGGCCTTCAAGGGGGTGGGGTTTGTTCTCGTATGAGTATGCTTACAAATTGTGAGACATATTGGACTACAAGGTCCTAAACCGGGTCCAATTCAACGTTACTCCAATGCAAACTTTACCATGAAATGCGACCCGAATGGATTTAATTTCACATATATAGTCTATATATATGTATATGTAATTAATCTCACTATATATGCAAATGAGGGAACTACTTGTCGGGTAAATATCACTAATGGTCTCTCTTATCATTAACTTTTTACAAAGTGGTCCCTCTTGTATTTTTTTTCCACGTTAGTCCCCACTATGAATTATTTGTTTCACTTTGGTAATTTTCAGGTGGTCCAATGTGAACTAAAGTGTCAAAACAACTGTATGAGGGACTAAATTGATAAAGAAACTATTTTATGAGGGACTAAGTTGATACAAAATAATTTTATGAGGGACTAAAGTGTAACACTATAAGTAAAAGACCTCTTATAAATGATCAAAGTGAAACAAATAATTCGTAGTGGGGATTAACATGAGAAAAAAAAACACAAAAATGACCACTTTATAAAAAATTAATGATAAGAGGACCAGTAGTTGTGTTTACCCTTACTCGTCCTTGATTTTGTGTGATAAATTCATCTGCAGTTTGCTAGTTGTCATGGTCATGGTGGAATTATTAATTGTGTCAAATATGATCAACCGATGCAGATGCATATCTATGTTTTACTCGTAATTTTTTGGTCATACTGGTTTTGGTAGTATTTTACTGTTGATAATTAACAGAAGGAACGAAGACTAGCTATTGTTTATTTCAAGTCCTTGTCTCATGGTCAACGGAGTAATTTTCTTCACGGGAGTGTCCATTCTGACCCATTAAAAATTTAAATAGTACTATCATTAGTTGTAATTTGTCACCATCGGTACTATTTAATAATTAATTTAGACAGCAAAGATGGGATGACAAATCTTTATTCAGATTGTATACATATCTTAAATATTTAACAAAGTTATAATTTGACCATACATCCTCCTTTTTTTCTTTTTTTTTTTTTTTGGGGTGAGGGGGCGTCGGCGGTACTGATGCTAGCATACAAAAACAGCTCTATTAATTAATTTTTTTTTTTTTTTTTTTTTTTTGTTAACCCAGGTTGAGTCCTGGACCACTCATCACTGGCCTCTCAGCTCTATTAATTAATTGATGTCTAATCAGAAGGGTGGAGTATTGATATAATTTGAAGAAAGGGTCCATTTGATTATATTTAGGGACAGCTCTATTAATTGATGTTCTTTTTTTTTTTTTATCAGAAAGGTATCAGAAAGGCCGTATGGTTTTGGAACAAAGTAAAAATTAGAAATCCAGAAAGACATGTTAATAGAAATAATTGATCCAATTAAACGTTTTTGTCTTGTTCTCCATATCATAATGTTTTGATTATTTTTCTTAAGATTCCGTTGCAAATACTACAAACATGCTCGAATTTTTTATTTATAATTTTGAGAATGCAAAATAATTCATTGGCAAATACTACAAACATGATCGAATTTTTTATTTATAATTTTGAGAATGCAAAATAATGTTGAAGACATTATGAATTTTTGATTTGTAATTGTTACAGGGGAGGCGGGTTCTATGAAGGTTTCCCTTATCAAGGGAGGGTTCGAACTTCCATGTGTGTTACTCGAGTCGTGTGCAAAAGACATTATGTATGGATCAAAATCTATCCATATATAGTTTTAGGGCTGTCAATGGGTCGGACTCGGATCGGAGCAGGGCTGATTCGGATCCGAGTCTGATTTCCATTTCTTTTATCCGGATCTGGATTCGGAATCCTCTCAGATCTTGAATATTAGAAATCGGATCCGAATTCGGTGAATATTTTGAATCCGGATAAATTATCCGGAGCCGTTTAGCACATTTAACAGTAATTCCTTTTTTGTGTTTTCCTCCAAATCTCTTGCAGATTCCACAATCATGAATTTAAAATGTAATATTTTACTTATTTCATATAAACTATTGCTTGAAAATTATAGAAGATGGAATATGGTGGGCAATTATAAACGATTAAAATTAGAAGAAAAATAATAAATAAAAATATAGGTAAAAAAGATATAAACTGGGACAAAGAAGAAGAAAACTCAATATTGAATAGTTAGGGTTTTGATTTTTCTTATTAAATAACATAAACTAATATGTTGTAGGTCCAATTAGTTATCAGGCCAGTCCAACAACATCTCTTGTGTATTTCTTTTTAAGGTTATTATTAATATAGTAAAAGACTTTAGTGGAACATATATAGTTTTATTTTTATTTTGGATTAAATACATAATATATAAACAACATATAATAATATATATCGGATACGGATATGTAATGGATCGGATCAGCCTAGATCCATATTCACTCCATATAATTCGGATTACGAATCTTCTTAATAGGATCAGGTCCATCGGATTACTAATCGGACAATTATCCTAATAAATCGGACCGAATTCGGATCGGATCCGGATTAAAATCCGCCCCATTGACAGCCCTATATAGTTTCATCTTTGTCGATGGGCCAATTGTTGAGCTACAAGGTTCCATCGAGATTAGCTAAGTTATCAATAAATATCTTTTAAGATATTCTTTTATATAAATAAAAAAATTCTAAAAATTGTGTAATTATGTGAGATAGTTTTTTATAAGTAGTTTAATAAAATAGAGTATGTGGTAATTATGATAATGCCAAAAAAACCGTGCTAATACTTCGTTTTAGTAGAGAGTACCACAATTGAAATTGAGTTGTTAAACAATCAAATACCGTTGAATTTTTGAAAATAAAATAATGAAGCATGTTATATAAATATATATTAGTAATGAGTCATGACATGTAGTAGTTTACTATATCATTCACAGAAAACTTAAAATTATCAAAAGGAAAAATGGAGGACCTGAAAGATATAATAGAAGTCAAACTGTAGATAGAACTTAATAAAATGTTACACCCTAGACTAGAGCCCCCCAATTCTGACTTGTGACAAAACTAGCTTTCATTTATTGCCTATAAATAAAGCTTCAGAATGCTTTTGGTTGCACACGAAAAACATACACACACACACACACAAATATATATCAAAATTAAAGAATGGGAAGTTTGGGAAGCTACAATGGCAATGGTTATTCTATTTCAAATGAGACCATTGGAAAAGTTATAACATGTAAAGGTACGTTCTTAAATAGCAAATTCTATGTCTAAGTCTAACTAATAATCATTATAAATAAAATTATAATTTTCTCATAAATTTACAGTACCTGATCTGTTGTTTATCCTTGTGGTTGGGGTCTGAATTTGGCATTGGGATTTTGAATACTTTGTTTATCGGTTATACTAGTTTTTATTAGCACAGTAAAAATGTATATGAAATATTTATTTCCAGTAGTTTAATATAGTGCACATAGTATTTTGTAATATAATTAATTAATTAAATATATTAATTCAAATTGCAGCGGCGGTGGCATATGGTCCAGGAGAACCGCTGGTGGTGGAAGAGATTCGGGTCGATCCTCCTCAGAAAATGGAGGTCCGGGTCAGGATACTCTTCACCTCAATTTGCCACACCGATCTCAGTGCCTGGCAAGGAGAGGTATATACATAAATAGTAGTAATACATACTCCATGTATTAATATTACTATAGTATTGATCTTTTAATTTATTTCATTTAAATTTAACTAAATCTTTTATATAATGTTGAAGAATGAAGAACAGCGGATGTACCCTCGAATTTTAGGCCACGAAGCTTCTGGGTAAACACTCTTAGCTAATTTTCATTAAAATAGAAACGGTGTTTTTCAAAACTCGTCTCCTATGTGACAACTTTAATTTTAGACAATTTTTAGAGCAAAATATTTAAAGGGATAATTAGATCCACTTCTCCTAAGTTAGATAAAACAATAAAAATCTTCCCTGAGATTTTAATAATTACAAACACATCCTCGACTTTAAATTTTACCAATCTGCGATTAAATCTTTAAACGAAATGGTGATGACATTAGTAAAATTATAATGAAATGTCCATTTTACTCCTAAGGACATGATTTTGAAATTGTCAATTTTTTGTGATAAATATATGATTCTTCATTGTAATAAATATTAAATTCTTAACAATTACACATTTACTATTATATGAAAGAGTAATACTCCTATCTTCTAAAAGAAAAGCAATAAAATTAAATTGACAAAATCATATAGGACTATTATTTTATGTTGTTAAAAAAGCTTATTAATTTAAAGTATTAATAATAGAAATTAATAATTTGAGTATATTTGATAATATAAATATAATTGATTTAAATAAAAAATATACTCAATTTTTTAGTTAATTCAGAATATTACTTAATTTTTTAATTAATTTGAAAAGTTAATAGTTTGAATTACTTGACCCATTATAATTATGGTCAATTCATTTTATAATAGTATTATTATTTGTATTTGAACTATTTTTTACATTTTTAGTGAAAATTATTACATAAAGCATGATATTGTATTATGTTTATTTGTTTTACCAACACACAAACTAACAGTAGAAAGGTGTTTATAATTACTAAAACGTCAGGAAAGATTTCTCAATATACCAAAATCTCAGGGGAAGTGAGTGTAATTATCCATAAATAAAAAAGATTGGGTTCAATTAATCGAGCCTATCTGCAGATCCGGCCCTACCTAGTAGGTAGGGCATGTATTTTTGGCAGTTGAGTCATAGGGATTGTTTGTTTGGTGTTTGGAAGAATTATAGAATTTTTTTTATTTGCGTAATATTGTTTATTTGAGTTTTGAGAGAGTGATTTGAGAAATAAAGTAGGTGTATCTCAAATCATGTTTGTTATGTGAGATAAGTTGTGTAAGAGATTATTTAGTGTATGTCAAATCAAAGTAGAGTCCGTGTAAGTTTTTTTCTTTTAAAATAGAAAATTGTCGTTTGTTTGGCTTTTGAGAGAGTAGTTTGATAAAATTGAGATATGAAAAATTTATTTTGAAAAGTAATAAATATATTTATTTATTTTTTCCAAATACGAAATAATGATGAGAAACGCCAAACAAATGTTAATTTTGCATGTGAAATTGATGAAGAGTGGTGGAAAGCGTGGGAGAAGGGGTGATGGGCATAGAAACAGGGGATCACGTGGTTCCAATATTCAACGGGGAATGCCTTGAATGTGTCTACTGCAAATCAGAAAAAACCAATTTATGTGAGAAATTTCGGGTGAATCCAATGAAGACTACAATGTGGAGTGATGGAAAGTGTAGATTCTCGACGAAAGAAGGGAAGCCAATATATCATTTTCTCAACACTTCCACTTTCACTGAGTACACTGTTCTTGATTCAGCTTGTGTTGTCAAGATTGACCAAAATGCCCCCTTAGAAAAAATGACACTTCTCAGTTGCGGTGTTTCTACAGGTAATGTAATCACCGTCTAAAATTACAAACTACTTCAATGATATATCACATATTTTTTAAATATGCAATGGAAGTGACAATTATATTTTTAAAATAAAATGTACAAGCATGAATCATTTTTTTTTATGATCCTCATATTAATTTTCAGTATATTTCCTCATTCGAAATAAACGACAAACATGAATCATTTTTTTTTATGATCCAAAAATAAACATAAAATAAGACGCATTGAATGAAGCGAGATAATAGTGATTTTAATTGTGGGAGAAATAGACAGAGCTTTGGAGTGATGTTGATGTAAGGAAATTAATTAAAGAAGGATAAAAATAAAAAAAACGAGTCGTACTTGTGCAGGTCTTGGTGCGGTATGGAATACGGCTAACGTGCAGGCCGGTGCAACTGTGGCGGTCTTTGGGCTAGGAGCTGTAGGACTAGCAGTAAGCACCTTAATACTATCTATAATTTACATTTATCCTACACCGGTGGATTATATTCATAGGGGTTAGATATGTGGATAAGAGGATAAAAGATTATCATCTCATACACACTTGCCGCTCATCCAGCACTCCAATTGATGAAGGGTTTTTTCGATGAGCCTTCAACAATATGAAGTCCTCGGTCGATAAGATCAATCCGAACTCCACTTTAAGGGAACCTGACCTGCACTCAAAGAAACTCGTTAGGGCTCGCAGGGGTTGTCCCCGGCGAAGACCCTCCGATGCCTAAGTCAGATCAAATCGAGGAGATAAAGTAGTAGATGCATCGTAAAAAATGCGTACCTCCATTTATGAAATGAGAGGGGTATTTATAGAGTTGAAAGCGGATCTTTGGATCGGTCGGATCTTTTGGGTCGGTCGGTTTTTAATCGGTTTGTCCGAATTGAGATGTATATGTCGATCTGGTCATAGTTCGATTGACATGGATGCATGTATATTGATGATATATAGTGTTTTCTTCCACGTGTTTAAGTTGACTAAGTGCCACGTAAGGATATCCAAAATATGGTATATCAATAGTCCCCCAAGTTCGAGAGTTCGATTGTAAATCGAAGTTTTGAAGTTTGTAATAGTCCCTTAAGTTCTTGATGTCAATCGAAGAGCGGAGCATGTCGATTTTTAGATGAACGGTTGTATCTTTTGGCTCAGTTTGACATCAGTTTTTTGAATGATAACTTTGTTTATGATCGATGCTTTGAATGTTTCAGACCTAATTTAGGTCGATATTTGATGTCGACCTATTATTTCTTTAACACGCAGGTCGATCGAGGCTTCATAGCTGTCAGTGTTTCTTCAATTTAGGTCGATCAAGACTTCAAAGCTGTCGATCGCCTTTTGTCTTTGATCTTCTTTAACACTTATAAATAGTGTTTCTTAAATTTAGGTCGATCGAGGCTTCAAAGCTGTCGATCGCCTTTTGTCTTTGATCTTCTTTAACACTTATTAATAGTGTTTCTTAAATTTAGGTCGATCGAGGCTTCAAAGCTGTCGATCGCCTTTTGTCTTTGATCTTCTTTAACACTTATTAATAGTGTTTCTTAAATTTAGGTCGATCGAGGCTTCATAGCTGTCGATCGCCTTTTTATCTTCAATTTTCTTCAACACTTATTAATAGTGTTTCTTCAATTTAGGTCGATCGCCTTTTTATCTTCAATTTTCTTCAACACTTATTAATAGTGTTTCTTCAATTTAGGTCGATCGAGGCTTCAAAGCTGTCGATCGCCTTTTTATCTTCAATCTTCTTCAACACTTATTAATAGTGTTTCTTCAATTTAGGTCGATCGAGGCTTCAAAGCTGTCGACCGCCTTTTTATCTTCCATTTTCTTCAACACTTATTAATAGTGTTTCTTCAACTTAGGTCGATCGAGGCTTCAAAGCTGTCGATCGCCTTTTTATCTTCCATTTTCTTCAACACTTATTAATAGTGTTTCTTCAACTTAGGTCGATCGAGGCTTCAAAGCTGTCGATCGCCTTTTTATCTTCCATTTTTTTTCAATCACTTATTAATAGTGTTTCTTCAATTTAGGTCGATCGAGGCTTCAAAGGTGTCGATCGCCTTTTTATCTTCAATCTTCTTCAACACTTATTAATAGTGTTTCTTCAATTTAGGTCGATCGAGGCTTCAAAGCTGTCGATCGCCTTTTTATCTTCAATTTTCTTCAACACTTATTAATAGTGTTTCTTAAATTTAGGTCGATCGAGGCTTCAAAGCTGTCGATCGCCTTTTTATCTGTCGATCGCCTTTTTATCTTCAATCTTCTTCAACACTTATTAATAGTGTTTCTTCAATTTAGGTCGATCGAGGCTTCAAAGCTGTCGATCGCCTTTTTATCTTCAATTTTTTTCAACACTTATTAATAGTGTTTCTTCAATTTAGGTCGATCGAGGCTTCAAAGCTGTCGATCGCCTTTTTATCTTCCATCTTCTTCAACACTTATTAATAGTGTTTCTTCAATTTAGGTCGATCGAGGCTTCAAAGCTGTCGATCGCCTTTTTATCTTCAATTTTCTTCAACACTTATTAATAGTGTTTCTTCAACTTAGGTCGATCGAGGCTTCAAAGCTGTCGATCGCCTTTTTATCTTCCATTTTCTTCAACACTTATTAATAGTGTTTCTTCAACTTAGGTCGATCGAGGCTTCAGAGCTGTCGATCGCCTTTTTATCTTCCATCTTCTTCAACACTTATTAATAGTGTTTCTTCAATTTAGGTCGATCGAGGCTTCAAAGCTGTCGATCGCCTTTTTATCTTCCATTTTCTTCAACACTTATTAATAATGTTTCTTCAACTTAGGTCGATCGAGGCTTCAAAGCTGTCGATCGACTTTTTATCTTCCATTTTCTTCAACACTTATTAATAGTGTTTCTTCAATTTAGGTCGATCGAGGCTTCAAAGTTGTCGATCGCCTTTTTATCTTCCATTTTTTTTCAACACTTATTAATAGTGTTTCTTCAATTTAGGTCGATCGAGGCTTCAAAGTTGTCGATCGCCTTTTTATCTTCCATTTTTTTTCAACACTTATTAATAGTGTTTCTTCAACTTAGGTCGATCGAGGCTTCAAAGCTGTCGATCGCCTTTTTATCTTCCATTTTCTTCAACACTTATTAATAGTGTTTCTTCAACTTAGGTCGATCGAGGCTTCAGAGCTGTCGATCGCCTTTTTATCTTCCATCTTCTTCAACACTTATTAATAGTGTTTCTTCAATTTAGGTCGATCGAGGCTTCAAAGCTGTCGATCGCCTTTTTATCTTCCATTTTCTTCAACACTTATTAATAGTGTTTCTTCAACTTAGGTCGATCGAGGCTTCAAAGCTGTCGATCGACTTTTTATCTTCCATTTTCTTCAACACTTATTAATAGTGTTTCTTCAATTTAGGTCGATCGAGGCTTCAAAGTTGTCGATCGCCTTTTTATCTTCCATTTTTTTTCAACACTTATTAATAGTGTTTCTTCAACTTAGGTCGATCGAGGCTTCAAAGCTGTCGATCGCCTTTTTATCTTCAATTTTCTTCAACACTTATTAATAGTGTTTCTTCAATTTAGGTCGATCGAGGCTTCAAAGCTGTCGATCGCCTTTTTATCTTCGTCCATGACTGAGCTTGCTTTTAAACTCTCATCGACCTAATGTTCTTGGTCGAGTGCAAATCAGAAGTTCCCACAGACGGCGCCAATTGATGAAGGGTTTTTTCGATGAGCCTTCAACAATATGAAGTCCTCGGTCGATAAGATCAATCCGAACTGTTGGTCCCAAGTGGTCAGATGAGGTTTAGAGGGGGGGGGGGGGGTGAATAAACCTCTTTAAAAATTTGCCTTTTAAAAATCTCTAACTTTTCTGTCAGCAGACTAAGCTGATCAAGAATTGTAAGCAGACTAAGCTGATTTTGCACAAAGCTTTGAACAGCAGAGTTGACCACTCTTCTGATTTTACTTAGCTGATTTTATCAAAATCAGAGTTTCAAAATTAACTATCTTGCAGCGGATTTATCAAGTGTTTTTCACAAGTAGTTTTCTTTAACCTTGAAATAGTTTTATCCCCAGTTTTTAAATAAACTCCTTTATAAAACTTTTCAGCAGTTAACCTTTTAAGTGTTTTAAAACTGTTCTTTCAAATATGCAGAAAATAATGCAAGTTAAAAACACAAAGGATTTTTATAGTGGTTATATGGATGTAAATCCTTTAGTCCACTCTTCCAAGTCACTTAGATCTTGGGTTATACTATAGTCACAAAGATTACAGTACACTCTGCTTGCGCCAACCAACAGATGAACTGGCCACAAGTTCGTAGTAGGAAATCACAAAGAAATTCCTAATCTCTGAAGTAATATCGCTCACAAAGATTGATATCTACTCCTCACAACACAACCTAACAAAATCACTCAGATTTTACAAGTATTTTCTATTTTTCTCTCTATTTGCTTCGTCAACAAATGACTTAGCTGATGAGTGTTCTGTTCTTGAGTTTTGAGACTTAGAGAAGTTCTGCTTCGAATTTTAGCTCTCAAAGTGTGTTGTCTCTGTGTTGTTTTTCTCTTCAACTCATGAACTGAACTATTTATACTTGGAGATTTGAATTTCTGCCCGTTGAGAGATCGACAGCTGTTCAAATCCTCGAGTACTGGTCCTTCCTGCAGAAACGGCTACCTGCGACTGAACACTGTACACTCTGCTGTACTTGCTGTCAGATCGCATTAAATGCACCAATCTGATACGAGGTTTTTCTTCAATCATTTGTCATTAATACCCTTCCTCTTCAGCATTTATTACTCCAAGTGCATTTATTACCGTTGCACTGATCTTCTGATCTACTTCCACTTAGCTGATCGAAATTACTCGTCTGATGTATACTCGGCTGATCCCAAACTTGAACTAATCTGATTTGAGTCGGCTGATCGTCCACCAGTCTGATTTCTTCCTCAGCAATAGATCAGTAGTCTTCTGGACCATATTTGACTAGTCTGAATAAGTCTTCCTTAGTCAAATATCTTAGAAGGTTTTTACTAAGCTTCCATACTTAGCTGATTCTGATGTTTTGGAAATCATCAAAACCTCCCTTCACTTTATGTCTTCCATCTTCATCTTCATCCAACAATTTCCCCCTTTTTGATGATGACAAAACTTCAGCCAAGTACCTGTTCCTAAAGCTAAAGTTTAAGTCCTCAAAAATTTCTGAGATAGAAATGATTTGTTGGAAACTTGAACTTTTATAGATTATATCAATTGATTACAAGTTACAAGTTCAACAGATGAGATAACAGAAAGTAAAATTTTACAAGTTTAACAAAAAGATTACAAGTGACCTAGTCTAATGACTTAGTCTAGTCCTTCTTCTCTTCTTGTGTTTCTCCTTCTTCTTCATTTTCAGGGTCTTCATCTTCTTGTTCAGAACTAGAGAGATCTTGTTCAAGCATTTCAAATCTTCTTCTGAGATCCTCTATTCTTTTGTACTTGACGTATGGATCTAACTGTTCAGCAGCAGAGTCCTTGGAAGCAGCAATCTCCTTATCAGATTTTACTGGTTCTTTGGGCTCTTCATCAGCATCGTTGTCTGCCTCAGTTACTTCATTGTCTGGTCTGCTTGTATTTTCATCATCAGCATCCTTTTCAGCAGAGTCCAACTTTTCAGTAACTTCAGCTGATAGATTAGCATCAGCACCCTTCTTCTTCGTTGTAGAATCTCCATCTTCCCCCTTTTTGTCATCATCAGCAGGGTAGACAGGTTCTTCAGGCAGAACAGGAGTGATGTTAATTGCGTCACAAATCAATCTGATGTTTTTATCCACCGCCAGAAGATGATTTTCCCTCTTCAGTTGCTGCAATGTGTTGTAGGATTCAATCTTCTTGAATGTAAGATCCACTTGATCACAAAGTTGAATCTGAGAACTCAGAATCAAGTCAGCTGATGTAGTGAATGCTTTCAGCATGCTCTCAGCTTTTACTTCATGAGCCTCCATTGCATTTGCAACAACTTCATTAATGTCCCTCCAACCAGCTGTGTTGTTTTTGACCCTTGCACCAAATGTTTCCACATCCAGTCTGATAGCTTGTACTTCATTTTTGATGTTTGCCATTTCTTCCACTATCAGAGGGCTAGGATCAGCAGCCTTTGGGACTTTTTCAGCAGCAGCAGACAGCATAGTTAAGGCTACTTCCTTAAACGTATTCATTTGTTCTCTATGTCTGTCTTCCATTTCCTTCATTGAGTTGGCAATCAGCTGATGGATGGACTCCAAAATAGCTGGTTGCAAGTCTGTTGAAGTTGATGGAGTGGCTGTGCTTGCTTGAGCAATCTCAGGAGTTTTGTCAGTCTCCTTTGGTTCATCAGTCAGAGTAGTCTACTGTTGGGGCAACTTCTCTGATGATGTTGAGATTTCAGCAATCTTCTGTTGGACCTGTGTTGGCTCATTTATCTCTGTAACAACATCAACACCATTATCAGCAACAACAGTTTTATGTGTAAATATAAGAGCAGGTGTAAATGGTGAAGTTGTCTGTTCAGGTAAGTCTTCATATGTTTTGATAGCCGGTCCAAAGACGATCTGTTGTAAGCTTGGCATCGGTAACATTGAACTGGGTTGACCCTTCTGATGTCTGGTCTTCTTTGCCCATACTTCCAAAGTTACAGATAATGCCAGCTTGACCATTCTGTTCTTTAAATTTTCATCTGAAGCAGGTGTTTCAGGAACAGAACTTTGCAGCAACTTGGCTTCAGACTTTGCCAACTTCCTCATTCGATAGTGAATCATATCAAAGAAGTGGTCTGAATCCAATGCTTGCCTCAGACATCTAGTTTCCAGAAATTGCAGGACCCATCTTTCCTCAGCAGCAAAATCCTTCCACTGTACTATTTGATCCTTTGTCTTGGTCAGACGATACTCTCTCCATCTGTTGTATCTGATCTTTTCCGTAACAAAGAGACTCTGACGGACCAAAACGTCGTTATACCGCTCAAGATCTGCCACAAACTGTTTGAACATTTCTGGATCATTTTGAACTATGTTCAGAGCATATTTCAGTTCTGATCTCTTCTTCTTTGGCAGCTTGGGTGTTGGCATAACAGCCTTTGGCTTCTTGGGATCTCCAATTGTGATTCCACCACTGTACCTTGGACCTTGAGCATCCTTGGTACTGGCTTCAATAGCCTTAGCCAAATCATGAGCTTCTTTAGCAGCTATCTCAGCTTCAGACATGTTTTTAGTCTGAGCCTCAAGCTCCTTAAGTTTGCGAGCGTTTTCTTTTTCTTTCTTTTTCTTCTCAGCTTCATCTATCTTTTTCTGCTCAGCAGCAGTGATCACTTTAACCTTTGCCTTACCAGTTCTCTTCCTTCTGGCGGCAGGTGATTCAACTACTTGTAGTGGAACAGCAGCAGTTGGTGTAGGATGAATGAGTGGGACATTCTCCTCTGCTGGTAAAGTAGTTGGCTGTTCAGCAACAGCAGACTTGTCAAGAGATTGGTCCACTGCTGTCTCATCTTCTGCAGCTTTTTCTACTGCATCCACTGGTCTTTCAGCAGCAGGGTTTTCTCTGACTTGAGTAGTTGGGGCAGTGGTAAAGGTAACTCGTTGACATCCCAGAGTTAACTTTCTTTTTGCCTTTGGCTTGGGCAAAACTTCAGGCCGTTGAGGTTCAGCAGTTCTCTTTACTGAACTTCTTGTTCTTCGTCCAACTTCTTTTATCTGAACTGGTTCGTCAGACTCAGTTCTTTCTGGAGATGTCTCAGTACTCATCTCACTGATTTCCTTAGTCACCTCAGTGACTATCTGGTTAGCAACATCAGCAGACTCTACTGATCTGGCTTCAACAGCAGGGTTTGCTGTTTGATCAGCAGACTTCGTTTTGATGATAACTTTGGGTTTCTTGGCAGCAGGCTTCTCTTCCTTTCCTTTTGCCTTTCTTTTAGAAGTAGCTCCAATCTTAACTGGTTCATACATTTTCACTTCCTTCAGCTTGTGAACTGTCTTCCCGTTCACCAATGGACATCCCAGAGCTGAGAGTAGATGACTCATCATCACCACATGTCCATTCTTCTTTAACGCCAGAAGATAAAAGTAGTGAATAGCCCAGTTAACATCCAACCCATAGTAGATGCAAACCATTGTTTGGTACCTTCTCCTAGGTAACCCATCTAAGGAGCTCGTACAACACTCCAAAATTTTTGCAATGATATCAGCAAACCTTTGAAACTCGTCTTTCAGCTGAGTTTTCATAAGGCTTCCAGTCATTGGTTCTCCATCCTTCGCACAGACAAACCAAAATTCTTCCTCTTTTTCTTGAGCCAGAGTAAATACCTCTCCTCCTTCATTTTTCAGACCATAAATTTCATTCAAAACAGCAGGTGAAACACAGATAGTTTTACCTCCGACAGTAGCCACAGAAATCATTTTGGTTAGGTCATTTTTTCTAGATCCATAGTAGTCAGCAACATCTTCAGTGAAAACATACTCCTCATGAGCTTCCAAAACCTTCACCAATGATGCCTCTTTAATTTTGACCAAGATTTCCTTCATTAGAGGAGTTCCAGAAGAGTAGAACTTCTCGTAATTCAAATAACGTCCTTCAGCTCCGGCCATTTTGAAAAAAATTGTAGTAGCTTGAGAGAAATTTAACACTTTTAAGGCAGAAAAGATGAGTTAGTAACTTCTTTTTCACTTAGAATAATTTTGGGTGCGTAAGGTTTAACCCTTCTGATCAGATCTGGATTTATAGATTTCGAAATGCTTCGGTTTCCGTGTTATACGCGGACGGTTTGATTTGATCTGTCAGTTTTTAATCGTGCGGGCGAGAATCGCGGAATTCAAAATTTATTAATTATGTCAGGCAGGCGGGAATTTGAAACGCCACTTGTCTGTTACTTATAAAAGCGTGCTTTTGATAAAACGTTTTTGCACAACACTTTAAATATAAGATGACATAAATAATAACAGATGAGTAAAGTGATACTTATCTGATAAACGACTTGTCTGATACAATATATCACTAGTGAAAGCCAATATCTAGTGATCTTCCTTTGCTGTTTGTCAATCCAGCAAGATAAATAATCTTCGAATCTTCAAGAATTAAGAACAAATTTTCTGATTAAAACAACTTCAACTAACTGTCATTGAAGATTTCATCTTTAAAACAAGGGTACCGCTAGTCTTACACGTTCCCCCTGAATTCAAGAATTCATCAGTCAACTAGTCTGTTGAGAGTCAGCCTTCTTGAAGTGTAACGCTTGTTGATGTCAGATTAGTAAGCTGTTGAACCCAGTCTTCTGATAGGTTCCCCCTCAGCTTATGAATCCAATTTTAACAAGCCTAATTCCGCTCTTAGAGTTGAAAATCTAGCTTCATTCAGTGGTTTGGTGAAAATGTCAGCAATCTGGTTGTCTGTATGAACATACTCAATAATAACATTTCCCTTTTCAACATGGTCTCTGATGAAGTGATGTTTGATCTCAATATGTTTAGTCCTGGAATGACTAGTAGTATTCTGAGTAAGTGATATTGCACTTGTATTATCACAGTAGATAGGGATTCCACTGATCTTAAGATTATAGTCTTCAAGTTGATGCTTCAACCAAAGTATTTGTGCACAACATGCTCCAGCAGCAATGTATTCAGCTTCAGCAGTAGATATGGATACTGAAGTCTGTTTCTTACTCATCCATGAGATCAGACGACTGCCTAAAAATTGACACGTACCTGTAGTACTCTTCCTATCAATTTTGCAGCCAGCAAGGTCAGAATCTGAATATCCAATAAGTTCAAATCCTGATTCCCTTGGGTACCACAATCCCAATTCTTGAGTGCCTTTGAGATACTTTAGTATTCTTTTAGCAGCTAAGAGATGAGATTCCTTAGGATCTGATTGAAATCTTGCACAGACCCCAACAGAATACATAATATCAGGTCTGCTAGCTGTTAAGTATAACAGTGACCCAATTATGCCTCTGTATTTGGTGATGTCAACTGATTTGCCACCTTCATCCTTGTCCAGACGAAGTCCAGTAGACATAGGAACAGTAACAGATGAGCTAGTTTCCATACCAAATTTCTTAAACAGATCTTTTGTGTACTTTGCTTGATTAATAAAAATACCATCAGGCAGCTGTTTGACTTGTAAACCAAGAAAGTAATTTAATTCTCCCATCATGCTCATTTCAAATTTGTTCTGCATCAGCTTAGAGAATCTTTCACACATCTGTTTGTTAGTTGAACCAAAAATAATATCGTCTACATATATTTGTACCAACAATATATGATTATCCCATTCAATAGTAAACAAGGTTTTATCTACTTTACCTTTGTGAAATCCTTTAATTAAAAGAAAATCAGATAAAGTATCATACCATGCTCTTGGAGCCTGTTTCAGTCCATAGGGAGCTTTCTTCAGACGATATACCTTATCTCCTTGTTGATAAACTTCAAATCCAGGAGGTTGTTCAACATACACTTCTTCTTGCAATTCTCCATTGAGAAAAGCAGACTTCACATCCATCTGATAGACAGTGAAGTTCTTGTGAGCAGCATAGGCTAGGAACAATCTGATTGCTTCAAGCCTTGCAACTGGTGCGAATGTCTCATCAAAATCAATGCCTTCTTCTTGGCAGTAACCTTTGGCAACTAGTCTTGCTTTGTTTCTGGTAACCATACCATCTTCATTCATCTTATTTCTGAAAACCCACTTAGTGCCAATTACTCTTTGATGAGTAGGTCTGGGAACTAAGTACCAGACTTCATTCCTTTCAAATTGATTCAACTCTTCTTGCATAGCTTCAATCCAGTGAGAATCACCAAGAGCTTCATCAATTAATTTAGGCTCAATTTGTGAAAGAAAACTTACAAACATTGTTTCATTTGCAGTTGACCTTCGAGTTCTCACTCTGTCCAAGGGATCACCAATCACTAACTCTGGTGGGTGATCTCTGAGCCATCTGAGATCAGGTTGCAAATCTGGATGTTGTCCTCTGGATTGATCTTGCAACACCACTGTTGGAGTCTCAGTAGTAGTCTGTTGAACAGTTGTGGTCTGTTGAACAGTCTCTGGTCTGTCAGCTGTTTGCAACTCCTCTGTTAGACAATCAGCAGACTGATTTTGAACAGCACTTGAGTTAACAGCTTGAGATAGGTTGGGTAGTATGATGGGTACATATTCTTCCTTTCTTTCCACATTCAATTTCTGAAAGTCAGCAGATATCTCAGGGTTTGCACTTTGATTCTTTTCAGATGATTGACTTGGTTCATCAAATACTACATGAATAGATTCTTCTACAAGCAAAGTTCTTTTGTTAAACACTCTGTAAGCTTTACTAACAGTAGAGTAACCTACAAAAACAGCTTCATCAGCCTTCTCTGCAAATGCAGTGAGGTGATTTTTCCCATTGTTCAAAACATAACATTTACAACCAAAAATCCTAAGATAATGTAAATTAGGCTTTCTGTTGTTCCATAACTCATAAGGTGTCTTGTTTTGACTTTTGTTGATCATACACCTATTCTGTGTATAACATGCTGTGTTTGTAGCTTCTGCCCAGAATCTTTGGGGCAGCTTTGCTTCAGCTATCATTGTTCTGGTAGCTTCTTTTAGAGTTCTGTTTCTCCTTTCAGCAACTCCATTTTGTTGAGGGGTTCTGGCAGCAGAGTACTCATGACTGATTCCTCTGGAATTACAGTACTCTTCAACAGTAGAGTTTGTAAACTCAGTCCCTCTATCTGATCTGATCTTCAAAATTCTTTGACTCTTCTCATTCTGGATCAGTTCCATCAGATTTGTAAGATGTTCCTTGGTTTCACTTTTCTTCTTCATAAAGATTACCCAAGTAAATCTTGAAAAATCATCCACAACAGCTAGGCAGTATTTCTTCCCACCATTGCTGATTGGATCAATAGGGCCAAACAAATCCATATGCAGTAGCTCCAAAATTTTGGTTGAAGATTGGTGCTTCTTGCTTTTGAAAGATGACTTCACTTGTTTATCCTTCTGACAGGCATCACAGAGCTTGTCTTTGCTCATGACTGTCTTTGGAATTCCTTCTACCAGATCATTCTTTATCAATCTGTTGATGGTCTTGAAATTCAAATGATTCATTCTTTTGTGCCAAAGCCAACTGATTTCACTTGGTGTAGAAGCCACTAAGCAAACATTTGAATTCTTGTCCACAGAATTCCAGTCGACTACATAGATGTTTCCTTGTCTTCTTCCAGATAAAATAACCTTCTTTGTTCCAATTTGTTCAACATAACACTTATCTGATGAAAACACCACGGAAAATCCTTTGTCACAAAATTGACTTATGCTCAGCAGATTGTACTTCAGGCCACTAACATATGAGACGTCAGATATCTCTATGTTTCCTTTGATAAGCTTTCCAACAGCTACAACCTTGCCTTCTTTGCTGTCTCCAAAAGTAACTCTTGGACCATTTACAGCAACAGCATCTGCCAGTTCATGTATGTCTCCACACATGTGCCTTGAACATCCACTGTCCAAGTACCATTTCTTCGCTACTTTACTCCTACTCCTAATCCTAACCTACAAAACAAAATAAAAATGTTTTAGGTACCCTTTATTGAGAGGGTCCTGGTGGATTAGTATCACCTTTGACAACCCAAGATGTTGAAGTCTTAGGCTTCTTAGGCTTTGCAGTCTTAGCAGGAGCATGAGCAACTTCATTTACATCATAATCAGCAGGCATATTATGGTGATAATCATTATGATGATGATAAGGCTCATAAGCAGGATATGATGCATGATAAGTAGGGTAGGCATGCATTGTTTGATGAGCAGGATATGCAGCAAAATGAGGTGGATAATGAGGTGCAGCATAATATGGTGGATAAGCAGGTTGCACATAATAAGACTCATTTCCATAGTAAGCATTTTTGTTGTAATTTCTTTGCTTCTTAGGTCTGCTCTTTTCTTGCTCTTTAACAGACGACTTAGCTTTACTAGTCTGATTGGTTTTACTCTTATCAGCAGACTTCTTGGGACTACTCTGCTGTTTGGTTTTACCAGTCTGTTTTTCAGTTTCAGGCTTTTTACCCTTCTTAGCCTTAGGAGTTTTTATCTCCTTTTTCTCAATCTCAGGTGAAATGGGTTTAGTAGTCTGAACATACAAGACAATATTACTATTATCAGCAGATATAAATTTCTCAGCTTTGTTCAGTTCTAAACTTTCTTTTACTAAGGGAGTACTTTGTTCAGTTGGTTTATCTATTGTCACAACAGACGACTTATTATGCAAAGATATTCTAGCTTCAAGTTCTTTAATTTGTCCCTTGTACATTTCACATTCAGCTCTCAGAGATTCACATTCATGCGAAAGCTTTTTATACATGGCTGATTCGTCAGGTTTTTCAACCTTAAGTTTCAGTTTAGCATTTTGCTTTTTCAGCAGAATCATCTCGTCCTTAAGCTTAGCAAGCTCATTAACAACATCTACTTTGTTGTTCATCATTTGCTCAAATGAGTTAAACAGTTCAAGCTCACTTTCAGAGAGTATTACCTCATTGTCAGAATCATCAGATTCCTTTGCCATGAGACACAGTAGTGCAGGTGTTTCGTCAAAAACAGAGTCATCACTTGAAGTGCCAGATTCTGTGTTTGATGAGTGGATGGCTGCCATCTTTTCAGCTTCAGCCAACAGCACCTTGCTCTTTTGGTATCTCTTCTCTCTTCTTTCTTTTCTTTGTTTCTTTTCCTCCTCTGTGTACTTCTCCGCTTTAGGATATGGGCAGTCCTTGATGAAGTGTCCCAATTTCCTGCAATTATAGCACATCATTTTGGATTTATAATCATCCTTAATGTCATAAGAATTAGAGGTAGGTTTAGAAGTAGAAGCATTGTTATATTTGTTCTTCATTTTTCTCTTGTAGAACTTTTTGAACCCGTTCAATAACAACGCAACATCGTCAGCAGTATACTCCTTTTTGCTCAGTACTGGGGCCTCATCAGATGAGTCCACTTCTCTGCTTTTTCCAGACGATCTTCTTGTTCTTTCTGCAGCAACCAGTGCAGCAGTGGGGCCAGAAGTTGAGGTCTCTTCTATTCCCATCCTTGGTATTTTATACTCGTACGCCTTGAGTACAGAAAACAACTCTGTCAGAGAGATCTTCCCCAGATCCCTAGATTCTTCCATAGCTGTGATCTTCATGTTGAACTTGGGTGGTAGCGCCTTCAAGACTTTGAGAGTGATCTCTTTGTCTGTGAATGTCTTACCCAGCTTTAACACGTTGTTCAGCACTTTGGTAAACCTTGAACTCATCTGTTCAATGGTTTCTCCAGGCTTCATTTTGAAGTTATCAAACTTCTCCATGGCAACACTTAGATTGTGTTCCTTGATGGCTTCATTTCCTTCACTCATATCCCTGACTTTGTCCCACATCTCTTTTGATGTTTTACAGTGTTTGACATAGTCAAACCTTTCATTGTCCAGGGCTTTAGTCATGATGAAGATTCCAACTTTGTCAAGATTTTTCAACTTGATTTCATCAGGTGACATCTCTTCTTCATCTTTATCAACAACAGTATCTACGCCATCGATTTTGATTGTCTTGGTAATCCTTATTGGACCTTTTGTTATGCATCTGTACATATTATCGTTGTAAGCAGCAAGGAAAATTTCCATGCGTATTTTCCAGTCCTCAAAGCTCATACCGCCTATGTGGGGAACAAGGCTGATACAATCCATTTTTCAAAAAGTTTTGTTTTTCAAAAAGATGCTCTTTTGAAAACCTTTGAAAACCTTTGAAAAACACTTAAGGATCAAGCTCGTTGATCAGTTAGATGATTCAGATGAACCACCTGCTCTGATACCACTTGTTGGTCCCAAGTGGTCAGATGAGGTTTAGAGGGGGGGGGGGGGGGGGTGAATAAACCTCTTTAAAAATTTGCCTTTTAAAAATCTCTAACTTTTCTGTCAGCAGACTAAGCTGATCAAGAATTGTAAGCAGACTAAGCTGATTTTGCACAAAGCTTTGAACAGCAGAGTTGACCACTCTTCTGATTTTACTTAGCTGATTTTATCAAAATCAGAGTTTCAAAATTAACTATCTTGCAGCGGATTTATCAAGTGTTTTTCACAAGTAGTTTTCTTTAACCTTGAAATAGTTTTATCCCCAGTTTTTAAATAAACTCCTTTATAAAACTTTTCAGCAGTTAACCTTTTAAGTGTTTTAAAACTGTTCTTTCAAATATGCAGAAAATAATGCAAGTTAAAAACACAAAGGATTTTTATAGTGGTTATATGGATGTAAATCCTTTAGTCCACTCTTCCAAGTCACTTAGATCTTGGGTTATACTATAGTCACAAAGATTACAGTACACTCTGCTTGCGCCAACCAACAGATGAACTGGCCACAAGTTCGTAGTAGGAAATCACAAAGAAATTCCTAATCTCTGAAGTAATATCGCTCACAAAGATTGATATCTACTCCTCACAACACAACCTAACAAAATCACTCAGATTTTACAAGTATTTTCTATTTTTCTCTCTATTTGCTTCGTCAACAAATGACTTAGCTGATGAGTGTTCTGTTCTTGAGTTTTGAGACTTAGAGAAGTTCTGCTTCGAATTTTAGCTCTCAAAGTGTGTTGTCTCTGTGTTGTTTTTCTCTTCAACTCATGAACTGAACTATTTATACTTGGAGATTTGAATTTCTGCCCGTTGAGAGATCGACAGCTGTTCAAATCCTCGAGTACTGGTCCTTCCTGCAGAAACGGCTACCTGCGACTGAACACTGTACACTCTGCTGTACTTGCTGTCAGATCGCATTAAATGCACCAATCTGATACGAGGTTTTTCTTCAATCATTTGTCATTAATACCCTTCCTCTTCAGCATTTATTACTCCAAGTGCATTTATTACCGTTGCACTGATCTTCTGATCTACTTCCACTTAGCTGATCGAAATTACTCGTCTGATGTATACTCGGCTGATCCCAAACTTGAACTAATCTGATTTGAGTCGGCTGATCGTCCACCAGTCTGATTTCTTCCTCAGCAATAGATCAGTAGTCTTCTGGACCATATTTGACTAGTCTGAATAAGTCTTCCGTAGTCAAATATCTTAGAAGGTTTTTACTAAGCTTCCATACTTAGCTGATTCTGATGTTTTGGAAATCATCAAAACCTCCCTTCACTTTATGTCTTCCATCTTCATCTTCATCCAACACGAACTCCACTTTAAGGGAACCTGACCTGCACTCAAAGAAACTCGTTAGGGCTCGCAGGGGTTGTCCCCGGCGAAGACCCTCCGATGCCTAAGTCAGATCAAATCGAGGAGATAAAGTAGTAGATGCATCGTAAAAAATGCGTACCTCCATTTATGAAATGAGAGGGGTATTTATAGAGTTGAAAGCGGATCTTTGGATCGGTCGGATCTTTTGGGTCGGTCGGTTTTTAATCGGTTTGTCCGAATTGAGATGTATATGTCGATCTGGTCATAGTTCGATTGACATGGATGCATGTATATTGATGATATATAGTGTTTTCTTCCACGTGTTTAAGTTGACTAAGTGCCACGTAAGGATATCCAAAATATGGTATATCACCAATGGATTGAATCCACTGGGGTAGACACATTATTTCCTACAATTTAGTTCATTTTGATTTTGCACGGAATTTTAGATGAAAGTATAAAAAGTGAAACTTTTGGATATCTTTATAATTTTGTAATTTTTTTCTTAGTTCGTTCAAATTATATTTTATCATTCTTACCTATGTAGATATCACTATATTTCTTATTTTTTAGAACATTAAAAAGTTGTTATTGAGTTATAAATTTTCAATGGATTTGAAGGTGGTAGAAGGAGCAAGAGCTAGAGGAGCATCAAGAATTATTGGAGTTGACATTAATTCAGAAAAACGTATCAAAGGTATACAACATTAACCTAACATTTTTCACATAATATTAATTTAAATAATTACTGATTATTATTATAAACTAAAGAAAACCGACCAGTCAATTAAAAATTGCACCAACACCTCATAGCCTATGTGGCGTGGGCGGTGGTCAATGGTCTTTCACTACCCCAATAGCCCATCAAATTATATATATCAGTATATCACTATGTTTATTTATTTATAATTATAGTACTATATTTTTCTATAGGTGAAACAATTGGGATCACTGACTTTATAAATCCGAAAGATTTGGACAAGCCGTTGCACGAGGTAAGCAAATCCGCTACTAATTTTACTTAAAATGTCAAGATTAATTAGTTTTTAGGGATTTCCTTTAGAACTACCTTTTTATTTTAAATTGTTGAATATTTCTTTGTGTTATTTTAATTAGCAATTTAGCATAAATATATGTGTTATTTGATCATTAGTACATAATATTATATATCTTTTTTAAAAATATATTGAACTGACAATTTTACAAATTTTTAAAAATAAAATTTTTTATTTATAAATTATATAAACAATTTTATTTTTTTAATTTATTAACAAATAAAATAAAATTTTAATATGATATTTTATATTACAAATCTTATTTATATATTTATTAAAATAATCAAATTTTATCATAATCAACCAACTAAAAAAAATTAAATAATAAATATTAAAAATTAAAACAAAAGGGAAATTTCGTGCCGAGTTTACGAAAATAGAAAAAAAAATTGGTGCAATAAAGATTAACACAAGTTAGTTTTCATGTAGTAGTTTCAAAAAAATTAAGGGAATTGAGTTAAAGGGGAATTTCATACAGAGGTCATCAAAAAAAAAAATTGATTTGATGCAATTAGGACATGATAGTTTCATGAAATTTCCCATACCACAAGAGGATCACGTGCATTTTACCCAAATGTTTGACAAGTACCCCAACACAAGGAGAGGGAATGCGAAACTCATATGATGCCGATTTATTAACTATATATATGAAACCTTGGATGCAGAAAATAAGGGAATTGACCCAAGGAGGCGTACATTATAGCTTTGAATGTGCAGGAAACTTGGATGTTCTTCGTGAGGCTTTTCTGTCTACACATGATGTAAGTTCCTATATTTTCAACCTCTTTCGTTTTTATATTTTTCTTAATTATAAAAAAGCATTTTACTATATTAGAAGAGAAAAGGGACTAAACATATTTTAGGTATTTGTGAAATGATATTATGTTGTCAATGATATCGTAGCTTAGTGATAATCAATGATAAAGTTGAGACCCCATGACCAATGATTTTTAGGTATAAGAATATTTATTCTAGTCTATTACTAGTATTTGATAGTTATTTATTATTTATAATTCTTTGTACAATTTTATTTACAACTAGACCTTTGTTTCATAAAACTAGCTCGATTAGTTAATTGACCATCGCCTAATTTATATTACAATGAGTAATTATATATGTAATTATTTTATACATATGTATAATTAAAAGATTTTGTTGTTGCAGGGATGGGGTTTTACGGTGATTTTAGGGATACACCCAACCCCAAGACTGCTTCCTCTTCATCCAATGGAGCTGTTTGATGGGAGAAGAATTGTTGGATCAGTTTTTGGTGACTTCAAGGGAAAATCCCAATTGCCTTATTTTGCCAGTTTATGCATGAAAGGGGTAACTACATTTATTCTCAACCCAAATGCACAAAAATATATATTTTATATAGTAGTATATTGAACATTTAATTCTATTTATTTATTTATTTCAGGAGGTGAAATTGGACGAATTTATTACGCATGAGATGCCATTTTCCAAGATTAATGAATCTTTCAAACTACTCATTGATGGGAAATCCCTAAGATGCCTTCTTCACCTCTGAACATATACTAATAATATATCTTAAATAAAATATGCTTTATGTGATTACAGTTTGTAAAAGTATCATGATATTACGAGTTTGCTGTATTAATTACAATAAATAAATTCAGAAAATTAAGGCTACTTACTGGTGATTTTCATGTCGAAGGTAATCGAGAATGTGTCGTCCGATGTAGGCCTATCAAAGGTCGGGTCCAATCAATATCTCATTTAAAGTAAATTCCTAGACCTGGACCTGAACCCATTGTAGACCCATTAATAAGAATATGGCTGGATCCGGACCCGAACAAGACCCGACCCAACTCAAAACCCGATCCGGCTCGACTGAGACCGACCCAACCCAATCCATTTTTTCCCTCCCTAGATACTACATAGCATTTTTAAGAAAAAAATAAAAAATGCAATTAATCTGTCAATCATTAGTAAATTCTCAATGCAAATAACTTAAAAATTAAACTAGCAAACAAAATTAATAACACACAGTTAATCGGACCCGGATGGTCGATTCGCTGGTGCAACTATATTATCAGTTGGCTTTTGTGGAACTATGGCAATTGACTTTTGGATTGGACTGGTTGCTTTGTGTGGTGTTTTGAATTTGATTGATTTTTTGTGTGTTCCCTTGCCTGTTTGAGACTGGCCTGGCTCACGTGGCCATTTGGATCTGTTTTAATTTTGGCAATCTGGTTCTACCACTTTTTGATCAACTTCTATTCTATTATATTCTAACTGATGTTAATTGAATTGGACCATGACAGTTATATATTAATTTAAATTAGTCAGATTCATTAACCCAATTAAATTGAGTTTCATCTGGCCATTATCGGCCCAAGTGTCTTGTTTTATTTATTCTAGTTGGGACATTGTATAATTCATTTTCCAGTCCATTTACGTGAGTTGGCTCGACTATCCCATTAACTAATTTGAATCAAGTGACCCGTTTGTCCTGACTCCTGAGGGTAAGGATCCCGTCGACAGCTTCCCTTAACGGGCCGTTTGATATCAAGGCCTTCCCCGTCCTTTACTCACTTGTTTGCAAAATATTTGGGGTACAAACACATGCAGTATAACTACTACCATCATCTAGTTTAGCACATAAATCTAATATAAAATCAATAGATAATTGAACATCGAACGCGTTATTATTATATTGTACACAAGTAAATCAATCATAAAAACCTCATAGGATACCGATGCCCCGAAGCCTAAAAATAATATAATAAGTACAAAAACACAATAGTAGAATAATAATAATAATAATAATGGGGACCATTCATCTAATCTAAGGTACCTTTCCTACTAAATAGTTTAAGAATCACTAAAATTGAATAAATGTGTTTATGACTCGTGGCCTGACAGGAAAATTAAAGCAAGACATATATGGTGGCCAGCCTAAAAGCTAAAAGAGAGAAAGGACATGCCGTTTTGTCATACATATATTCCAGCAGCATTCCAAAGATCCAATGGACGATATATAGCCTCCACAAATCTTGATTAATTGATTGATGCATTTACTTTTCGTGTTCTTAGCTAAGAAAGAAACTAAGAAGATACGATTCCGAAAATGATGTTATTGCGTAGAACAAAAGGAACTTGAAGCACTCTGTCTGCGTAATTCTTCCTCCAAAAATGAATCGGTCTATCCCAAAAAATTAACACAATTCAGAGACGAAATGCTACCAGTATCATCACCAGACACAAAAATGATAATGCCCTTGAACAAGGAACACTTATTGCCTGCAATATTTAGTGAAAGTTATAAGAATATGCATAAAGGTTCAAGTTGCTATATATCAGTGATTTATACTTCCATTTATAGTAGACATATATGCAAAGCATACAAACAGGGCATCATCATAATAATCATATACAAACTCAAATTTAACTGGAACATTTAGAAAGGAAAATCCAGTGAATTTTGTGTTTATTTATATATATGCACCTTTTCTTAATCAAGAAAAATTAAAATCATACCACCATCATATATTCATATGATCCATACATATTATTATGTCTCTGGGTAATTCTGTCCATATCAAATTAAAGTGGAAGAATTCCCTGATCACTAGTTGAGAAATACTATTGTATAATCAGCCATGCTATTTTTGTTATGAAGTGAATAACATACTTTCATTGAGGTTCATCAGCTCTCTTTTACTCATTGCTTCAATTCATTTAGATCCAATAATGGATTTTTATACTGTATCTTGTTAAGATTCACTTTTCCCCATTAATTGACCTCCACCTACTTTTGATTTAACTAAACATTATTATAACGAATTTCTTATCCTAATTATTATCCTACGCTCCCCCGCGCACATTAGTAAGAAACAGGATACCGCCACTAAAATAATACTAGCAATCTAAATAAACAAATAAATATAAAATTAAAATGGAAAAATAAAACTTACGGCTTCATCAGCAGTGATGGAAAGGTAGCCATCGGAAGAACCCCCTGGCGGCGCCTTCGCGCTGCCGCCTCCACCACCATTACCACCGCCACTCGTATTATTCGTACCACTCACCAAGCCTCCAGTCACATTAAACCCTAGGTTGTAAACAGGTGTGCCGTCGGGCTTGAAAAGCCCGAAATTCCTCTCGGAGGTTGGGCCGGGCTTCTGGTTTTCATTGAACAACGCAAATACATAAACATTCAAGTCCAAATTAGGCCTCATTGGCGTCCCCTTCTTTTCCCCAATCAACTTAAGCACGTTAGCATTATACTTCCTCGCATTTTCCGGCGTGGCTCCCGCCTCATCGGTGTCGCCTTTGGACGGCCATCCCGTTTCCGACACTTGTAGACACACGTTCTTGTACCCTAGCTTCTCCATAGCCGCATGCGTGGCGTCGATTTGGGCGTGAAACATACTGTTATAGTGTAAGCCTGAATCCACAACTCCTTCCCCCTCGAAAAGAGCGAAATCTAGTATCTGCTTCGAGTTCGGGTTGTGGCTGTTGCTTTTGTACGCGAAGTAAGGGTATGGGTTGACTAGAAAAGGGGATCCGGTTTTGCAGTGGAAATCGAGGATACAGGAGATAGTTTGAGTTAGATCTCGACGGAAGGATCCTGCCGAAGGAGGGTAGGAAACTTGTAGAATACCTAGGTTGTGTGCTGTGGTGACGGAGATTTGGTTTTGGAGGTTGAGGGAGACAAGGGCTGTTTGGATGCTTTGCATAGCGGGGTAGAGACTTGAGGAGAGGGTTGAGTCGTTTAAGGTGAGGACTTCGTTGCCTACGGCAATGACGGTGATTTTGGTGGCGGGGAGGTAGGGACGGACGTTGGATTTGACCCAGGAGAGGGCTTGGTTCGGGTCACGGATTTTGGAGAGGTATTCGTTGCCGATGCCGACTATGAATTCGACGTTGGTGTTGGCGAAGGCCTTTAGGACGCGGGGGTCGGCATCGTAGAGCTTGAGGCGGGTGGCTCCGATTGATTTGACTAGGGGAATCACTGATTCTGGGTGTGGGAGATTGTTGGCGATCTGGCCGTAGTTGATGCCGAGTCCGGCGGAGGAGGCCATATCCACCGTTAATAAGAATGAAGCTGAAATGAGGAGCAGTGGGAGAAGATTGAAGTCCATAGGTGTATTTGCAGTGGAAAAGTGGGGAGTGAGTGACTGAGTGCTTGAGGTATCAATGTTCAATAGTGGAGGTTTGATTGACCTTATGTATAGTGGGTATGTATTTAATTTAAAAAAATGATATTTTGAAATACACTTCTTACTTCGGAATTTTTTAACACATGATTATAATTTTATCATATTATCATTTGTGGGGGAGTCATGTTGAATTGTTGATTGAGTTGATTTGAATAAAGGTGTGGGGCCTGTTTGTTTGGCGTTTCCCAAAATTTTTTCGTGTTTGGGAAATGCCAAACAAACATGTTTTCTGTTTTCCGAAATAAATTTTTCATCCATTAATTTTCTCAAACTACTCTCTCAAAAGCCAAACAAACAACAATTTTCTTATCTCTAAACAAAACCTATACAAACTCTACTTTGATTTGACATAAAGTAACCTATCTCTTACACAATTTATCTCACATAACAAACATGATTTGACATAAAGTCTTACACATCTTACACCTACAACCCAACTCTTCCAAAAAAACCTACACCTACTTTATTTCTCAAACCACTCTCTCAAAACCCAAACAAACAACATTACGCAAATCGAGATTATTTCACAAACCTCCACTACTCTCCCAAACTACTTTCCCAAACGCCAAACAAACAGGCCCGTGGTATTTATGAGTAGAATAGAAAGGAGTTAATGCAATGCAGTGAATTATGAATATGGATACAAATAATGCAATAGTTTTAAGATTCCAAACCTTCGTCATTCGACTTGGAATTTGTTCACAACAGTTTTCTTTATTATTATTAAAATAAGGAAACCATTTTTGAAACTTCTTATTGATTATTTTATTTGAAATAAAGTAATTAGCCTTAGATATTTAACCAATTATGATCCTGTTTGCATTGCCGACTTTCGGTCCAAAAAAGTTCCGTGTTAATTTTGACAGGGAACACACTAAACTAACATACTCTGTTTGTCAATATTAGGGATTTTATTTTGGTTTTTTTTCTTAATTCAATTCCAACATCAATTTATTTAGGGGCTTTTTGAGATTCTCTGGTGGGTGGGGTCGTCAATGAAAAACAAGTGAGAAAGTAAAGACTTTTGTCCCGACAGTCTTCACATGGTTCCCATTCCCAACCAAACTGCATTTCTTCTTCACATTTTCTACAATATAGCTATTCCCAAACGGATTTTTTTTTCTTTTTGCCGGATTACTCTATGTAATATGTTTAATTCCATGTAATATTAAAGTGGACATATCATTCCATGAGAAATAAAACGTTTTATTTTCTTTCTCGATGGGGTGTTGCACACTCGGTCAAAAATGTGATAAGACCTCATTTTTAATGTAGAAAATTAGATATGATCAATTTAACTCTCTACTAATAATATACTTCATTAGTCCTGTGAAATTTTATACTAAACATTTTGGGCATGTTTGTTTAGTGTTGGGGAAAGTAGTTTTGGTCTTCAGGAGAGTATTTGAGATTTGTGAAATAATTTCAATTTGTGTAATGTTGTTTGTTTAAGTTCTGAGAAAGTGGTTTGAGAAATAAAGTATGTGTAAGTTTTTTTTTTTTTTTTTTAAGAGTTAGGTTGTAGGTGTAAGATGTGTCAGACTTTATGTAAAATCATATTTGTTACGTGAGATAAATTGTGTAAGCAATAGGTTATTTTATATCAAATCATAGTAGAATTTGTATATGCATAATGTTCAATTTATCACCATGTGATTCGCATAAGAGTATTTTACCCCATGTAGAAATTTTAAAGGAGTGATTTATGTGTAACACACGTGCCGAAATTGAGAATGGATCATAACGCAAGGAGGTTAAGGCCATCTCCAATGGAGAGGGCTAGCCCCGGGGCTCCGGAGCCCCGAGCCAGCCCCCCCCCCCCCCCCCCCCCCCCCCCCCCCCCCGCCGAGCCCTGCCTGGTCGTCTCCAATGGTAGGGCTCCGGAATGGAATTAATTCCATTTTCTTCCTTTGCCCACTCTCACCTATAATTCTGATTTTAATTTTGTTTTTAATATTAATATTAATAATAGTAATAATTATTAGTACTTGAAATTAAATTATTAATTATATAAAAATATTAAAATTAAAGAGAGTAAATAATTAAGTAAATTAAAATTAATACATAATACGAATTTCAACAAATAAGTAAGGAAATACAACAAACAAGAAAGGAAATACAAGAAAATCGGATTAAATAAACGACAAACACACGAAAATATAACATTTTACTGATTTCTCCTCTGAAACCAGTCGGTTCCTTCATTCCATGAATCTCCAAATAAGTCCCGAGAAAGATTTTTATTTTGTATTTCTCTTCTTTTGTTCCTCCAATACGCCTTTGTATCTGGAGTGAATGAAGAGCAGTCCATCGACATAATCCGTTCCTCCTGTAATGACATTGTCACTGACATTCTCGCTGCTTCTTCTTCCCGTTGACGTTGAATATTCTCCATATGCCTTCTCTCTCGTCCAGCCTCTACCAGAAGTGTAGTTTCTCTCATGGCCGCAATTTTTTCCCTTTCGAAGTCATGAATTCCTCCATATGAACTACTCGACGAAGCATTCCCTTTTCCCTTCTTGGCTTTTTTGTTACCAATAGGTCTTTCAGACCTTTCACTCGATTGGGGTACGTGGGGAGTCTCGGGATGATCATCGTTGCCTAGTGTTTCCGATTCAAATTGAGTTTCTGGTGGTGGGGTTGGAATATAACAGTCTCCCGTTGGTTGAGATGGGTTAACAGGAGGTGTTTGAGACGTTCCAGATGTTGAACTGAACATGATCCAATCTTTTGCAACATCCCATGTGTGCTGGAAGCACCAATGTTGTTTCGTTTCGGCCTTGTACAGACGCAATGCCAATTCATGCTAAAAATTACAAAAAATAGTTAATATAGGCCCTGTTCATTTGGGCCGATGGTAATCGGCCCAATTTCTAATTTACCATCGGCCCAATTTCTAATTTGGCCCCATTAAAATGTCAGTCCCAATAATTTAGTGTGGTGTTCGGCAGATATTATTGTGTTAATTGGACTTTGGTCCAATAAATTAATATTCGGTTCGGTTGGCCCGATTATAGTATATTTACGAATTTACCCCCATGATTAATGAGATCTAACCATTGATTTCTACCCCATCCTGAGCCGTTGGATCAAACTGAAAAAAAAAATGTAAAACACCACTCCCTACTACCACACTACAACTAAAAACAGTTCATGACCAAAAAAAAAAAAAAAAAAAACAAACGGCAACAGCAGCAGCAGAAAAGAAGAATTGGGGAAAAAATTACCTTCTAATCAAGATAAATGAAATGAAATACAAAATATAGGAAGTAAACTTATGGGTAAATGTGTTCTTACCCTATTTCTTGTCCTTCTTCAACTTGTTCAAGTGCCTATGAGCTTGAGCTATGTTAACAAAAAAAATGGAACAAATTTATAGAGATTTCAAAGCTTGAGTAGTCAAGAATTAATTCTTAGTTCTTGTTAACAAAAAAAGTAAACAATAATAGAGACAAAAATAAAAAAGAAAAATAAAATATTTTAATTTAGGTTCTCACCATGTACTAGGATGGAGGGAAAATGAAGATGGAGGTGGGAAATGAAGATGGAGAAGAAGACTTTTTTTTAATCCATCCAATTATTTGAGTGGCAATATTCATGTAATAATACCGAAATTCAGGGGCATTTTTGTCTCAATTATTTGATGTTTTGCCCAATTAAACAATATCTGGGTTGGACCACATATTGCAATCGGGCCAATTAGGTGGGGTGGCCCACCAGTTCTCACGATAACTACGGGCTGCCCAAGAAATTATCGGGCCAGCCGAACACGAAATTGGACATATTTGTCTGGGCAGATTCATCCAATTGGGGCCTAATTTGGGCAAGCGAACAGGGCCATAACCTATTAATAATTACTTAGCACAGTATTAACATAATATTTACCTCGTCCATAATTGGCCGCCACTTCCCACCTCTCTTGAGGCCCTTTGAAGTGCTTCGTTCCATTTTTGCATCTTGTTGCAAATGTGTTTTTTCCATCTACTGGTGATTGACTCTTTTGATCTTCGTTCATATTGATGTCCAGTACTATCAAGAAGGACATACATTATGGTTATGATTCTTGCCCAAAATGTATCTTGTGGTTGGCCTGCCCCTACCTCGTTGTCCTCCGAGACATCTATGTATGCCTTTGTCAAGGCTACATCTTCAGCTTGGGACCACTTTGTCGACATTGCCTTAAAATGTTTGCTTTCTTTTTTATGTAGATGGGAAGATATTGAGAGATGTGTGATTTCAGAAGTGAGCACACCTCCTTTTAAATAGGAAAAGCTATAGGGTGTATTATGTAATTTTCTAAAAATTGAACGGTTGAGATCGGTGCAGAAAAAGAACGGTGGAGATCGATGCAGAAAAAGAACGGTTGAGATCCGTGCAGAAAAAGAACGGTGGAGATCCGTGCAGAAAAAGAACGGTTGAGATCCGTGTAGAAAAAGAACGGTTGAGATCGATGCAGAAAAAGAACGGTTGAGATCGGTGCAGAAAAAGAACGGTTGAGATCCGTGCAGAAAAAGAACGGTGGAGATCTGGTGCAGAAATCGAACGGTGGAGATCTGGTGCAGAAAAAGAACGGTTATGATCTGGTGCAGACATCGAACGGTTATGATCTGGTGCAACTTTTGCCTATTTAATAATCCAGTCTCACATTCTACTCAACACATTCACTCTTCAAAATTATTCACTCTTCAGAAAATATTCACTCTTCAAAAATATTCCGTAATAAAAAATTTCATATTATTTTCTCAAGATGAACCACAACTATGATTATGGTTATGGCCGAGATTATGGTTATGGTTATGGTGATGGTAATGGTGACGAATCATCTTCTTCCCGAAATAATTTTTGGTAAGATTATAACAACACGATGGAAGAACAAGATAATGAAGATAAACAACTTCTCGAACAGTACAACGAACTTTTGAATTCTCAAACAGAAATTGTGCCTGTACATGGTGGTTCTGTTCCAGGTCGTAAATTTTTAGACAGGAACCATCCAGCACTACACATACAACTGATGAAAAATTATTTCATCGAAAGACCGTTGTATTCAGGTGAAATATTCAGGCGCCGTTTCCGTATGAAGCGTCCCCTTTTTCTCCGTATCCTTGCGGATTGCGAGCGCAAAAATATATACTTTCTTCAAAGATACGATGCCTCCCATCGAGCAGGGTTTTCAACAATTCTGAAGGTAACAATCGCTATGCGTTCGTTGGCGTATGCATGCACCCACGATTCTAGCGACGAGAATTTCCGTGTTGGGGAGAGTACCACATGCAAGATTGTCCGTGAATTCTGTCAAACCATTTTGGGTTTGTATAAAGACGAGTACCTTCGTGCCCCAACGCAAGCTGACTTGACCATGCTACTTAACAAATCGGAACGACGTGGATTCCCTGGGATGATTGGCTCGCTCGACTGTATGCATTGGACGTGGAAAAATTGCCCAACCGCATGGCAAGGAAGTTTTTCTGGAAGGTTGAATAAACCTACGATTGTTCTTGAAGCTCTTGCTTCACATGACACGTGGATATGGCATGCCTTTTTTGGCGTGCCTGGAGCATTGAACGACATTACAGTCCTTGGTCGTTCACCTCTGTTCGACAACCTCACTTCTGGTAACCTTTCCGAAGTTCAGTATGAAGTGAACAATCGTAGGTACTACATGCCTTACTAGGGGTGCAAACGAGCCGAGTAGTATCGAACGACACGTTGTTCAAGCTTGGTTTGAATTTTATCGAGCTTGAAATTTTGTGTTTGAGCTTGGTTTGATTTCTTAACGAACCGAGCTCAAACGAGCTTTTATCGAACGAGCTCGAGCCGAGTATCGAGTAGCTTGGTATTTTACATGTGATTTTTCAATTTTAAGCTTACCGAGTCGAGCTCGAGCCGAGCTTCAAAAGTTATCGAACGAGAAATCTTGTTCAAGCTTGTTTGATTTGTTTGACGAACCGAGCTCAAACGAGCTTTTATCGAACGAGCTCGAGCCGAGTATCGAGTAGCTTGGTTTGATTTTCAGCCCTATGCCTTACTACCTTGCGGATGGTATATATCCGAAGTGGGGAACGCTAATCCAGTCTGTGAGAAACCCGAGAACCATTCCTGAACAAGTATTCTCGCGGTATCAAGAATCATTCCGCAAAGATGTTGAACGAGCGTTCGGAATTCTCCAAGCTCGGTTTGCAATCGTTAATCAACCCGGCAGGGGGTGGCATACGCAGGATTTGTCCAACATCATGTTAACTTGCATAATACTCCACAACATGATTGTGGAGGACGAACATGATGAATACAAAGACGATGACTCCGACGATGATGATAATGACATTAGCACGTCTCGTAGAGCACGCGCTAGAATTTATTCGTGTCGTGGAGTAAAGTTCGAAGGTGTTGAACCAAGAAGGCAAACGTTGGATAACTATATGCTGCGTCATGAAGCAATTCGTTCAAAAGAAACCAACCGTAGACTTCAAAAAGACTTAATAGCCCATGTTTACGCAAAATACGGTTAAGCATGAATGTAATTGTTTGAATTTACTTTTCTTGTCTATTTTAGTATGTATTTAAATATTTAATTTAGATTAAATATTAATCTAAATTATGTGTATAAGTGTTTAATTTTATGTTTAACTAATTCCGTATTTTTAAAAAAATATAGTCACCACCAACAAAAGATATTAAAATAAAATGGGCTATTTATTTATTAATGATTTGCCCATAAATAAATTTAATTACAATTCTAATAATTTATTAATGACTTTAATTTTAAAAAAATTAATTTTATTATATTAAACAATCAAATTAAAAATTGGTGACTACATATATTTATTAAATACTAGTAATTATACAATAAATATACTAAATAAATTTTATTAAATAATTCAATTCTACATATTTAATTTAATTTAATTTAATAGGGAAAATTAATTTTATTAATTATTTAAGTATATATATATATTTTTTTCTATTTTAATTCATTAAATAAACAATTTTATTAAAAAAAGAAAAGAAAAAAAAGCGGACCAGTCAGGGGACGCCAAGTGGCGTACTTAAAGAGGGGCGCGTGTTCTTCACGCGGGCACGGGCCGCAGGTAGGGCTCCGCGGAGCCCTGCCTCCGCCCCGTTCCTGCCCTTCGCCTGCCCCGCCCCGCGCCCCTCCTCCACTGGAGATGACTCCAGCCGCGCAGCCCTGCCCCGCCCCGCGCCCGGCCATCTCCATTGGAGATGGCCTAAGTGCCACATTTATCATAACATATGCGGTAAAGTGCCAAATTTATCAAAACACATGGGACAAAATGCCACATTTTTCATAACACATGAAGGGTAAAATGTCACATTTATAATAATGCACGAGGATAAAGTGTCATATTTATAAGTTGACAGGGTAAAAGTATAGTATATAAGATGGGTAGTTTTGTCAATTCATATTTCATGTTAAGTTTACAAATGTCAGGACAGTATGAAACTTTAATAAGATTATATGACAATTTTCAAATCAGATGGGTTGAATTGAATATAATGCATATCACATGGATAAATTGTCGCTAGCATTTGTGTACACCGGAAGTTTTAATTGAAGTAGCGAGTTTAATACGATTGATGCTTTCAGTTGATAGAACATAATCTTATTAACTTTTCCTGCAGTTTTATTCGAGAATAAACAATATAAGAAGAGATTGTCTAACGGCCGGGAAAGAAGAAATTTTGATCAAGAGCCTAGCCTTTGTTATTGTTAAAATACTTTTTCTTCCTTATTTTAATTTGGTTGCTTCACACTTATTTTAAAGTATATATTCTTCCAACGGCTTGTAACTTTCGTGTTTCTTTAATTTCCACCTACAATCATTGCTCAAACCATAATTAAGAAAGTTAAATCTTGTCTGGTTTTTTAAGCATTATTTTTTCTCTCTTTCAAAATGAATGGGAGCCACTCATGTTTATAAGTTCTTTTATATTGAACTGTACAGCAAATACTAAGTTTGATTAAGGATAAAATCCAACTTTTCTTATACTATAATACTTCACATGGAGTAAGGGATGTTTGTTTGATGTTTGGGATAGTAGTGGAGTTGCGAATAATCTTGATTTGCGTAATATTGTTTGTTTGGATTTTGAGAGAGTGATTTGAGAAATAAAGTAGGTGTAAATTTTTTTGAAATAGTGTAGGTTGTAGGTGTAAGACGTGTAAGACTTTATGTCAAATTATTGAGACTAAATATCCCACATGGATTGAAAATTATAGTTAAGTTACCTTATAAGATCTTGGATAATGGCTTTTGAGGTTGAGTTATATCATAACCATGTAAATGGACTTAGCTCAACCTATGTGGTGATTTTTAAGATGGTATCTGAGCTCCACGTTGAAGTGGGCCACATCTTTCCATAATGGGTTCCTCCTTATTCGCATGATGAATTTATTCTTCACCCACACACTTCGCCCAGATAACGAAGGCTTGAGTTGTCATTCTTCGTCCAGATAACAAAGGCATGGACGATAATTATTCATGTGTTAAGGCCCACATTATCACAATTCACATTGCTTCATCCACACATTCAGTCCGCCCACATGGGTTGAAAATTATAGTTAAGTCCACATTATAAGGTCTTGGGCGATTCACACCTCTTAAGCTAGCTTTGAGGTTGAGTTAGACACAAACTATGCAAGTGGACTTCGTCCAATCCATATTGTGAATTTTAATACAAGTCATGTTTTATATGAGAAAAGTTGTTATGTGAGATAAGTTGTGAAAGAGATAAATTAATTAGGATTATTACATTTTTGGTGCCACAACTATAGACCACTGGCGTTTCTACCTCGTAACTTTTCGGGCTGACACATTTGGTGTCATAACTTCAACACCAGTGGCAATTTTGGTGTCAATTGAGACTCAATTTCAAAATTGGCCTGAAATTCCTCCATGTGCGGGCCACGAGACATGAAAATTGGAGATTTTGATCATTCAACGCCTTTTTCATTACAAAAATAATAATTTATTTCCATCCACCAAGAACTAGGCTACTTTGATGTTTTTATTTGGGGTAGAAGAAGAAGGCGGGTAACAATTTAATTAGAGGAATATTTGGTGAATTTTATAGGAAAAATTAGGATATTGAATTTTTGTATTTTTTTTTACTGAAAGAAACGTTGAATGGTCAGAATCCTCATTTTCATGTCACATGGCCCGCACATGAATTTCGGGCCAATTTTGAATTTGGGCCTCAATTGGCACTAAAATTGTCACAGATGGTGAAGTTGTGGCCTCAAATGTGACAACCCAAAAAGTTACAGGGTAGAAATGCCGGTGGGCTATAGTTGTGGCACGAAAAATGCAATAATCCCTAAATTAATTTATGTCAATGTAAAGTTTGTGTAGGTTTTTTTTAGAAACAAGAAAATTGTTGTTTGTTTGACTTTTAGTAGAGTAGTTTGAGAAAATTGAGAAATGATAAATCTATTTAAGAAAATAGAAAACATATTTGTTTGATTTTTCTCAAATACGAAATAATTTGGAAAAACCAAACAGAGAGAGCCTTTCATCGATCCAAATTATGCTGGAGAGCTCGAGGTCTTCCGGATCCTTCAAATAAAATCCAAGATTGGTACGTATTTCAATTTTGAAGGAATACTGACACACTTCAGGAAACGCCCAAGCTAGCTCAGCAGCATCGATCAATTCCCAGTTCTTTGCAGGTCGGGTCACTATATATATATATTGCCATTAATTAGTTTTGATAAAGGTAAAGTTGAAGTCAAGACAATTTACATCTTAATTAGTGTTATTACGTATACTCTTCATCCCAAGGGCGGACCCCTTTGGGGACTTGGGGGGCCATGGTCCCCCCAGAAAAATTAATACTATGTATATTTTTATATATATATTATTGAATGATGATGTTGTTGGATGAGTGGTTGGGACTTTGATTAGGACTTTGGAGGTGCAATGTTCAATTCCCCCTTTGTCCAAATGATTTTTTTTAATTTTACCTTTATGGATATTCAAATTTATTTTGTAGACTATGTAGTTATATATTTTATGAAATTCAATTTAGTTGGGATATTATATAACCATATTATTTTATAAAAAATTAATTTCTTATGAAAATTATAGTCATATATTTATAAAAACATTCAATAGGTATGTCGTCAGTGGAAGATTTCCTTAATTTAAGAAAAAATGTCACCATCATTTGATTAATGTTAACAAATTGAAATCACTAATGATCGTATGATATGATTATATATATACCGACATAATTCTTGTGATACGCACAACTTTACGGTAGTGTTTTTAATGTATGATAAAATATAAATTTTTCGTTTATACTTATATATCTTTTAAGATAAATATACATTATAAATCATTCTAAAATACCTGAAATATTAAACTTTAGTACTTTTAGTTTTTATCGTTTTACCAAAACCTCAAAAAATTTATTAGTTTGCTATAAAAAAATCTTGGCCCCCAATAAATATCGTCTAGGAATCATCCGAAAATAAATAAATAAACACATGTGTTTGATGTTCGTTTCTTTGACGAGCCAATAAGTAAGATCTTTTGGTTCAATAATCTCGGCGAATTGGAAAATGACATTTAATGCATGGTGAACATTAATTACTAAAGTAATTCACGTCACGGTTAATTGAGATTGATGATACTCTCTTGACGAGCTTATGACAGTATGAGACTACATTTCAAATTAGTTCAGTAGTACTATTAAAGAAATTTAAAGAAATCAATTAAATTTTATTATCAGTGATTAATTTAATTAATGGGTATTTGTAATCTTAACGTGGGGGAAATTTAAGTTTTTAATAACTGGCCAGAGCTCCAAATAATAATTTTGAGAATGTGGATGGGAGTGCAATTACAATTCTTTAGTGGATTGAATTGAAAATTATAAAATCTTGAATTGCGTCCAGTGGAACCTGAAGCAAAATTTGTTTAGAGAGCCCAATTAGTTTCTTCTCCATTAATTTTTTTGCTTTCAAATTCCAATATCCATTCCTAACTTAAATATCGAAGGAGACTCCATCAAACTAACCCCGATTTGATCTTTCTATGTTTTGTAGGAATTGACGTACATATTATTCAATGCAAACGGATCTTATCGAAGTTCAAATCTAGAAATTTTCTTTAAGTATATAAGGACTTCTATTATTTTTATATAGGAAAGGCTATATTTTTTATTGATCAGAAAAACGATTTTCTTAATTGTGTAACGTATTTAAAAGGAAGATGCAATAATTTATTAGAAGAAAATCATGATCCACAACTAAAACGTGATATGTCATACCGTGTTAATTTTACATATGATGATTTATTTTCTTTTTCCCTTTTTTTTTACTTGCAATCATATGGAAGTACAATGCAGTTCAAAAAGTGATATAGTAAAAGCAGTGTTTTAAAACCAATTTGTTCTTGACCAGTTCGAACCTGAAAAAACCGATAAAACCAATGATTCAGTGAACCGATTGAACCTATGGTTCACTTATAAAAAGAAAAAAATTTACGCAACGGATTTTTACTTATCTTCCGCAGCCTTTAAACTTCAAAAGTACGCTCACATCTATTCTTCTATTTTTCACTTTAAATCAAACAAAATCAACAAGAAACAAAAAAATCTTTTATATAATAAGTTATAGAAATATATATGAGCATCAATTTCATTAGAAAAGTTATTTCCCCAATTTCAAGTATTTTTTTTTTTTTTTTATATAAATGTTTCGTTTATAAAATTCATCAATATTTTCTCTATTCCATTAGCGATTAGCAATAAAAATATTGTTTTTGATATTGTGTTTATTATAATTTGAATTATTGCATTGATATCATGTTATCATACTTGTAATTTTGTTGCTATCATTCATTCTCAACTCAAGATTTGTAGGAAAAACAATTGGTCATGAGTTAACATTTAGTTTATGGAAATAATCTTGAAAAAATGGATAATTTTTTTTAAATAGTTGATTACATACATTTAAACTTAAATTAAATTATTATTTTGTAATGACGTCACACCGGTTGAACCAATGGTTAAAACGGTTAAACCGATCTAACCAGTAACCAGTAAGGCTACCGAGTCGATGTCTGGTCCGGTTTTTAAAACATTGAGTAAAAGCAATGTTTTTAGAATCGGATCGGACAATGAACCCGTAAGCCGATTGGTCACTGATTTTACTGGTCGAATTGGTCGGACCACTGGTCGGACCAAATGACGTTATAATAATATAATACATATATGTAATTTTAAAGTATATACAATATGCATAAAATTTAAACATTATCCTACAATTGATTAAAAATATACAAAACTTAGAATATATTTAAATTAAACCATATAATATTTATCTAACTTATATCATAATGATAATATGATACTAATTAGTAAGCTCATATCATATTTATTTAATTAACTATATAAAAATGTTAGTTAAAAATACGCCAAAGTAAGAGATTAATAAATTTTAAAATATGATTATGTATACAAGTCTAATATTCAAAATCAAATTTGAATAATATATCGATTTAACTTTCAAACTTTGACACTCTTTATCCTAAAAGTATATAGTTGGAAATAAATATCTTATAGAAAAACTTTTAATAAGAAATTTTGTCACATAAAATTAGTTTTAATTTTCATTGATAATGTGTAAAATATTAATTTGAGTTAATTATCATAATTTAATTCATAAATAAATTTGGTTACAAGTTTTCTATAATTTACAAATTTCTATACTAAAAATACAACAAAAATGATGTAGTTTAAATGGTAAGGATGTTATATTTTATTCAAGAGGCTTGGTGTTCAAATCCCTCCTTCTACCAAAGTTTTCAATTTATTTTTAATATTTAAAAAGCAGGTTCACCGATTTTGGACCGGTTCGACCCGGTTCATACTGGTTTTACGGGGTTAACCGGACCGGACAGGCCTCCGGTTCGCGGTCGAACCGGTTGAGTAAAAGATTATCTTCTTATTTTCTCATTTACACTTTCTTCTTCATTTGATGACACATTTTGATTATCATATTTTTTCAAAAATTCAAGTGTTAAAAGTAGTGAACATTTGAGTAAACTAAGATGTTATTATATTCTAGTACCATAGATATGCCACTGTCAACTTAACATTGATTTTCTTCAAAGCGGTACAAATATAGCCAAGTTAAATCGGACTAACAGTGACATAAATAGCAATTGAATCTGGTATTGCATCTCAACAAGCCAGTTAGTTTGCATCTATAATATCACAAGAAGAATTAACATGGCAAAAAACGTAGATTGACCAGAAATGGTATTTAGGAACAAAAGAATGTTATTAATCCATCTGTCAAGAGATTTTCAAAAAGCCCAATTAGTATACCACCATCTTTATCTATTTCCAACTTCGGCACCTTTGGAAAAATATGGGACGAATCAACCTTTGGCATGTTTTCTTTTCAATCACAACCTCCTACCCATATTTGCGAATCTTCTAGCGACCCCGAAAATTAGAGCCTTGGTCAAGAGTCCACGATCGAGAGTACAAGCAAGTGCAATAGTCCCACCAACAACTAGGATCTTCGATATACCTTTACCAGATGGCTTCTTTTTATCTGTAGTTGAATCAAAATCGACAAGAGATGTACAACAGCCGCTAGTGCTCTCTACTAATGAGTCTAAGAAGTTGGCCTTGGTGTTGATTTGAGCCATAGAAGCACTGCGTGAAAGTGGAGCTCCAGATGAACCCCGATGCTTCTGGTAGGCACGCAAGCCAGGGTCGATCTTCTTCACGGCACCCCACATGCCTTGCCGGATCCCGAGTTTCGCGATTTCCCTTGGAATACCCATGTCCTCGTGATGGAAAAGCAGCACCTCACAAGCAGTCATTCGACCATCTCTCCTCGATTCAGCTGCACGGATAAACCAACTCGAGTAGTACAAATCAACGCGCCTTGGTTTGTTGCGACGTGGCACGGAGGAGCATGGCACACCCTATACCATATGAAAATCACATTCAAATGAATTTAATAGCACATAATAAGATTGGAGCTATTCACTTGTCAAGACTCGCATATAAGGACATCTACAAACCCTTACACACTTGAAAACCACCTCAAAAACTTAAATCTAAAATACAAAGAACTCGAGCTGATTGAATAATTGTTTGCGGGATAACTAACAAATGATTGGTCTAGTGGAAGGGAGTAGTCTCCACATAGTGGCGAACTCAGGTGGGAAGATTCCCATATAATTAATATGTCTGACAAGTCTCAAAAAGGATTAAGTAAGTCTAAGACCTGGATATCATAGAGAAAATCCCAATTCACTTGAAAACAATGTATCAAGCAGAACAAGAAACCCACGATTGGACAGTCAAAAAGTATTTTATGCACCAAATATCAATTTTTCCTTGTGCTGAGAAAGACTACAATTATTACCACCAATCAGGGAAACAAAATCTCTCGTAGCTCTTACCAATCCAATAATTCATAAATATTTCGATATAACATTTGATATTTCACGCCAGCATACAAAATAAACTTATTAAGCCGTTTTCAAAGTATTCTCAACTAAAGGTAAGACATTGAAATTTAGCTAACAAATACCAAATATATATATTGTTATTACCTTTGTGATACAATAATAAGTTTGCCCAGATTCCCAAATCCGACGACCTATAATGTATTCTCTGTCACTACAAAAGAAGGGAAACTGCACCACAAGAAATGAATTAAGTCAATATGCCATCACCACAACCAAAATAGAATCAAATTGACACTAAAACATGGAGAATAATATCGACCCTTACCTTCCTTATCCACTGTACAACCATTGTCCCAGTGGTGGGGCATTCTTCCAAAGTTTGAGCATGTATAAGCATATCATCCCACTTTGCTCTAAACTCATCATCCCAAAAGAAATCCCTCAACATTTCAGGAGTGGCGTCTTCATAAACAGTTCTACTTCGATATTGTGGGGGTCCAATCTATACAAAAAGGCTACTATTTTAGCATCAAAATTCAATACCAAGTTAATCAAGTTGACAGAAAATATACCTCAGGATCTCTTCTCCAAGCTTGATAGCTCATATTTGGTGTCGACCTATCCATCATCTGAATCCAAGCAGGGCCTCCATCTTTTTCTTCAACTAGTTTGTGCAAATGTTGAAGATCCTCACCATCCACAACACTTGATTTTTCATTATCCAATTTCGACAAACTGAGTAATCAATCACAGATAATTCAACTAATCACTAAACAATTGATGAAATATTTATCAAACCATTAATTACAAAATAGAGTTTCAAAATTGTTAAAAGACTCTGCAGCTTACCTGTAATCAGGACTGGGTAGACAAGGCAAGGATGTGTTTTCGTTTTCGATCCCAAACTCGGAAATCCAAGAAATGCAGGTGGGAACTTGCAATTTGAATGAGTTCATCAAGGTTGGTATTGAAGAAACTAATTCTGATTTCTTTGCAGTAAAATCAACATCAACATTGAGATTAGCCCATTTAGGCTTCCATGCCCAACCCACCAAAACCCCAACAACAACAGCAATCCAAATGGGCGCCATGAACACCATGAGCTCCAATACCATGTCCCCAATTGTGGGCTTTTGCAAAATCTCAAGAAAAACAGAAACCAAAGCCATAATAATCACAAATAATTACCCTCAAGGCAAAATGAAAAAAAAAAAAAAAATTACAAACCCTCGATTCAACCCGGATAAAGATTCCAGCGACGACTCGAGGGTTAAAAGAAAAGGATAGGATAGGATAGGATAAACCCCAAACGCTCCCTAGAAAGAGGGTGAGGGTGGGGGGAGGAAGAAGAGAAGGAAAAGAAAATGGATAAGAACAATATATAAATTTAAAAGGAAAAAAATTTAAAAGGTATTAATTAATTATTCATTATAACTAATGGGTTTTCCAGAATAGAAGAAGTAATAAATAAAAAGGGATATAGAAGAAAATCTAAAGATCGAGAGATATGCGGAGAGGATAAGGATGTGAGAGATGAGCGGTAGATGAACGCGCTGCTCGGATATCCGTAGGCCCTGTTTGTTTTCTCTTCACAGAATTTCACAGTTTTCTCTCTAACATTTGGCAGCCTCTACTCCTTTTGTGGCTGCTGCCAATTACTCCAGAGAATAAGAATTCAAGAAGACTTGCCTTTTTTGTAATCTTTTTTGCTGTGTTGGTTTGATTGCATTTTTTTATGGGATTTATAGGGTCTTAGTTTTGGACTGTGATTTCCGTCCGCGTTCGCATTTTTCACGTTTGTTGAATTGGATTTAGTTTGACTAAAATTTGCTTTAGTACTAATAAAATAGAACCACTTTCTATTCATGATTAGAGCATCCCTGCACAATTTTTTCCTATCCCAGCAATGGACATCAAAATAAAGCATCATTTTAGATAAATTAAATTAAATTAAATTTATTTAGGTAACTTAACTTCAAATTAATTTATTTAATACTTAAAGTTGCAATTAAATTTAAAAATAAATAAATAAATATTCTTATCTTGCTTTGTGTAATCCAACTAAGATTTCTGACCAAAGTGCTATTTAAAATGTTAAATTAAAATAAATCTAAGTTAAACTACAATTCAATTAAAAATAAAACCTCACAACTATAATCAAGCCAAAACCAAAATTATAATCAAGCCTAATATATATAATAAAGAAAATTATTGCTGGGAAAATTCAAAAATTGGGAGGAAAAAAAAAGTATAATTGAGCCGTTGGAGTTGGCTGACAAAATTTTGGTGTCTTATGTGTTGTTGGTATTTTGATGCTAATGGAGGAATTGAGTTAGAATAAATTCAGTGTTGATGTATCTGCTGGAGCTTAGTTTTTTTATATTTCGACATCAATACGATAGTAGTTAGTCATTTTTTTTTTGAACTTTGATGCTTGCTGATAGAGTTGCTCCTAGTAAATAAAGTTTGTGATTTATATGAAGTTTTTAGGCACATGAGGACTTGTTGTGATTTTGTGGTATGTACCTCAGTATACCTCTTGGCGGGCCTTAGTGAGTGGTTTGAACTGTGGTAGCACATCGGGGGAGCCTTAAGTTATTGATCTTGAGAATGCATAGCCAACTTCTTGGTTTCAGAGCGATGTAAAGTATTCGTTTCGAGGGTCATTATTGCGAGCCCTAACTCAAGAAGACATACATTGTTCTTGCCTTTAACTTTCAATATTCTTATATATTTAGGCATCGGAGGAGGCTCCGTCAGCACAACACCAGCGTGTCTTTTTCCTATTTTGTAGGAACACAAAGTACATGTATCCATATTCTGAAGCGGAGTCGATTGGATACTTGGAGATCCATATCATGAGACTTAAACCCGCATCATCTTTCTTCTTTAGTTTTCTAACTCAATAGAGCATAAAGTTATTATTGAAGCTCTATGTGCTTCAAGCTATTCAAGAAGAACTACTTTTTTTAGTTCTCCTTTCTAAAGTAATTTGATTTTCTTTGGTAATTCGAACCTTGTTTATAGTAAATACAAGGTTTGAGCCCAATGTAGACTATTATCATTAGGCACCAGATCCTAGTTTGGACATGAATAATATTTTGGATTTAGGTCAAATTCTTACCTTACCCTTGACATACCTACTTTAGTGGGTTCGTGAGCTTCCCCTCCTCCTTAAAAGACAATATCCGCCCTGTTATTTTTCAATAGTAATTGATACACATCTTCAAATACTAATTAGGTTTGGACCAATTTATTATTTTCGCTTAAATAGTATGCATCATAGATTAACTTATTGTAGAAAATTTATCGTAATTTCATTTAGTTCGGACTATTTTATCTCCAATATAACAAAACATTGATTATTTTTTGAAAAAAAAATTGGTACAGTAAAGGGTTTCTAAAATTCGAATAAAGTGAATATGAACTTGAATCCGTTAATTATAGGGTAACTTATGGATATTCCCCCTTAGGTAAGGTCTAATTACAAAAATCCCCTTGACATATTGAATATTATGAAAATTCCCCTCAAGTTTGTCACTATCTTTCAATTAGTCCCTTACACATGAAAAGTTCCAATTTTGCCCCTAGGGAGTTATTTGTAATGTTTGTAGTATCTTATAAAATTTTAAACTTGGGTACTAATTATAATATCTAATAAATTATCAAATTAGTAACTATATATTTACCACAAAAATTGATAAAATTGTAAATTTACACATAAGTTCCAATAATTATTGAAAAATCTTATTTACGTACTAATTAACAATTTATTTTTTATAAAATAATTTAACTAGGATTTCAATAATAATATGTTAAAAAATTAAAAATTTCATTCACAGATTTAATTAATTTTTTTTTTATGTTTATAATATTAAACTTTAAACAAAAAAATATTTACACATTTAATTAAATTTAATATTTTTAATATTTATTGAAACTTATGTGTAATTTTTTACAATTTTATCAACTTTTTGTGGTAATATATAATTATCAGTTTTATAATTTATGAGATATTACAATTAATACCCAAGTTTAAAATTTTATAAGATATTATGAACATGACAAATAACACTTTAGGGATAAAATTGAATTTTTTTAGGGGTAAGAGGTTAATTGTAAGACTGTAAGACGGTACAAACCTGAGAGGAATTTTCGTAATATTCAATACGTGAAGAGGGGTTTTGTAATTAAGTCTTACCTTAGGGGATATTTGTAATTTACCTTTAATTGTAACTTGATGGAGTATAAAATTGAACAGAATCCATCGTATTAACGACCCTTATCCTACCTCAACCACAAATAAATGATGTATGATAAAACTATGAAACAATGAAAATGATCTTACATGCCTACCGTCCAATGTGAAATCACAAACTTCCTAATTTGATTAGTAGCCGTACATGGACGGGCCCGGCTCCTCTTACGCAAAGCCACTAAATGTCTTTTTTTACCAAACATTGAGAAGGACACAATTAAATTGACTAAGTGTCATTAATTATATAACAATCGATTTTTCCATTTGAGTGTAATGTGAAAATACCTCCTATACTTTGTTTAATTAGTAAAAACATTCATGAGTTATTTTTTTTTTTAGCAAAAATTCCCCTGCATTTTTATTAGTACATTCTTTGCAATATAAATGACAATTATACCACAATAAAAAAAAAAAGAAGTAAAAACACCTCTTATAACCTAAAAAACTATCAATAACCCCTTTTAAAATCGAAAAATTTGCAATTATCCTTGTATTCACTTCAAAAAATGACAATAATCTCCCTTTTGATTTATGAATTTTTTTGAACGGGACATTTTGCTAATAAAAAATAAATAAATAGGGATATTTGCTAATAAAGATAACATTTGAGAATTTTTTGTTAATTAAACAAACCACGTGAAGTATTTTTGCATTTAGCTTTTCTTTTTCGGCATAATTTTCGGACTATATATTATTATATGATTGACAAAAACCCTTGGTCGTGGTTCAAAGATGTGGAGGCATTATATAATTCAAATTGACATCAATCAATGGACCGACCACATATAAGAAAGTTGAGTTTTTATATTTCAAGTAGTTAGTTCCGACTCTTCAATCTCAGTCCCATTACAAAGTCATATGCCTTGGTTACTCTCTACGATTGATTTGATAGGGACATGACACACAGAGAATTTAATGAATCATATGTTTGCAGAAAGTAATTTAATGTGACATAACTTAGCAAAACTAGGGCGGGCAGAGTGGATATACATGTAAATTTTAATAAAACCAATATTTTCAGAACCGGACCGGACAGTGAACCGATGAGTCAACTGGCCACTGGTTTTACTGGTCGAACCGGTCGGACCGGATGACGTCATAATGATATAATAAATATATTTAATTTTAAAGTATATATAATATGCATAAAATTTAAACATTATCCTACAATTGATTAAAAATATATAAAATCTTAGAATATATTTAAATTAAATCACATAATATTTACATAACTTATATCATTGTAATATGATACTAATTTGTAAGCTCATATAAATATATTATGACTATATTTTTTTATAAACATTTAAAAGTGTAAGTTAAAAATACAACAAACTAAGAGATTAATAATTTTAAAATATGATTATGTATAAAAGTCTAATATTCAAAATCAAACTTGCATAATATATCGGTTTGATTTTCAAAATTTGACACTCTTTATCCTAAAATAATATTGAAAAGAAATATCTTATAAAACAAATTTTAATAAAAAATTATTATTTGAGTATTAATTTTCATTGATAATGTGTAAAATGTTGATTTGAGTTATCATAATCTAATTTATAAACAAATTTGGCTACATGTTTTCTGTAATTTATAAATTTGTTTTGTATTAGAAATTCAACAAAAATGATGTAGCTCAACTGATAAGGAAGTTGTGTTTCATACAAGAGGTTAGGTGTTCAAATCCCACCTTCTACAAGAATTTTTAGTTTATTTTTAACATTAATAAAATTTAAAAAATTGAAAAAAAAAAAAATTCAAAATCGGGTTGAACCGGCCCAAACCGGTTCGCCGGTTCACCGGTTCAACCCGGTTCATACTGGTTTTTGAGTCAACTGGTTTTAGGGGGTAAACCGGACCGGACCATCCTCCGGTTCGCGGTCGAACCGGTCGGACCGGCCGGTCCGGTCCGGTTTTAATAGAATTGAATAAAACTAGTATGCACAATGATAATACAATACAAGTTGATAAAATGTGCAGATTTCAGAAACTGGTAAACCAAATTGATCCATCGCGTTCTCCACTACGCTTATGATCCGCTCTTTCAACTGACTTGCACATACAACTGCAACTTCAATCGAATGAAGGGTTACCGGGCTGCGCTTTCTGTTGGGTTTTGAGTTCAACTCATGTGGTTGAATTTGATCCCTCTTAAGGGAAAATTAAGTTTACACGGAGGAACATGTAAAAAGACTTTTAATCTTCTTATTTGTTTGTGTGTACACCACGAGAGAGCAAAAACACACATTTCACGAGAGAATCAAAATGAGGGGGAAAAAAGAGGTTTTTTTGGGGCTTCTAGAAGAAATTGAAGGTTCTTTTGTCTCTTTACTTTGTGTATTTTACCTTTCAGCATTCTCATAATTTTAATTGCAGTATTTTACCTTTCAACATTCTCATCATTCTGATTGCACATTCATTTTTAAACATTTATATCCTATATATTCAGTCTTATGTAAAGAGCTCAAGTCAATCTCATGGATCAAAATTTCGTTTCGATGTATGTTTCGGTTAGCCAAATATTGAAAACTTTTCGAGACTTTTCGAAAATATTTCGGAAATACAAAGGAAAAAATGTAAAAAAAGTTACTAAATTAAGAAAAATAAGGGAGTCTCTGGCAAATAATAGTTTCGCAATTACATCTTATTTTCGTTTCGCTTGATTCAAAAACAAAAACTTTTCGACGAAAAAGATGAAAATTTTGATCCATGGTCAATCTTACTAAAATTTAAAGCTAGTCTTTTGAATTTGAGAAAGATAGAACTTAGAATTTGAGAAAGATAACACTTAGCAAATAGAGTTTTCAAGTCATCTAAAACTATGAGAAAAAAAAATCTTAGGATAAAAGCAACTAACTAATTTCTTAAGATTTAAAGTACATTTTTTGCCAAGGAGCTGAGTTAAATTCCGCTGTGCACAAAAATGTATAATTAAGCTAAGATAAGTGGTTACTTAAATTACTCTGATTGTACTTAAATTACTCTGATTGTACGCGAAGTTGACTTACAAATGATCAGTTTTGAAATTAAAAAGAGGTCTACTCACCTACTCTTCTAGATCTCTTGAAACTTGGGACCAATAATTATGGTTATAATAACCAACATATGTGCATGTTTATTGACTAATTGGCAGAGGCCCCTAAATAATACTCCCTCTATTTTTTTTTAATTTGTTGCTCTGGCAAAAAAAATTTTTATTTACTTTTATTTGTCGCTTTAGGAATTCAATGTAAAATTAAATGTCATTTTATCTATTTTACCTTTCCTACTAATACTTGTCACTAATGCTAATTAATGCTAAAATTATTTGATTAAAAGGGTATTTTGGAATTTTTGCTTAAAAAATGTGACTATTTATGATATTCTTTAATTCGTGTGCAATCTTCCAAAGCGACAAATAAAAAAAAAGGAGGGAGTAATATGTAGTCATGAGTTTAGTTAAATGTATGTTCTTTTACTAGATTCACTAAGGAGTAAGAACCTGTTTATAAACCCATTGAAAGTCCACATAAAATTTACAAAACCCAACCCAATCCAACCAATAAAAAATATATGAGTCTGGTCGATAAAGGGTCATCACATGGGTCTTGGCCCTTTTTGCCACCCTTCTGCTACCACAAATATCCGTCTATTTAACACAATAGATTTTTCATCTACATGTAATAACTGTAATGTAAAGAATGAACCAATTAAATCATTCTGCAAATAGCAACCACATGGTTTTAATAAATAGAAAATGAGAAAGTTACAACAATATCGTTCAACATTTAGCAACCACATTATTTTGGTTGGAAAATGGTGAATATTTTTTATTAAAACAAAGAAAATCAAGATCGTGTACAATCAAGCGTTTTAATCTCGCTAACAAAATAAAAAAGCAACTAATAAAAGCTCAACGTAGCTCAAAACAACAAGAAAGGCCAGTTCGATCCATAGGCCAAAAATTTCTAGGAGAAAGCAGAAAAAGATAGGTGATTGGGAAACCTTGAGTACTATTGGGAAAGATTCTAAAAGTGGACAAATTAAACCCATATCGCCAATCATTTTGGTCCACAACAAAAGCCCATAATAATGGCCCAAAGATAGTACTACGTCGTTTCACCTGTGCCTGGATTATGTTTATGTTATCCACTTCAGAAATGAAAAGTACTTTCATTGTTCATTGAAAAAAGTCGAAAAAATGGCTTCTTCGTCCCTTTCTACTTTCCAAGGTGCAATTTTTTCTAATTCCTCCAGTAATTTCAGTAATGTAAAGTTGTCGAATTTATCCTCCTCGACCCATATCACTACCAGTCTCCAATTTCTCAACAAGCAGCAAATTGCGTCGTTTTCTTACACTCCACGCCCTCTTACCGTCATTTCCATGGCTCCCCCTAAACCCGGTGGAAAACCCAGAAAAGGTATTTATTTAATACAAATATATATATATTCAATTTTAAGAAAACAAAAAAAAAAGGAAATAAATATATTGTTTTTGTTTCTTTATTAACTCTGGATTCTCGTAAATTGGCAGTGGTTGGGATAGTGAAGTTGGCTCTGGAGGCAGGGAAAGCGACACCGGCGCCGCCAGTGGGACCCGCATTGGGTGCAAAGGGTGTAAACATTGCGGCATTCTGTAAGGATTATAATGCTCGAACTGCTGATAAAGCCGGTTATGTTATTCCCGTTGAAATTACGGTTTATGATGTGAGTCCTTTTCCAAATTAATTTCTATAGTCCTAGTCCTATAGTGTTTGTACTTAGATTTTTGTTATTAATCATCAATGTTTTCACAGGATAGGAGCTTTACTTTTATCTTAAAGACTCCACCTGCTTCAGTTTTGTTGCTCAAAGCTGCTGGTATGCATCTCTTATTCTTCTAGTTTGGTACAATACAAATTTTTACATGTGAGTTTTGTGCAGTTTCTCATAATACAGGGGAGTATTGTGCATTTTCCCCTCCACAATTTCATAACATAAAAAAAGGAAAAAGGAAATAAAGGTAGTAAAATAGCTTGTGTCAGTGGCAATGCGAATTGTTGAAGGAATTAAACACATTTCTCTCGCAAATGAGTTTGTGAAAACTTACTTGTTGTTGGACTAATCACAATGTTGAATCATTGATGTGTACCACTTATCTTAATGTTTTAAAATGGTGAAAACAATTCACAAAGCACATGTTTGATTGCTTCAATCTGTGGTCTTAAATATGAGGGATTTTTTTTAGGAAAATGATCAGAAAAACTTTAGTTATTTTGCTCTATTTTATACCCAAAATAGAGCAATCTACGCCCTTCCTAACAATTTCCTTGTGCAGAAAAGCCACTGCACACAGTGTGGTGAGTTAGAGGGAAATGGGGCAGTTACTCCTATAGTTTTGTGCTTTAGATTTTTCGGTTTTTTACTTGCAAGAATGTGTGTGGCATTTTCAGATATGCAATTTAATTCAATTGGTTTAAAGGCTCTATTACTTTTCTTTTTGTGCCAATATCATTGTGCTGAATCAAATGTCTAACTATTTGAGGAAGAAAATGGAATATTAAGCAGAACTAAGTTGTGTGTCTTTATCAATGAATTTGTGCTATATGTGGATTATACTTAGAGTTGAACAATTTTTTCTGAACATTTTCCATATATGCAAGTATATAAATAAATAATGAGTTTGATTTTTGTCACCACATAGGCGTGGAGAAAGGTTCTAAAGACCCTCAGAGGGAGAAAGTTGGGAAGATCACAATCGACCAGCTACGTACAATTGCACAGGAAAAGTTGCCAGACCTGAATTGTTCGACTCTGGAGTCGGCAATGAGAATTATAGCAGGCACTGCTGCAAATATGGGAGTTGATATTGACCCTCCAATTCTTGAACCAAAGATAAAGGAACTTGTGTAGGTCTCAGTTTTTTGCCTCAAGTTGTATCTTCAAAGAAGTTCATTTATTGTTTATACATGTCTCCAAGATTTTCCTATTGGGTTCATTATCCCAAATCGATTTTTTACTAATTCAAGGCTATGTTTTCTGAGCTAATCCTGCATATATGTGTATCTATCTGTGATGCTTTAGATATTATTTCAGCCTTTTTGAGAGCATTTTTTCAGTTTCCTGTTGCTTCGTGTCCATGTTGGTGGTGTTTAGTACTTGTGCAGATTTTCATCAAAGGACAGATGATTTTAGTTCGTCCTTCTCAATTGAAGTATTTCTTAAGCACAAACTGAATATCAGGGTCAGAGTTATTTCCACATCATCTATTTATATCTACCCTAGATTTTTAAATGTGAATGAGAAGGCAATTTTTTAGCAAAGTCTTTTATATCTCAACAAATAAGGCGCAAATATTTGTTGAATTATGGTTATAAAAAAAATACTTGAATTATTTATAGTTTCAAGAGAATATCTTTTAAGAACGACTATGGTTTTAGATAAGGAACTTGTCCCACAAGGGGTTTAATCCATTTTGAGGAGCGTCAGGAACATTAAGTGAGAACTTCTCCCAACAGGGATTCGAGCATGGGTTCGCTACTTCGTAGTGACTAGTCTCTTCCACTAGATAAATTACATGTTAGTATATAGAACATGTTTACACATAAAGCATGTGACACTTATGTTGTAACTAGAAAAGTGAATGTACGTTGAACTTGTTTAGTTAATTTCAAGAATAATTTTTGTAATTAGAGTAAAATTAATTTAAATATCATAAAAATAAAGCAAATTAATGACTAATATTTAGTTTTTTTTTCTTTGTAAGAAAAATCTATTTTTTAATACATTTTCTTTTTTAAAATAATGGCTTAAATTATTGCAATAAAATATACAATGTTAATTGATTTAATTATGAGATCTTGTAAAATTTATTCTAAATTAAGATCATAAGAAATTTTTTTATTTCATGCCCTGGTCATGTACCAAGCCATCCGGCCCAACACATGATTCAAGACCCAAACATTTCCTCAACCAAAACTTTGCCATAGAGGATCTGTTCTTCCAAAGTGGTCAGAAAATCTAGAAATAGAAGGGGAGGGGATAGACCTTATATGATTTTTGCCTTTTTAGCAGATTTGATCAAGTGTGTTCCGTTTTACGAAATTTGTTCTTAGGTTAGGTAGACTTCAAAATTTCGGACTGTTCTTTTAAGTTAAACTTTTAAAGATGAAACAATTTATAAACTGGACTTTGAGTTTTCAGCAACGAATTTGACTTTTGAAAGCAGTTTTCAAACTCTCTTCCCTCTCAAGAAAATACTTGATTTTTTTTATGCATGTTGCGTTCCAAATACTAATATGCAATACACGCAAGTATACAGTCATTACAAGTAATAAAGTGATAAATGAGTGTAGAACCCACGAGGAATTGTTCGATTAAATTTTTTCTTTTTTTGGTTTCCCAAGGGTTTTAATCCCTTTCGAAGCGGGTTGGGCACATTAAGTGGGTACCTCTCCCAACAGAGATTCGAACCTGAGTCCATTATTTTGTAGTGTCTAGTCCCTTCCACTAGACCAATCATATGTTGGTATTGTTCTATTAATTACCAAATACTATCTTGGTATTTCTACTGAATTCATAAGTTAAGTAAGGTGGTGGTTTTGATATTAAAATTAAGGTGAGGTGATTATGAATAATTTAAGCATTTAACTAACACTTGAGTTAACAATAAAATAAATGTTTCTAGGATTCTATGTTACCTAGTTTAATCCAAGATAAATGACTCAACAAATAATAATTAATGCTCGTGTTTGCTATTCAAGGATTCAAGGAAGTTTGTATATATCTTTCGAGTTGCATACAAACCTATCGAGTTAGACCAATCCAATTTATGTCTAAATGGACTAAAATCTCGAAAAACTCAAACTTTAAATGGATATGAAATGACCTATGTATATATCTATCCTAGAATCAATCACAATCCAATTTCACAATCTAATTCTCAAAATCACTATGTCTAGCAATCAAGAACCAATAAATTTCACCTCAAAGTTGGCCAAACCCCAAGATGAACAATAAGCACAAATCGGATTAAAAAACACATACAAGCAATGTATCAATCATCAATTCATCATTTAATCAATGATCAAACATAGGATCAATAGAACCCTAGGAATTAGGGATCTACCACTCATATTAGGAAAAAAATAATTCAATACATCAATAGTAATCATTTTCATAATATAAATGCTAGGAAAAGAAATTAAAGACAAAGAAAATTTAGTGGTTGAAAATCCACAATAACTTTCCCCAAGCCTCCAAGAGCATTCAATGCTTAGTGTAAGAAAAAGTGATGAAAAGTTGTATAAGGATTTTTCTTAGTCTTGCCCTAATAGCAAGAGAATCCTCCTACCAAAAGTGTTTTAAGTTACCATCAAAACCATGGGAACAAAGATCAAAATACCCCCCACGATATTTATATTTACAATTTCGGATCTAGGGGAAAGTAGATAAAAATGCCCTTCATCTTCGAGAAATCAGCAATGCAGCAGAGTAGGTCTCACCGCGGTGAGCCGAAACCTCGCCTCGATGAATCTTCCAAAATGCAGGACCTCACCACGGTGAGGTTAGGGCAGGGGCCTAACTTGCTAATTCTTGTGCTTTTTTTCTTTTCTTTTCCGTTAGACCCACGTAGCTGGAAACGACTTGCACTTCATGCAACAAATACTCCCAAAATCGCTCCAAGATGTCGTTTCCTGCAAACCACGGAAAATAACAATCAATACACGAACAAAAAAAACACGAAAAATAAACAAAGGCCAAACAAAGGGGCCAAAGACGCAAAAGACACGAAAACAAGCTAAGACACACAAAACTCGGATCAAAACAAGATGTTTTGGACTTAAGGAGTCACGTAATAACGATGTTTTCACATCGTTATCAATGCACACGTGATAAACAAGAAATAAAACAGTTTTTTTGAATAGATATGTAAAGTGCAGAAAGTAAAGAACACAATGTTTATAGTGGTTCGGAAGTGATGTAATCCCCCTAGTCTACTATTCTCAGACAGCTGAGGAAATTAAATGACATCACAAACCATAGTGGCTTGAATTTGATCACTAAGTCAGTCCAAGCACGACCGGATCACAAAACAGGTCATACATATGACCATGTCACTAAGCAGGTCTACTAGGCCATATCACAAAGCAGACTGCAGAAAACAATGGTTTCCTATCACAACACTAAGTTGTACACAAGATCTGATGTTGGTTTGTGTTTTTCAACTTTGAAGCTTGAAGATACCTCTTTTCAGCACTTGAAAGTATTTGTTCGTGTGTTGTTGTTTTTCTTAATCTTGAGGCTTGTAGTTATACTAGTTAGTAATATGCTCGTTGAAGAAGACAAATTAATACTACGCCCTCCAGCTAATCCAGTCACATAAAATATGGCTCCCTGCAGAAGGCTTGTCCTGCAATTTGGCGCCTGTTGTATGGCATACTCCTGTAGCCTGACTTTGCTTATCAAATGCATTAAATGTGATGGTACTTATCAGAGAATTTTGAATTAAGGTTGATGATTAGACTTCAATACCCTTAAACCTTGATATTTTAATGCTACATTTATTTTGTTGGTTTGTGCCCATACAACTTATCCTCGTATGATGCTCATATCATTTAGTTGATCTGTTGAATCGCCTCTTCTTAAAATCTGTTGAAGTCCGTATGTTGAACTCTGTTGGGGTGCAAATCTGTTCAGAGTAGTCAACTCTTCTAAGGTTGTTGTCTGCTTTGTTGACAATCTTCATAGCTGTTGGATAATTTACTAAGCTCCTAAGTTACTTGGTTGTTGGTCTTTTCACTTGATTTAGTTAATGTGACGTCTAAGTCAATTTTCAATAATAAGGCTAAGACTTCAAACTCCATCTCTTGCATTTTAACTAGATGAATGCTTTTCTTGTACTAAGTTGTTCTAATCATATCATTTACTTAGTACATAATATTCTTTAGCCTGAAGATATATAATTTGTTCTTTGTTATCATCAAAATCTACTTACAAATTGTCTTACCTATTACAACTTCATTACATTTCAATTCATCTGATGATTTATTTAAGTTGTATAATTTGCTTCTAACAGGATCCTAGAGCTTTCCAGAACATTCTACATAAGTTCGAAAGGTGACATAATAATCTGGAAGGGTCCACACAAGTGGAGAACATGATAGAGCATTCTAAACTTCTCTAGAATATGGTAAACATTGTGGAAGACCTTAGAACCATGTTGAATACTTTAGAACATTGTACATAGTTCTATATCTTTATGCATCTTGTAGAATTCTCTAGATGATCAATCATCACTGTTAAATCGGATTGATCTCTACCATCAATTTGAGGAGGTGGTAGTATAAATAATGTAGCCATTTATTTGTAAGCATCCAAGTTTGAGTGAATTACTTAAACATTCAAGTTTTCTCAAAGCTTTTTTTTTAAAATTAATACTTAATCAAACAAATAACTGATTAAACACGATATTAATCACTACTAATAGTATACTTCATGGGTGTTTGCAAAATGAAAGAGATCATAAATTAAAAATATTTTTAGTAAATTAAGCCCACAACATAGTTTTTCAACCCTCTAAAGACACCAACATGACTATTTTCAACGGTTAACAACATAATTTTTCAACCTTCTACAGACTGGTACATGACATTTTTCAACTGCATCAAAAATTTCTTTTGCCCAATCAAAATTTCTTCATGCCCATCCAATATTTTCTGCTCACCATCCAGAATTTTCTCGTGACCTTTTAAATTTACCCCCTTTTCAGATTTAATTTCATTTATGATAGGACCACCGTACAATAATTTTTCATGGATATCCATCACCAAGCTAACAAATTGTACTATTAACATAAATCTCCCAAGATCTTTCCAATTTTCATCCGACATTAATGAGAAATCAAATTTAGTCTCATCCTTATTCTTTTCCTCTTTCGTTCCATTATATTCGTCCTTAGGGGACTATAAACCTTATAGAGTGTCTCGTCCAAGCAACTCAGTATGTAGTGCACATAAAATCATTGTGGTTCCACGACTCGATTTGCTTGACTTCCTCAGGAGTTTGATTCTCCTTAGCCACCGGTACCTCCTCAGTAAGGTATCGAGTTACGCCTAAAGTCGTTAGGTAGAACATCATCTTGTCCTGCCAAGTTGCAAAGTCGATCCCTTTGAATTTGAAGGGTGGAATCAACGGAGGGGTAGGAATGCCTTTTGGTGTCTCCACCATAATGTTGTTTGAAGCCATCTACACAGATGTATTAAACAATTAAAGATATTGTCTTAAGATTGTTGGTGGCGTTTAACAATCTGTGTAATAGAAATATACTCAACTATATTTCTTTATAACTTTAGTAATTTAAAACTGTAGTTCAATTAAATAACAAAAATAGTATATAGTATAAAACTATATACACCAAAGATTTAAATACTCAAAGTAGTGGATATTTTAAATTTGGTGAATTAAAAAAGGAACAATAACTTAGTTTCAACTGATAGTAAATGAATTAATCTATTTGAATAAAATAAACTGTAAGTAAGACTTGAATTTATTTGAATGAAAAAATCAAAGTTCTTATACCTAAAACATAAACAGAAAAATGTTTGTATATTTATAGAAAAATTATAGAAAGTTAAGTAAAAAGGTTGATCTGATTTTAACGAAAACAGACCAGAAGTTTTTAAAAATATATTTATATGATTTTAAAAACATAGACAAATAATTATAAAACTAAATGAACTCACTGAATTGATATCGGAAATGAGAAAACAAAATGAAGTTAGACTGAGGTTGCGGATGCAATCTCCTTAAGACAATATTTTCGGGCTGCCTACGGTGCACACAGTCGATCCCCGGTAGTCTCCCAAGATACAACAGTCTGACGCTCCTTGTTTGCACGAACAAAAAACCCACGGCGAACTTGAACAACCAGAACTTCGACGGATATTTAAAGTGAAGAAGAGAAGAGAAAAAGAGAGAGTAATTTTCTTGCTTTTGTGCTTATAAATTCGGAGTAAAGAATTGGCCAGATTCTTCTCCTATTTATAGCAATTGAAAGTTGTTGCTGGAGGGTCACAACAGTTCGGATTTAAATTAAACAATGGTTCGGTCCGAACGGGTGCCACCCATTCGGTTCAAAATCCGACCAGACACACCCTTTTATTCAAAAATTGGGCGGGCAACACGGATCCTTCTCGGACCTTCTAGAAACGGGTCTCGCGGATCCTGTTCGGATCACATGCGGATCCTAATCGGATCACACGCGGATCCTAATCGGATCACCCACGGATCTTTGTACAAAGTTTGGACTTTAATAATTATTGGGCCCAGATATAACTCTAGGCCCATTCATACAAAAGCCTTTCCACTTTGAAAGCTAGGTGCCCTTTTTATAACAATTTTGTAGCTCAACTTTCTCCTTCTTTTCCACGTGGGATGGAGAGACTCAACCTTCTCTTCTCATTTCATTCATTAAGGTGTAGTAATTAACGTCGGCTAATTAGACTCAATTAAATTAGCTATAATTAATCCAATTACACCAACAGTTGACACGTAGCGAATGCTAGGAACTGGAGACAAGTTAAATGTCTTGACGGTTGTTAACAAAGAATAACATTTCTTTTTTGAATGATTGTTATCAAAGAATAACATCTCGTTTTTTAATCTCCAAATTGTAGACGATTGAAGTGGTTGACTGAAGAAAAAGGGGCACTGTAGCGTGCCTTGCAGTTCCACAATAGAGCGGATGAACATCGTGATAGCATTTTCCGCTTCGATTTTGCGACATTTCGCCATTGTTCCACCAAGTATTATAATGACCTGACCCCGTGGGTCCATCGAATAACACTCGATCAATTCTTTTTGAAAATGTTAAAATACCGATTTATTTTTTTTGTTGCAAAATTATAAAAATAAAACTGACAATTAAAAGTTTAAAGATGAAGCGGTTTAAAACAAAATAAGAACAAATTAAAACTAAGTTTTGAAAGAAAAATAAATACAATTTCAATAGTTATATTTTAAAGCTGAAGTATTTACAACAAACTTTAAAAGAAAACTTGACGTGACAAGACGACAGACCCCACTGGGATAAAGCAAGATTAAGATCAATATTTGATAAAATTTAAAACCATCCACGATAAAGTTGTCCAGTTTACCAAATTAACTAAAATACCAAAATATTAAGCAAAATATTATAAAAATCGACTTAGACATTATAGGAGTTTCGAAACATCAACTCAAATGATGATCTTAAAATCAAATAAGAACTTAAATAAATGTACAACTACTCTCCGAAACTAGGGTGGACTATAACCGCAACGTCCTAACCGCACCTCGAACTATCGATCCCCAACACATGTAGCTGAGAAGATTGAAACACGGAATGCATAAGTTGATCGTCCAACTTAGTGGTTGTGGTGCGCAAGTGCATAAAACCAATAGTTGTTGATGGCGTCCTTCTCTTACCCTCCAAACCATATTCATAAAACCACCACCGAACACTCCAAGTAAGGTGCGACCCTACGTAACAGTGCGCATTGACGTCAAATGCCACTAGTTTGACATTCACTCCCCAAGAGTAACCTTCACACTTGGTTTGTGAAGCGGTCCTGTGGTGGATCGAGGTAACCCTCCGGCCCTAACCTTCCAGGTTACCCAAAATCCCGCACACAAGAATAGGGGCCTACACAGTAATAACAAACAGTACAGTAGAGTAACAATCCAATAACATGAAATCGGTAAACAACTCAATAACAATAATATACAATATCAAGGACTCATAAGCACATAGAGATTAGCATAATAATTCAACGTGTATAGTTTGTCCTAGCAGTCGAGTTCTTCATTGTATCTTACATCACATGATTGTTTATTCAGGGACTAAGTTATTGTTCTAACTCGACCTATTAGCACATTCGAGTTGACGCACGAGTAACACAAAACACTCACCTTTGTCAAACTAGATATTGTGTAAAAGACATGGTTCTGAGGATGATCTCATACATAGCTCCATGAAGCAAAGAAATATAAACGTGCAGAGGCCGGGCATATATATCTTCATGTTAATTCTTGGAGACTCCATACAAAGTATTTGGGTTAATATTATTGGTGGAGCTATTATCTTGTATAAACCAGATCTAGTGGAAAATTATTGATTTGATTTGAACCTTTATTTTTTCCGTAATTTTGGTTTGAACCACGTACAATAAGGATGCTGATGAACATTTATTCTTGAAGTTCTTATGGAGAGCACTCATAGAGAGATTGATGCAAGGAGGCTTGAAAAGGGTCTTCGTGAGATGGAGGAGGTTGTTGCAATTCATGAGTTTCATATATATCTGGAAATTAATTAAGATATTAATTATTAGCTTAATTGCCATGTCAAAGTTTATAAGCCTGAAGCTGACCTGGTGTTGGACAAAGTGCATGCTTGACTATATATATAAGGAGGGAATACAACATCGATCGGTCATGTTACAATTAATTCAGATAGAAAGGGACTAAAATACCTTTTTGTGTTTGTAAAATTGCCTCTTATTTGATGTTCCTTTTGAAAGAAACTTTACATTGTAGAAATGGAATCAATGTTTAAAAAGATCTTCATATAAGCTGAATACAATTACCAAAAAAGTTGATTATATGTGTAACAAATTAGAATGTAATTTTGGGTTTCATCTATCAGGAAATTAATTAGGTGAACTTTAATCCGAATCAAATTTAGTTCATGAGGTCCAACCCATTGACAATCAATATTGTGGAAAAATATAAATCAAAGAAAAAAGAAAAATTATTGGGCAGATAAGCTCCCTAACTTTTTTTTTTTCTGTGATAAATAAAAATAATGTAAAATCCTATATTACTGCTGGGCTTTGCCGACATACGCGCGTTACGGATAAAAGTACTCCTCCTTTTTTTTTTCTTTTTTCTTTTTCTTTTTTTATGTATATGGATTTAATTGTATCCAAATTAAGTCCAGTAGCCCACCTTCCGCATAAGGCCCAACTGCCGTTTTTTGCAACACACTTAATAATAGTAGTATATTATTATACTACGTGAAAATGAATGAATTAGAAATACATGTACAACTCAATTCAAAGAACATATTTAAGCTAGATTTTGTAGTCATTTTTGTCTTGGGGGCATAATTTTCTTGGTTTTTCTTGACGAATGAACTACTCCATATAAAACAATAAAATACAGAGAAACGCTACAAACAAATATCGTTTTACCTTGGGCCATAAAATGATTGAATGGGTTGGGATAAACTAGATAACAATGTTCAAGATTATGAATTTATGATGCGATATGGATACAACATGATTTTAACACAACTTCTCACGACGGCAACACAAGTTTTATAATAATAATATCAAAATTCGATTAATAACACTAATATATTTAAAATCTAGTAAAATTGAATCATATTTTAAATTTGTCAGTTTTTTGTCCAAAATTTTGTAATATCATGAATAACTTTGATACATCCAACACAATATATATATATATATATATATTACCACTGAATCTTGAAATATTACAAGAAGAACTCTGTCTTTGCCAACACTTCTCTAGCCATATAAAAATGTTTCCACACAGTTGTCCAAGGTGTGTCCCATACGTATTCAATATCTTTAATTTTTATTAATTTTCATATACGCCAAATGTTATGTTGCGCACGATCCGATCCGAGGTCGAGCTATGTCCGTGCCTCTAGAATGTTCAACACTACTACTTAGTTCAACTTTTAGGAGTGTATGTTCATGATAAGTCTACTTTAATGAGGTTCGGAAAAAGTAAATTTGGTTATTGCGGATTAAAATTAACAAATTAAAGCCATGATAAGCCTTAAACATTTAGTCTCGGTCCAATCCTCTTTTTAGAGCAAAGTTTATTGTTTATATAATTAGAGAACAAACCCAAAAAGCCTAAAGAAGGCCATGTACACCCACCTAACAGGATATTCAATTTTGGTATGCTAAAGAGGAAAAAATACAAAATATGTTTAGTATAAATGCAATGCAAAACGCATATTCTAAGACATGTCATGCATTTCCACAATTATGCAATATATTTATATGAGCTATCGAAATTGAATGAATTGCAAGAACGTGGAAGCAAATGCAGAAACGCGCACAAATAAAAAAAGAGAGGCTCTCCCAAACAGTAGGCATAATTTGCTTTGCTCTTTTCCAGACCAAGTCCAAATTCAGATTTACTACAACTGTAATGCATTATTACTTATTATTTTTATTATGTTAACTAAAGTTACAATAATCTATACCCGATCATTACCCCCAAAATATGCTACCGCGTTTCCACGTGGAGTTGACCGGTACTCCAGTTTCCTATATAAAGGTTTCAAAATTAAGCCATTTTATGATATCAATCCTCTTTTGAGCTTTCTCACCATCTTCAAAGTTTCCATCTGCATCCAGGTTTGTTATTTTCGTTAAATTTTCACTGATTTTAATTTCTGATTACTTTTTTTTTTTTTTTTTTTTATGATTTTTTCCTGGCTATTACTAGTTTTTGGAAATTTGAAAACATAGATACATACATTTTGATTTCAATGAGGAGTCAGTTGCCTCATCAGATCTATCCACACAAGTCTTGATTTTACATTTTATTTCTTTATATAACATATATTGTAATGATGTCCCATGATTTACTACCTTTGATAATTAATAATCAATTGCACACATAGAGTCTTATTCCTATTGCTTTTTTTTTGTGGAAGACATTTGTTATTATGAATTTGAAATATTAACTCAGAAACAAATTCATCTGAAGATAAATTTAGTTTCTATGTTAATAATTTATTATATATAAATATATGAATCCAGGAGAAAAAAATGGAAAACGAGACCGATGCTTCACCTCAAAGGCGTGCTCCTCGCTTAAATGAGAGAATCCTCTCTTCTATCTCAAGGAGATCAGTTGCTGCTCATCCTTGGCATGATCTTGAGATTGGTAATTAATTTAACACCATATATATATAACAATTAAATATATATATATATATATATATATATATATATATATATAGATCAACTCAAATGTCTAACATATATATATGCATCTTTTTGCAGGACCTGGAGCACCTGAAATTATCAATGTTGTATGTAATCTTTATCCATAATTTACATCTCCCAACAGTATTTCCATCTATCTCACAAGGGAAAATTTCCAATTTATTATATTAATTTTATTTATTTCAGGTGATTGAGATACCAAAAGGAAGTAAGGTGAAGTATGAACTTGACAAAAAGACTGGTCTGATCAAGGTCGATCGTATTTTGTATTCATCGGTGGTCTATCCTCACAATTACGGTTTCATTCCTCGAACACTATGTGAAGATAACGACCCCATGGACGTACTAGTCATTATGCAGGAGCCTGTTGTTCCTGGTTGCTTTCTCCGAGCCAGGGCAATTGGCCTTATGCCTATGATTGATCAGGTATTTATTACTAATTAATTTGCCAAACCAAAGGAAAGTACTATCAAATTTTTTATTTACTTATAATTTTTTGGAATTAATTAATCAATCAGGGAGAGAAAGACGATAAGATAATTGCAGTATGTGCGGATGATCCAGAGTATCGCCATTACACTGATATCAGCCAGCTACAGCCTCATCGTTTAACTGAAATCCGTCGCTTCTTTGAGGATTACAAGAAGAATGAGAACAAAGAGGTGGCAGTGGATGAGTTTCTGCCCTCTGGTACTGCTAAGGATGCCATTCAGTACTCCATGTAAGATTCAAATTTCATTTTCGTAATTAAATGTATAATAGTTTATGCGTGTTTTTATTTAACGTTGTTAATGTGATTATGCAGGGACCTTTATGCTGAATACATCTTGACTACCTTGAGGAAGTGATTAAATGGATTCAAGGGCGACGCATCATCTTCCTTTACTGCTGAAGGAAGATCTTACAATTTTCATTTTTCCCTTTTCCATTTTGTAACGGAAATTCCAGAAGTTCAAGTATAATTGCTGTTCTGCATTTTGTTTTTTCTTCAGTAACTTACCCTGTTCTCTCTATGATATCAAGAGGGTATATGAATTTTGAATAGTGATTCTGTTCATTTTGTTAATTTTTTATGTAGTCCGAAGTTACTTTCTACCTTTTGCTTTTCACATGAAAATTTGTCGTATTTCCAGTTATAACACAAATGGGTATGGTTACTGCAATCATAATTGTTTTTGTATGAGTAACTTTTGTCTTTGTGATTGATTCATCATAATGCTACTGTTCAACAGAGAATTTGATTTCTTATTAAAAATATAATAAAAATTGAACGGAACCCTTAACTCAAATGGCATGTTAGGAAGGAGTGGTTTCTCTTATTTTGAAAGAGATACCACCCTACCCTTGCCTTAACTCAATCCAAGCCATTGCAAACCATGATGGGGTTATGGATTGCACCGTTCGAGAACTGGTTGAAGAAATTCAGATAAATTATTGAGCGTATTAAATGAAGTGGAAGTTCAAGTTTGTACCACGGCTCTCTAATCGTGCAACCCACTATTTGAGCCTCGTTATCACGACGGTAGAAAATTGTCTATTGATTCTTTTCCTTTGTGTATTTTTGTGAGCGGGGTTCCCAATTGTTGACTCTGTACGTTACACCGTTTTCAGTTTAATGAGATACGTTTAATTAATAGAAGAAAAAAAAGGAGAAATCACCCATTTACCCAGAAAAAACCACAAAGAGAGACTGATATTCACCACAATTTCATCCATAATTGAGGGCTTAAATGTGAGGGTTGAGTGATTATTTAGTATTACAAGATAGTATGTATGGGTTATCTTCTACTTTTCATGAAATAAGTCGGCCCCTGGTCATTTCAAGTCCTTGATTTGGGACATTATAGTAAATATATCATGTCAAGGCAACTGCCTATACTAGTAGGTCATGATTGTGAAATTGATGATGAGACAAGGATGCACAAGAAGAAATGGAATCGCATCTTAGATTGAAAAATTACAAAACTTCTAGGAACATTGTTGGATCACATCTTAAAAGTACGACGAATTATATTGTGCACAACAATTGCAATTGCAGCACCATTGTAGCACATAACAAGATAACTTGGAAGAAAACATTGGCCAAAACAAAAAATGTGAATAGTACACAAATGTTAATTCTCTTCTGCAGTTCCTTAGACTATCAAGTACTTAATTCAATAGAATCGTGGAGCTTTCAACGCTGGCTAAAGAGTGATCGACTAATGATACCGGTGGCTTCAATGTAACGCTCAACACACCTAGAAATGCAACTAGCCTCACCTCCACTCAAGCTACTACCAGGTTTAGTGATACACTTATCAAAGCACTTTCCTCGCACTGTCTGCATAGCCATTAAAAGATTCAAGTCATTACTTCATTATGCAAATAACCATAATCACCACATTAGGAGAACCATAAGCATAATATTAGTTTCAACATAAAGAAAAATTGCCCTTGGATAGATAGATGATCAATTTTGAGAATAATCACCTTCTATAGTAACAATTCACATAATGAGCCAGGGCATAGTCGTCATTACTAGTACTCATGCTCAAATTGCTTGTAGCATGGATCAAAATTTCCAACGTTCCCGTCGAAAACATCGAAAAGTTTAAGTTTTTGAATCAATGGAAACAAAAATAAGGTGTAGTTTTGAAACATTTTGTTTGCCTATTTTTTTCTTAATTGTGTAATTCCTTCACAATTTTTCCTGATATGTTTTCGAAATGTTTCCTATATTTAACTGACATAAACATATACTAGAAACGAACTGGTAGCATTCCAGAACCGTGACACATATCTTAAATTCTAAGAAATTCTAGCCAAGGGTCCTTTGTTTTATAAGTAAATATAAATATATTGTATCTCTATATGTAGCACTAGTTACATAACTTAATCTTCTTTAAAGTTGCACAAATATAAACATCATAGTAAGATGATAGAGGCAACAATACTTTTCAGCAACAACTGTGGGATTATAGTTAATAGTTAGTCCTTTACTATTGATTGGCAGAATTCATGCAATTTGATCATCCTCAAACCATGAAAAGATATGCAGTTGCTATCTTACAGTTCTCTACAATTAAAACAAGTTACATTTTCAAGGCCATACATTTCCTTCTGTCCACCCAGTCAACCAGATTTCAATTCATATCAATCAAATTAGGTGTGAAAAATAATTTCGATTTAGAGATAATCACCAAACAGTACAAATTAATTCAATAATGAGAGTAATTAAAATGAGATTACCTCGAGGAATTCTTCAGCATAGGCCTGAGCAAATTGGACCTTAAGGTTTTCCATTAAATCCTCCGTTGAAATCTTTGGAGATGATCCACTTGAAGGGGACGAGAATGAATCCATTTCTCCTTTCCTCTTTAGCTTTTTTTCGCCCTCTTCGTTTCTTGTGTGTTTCGTCTCTATTAATCCAAAACCCTAACCTCAATATAACGTTGTCGTTTATATATCTGTCTCTAAAACCCTTAGGCCCACGTAATCGCCAATTTTTTTTCTTCTTATTTTTATTAATCTGTTAAAAATGGGTTGGGTTTAACTCATGTTTTTCAAATATATATTACAAAATTTCAACTTCAATGTAGAAGAGTTTAAAAAATTTATGATGATACTTGATAATATTTGTATAACACACATGATAGAGCATTGAAGAAAAGTCACAATTAATCTATTTATAAGAAAATAATATTTCTAGTGAAATGTTTAGATGGATGATTTGAAAGTATACTTTATATCGTAGTTTTGTCCATATTTTGTTATTTTATATTAATTTGAATTTTTAATTAATGATATAAAATAATTTATTTTCTTCAAGTTGCGGCGTTAATTATAGTTACTACATTATTTAAGTACTCTATTGTGGTCCGTTTAGATTATCTGGGAAGGTAACTGGACTATTTCTAAATAAAACAAATAAATGGGCTAGCAATTGATTTGGGCCTAGAAAAGTAGCCAAGAAGACTAGATTATTTAAGATCCAAAATTAGAAGAGGGAACTGGATCAAATATATTATCATATGGGCCACAAAGTTTGATTGGCACTTGTCTAAATTTGACCTAAATTTGAATCATTAGGTTTCAAGTTTTCAACACACAAAAATCAGGTTTTACTTCAAGCAGGCTTTTAATTTACATAGCACATATGTGATGATAGTATTAACACTGTATATTGTTTGAAAAGTAAATCAATTGTGTTGACAACGTGAATGCCGTGCATACATAAATAAAATCTTTTTTCTTTTTCTTTGAGGGTCATAAATAAAATATTCTTAGACCAAGTAGATATAAAGCTGTATATATTTAAACTGAATTCGTATCAGCTTATTCACGTGTCTAGTTTCAAATGATTAATCTCGAATCCTTGACATTAATTGTAAATATACTTGTGAGCTTACCCAAAAAAAAAAAAAAGGGAAAAGGACTATAGGGAAATAAACATGTGTGAATACAACAAAATAAAATATATTTATATAATTTTGTCAAATGAGAGGGACGTCCCAAATGAAATCATGAAAAAAGGATTTTGAATGTAATCAACTTCGAAATGAATTGTCTCGCTTTTATATGTATTTTGGTGTTCTATGAAAAATCAAACAAGTAACATTTTCTAGTTTAAAAAACAAATTTATGCTCCCTCAATTTTCACAAAAAATAGAGGGAAAAATACTTTTGATACTAAACTTTAGTCCAAAAAATACATTTGGTACCAAATTTTTTGAAAAAATACATTTCATACCATGATTCACATCATCTTAACACATTTACTTTTGCCGTCAATTTTCGGATGGAATTCCGCATGTATCGTCAATTATGGGTCTTTAAAACCCATGCATGTTTTTCCTCCCATTGTCAGCTTAACGAGCACATGGGCAGCACGTGTTGAATTTCGTCCGAAAATTAACGTCAAAGCGAAATGCGGCAAGATTGTGTGAATCATGATATGAAATGTGTTTTTTCAAAAAGCTTGGTACCAAATTTATTTTTTGGACTAAATTTTGGTATCAAAAGTGTTTTTCCATCCAAAAAATATCATCTCAAAAAATTATTTTGTCTCTACACAAACTCTTCTTTGATTTGATATAAAGTAGCATATCTTTTATATAATTTATCTCACATAACAAATATAATTTGACATAACATAATCTATCTCTTACACTATTTCTTTTATTTTCATAATCTTTAACTAAAAAAATCTACAACAATTATTTTTGAAACCACTTTCACAAAACCTAAATAAACAATATTTCACAAATTAATATATTTTCAGAAATCTCTACTTATTTCAGAAACTACTTATAGCAATGCAAGACAAACATGGCCTAAACGTCTTATTCAGCCATAATATTTTTTGATTGTGATAAGGTCGGTCATATTTGAATTCTAACTCATGCATGGACAACAACATATATATGGCAGTACAAGTTCCATTTTCCTTCCACCAAGAATCATTCAGAATGTTCTATCCTCTACATAAAAAGAAAACTTTTCATAATTTCCTTTGCTTTTCTTTTTATTCTTTTTTTTTTTTTTTTTTCATGTGTGTGTGCAGGCTAATACATAAGATCGATGGTGAAATTTGGAGTTAGTGTAGGGGCGTGGTCCAGAGCCTATAAAGCCTATATATTTATATATGGATACGTAGCCTCCCTTCATTAATTTTCATATATTGTACACATGCCTTCCAGCTCTCCCTACCCACAACCAATTACATTTTCTTACCTTATCTCTTGATTAAATATTTTTCTTATATATATATAGTTTTTCTTTCTTCTTAAAATTGTACTAATTGACAATATACGACGTGTTTTTATGCAAGATCAGAGGTGGAGCCTCAACAAAGACATAAACCCATCACGCGTGTATTCTTGAACCGGACTTAATTATATTATTTATTTTCAATGCATGCTATATATATATATATATATGTTAATTGGACAATGTGTTATTTGATTCGACTCGTAATTTATGTACACCTCTAGTGTTTTTTCAGAAAATTATATTTTTTATACCAAATTTATATACATACACTACAAGAAATAGGTGTATCAACAATACATAAAATGTAGTAACGGATAGTTCAAAGTCGTTGCTAAAACTAAACCACCAAGACTTTACAACGATTTACATGCATAATTTGTGGAGAAGTAGCGAATGTATTCAATGGTGGAGCTACAACCATGCTAGGGGGGTGCATGGACCCCCTGAATTTTAATGCTTGTGCAATTATTACGTGGGATTGTAAAGTTTGTCACAAGAAACATTAAGTGAATTGACAATTTTATCTATAGAAAAAAATATGTTACAATACTAAAATATAAAATTTAATCAATACTTTTTCATGTACTAAACAAGAAACATAAATTTAAAATGATAATTTTTTTTACAATATAATGCCCATTTTAGATTTCGCATAGGCCCTCAAAAAGTCTAAGGACGACCCTTTACTTGTCTATTATTTCTTTTGTCTAGATTTTGTACTCTAGTTGTGATAAATTTTTGTATTGCCAGTTTGGAGGTTGGGTTTACTTCCACCTTTCTTTCTTATTTCCTCCTTTTTTTTTTTTTTTTTTTTTTTTTTTTCCCGAATACTTGCACCGTTCGTTCTTTCGACTTGGTGTAAAAGTAAAAGAAAAAAGTTGTTCATGCATGGTGAGGGCTTGAGCAAAGTTAACAATTTGCATTCATAAGCTCAAACATTTAAATGGATATTGTAATTTTAGTGAAACGATAATTAATTACATTATACATGAACATCACTGAACTAAAAAAAAAAACATATTTTTACAATTGAGTTACAAAGAAAATAAATTACTAAACACCACTATTAAAAAAAAATCACACAAGTGAGAATCAGAACCTTATATATGCTTGAAAAGATCAATTCAATACCAACTCTAACGCCTTAATTAGTCAACCATTATGTGAAACAGTCAAATTCAACTTGTGGTTATATTTAATTATATTGGTTGGAAAAGGATGATTTAATTATGAGCACAATTAGTTGAAACATATATAGCCCCATTGGATGCAGTTCATTGCTTTTACTTCTATATGTTAATTGGCTAATTAAGAAAGTGATATACCATTACAAACTGATTATTTTGATAAACACCTGCAGACGTCACCTTGTTATGATTTGATGACGAGAAACTATAAAGGAGTCTAATTACCGATGACTAAAGTCTTTATTAATTCATTTCCTAATAATACTTTAATTTATGAGATTTATAATATCGCGGTCCCACATTTTTATAGCAATAAATTTGTATATTTCAGCTTGCTTTGTGCTTAGTGATTGTATTTAAGAACTTTAATTTGGATTTCATGTCATTGTCTACAAATTAATGTCAAGTGGAGGCTAGTCGGGTGCTGTTTTTCTCTTGTTTTGTAATTAGTCAGGGTGCTAAATAACAATTGATGAAGTTTGTGGTGAATTAACAAATTGAAATTGGGAACAAACTGAGCATGTGAAAGTAGAACATGGGATGCTCATATATGGTTTAAACGGCCTATGAATTAGGAGCTAAACATTGGATTAACAAATTTGAGTTTTAACTGTCGGGGGAAAAACTGTGCATAGATGAATAGTGGTATTCTAGAAGAGAGCGAAAGACAAAAACACCCCATATACTTTGTCGAACTTCCAAAAAATTCCCTGTGTTATTTCATCGGAAAAATGGTGTTTCCTAGTAGTAAAATTTAAAGATAATACCACCCATCCTAATGCAGTTGTTTCTATAATTTAGGTATGTATTGGAAATGAGTTTACAAATTTATAATTGATATATCTTTTAAAAAAAATGGTAATTAGTATACTATAGGCAAAAAATCCTTTTTTCATACTATAGAATTCCCATATTTCAGTTTTCATACCAAACTCGCAAAAAACATACTCTGATAGACATTACAAAGAGATATTTTCGTTAGTTTTGTTGATGGAATTTCCACGTGGCCGTAAAAAATTAAACTACTAATGTTTTGTATAATATTAAGATTAATAAAAATGATTAAACTTTGGTTATTTTGCGAATAGACTCCTACCTTTTGGCGATTTTACGAATTGACACATGTCTCCTTCCTCACTCACAGTCACCATCCTCTGGTAGTTGTTCGCCGAAAATGACAAAGGGGTTTTATTCGTCTCTTCACTGCAAACACATAAGTATAATAAATTTCAAATTACGTTGAGTGAATCGTTCAATTTTTGCATTTGAAAATTTAAATTTCGAAATCCTTTTCCTCACAAATTTCAAATCGCGATTACGGCCATGTTTCTCCACCTTTTTCAAAGTTTTTTGCATCATCTTACTCCTTTGGACTTGGGCTTCAATCTCTATGGTTTAATTCCCATCGACAAAACTAATGGAAGTATCACTTTTGTAACGTCTGTGAAGAATTGATATGTTTTTGGCAAGTTTGGTATGAAAAGAGAAATATGTCAAGTTTCATGATATAAAAAATGAATTTGGCCGTATACTATAACTTTAGTATCAATAATTTATAGTGATATTTAAGATAATTATATATTCGAGCTTTATTCAAGTTGTGCCTTGTAAGGCTCAAGTTCGGCTCATAAATTGATCATGTTTAATTTATGGTTCAAACTAAGTCCGACTCATAATTATTCGGGTTCGGATCAAATTTAATGGGGCCGAACCATCGGACTTCGGGTTGACCCGACTCATGATATTCCTAACAAGCTGGTTGTGCACAATATTTACAACTCCTAATAAATAAACAATAGTAATAAATATGCATGTACAATTTACTTAAGTATATACCGAAATTTTCTACTCCATTACTTAAGCATCATATCCCTAGTAAAATCCAGCATATAATATTCTTCCAATTGTGTAATTATAAAAGTTGAACAAAGTCATATATAGTGGAAGATCTTTTGGAGTACATTAATTTATTGTGTTGAAAAAGTAAAGAAAAAAAAGGAGCTGGCAAAGCATAGTGATTTTCCCAGTTATTTCTGTGGCCATATATAACTTTAGAGAAGTATTAATAAATGGACGAATTAAAGTCAAAATAGCGATGAAGGATGAGTAATGGATCGGAGTAGTATATATTCTCCCACATGTGGATCATGTAGAAGGTATCCCTATCTTTGCAACCTGGGTAGGTAAACTCCATCAATTACATATATGATATATATATATATATTATATTATATACCCGCCGGCCTTTTTCAATATGTATATATATCTCTACCGTCGATCAAATAATTAATTAATAAGATACTCTTCCAGCTTGTCAAATTCAATTCAAGACCCTGCAGTGTACATATGAATATATATTTAGTCTCTTTTGTGGCCTGAGAAAATGATTGCACACATCATGAGTCATGTCCATCATATATACTATACAATATTATTTTCACATAAATGTTGTCCCAAATACTACTACTCCATTTCCCAATTCCTTTTCTTTTCTAGATCTTTTCTTTTCTAGATAGTTTAATTTGACGGATATATTTCTATATTTTTATGCGCGCGTGTATCCTAGCGAGAAATATTGGTTAATTAATTATGTATGTATGTTAGGGTCAAGTCACATTACAACTTTTATGTAAGAATGGTAGTTTCAGAAGAAATTAACTACAATCTTTAATTTTATGGTTCTCGAACAAATAAAAGCAAAAAAGAATTAGAACAGCTTATTATTAATTTACTATCTATAATACTCAAAATTTAACACTATGGTTGTTTAAAATATACAGCTAGTGTATATGTATATGTATAATTAAGTTGTTATGTATACTATTATCATGAAAAGCATTCTTTCCGGTACAAATTTTCAGGCAACTACAATTATACACTACAAATATTCATAAGTATCTCTACCATTACCAGATATAAGATTGTAAATCTTGTAAAATATGCGATATTACCATAAAAGTTATCTCTCACTTTCTTTCTATTACATTTTAACCTTATTGATTTCGGTTGTAAGTTTATTTATACTAACTATATAATAAACTATTTAACATGTAAAAATTTACATAATTTTTGTAATTGCTACGAAATTAAATTTACACTATTTGAATTTTTACGTTGTAAGAAAAAGAAAGCATCTCAAATATACAAATTTATTGATAGTAATAACTAATGATATTTTTTTTTAATTGCTCTCAATTTTTTTTTCTAGCTAGTTGCTGAATCCTCTACGTAATTAATTACGTACTATTATAAATCAACTTAATCAGTTTCTATTATTAAGCATTAAGCGCTAGCTATAGCCAGGGGCAACCCTAGTTGAGTTAAAGTTTGTGGTGATGGACCACTAGTGGCCATGTGTGTTGGACTTAGCTGAATTTTGCCGGAATGGTCCAAAACTTGGAAATTAAAATTTATATATATATATATATATATATATATATATTTCATTTAGTCGAAACTTCAAATTTTGGTGCGTAATGATTGGGGCAAAGTTTTAGGTGGCAGAACATAATCAATAAAAACTGGTTGAAAATTTTACCGTCCTATACACAATTATTTTCCTATAAATTAATATTTTCATACAATATAGTGATATACATAATTGTAACAATATATACAGCTAGGTAGGCTAGCTAGTGATTTTAAAGAATAGGAGTGAGTTAATTACCTGGGGGCTGGCATATTTTCCTCCAGGGGAAACCAATAATAATTAAACCGTTAGTATTTGACATGACATGGGATGCTACATATTCGGCTTTAAAATGTCCAAATTAATTAACTAGGGCTTCTGCCCACACTTCGGTATATATATATATATATCTTATTTCATTTGTGACGTGTCGACTTATTTTACTTCAATATATGCATGCTAGACAAGTATTTTTCAGGAAATAATGACAAATATTCTTCAGAAATGGTGGTTTCTTAAAGTTAATTAATTTAGGACAGACTCCGTAAATAAATAAGAATTTGAGTTTAATTAATAAGATATTGTCCAATCTGATTTTTCTTAACGAGCTTAATATTATATTCAAATTAGAAATAGAATTAAGTTCAACTTTTTGTTCATCACATGTCAAACTCAACCAAACTTTAATAAATCAAACTCTCACTGAGTATTGATCAATTTGGTTTGATTTTTTAAAATCAATAATTAAGAAGAAGATGAAGATGAAGGCTAATTTTTTTGATGCCATAGTTGATAATAATTAATGATAACATATGAAATAAAGGGTGTGGGTAGGAAGACAATGATGCATGTAGAGATATAACCGTGCGATGAATATATGAAGATATTTGAATAATGGGTGGATGGATTTATTAAGGAGAATATGTATGCATTTATATATCAGAAAAATATATATATATATATATATATATAGTATATTAGTATGTGTGCTTTTTATTTTTCCAACTGCAAATAGAGGTATCGAAATTGGGCACTTGTTTCCTCTCCATTTTCACTACCACTAATAAATAATGATCCCAATGGTCCATAGCTCCGCGATACCTAGCTAGCTGGCTAGTCCATATAACAATAACATGCACAAATTGAAAAAGAAAGAGAGAGTTCAGAAATTTACATGTATTTATGCAACGATGATATATATATATATATATATATATATATATATATATATATATATATATGTATATGAACACCACCTTTCATAAAAAAAAAGAAAGTTAAAAATAAAAAATTTGTGTGTATATGAATACATAATCAAAACCCAGTGTGTTTTATATATTGGGTCGAGACTAGCTAGAAATGTGGTCCTGAAACACTGTGCTAGACTGTATGCCTTAAGATATTAGCCAACTGGGACGAAATGGAACCCCCCACGCACACAAAAAAAAAAAGAGAGAGAGAATAGTATTAATTTATACTATCTTTTTCTTTGTCCTTCTATTTATTTTCTTTAAAAAAAAATTACTTATGTAAAATTTATGAACTTGAATAAGTTTTATAGTTATATTATGACCAACATACAAAATATTACGAGCTTAAAATGTAACAATTTCATCTAATAAATTAATTAAAAGACTAGATAGTTTGATTGGGTACTCTAGCAAATTAGACATTAAAATGTGAATATATATAAATGAAAAACATGATAATTCGTTCCAATCCTACCTATTTTAACTCATAATCCGTCGCACAAGCCATATTGGTGAAAATCCATGGATCACGATTTTAATTAAGCCGCTAAAAATATTATTTTCACTATGATCAGATTGATGCAAAAGTTGTAATTGAAAATATTAATCATGAGTTATTGTCATTTTGAAAATATCTACAACGAAGTATAGTCACATAGTAATTTACTAATGCATATTGTACTATAGCATCATTGAGAAACACATACATTAATTTGTGTTTGTTTTCTTATGTGCTTGTCTGATGTTTGTAAATTATAATTATATAAACGTGTATATATGTGATGACTTGAAGGAAGGAAGACCTAGCAAATTCTACCAAAAGTAAACAATTGATTACTAATTGTACGGACTAATGGGACATCAAGTCAATATTAATCTAACCATCCAATTGACCAACTGCTTATATTGTTGCTAAATTATTTGGTATAGACAGACCAGACTTGTATTATATTAAATTAATCTATTAATTAATACAGGCCATTCGGACAAAGCATTTAATGAACTGAACCATAGATGTATATATAGGAAGAGGACTAGAAGATGAAATAATAACAATAATCATCAACACACACAATCAATAATTCATCCCTGGCAGCTATCTAATTATCACCTACATTAAATTTTTTTTTTTTTCAAAAATATAGCGGTTGACGTGAGTTTAAATCTTTGTATCCGAGTCTAAGCAATTGGATCCGACCGATTCCATATCTGAAAATGTTAAACTTGTACTTGTCTTATTGTCTTATATGTAATTAATTTGGGGGATAAATGCAAAATACTCCCCCGTTTTATGTTAAACCTGTAAGATGTTAAACCTGTAAGAAACTACCCTGTGAAATTTTTATTACGCCAAACTTCTTTGTACTTTCAAAAATCCTGCAAAAAAATTCAATTTATAAAAAAAATAGGTCGTTTTTTATCGATATATTTCAAGAAACCATTTTTAAAAAATTTCACTTGAAGTTGTAGGGACCAACTTGAAGTATTTTAAAAATGATTTCTTGAAATATGTCGATTTAAAACGACCTATTTTTCACAAATTGGGTGTTTTTTGCAGGGTTTTTGAGTACAAGGAAGTTTGGCGCAATAAAATTTCACAGGTAGTTTCTTGCAAGTTTAACATAACACGGGAGAGTATCTTGCATTTTTCCCTTAATTTGGATATATCTCGTCAGTATTAAAGTAGAATTTATGGGAGATGAATACACTTTTCATACTATATTAGTATATTTTATCCCACTTCAAACATTTGGTAACAAGTTTTTTGAAAAAATACATTTGATATCATAACTTAATGGCTTTTGACAAATTAATTTTTAATTTTCTTCGACCGTCAAAATGTGATATCAAATATGATTTTTCAGAAAATTTGATATCAAATATGTAAATAAGATAAATGTAGAGTATAAAGTGTAATTCTCTCAATTTTTCGTATGCCCCAAATTTACGAGATTACCAAATTAATCACAATTAGGAGCTCGTGGCATAGAAAACAGCTGGCTACTCTGCCCCTTGATTAAAGAAATAAACACTAGGAGGAAATAATAATCACTACCAAATAGTACCTAGCTATGTATATATATATATATATATTTTATAATATATATAGTGGGAATAGCATAGTATAAATATTTGTCTATAAATAGAGACAGAAACATGTATATGCATACATGGTAGATGACAAGGAAGAGTTCACATGAACCCAACCAGATAATTAATGGGCCCCCACCTCCCCTCCCTCTCCCCCCACGTATAAAAAGTGAGAGAAGAAAAATTGGTAGAATTATAAATTCAATGAAAATGGCCTAACTTGAGAAGCTTCCCGGGAGCCACCCCCACTTACTAAGAAAAAAATGACCTTCCTGCACACACACAAATACACACACATATATGTATATATATACTTATAATATAAAATATACGTATATTCTCTCTCTCTCTCTCTCTCAATTCTGAAGTCTCAATCTTCTTACAATTCCATCTTCTTTCCTCTCTCAATATATATATTCCAGAAAAGGTAAAAAATTAACTAGCTAGTTGAAGAATATATATGAGCAAATATCATCACAATATAATTAAATCTTGCTTTTGAATCTTTTCGTTGGTCAAATAAGAAAGCACCGACCCTTCCATTTCATCCCTTTCTTCATATATATAAAAATTAATTCCCAGAAAAATATCTCTTCAACCCTAGCTGCTGCTGCGGCTTCTTCTGCTTTCTTTTTTGGAGTTACAGTGCGAATAGAAGGCATACATAAATGTGGATCGAGTTGGATGATGAATTAATTTGTTGTTGAATCTGTCTTCAGCTCATAAATTCATTTTCATTTGTATAGACGACGACGACGTCGTCTCTTCCTGTCTGTCCTGAGAATTAAGCAGATCTGTCAGAGATTGAGTTTTGACAATGAATAATTTTATGTCAGGTAGGTTTTATGAAGAAATGACTTCTAGCACACCTATGTCAATGTCCTCTTCCTCTTCCTCATCTTCACTTCACCACACCTACAACCACCTCCAACAAGGTGTCGGAGTTGGAGTCGGAGTCGAAGATTCGTCGGATGGTCTTATGAGACAGGACACTAGTAACAATTCTCCTCATGTGGTGTTGGAGAAGGAACACATGTTCGACAAAGTCGTGACGCCAAGCGATGTGGGAAAGTTGAACCGATTGGTCATTCCAAAACAACACGCCGAGAAGTACTTCCCACTGGATTCTTCCACAAACGAGAAGGGTCTTCTCTTGAATTTCGAGGATAGAAACGGTAAGCCATGGCGGTTTAGGTACTCGTATTGGAACAGCAGCCAGAGCTATGTGATGACTAAAGGATGGAGCCGCTTTGTAAAGGAAAAGAAGCTAGATGCCGGCGACATAGTTTCTTTCCAGAGAGGAGTTGGTGAGATGGGTAAAGATAGGCTATTCATCGATTGGAGGCGACGCCCAGATGCACCGACACCAGATCAACTACTAATTTCGCCACATCATCATCAATTCCAGTACACGAGGTCGAATTGGAATCCCCTCTTTATGCAACCGCAGCCGCAGCCACAGCCACAGCCGCAGTCGTATTCACACATGTTTCAGCATCAGCATCAACATCAACATAGTCAGTTTCATCATCATAATTATACGATAGTGAATGGAAACCCTTGTCCTCCGGGATCCATAGTCTATCTGAGAGGAGGAGGAGGAGGAGGAGGAATATTGGGGGGGCCACATCAGCAAGTAGGTATGGGCATGGGTAGTAGTAATAGTACTAATTTGATGATGAGTGGGGTTGGGCAAATGGTATATGACTCGGTGCCGGTGGTCCAAGGAAAGGCTTCAGCAAAGAGACTGAGGCTGTTTGGCGTTAACATGGATTGTCCAATTTCCGAGTCAGATGATTGTGATATTAATCTGTCCTCCTCCTCCACCACCACTACTACTACTACTACTACTACTCTTCTACCATCAATTCCTAATTTTCATTCTTCTTCTAATTCTAGTCCTTCAATTATTCCTAATTATTCTCCAAGGCACCCTAATTACAATTACACCACTACAAATCATCAAGACAAAGGAAAGGGTTCAATGTCACTGGACTTGGATATCTAGCTAGCTACAAGTCATTGATTAATATATATATATCAATCAAATCATGGTTCGATCGATTTAATTACAAGGACAAGGTAATATATGTATGCACGGGATGGAGCCTTCAATTCAAAGATTTGATATATATATATATAGTTTTTGGCTAGCTCATGATGAGTACTAGTGAAAGTAGTGCATGTTTTTTGAGTTTTGATTGATGAGTACTATATATGGATCGAGGATGTGTATAATCAATCAATGACGACAGAATACTACATAGAGATATGAAATTAAGATACATTATTTTATTTGTAGAAGAGTAACCTTTTAATTTTAATTCAATTCACGCATGTTATTATTTTATGCTTTCCTTGATTATAATTTTAGCTACATCACTTAATTTGTTTTTGCTACATAACTAACTAACTAACTAACTATCTACATTAATTAATTAATTAATTTTGAGCTGACTTGTTTTTCTTACTTGAGCAGATTAATTATGTAATTTTTAATTTGAGATCGAGAAGAAGGTTTGAATTAAGTGATCGATCGAACTTCTTTTGATTTTATTAATTATGGTATAGAGGAATTCTTGTTCTCCTGACTGCTTCAATGGGCACGCCCGCTGGTACAGCAACAGAATTGTTGCAGAGCTTTAAAAGGTATGACTTCTACTATATACTACTTTTCTATCTCTCTCTCTTTTTTAATTCTTGAAACAATTAAAATTAATTCTTGCTTTCTAGCTATATATAGTTAGCTTCTTTTTCTCTTTTACTTTGATTGCCTTATCTTTCTTTCTTCCACATTTATGGGTCCATTTCAAGTTCACTAAGAAAGATTAGTCTGAAGCAGTCAGCAACAAGTACTATGTGGATAGATAAATTAAATGGTGGCATATAATTACCTAAACAATGGTCAATGCATTTATTTTGTTTTCCTTTTTAAAACATCCATTTTATGTGATGCATATGATTAATTCCATGTACTATATCTTATTCTTAATTGAAAAATTAAATTCGTCAAGATAACATGAGTTATTTATCTAGCAAGATTGCTGAAATAACTTCATTTGTGTAATTTGCTTAGTTAAGGTCGCATTAGGTCCTTGATCTGAATTTGGCTGAATTATGTTCACATTTCTCATATTTTGTTCATTTGTTTCTTCTGAGTTTTCAGTATCATCAACTTGTTGTTCTCATATATTACATGAATTCATGATAGAGAATTAGAGGTATAACCATGACTATCTAGTTCACTTATAAGAAGGAAACAAAAGTTTTGATTTTTTAATGTATGTGTAAATATACCATTCAAATACATATCTTGTTAGTATATGTTCATTAGGATGAATCTGCTAACTAAGTAAATGGTGTTCTTACTACTACAGCAATGGACAAACTGGTGCAAGAAAATAAGGTACGCAGATTATGTTCTTAAGATTTCATGAGGCAAAGATTTCAAATATGTGAGAATTGTGAGAGATTTAGTGAGGAAGAAGTAATCTATGAAATGATGTATAAATTTTAAGAGTTCTCACTTTTAAAACCACACTTTACATATTTGGTGTCAAGGCTTCTGAAAAAAACACATTTAATACCACAGTTTAACGGCTAGTTTTGCTGTTAAATTGTGGTATCAAATGCGTTTTTTCAAAAGGCTTAGAATCAAATGGGTGAAGTGTCATAAAATGTGGTATATATGAAGAATGTAATTTTATGAATAGGTAATCTCCACATTAGGTTAAATGATTAAGTATTATATTGAAAGTATATATGGCTGGCATATATATGTATACAATTTGTCCTTAATTATTTTGACTTAAATTTCACATGTTGCATGTACTTTTATCTGAAATATGATTTTCTTAAACTGTACAAAGAAAGCCTAAGCCTAGCTAGTTCCTAGCACAATACTCTAATGGAAGAGAAATATGTTGAAGTGAAATAATGTGTTACCACATGGGGAAAAAAGCTAACAGCCTAACACAGTTCAAAACCAAAAATTAACCTATATATTGTCAGATAATTATGATCTTAACTTAAATCACAAATACCAAATTTGAGTAGAAAATGTTAGAAATCCAGAGTCTTTCACATGTAATATGATGATACATAATACATGCATTTTTATATGTAGATCATTGTTGTGATCATGGTTTTATGTACGTTTTCTATCATATTCTTTCGCATATTATTTATTTGAATAAGTTTCTACCGTATCATAATATATCTTTTTTTCTTCCCATTTCTTTTTTGGCATATCAAGGAATGTAGGATTCAAATTATATATGTCTTAAGTCCAAACTGAGAATTATCATGTCTACTGCACAGTCTTGAAGTGTAAGAATAATTGATGAGTGAAAGCAAAACTATCTAATTATTATCTTAAATGATAAGGCAGAAATTTAAGGCAGTACTTATGGCTTAAATTTAGTAGAAATTTTCCCTTTTTACTTGAATTTATTTTTGGATGAGAAGGTATTTATTGATACATTTGATCTAATTGAGTGCTCAATTTTTTTGCAGGCTCTATCCTATAGCTATTTGTCGGAGATAAATTAAATTGTGTGCATCTCTTGGACACTTTTTGCTTTAAATGCAATGAATATAATTTCCAGATAGATTAAGTACCATGAAGATGTATTTGTCCAAAATATTCGGTTGATCCATCTGAAAATTTCTTTGTGTGACTTGAAATTGTTAGAGTAAATTAAAACAATGGATAGATTCCAGATGGTCTATCTATCACCGCGGGTATATTGGCTTGGAGTCATACTATAATTCAGTTTTAATCTAAATTTTACTTTCTAGCTAGTTAATATTTCAGGTCGTGTCGCATTTAATTACATGTTCTTTTTTTCTTTTTTCTTGTCTTGCACATCTTGAATGCTACATGACTAGCAAATTTGTTCTTCTATAGAGGCAACCTAAGCAAGAAGAACCTTTGAAATATGGTACATATCTGAATATATATGGACATGATCAATCAACATTAACAAATCATGAAGTATATGACATGATGCACTTGTAAGCATATATACTTGATAATCTATAGCATCCCATGGGCACTCTTAAAGTCTGTTTCATATACTATGTACTACAAAATAAAGGCTATATATGCAATTCAGGAGACAAACTATTAATTGATATGAGTATATAGTAGAGATTGAATTACAAAATGTTTGTTGTCTAGTTGGATCTGCTGATACCATTCTTTGATTCCTACACTAAAGAACATAAGAAAAATCTCAATTCGTACTGATATGAATATGATTAAATGTGATAAGAAAAATCTCAATTCGTACTGATACATTATATGAAGCAAGTCATTAAATGTGTCGAACTTCGATTTATATGTTGAAGTTTGGTGAATTATGAAAAAAAAAATTTAACACGTAAGCTAAACTAAATAAATTATAATTACTTAAACCAAATTATTATAGAAAAACATATTGTCATAAATTTTGAAATTGAAGATTATATTGAATCCGAGAAGGGTTTGACATCCGACCGAATCCAAATAAATTTAGTTCCAATCAAAATCTGGATCCTATCCATATCCTACATGACATAAATGAAGTTGGATTTGCGTCATTCCTGATCTGGTCGGAATTCCACCTCTTGATGGCCCTAGTAATTTCTAATTTGGAAAACATTTTATTAGTGAAAGCCATCTTTAAAAATGAGTGTCCAAGTGAACATACCCTTCACTCGGAAAATCTAGAAGATAACATATCTTATTTATGGAAACGTGCACCTTAAAATCTGCAAAATTTCAAAGCAAAATCAAAAAATAAAATATTAATTCACACATATATTTATAAAAAAAAAAAAAAAATTGGGCACATTAGTTAGGTACTAGTTAGAATGAATCCCAGGCCAGTTCATTGAGGAATGTGCAATGGCTGGCTCGATTGTAGCCGACCACCACCATGCCCCATGCTTTGCATGTATATATGCTACATCTCTATCTCAAATATTGAAATTGCAATTGCAATTAAGACATACTAGTATGAATGTTTAGAGTAGATTAGATTAGATGGGTCCCCATCTACAATTGCTTTATGCTACTCCTATTACTATTACTATTACTATTATTATTATTACTATTACTATTATTATTGGAGTATTTTATATATAAGTAGGAAAAGCAGACGACAGCTAATAAGTCATGTACAAAAATGAGTAGTACACATTTTGTATTTATAGCTACCTAGCTACTTGTTGTTCTAGTTCTAGTTCTAGTTCTAGGTAGGACTGCAGATTTAGCAGAAATCGCTGGGTTTTTAGCAGACAAACCTAACGGAACCATTCATGATCATCATTCCCAGACCCAGCAGCAGCAGCAGCAGAACCAACAACACCTTTCTTTATTTTCATTTTACTACTAGTAATTTACAACAACAACAACAACTATATATGCAAAATTGCAAACTGCCCCTGCCCATGCCTTAATTTCCTCAACTGCACCATGCCCCGCCCCGCCCCGCCCCACTCAGATATAATTACCCACCATCAATTAATTCCTCCTGCACTAGCTACCTTAATAAACTCTCTTCTATATAGTAATTAATTTAATACTTAATTATTCACTCTTTATACTTTACATTTTTGCTACTATACATACACGCTCAGGAGATATATATAGCACGCATTTCTAGTATGTGGGGTTTTCAATTCATTGTTATTGTTGGGATAGACTAGCTAGGTAGCTAGGGTTTTTGGCACAATCCCCTATTTTGCGAGGAATTTTCATGATACTATCATATGTTATGTTTATTGTATGAAATGATCTTCTTCTATGTCGCCATGAAATCTCCTTTTGCTACAATTTTATTGACAAGACCAAGAGTCGATTAAAGTGTTATATATATATCAGAGTATTTGAGTTGAAGAGATTGTAACACCCTCAATCTTACATTGATCGTGAAAGAATTATTTGAACGATTAATTACGAATGTGACACTAAAAAATGTGATAAAAGATCCGTTCCTCTATCATACTAATTACTTAAGCAGACAACTTCATCGGTGGCCATCATTTTTCTTTTTTTTTTGATTCATTATATTTCATAGCTGAGGTACGGCATATATCAGACAAACAAAATTTAATTCCAACGCGCAGAACCTTAATTCCTGTAGTCCCCACCCATATTGTACATGAGAAACAAATGTATAAATACATACACATACATATGTGAGCATATATATTTGGATTAAATACAGTTTTATAAATTAAAAAATGAAATATTTTGGTATCATAAATTTGCTTACAAAGTTCAATTCTCTAGTAGCATAATTTTTTCTTTTAATTAGAATTGTTTCACTTAATCAATTTCTTAAAGACTTACTTCCACGATTCGATTTGTATTTTATGGTTGTTTTGATCAATTTGCTTTTTTAATCAAATTTTCTTATTAGTTAAATTATTTAAGCACATGCCATTAGGGTTATATGATCTGACTGAAAAATGTTATATAACCAATTTTGTGGTTAAATACTTAAATTTATTTATCAAATGATTTCAATAAACAAATTTATACTACAAGAAAATTGTACCTTTCTAAGCAATTTTCTACTACCAAAATATTTTTTTAAGGAGAAAATTGCACTTGTGGTATTAAACTTTATATTGATTCTCACTTATGGTAATATAAAAATTCAGGTCGACATATTTAGTACCGTACTCTAACAAATTCACTCACATTTGATACCGCCGTTAAAAATCACCGTTAAGTGGATGACGTTGCAGTTAAGTCAATTTGAATTATTGCAAAATTGATATTATTACTTATGTTGACTGACAATTTTACCCCATAACATTTTTGGTTGGCAAAATAACCCCACATCTTCAAATTTGCTGACGATTTTAGTCCACATTGTTTTTCAATTTCAAAATGAACTTGAATAAGTCCATGTGCGGACAAATTTGATGATTTTACTTATTATATTTACATATCTATCTAACTAATTTGATTTTATAAACAATTAAAATTTAATATAAATTTGAAAAAAAATTATAGGTAAGTGTGTTACAACCCCATAGCTTGAGGTGATAATCTGTATTTCTAGCCTTATATATTTAGGTACATTTAAATTCTTTGAAGTTATTATAAAGAAGAAAGAATGATTTAACATTAGACTGTGCAAAAGAATGGTATTTATATATGTGGTTGGATATGTTTTGATTCCAAAAACTTTTGCCAACCCGGAGACGCGTGCAATCCCTATATACTAATTAGAAGAATCCAATTCGGTTGGACCACGTTTGATATTGTCATGTTTTATAAAATGCTAAAAATCTGTCCCCGTGAATTCATCCCATCAATTTTTTCTGTCATTATCCAGGTAGAATAATTACACGCTAGCTTATACTACCTTGTTATTTATGTCCATTAATTTATCTTAAATATATTGTTACCGATCATACACTAGATAATAACATTAATTGTGAAATTGCAAATTACACGGCAGATGCACATAACATTAATATTATTGACATAGTAATATTGCAATTGCATAGAGAGGTAGATAGATAATAATAGGGAAATGGGAAATAAACAGAAAAAGAAAGGTTTGAAAAAGCTAAGGAAAGAGAGCATACAACAAGGTAAAAGGAAAAAGCCTGGCTACCTATATATATATATGTACCGTACCTTTTCTTTTCTTATGTGGGGCTATTAAACAAGCATGGAGTGGGGGGGTGGGCATAGGTGTGTATGTGTGCATTGCATTTAACAATGACAGAAGCAAAGAAGTAGCAGCAGATCCGAGAAAACAACCAAAGCTAGCAAGGAAGCAATAATTAATAGTAGTCCGAAATAACGAAATAGTATTGGGGTGGTGATGAAAGCAACTAGTCATGTGGGTTTTTTTCACAATCTTCCATAACAGCCGTAAAGGTTACTCATTCATGCTTTTGTCAATTAGGAGAAAATAAAATGAGACAGACGAGACTCACTCTGCCTCTCAGCTCTATGTCCATGTGGCCCCGCCCGCCCGGCTACCTACTTGAATCTTATTTATTTATTGTGTCTTTTCTTCCTAGATTTATACAGTACAAAATTAATTTATTACTACATATATATATATCATACTATAATTTAAATATTTTTAATTTCTAATTAATCTCTCATGGTAAACAAACAGCTAATGGCAATTTATCTTTTCCTAAAATTTATATTGTTCCGTTTACTTCATGTGATTTGAAAAGTAACACTCTTATCCCATGTGAAAATTTTAAAGAAGCAATTTATCTCTTTTAACCAGAGAGTGCAACTCACTTGTCGAAATTAAAAGTGGGTATAACACACGGGGTAAATTGTCACATTTATCATAGCACGTGGGTAAACTATCACATTATCATAACACAGAGGGTAAAGTGTCGCATTATCATAACACAAGAATTTTCAAATCACAGGGAGTTCAATTAAACATTATGAATATGAAATGAAAGTAAATTGTCATTTACTCGATAAAGAAATAAATATCTAGTTTGGATATTTCATTGATTAAATATTACTATTAGATATTTGTCCGCCATCCCAAATGTAGCTTTCTCATTTAATTCTGATTACATTACAAAACAAAGTAGTACCCTGCTGATTGTGCTAATAAGGTATCTATCAATCACCACAAATCTCAATGTCCCTAAGGCATGTTTTGCTTCTGTCATCCCCCCTCTAGGCTCTAGATCTCTCTTTCTTCCTTTCCTTTTTCATCTCTTCTTTACTCCCACTTTTTTGTCTTCAATTGAATCTATCAAATACATACTAATTAATTGTTGATCAAACACACTTAATTAATTAAAGTTATTATAATTAATGAAATTGAGGTCCCCCAGCAAGCAGGAGCATTATTATCGATCGGAGTTGTCAATTGTATTTATCTTTGTTGGTGAATGCCTGCATGGGCTGTCTTTGTACTTCCTAAATACAACCAATCTCTCTCTCTCTCTCTCTCTCTCTCTCTCTCTCTCTCTCTATATATATATATATATATATACATATATGCTCAGCCCCTATATACTTGTATACATTTATATATATATAGCTAGCCTATAGGTCTAGCCCCTCTTGCTTCTTGATCATGATCACACTCCACTTTTGCTGTATGTATGTATGTATGTATGGTACCACTACCCCACTCTAGCTAATTGCAACCTAAAATTCGTTCATTCATCCGTATCTATCTCATTCTTTAATTGCTGCATCTGTAATTTCTCAAAATACATGCCAAACATTTAATGACATGCATCTTTTTCAAAAAAAAAAGAAGATTAATACACATTAGGGCCGTTGGGTTTGGGCTAGTATGGGTATTAGCCCACTACTGAATCGATCTGGGCCAATGTCCAAAACCGGGTCCTGAGGATTACATGTGGGCGGTCCAGTTATGTCAGAGGATTATTATTAGGGCGGGAGACAGGCTTTCAGATTATTAAGTTAGAAAAATATAATTAATATAATTATTTAGAGAATGACTGTTTTATCCTGGAGCTCCAATATAACTAATTGGTTCTGGAGCACCCCAATTGGGTTAAGTCCAAATAGTTGTTCAAGGATCGATAATACAGTATTCGGATTTTGCTATTTCTTTGTTGGTTTGGTAGTGTTATAATTTGAAGGATAGTTGGGTGGTTGTGGTGGGGAGGATGGTGAACCTTGAAGATAATTGTAGATATCCCTACCTAATTTTTAGATAATTATGTTTTCCGGGCGCCTTCCCTTTTTTTTTTTAACTTGAAGAACATGTGTCACGTACGTGATGATTTTCGTCCACAAACTCACGGTGAAAGCAAATGTGAAAAAATATTGTCAGTTTTTGGTATTTAATGTGTCTTTTTTGAAGATTTGGTATCAAATATATAAAGTAGGTGAAAGTTTGGTATGAAAAGTGTAATTCCCACACTTAATAAATAACATCTTGAAATAAACAAAAGCAATTTCAACAGTCGATATGGTAGAAATCTTAAAAAATTTAACATTATAGCACAATCCTCGTGAAATCATTTTTGCAATCTATTTCAAATTTCATATAAGATTTTCCTGATAGAATATGGCTTTGAATAAGCGTGATGTTTAGCATTAAAGTGACAATCTCAAGATGAATGTGGGAGCGCATTTTTCCCTCGGCGTTGATGTCACTACAAGCATATCCTTGAAGTAGGTCTGAGTCGTCAAATCCGATGAATTTATTTGGGGATGAAGATTTTATCGAGAAGACTTCTTTTCGATTGCTTCTCCTTCTTTCCTCAAGAGCTCTAGACACTAGCCTTCTAGAGTTCTTGCTGTCTCCCCCCGCAGGTCCTCCTGAGATCATGTTGACAATTGTTCCTGGTTGAGCCCTCCTTGGCTGATTATCCCGATTACCTATTTGTGGATCCTTCCTTCCTGGGGATTTTGACGGAGACCGATCATCTCTTGTCCTAGGCCCCGCTCGGCCACCTTTTTCGATTTTAACATATCCTGTTAAATGTCCTTCTGCAATTAGTCTCTCGATTTCTTCCTTTAATTGATAACAATCTTCAGTATCATGACCTCTTTGTCTATGAAATCTGCAATATCTTTTTGAATTTGGGGGTTCTCTCTGCTGGGGAGGTCGTCTTAAGAGGTTCTTGTCTTGTATTGCAAATAAGATCTCGGTTCTGGGTCTCTTTAGTGGAGTAAAGTTTTCGTTATATCTCCGAGGCGATCTCCCCTTGTTTTGCCTTCTTGGGTCGAAATTTCTTTCTTCCTCGCGAAACTCCCTTTTGTTCCTCCTTTCGACATACCTGTCGACTGGGGCCTTGTCGGTTAAAGGTTCCCTTTCCTCCACTTTGCTCAAGCCAAAAAACGTTCCCCTTAATTTGGTCATCTCCTCCTCGACCATATACTGGTTGGCCATTTCCATCAGCTTTTCGTATGTCGAAGGATTTTCCCTTACGATTGCACTGGCAAAACCCCGATTTAACGTACTTTGGAAGAGGACGGTTATTAGAAAGTCGACCCTGGGCATTTCGACTTTTAATAACTCATTATTGAATCTTCCCATGAAGGTTCTAAATGATTCCCCAGGTGAGTGTGTTATTGAGTACAAATGGTTCGCCGGAGGTCTTACTGCTTTCTTACTCCCAAACTGGCTCATGAACTTGTCACATAATTGATCGAAGTCAAAGATCGATTTCTCCTCCAATCTACCAAACCAGGATTGGGCCATACCAGCAAGTGTTGTGGAGAAAGCTTTTGCCGCGACGTTATCAGAGATTCCGTGCAACTGCATTTGTAAATTGAACGAGGCTAAATGTTCTTCAGGATCTTCCGTGCCAAAGTATCTTGGTAATTGGGTTGGCAACCTTTTATCCAACGGTAACCTCTCAAAGAAGATTTCGTCACAAAAAGGAGACTTTCTTAGACGAGAGTTAGAAATAGGTATTTCATTTTTCCTTTCGTGTCGATCCAGTTTTTGGTGGAGTGATCTAACCTCAGAAGCCAGTTTATTGACTTCTCTTACTGAGTCTTCCCCCATGTCGTCCCTTTCAACGTGTCTTTCGAAACCTTCACGAGCCCTACTGATGGCCTCGTTTGCTTCTCCTCTTACTCCTAATCCCGGCACTGCCGGTGGTGGGAGTTCTCGAGGCACCTTTAGCCCCTCTTTCCCTATCTCGGCAACCCATTCTCTTCTGGCTTCGTCCAAGAAGGTTTTCAGATCTTCCTTAGTGAGCTGGAAGACGGCTGGAGCTGCAGGCCTTGATGGTCCTATCTCTTCTATGGGGGTTGAAATTGGGTTTCTTCTAGCGATATTATCGCCTTGTCCCTCTCCGTTTTGATCTCTGTTGTCCTCTCAATCTCGCGCGAGTGCAGCCCTCGATCGGGTAGTCATCTTGTTTCGATTCGTGGTTAAAAGTTTCCCACAGACGGCGCCAATTGATGAGTCTGTTTTCCGTATATTAATTGTTTATTGTCCAGGTGTCAAGATTAAACGGGACTTATCAATACGAGGAGCAGTAGGTCAGTCAAGTCCTTCCTCAAAGTTTCGGGATCTTAACCTGAAATCAAAGATAACTACGTTGGGTTAGTACCGGTGGTGACCCGGTGATAACCCTCCGATGCTTAAGTTAGTGTCGAGGATGAGAGATATGGTTTTTTATCATATGTTCAGATTATTGCCCCCCCCTGTTCTCTATAAGGAGGGATATTTATAGTTTTCACAATCCAATTACCGGGTCGGATTGTGATGAGACGTATGGACTCGGATACGGGTGTGGTTTATTCGACTTGACCCGGTGGCGTTGTGATGTGAAACTTCTACGGACGTCGGCCATCGACACACTCATCGATTGTTGTACCTCTATTCTTGGTCATGTCGATATTATATATATATTTTAAGCGTATGTGGTGGTCCACGTCAAGGGACGAAGACTTGGTACATCACTACAAGCATTCTGCGAAATGAGAATGAAAATTTTGTGTTCGCATCGATAGCCTCTAGCCACACTCAGGACGCCAATGTTGCAAAAGTCTTGGCTTTGCTTCTTCTTGGACAAATTTGGTGTGGACAAAGTTGTGATCGAAAGTAATTGCCTAAATGTTATTAATTTTATACTAAATCGAGCTCAATTGATTGTGCATCGTTCGCTCTAGTGGTCGCAATGCAATTAAGAGACTTTGGAGAAAGTGCCCAAAGTTAAGAAATTTTAATTTTGTGGCGCATGATTGTGCTAAACGAGTCAAGTATATGAGTTTTGTTGGTATTCTTAACCATAAAAATTATCATTTTTTTTTTGTTTCCCAAGGGTTTAATCCCTTTCGAGACGGGTTGAGCACATATGTGGATACCTCTCCCAACAGGGATTCTAACATGAGTTCTCTACTTTGTTAAAAATTATCATGTTTGATCTTTTGTGATGGATGTATCCTATTCTTTTGTAATCCTTTTATTCATAATTTTGAATGAATGTTGAATTATAAAAGAAAATACCTTAATAAAACAAAACTACGTAATAAAACACGGGGTAGAGTTTGGGCAGTCTATGGACTTATTTATTTACTCAAGTCCCGGCCCACTTATCTAACGTGACTAATTTATCAGTCCAAGCCCAGTTAGTCAGAGTTTAAAAGCCAAGTTACTAATTTAAATCGAGGGAATAATTTAATAGAACCACAAAATGACAAGGAAAGAGCTACTAACACCTAGGCCAGGGAGTCAAACGATGCTACCTTAAATTTAATTCAACCTTATTCAATGAAAGTACATATGGGATCTATTAATTATGAATATCAAATAAGTTTGTGTAATATTTTTTGTTCCAAAGACTAAAAAATGGCTATATATATTAAGTTATTTAAGCTTAATTTATATTTTGCTCAATTTTAGCTCGTTCGAGTTTAATTAGTTTAAGGATTAGAATAAATTTACATAAGTTCGAGTTCGACATAATATTCAAGTCAAAATTAAATAAATAAAAATACATATTGTTTGGAACTACTTGACTTATATATGCCCGTAGCTATAGTTATCTACATAATTTCTACAATAAAAGATGAATGTGGTGGGTACACTAAAATATTCTTATCTTTAATCTACCATTGTAACCGGCGGTGATGTCACATGTTGGAGCATAAGTCAGTAATAACTAAGAATCAAGAAGATTAACTTGCAAAAGAACCACTAAATAGATAGATTAGCTGCCAACAAATCAAATAAGACCAAATATTGATATGAAATGAAACTCTCCTCTCAAAATATATGAGATTTTATCTCTAAGAGTGGACATAACACACAAATTTACAAGCCTCATAATTCCATCAAGAAATATAGGAGTAGGATTCTGAAAAGAAAAGGGAAAAAAAGGGATAACCATTATTAGAGGGAAAAAGTAATTAAAATTATTTACATGTTTATACAATTACATATATAATATAGGTACTGAAATTGAATTGAAGTCTTTGGTCACGGTAGACGGTGGGGATTGGAAGAGGTAGACACGAAAGGGAGACTGCGTAGGATGAGGAACCGGACGCGCCTTGGGAAAGGCAGAGGCACGTCTTGCAACACATGCTCAAGTACACGCGCCACCACTACGGTGTACTCCTCCAGCAGCTCCGCCACTATGGCCACCAGTATCATGTTTTAGTTTAATTTATTTAATAAAAGAGAGAACTAGATGATCTTTCATATATGATGTATGTGAAAACAAGAACCAGAACAGGGTAGTAATTAATACTGGTTTGGTGACGAAAGAAAGAAATTGGTGGCGTACGTGGCAGATAGCTGCTAATTTCAAATCAGTGGGCGGGGACAAAACAAGTCTCTCTCTCTCTCTTTCTCTGATCTGTTAAAGTTAAACTGAATTCAATTTATTCATAGCTATCCATAAGCGCAAACAAACACAATAATTAATCGTAAGACTTTGTTTTTTTTCCTATTCATCAGATTGGGCGGAATTTCAGAGTCCACGTGCCCTCTGGCCCCCATCCACACTATATATATGCAGCTAAATTTTCAAGATAAAATAAAATACAACAATCTGGAAGGTTCAAATTATAAAAACCTCCTGAGAATGAAAAGTATAAAATGCATTTTTATGAGTCATGGCTGTTTGGATTAGAATATACTGAATAGTTAATGGGAGTGAGGTTAATGGGCTGTAGAGGGGAGACGGGTTTGAGTAATTAGTGGGATTGGGTCAATGGGCTGCAGAGGGAGACGGGCTTTAGGAATGGGTTCAGTTTTTATAATTATGATGGGGTGTGATTTACATAAGGGTTCGTTTGTGGGCTTCTGGACTGATCCGAAATATATATTTAATTAAACTTTGTAATGGGCTTCTGGCTGATCCCAAAGATATAGTTAGGGCTGTCAATGGGTCGGATTCTGGTCGGATCAGGCTCATTCAGATTCGGCTCCATTTATATTGGATCAAATTATGTCGGATTTGGATCTTACTGGGATCTAGGATTTTTTAATCCAATGAATCTTAGTCGGATTTGGCCGGTTATCGGATCTTTTTCGGATCCATTAAAATTTTCATTTAAAAAATTACATTAATATTTTTTCCTAAAACAAGTTGATTAACTTCACATTTTTATTTAATTTTAGCTCACGTGTTCAAACTTTTTTTACTAATATTCATATTTTTAGATGAAAATATTCGTTTAAATAAATTTATATACGAGTTATAAATTACTATCTTATTAATTGATAGTGAAATATTATTAATGTTACTTACTTTTATAAAACATTATGTATATATATCACTATTTTTATTTATTGTCGGATATGGATCTTTAGCATATCAGATCGACTTAAATCCATATTTGCTCCATATGTTTCGGAGTACGGATCTTTATAATCGGATTAGGTCCATCGAATCTCTAATCGGACAATTATCCTAATAAATCGAACCGGATTGAAATATACCCCATTAACAACCCTAGATATAGTTAATTAAAATTTGTAATTTGACAATCCTACTGGCTACATGTGCAGTGGTTGGGTCAAGTGGAATATAGTGGCTTGCAATTCCAGAGATGAAACTCAAGTTTGAATTTATTGGAGTTATGACACTAGGAATGAAATATATGCAATGCACTCTCCAATCCGGAGTGTGATCCACATTTTAATAGATCAGAATATAATAAAAAGTTATTGAGTTTCCTCGTAAGAAAGAGAGAAAATCTTAATTTCCAAAGGATTACATTGATTTTATATAGTAATGGAAACTACCAACATATGATTGGTTTAGTGGAAGGGGCTAGTTCAAATCCCTGTTAGGAGAGGTTTCACTTAATGTGTCCGACCCTTGAATATTATTATCCCAACTTAAATTGATGTTTAATTGTTTTGTTAAAATTCAGTTATTTGGTTTTTTGTGAGAATTATATTATTTCTTCAAATAAATATAATTATTATTATTTTTTTTCGGAGGCCCTCGCACATCAGTGGTCCTAAGCGGTCGCATGTGCGGCTTATACTCAGGGCCGACCCTGCTAGTCTGAACAACATTGTTCGAGCTCGACTCGATATATAAACTAAAAAATTGGCAAAAATACATTTAAAAATATAAACTACTCAATACTCGACTCGAACTCGTTTCGTAAAAGCTTGTTCGAGTTTGGTACGTTAAATAATTAAACCGAGCTCAAACATAATTTCAAGCTCGATACAAAATTCAAACCAAACTTAAATAATGTGTTATTCAACTCGACTCGTTTACACCCTCATGTTGTTAATTACCAAATGCATATCAATCGAAAATGAAAAAATCTCAAATCTCACCACTTTTTTCTTTTCACTGTCTCTCGAAAATGGAAAAATTGACTACACCACAATTACATAAAACACAACACTCTTATACATAAAATGATATGGTAAAGAAGATTATGCAAGTGTTTGCTTCAAAAAATACAAGGAGAGTAATATTTAAATAATATTTTATTAAGAGTTTAGGTGTTTATGTCTCATTCATGAATGTAATTATTTTCTTATTAAATAAAATTGTCTCTTATTACTGATGTTTTATACAGAGTGAGATTATATTTGATTCATTATTGTTTCTTGTTTGAATAATACGTGAAAATTTAATGATCATAATTTCAAAATTGGCTTAAGACCACCGAAAACTCAAGACCGGCCCTATTGATTCTTGTTTGAATAATACGTGAAAATTTAATGATCATAATTTCAAAATTGACTTAGGACCACCGAAAACTCAAGACCGGCCCTATTGATAAGTATGACTAACTCAGCTAAAACAAACTTTTAAAACCTTTTATTAAAAGAGCTGGTGTGGAGTCGAGCTTGATTTGATTTGATTTTCAAAACATAATCAACCAACAGTTATTGCTGAAGCCTAATTAATATGGCTCACCCTCACCAGATGCAAATACAAGAGTCAACAATTTATCACAATATTTAAGAGGAAAGAAGAAGAAAATATATCTTGCTACGGAAGTCGAAAGGAATATTTGTGAATAGCAAAAAGAAAATGAAAAAAAAAGGAATATTTGAAGTGTGGATTTGGATAGAGACATGCCAACATACGAAGAGGCCCACCGCGGTAGCTAAGCCGGCCACCTCGACAGCAAATAAACTGATCATTTCTACATTAATCAGACATTATGTGGGTGGTTGAGTGGAGGAACTTAACTCCAATCCTTAATTTTTTATTTGCAGATATCTGGGGAAAGCATATTACTACCCTGTGATATCGAAAACCTGCAAAAAACTACCCTGTGAAATTTTTTTTGCACCAGACTTCCTTGTGTTTTCAAAAACCCTGCAAATTACACCCATTCCGTCTCCCTCTGTCAATTTTTTGACGCGCGTGTATTCTACGCGCCAAAAATGCGATTTTTTTTGTTTCTGACGTAATTTTTCATTCAAAATGACAAGAATACCCTTGTAACTTTGAATCTTTGCAGAAAACTTCCTTGTGTTTTTTAAAGTTTGCATAAAACCTCCTTGTGTTTTTTAAAGTTTGCGGAAAACTTCCTTGTGTTTTTTAAAGTTTGCGTAAAAGTTCCTTGTGTTTTCCACCGTTTGCAAAAAACTTCCTTGTACTTTTGGAAGTTTGCGTCAAACTTCCTTATGCTTTGAAATGTTTGCAAAAAACATCTATGTTTTTCTTAATGTTTGTAGAAAAATAACTCATATTTTTTAATTTTTGCGCAAAAAATTCTTGTACTTTTAAACGATTGTTCAAACTCCCTTATACTTTTATACTATTCCCATAATTTTGTATCTTTTAAACTTCGCACATAATATCTCTTCTTTTCTTTGTTTGTTCCATATGAGAAGCGAGAGAGAAAAATTAGTGAGAGTTTTTTTAATGGTAAAAATATAATTTTTTATTAATATATAAGGGGTAATTTAGGCAATTCAATTAAAAATTAACGGTGTCAATGATTAACGGAGAATGGGTGTAATTTGTAGGGTTTTAGAAAACACAAAGAAGTCTGGTGCAAAAAAAAATTCACAGGGTAGTTTTTTGCAGGTTATCGATATCACAGGGTAGTAATATGCATTTTTCCCGTTTATAAAAATATAATTTTTTTATTAATATATAAGGGGTAATTTAGGCAATTCAATTAAAAATTAACGGTGTCAATGATTAACGGAGAATGGGTGTAATTTGCAGGGTTTTTGAAAACACAAGGAAGTCTGGTGCAAAAAAAAATTCACAGGATAATTTTTTGCAGGTTTTTGATATCACAGGGTAGTAATATGCAGTTTCCCCCAGATATCTCTGTTACAACTTACAAGCAAGCAAATACTAGTATATATATGATATAATCAATTCTTGAAAAATTAATATTTGTTTAAACGAGTTTTACTTGCCATTAAAATAATTTGACATGGTCTGCAGATCAACATCACTGGTTGTTGAAAGAAAATAAACAAAATGATTATATGATTGCCGAGTCAAGGTTCAAGAACAAAGATCGATCTCCAAATTCACACGTACGGCTGGTGGATGAATATATATATTAAAGAAAAATGGTAGATGAGGTCTATTTGCCTGTGGCTGTGGGATTATAAATTGATGGGACCTCACTTTTCATGCCAGTGTGTAGTGTTTTTCACGTTTCTTAATAATTTCCATGTTACAATCAAATTTATTAATAATACTGTATATGCTTGGCTGCTGTTGCGCGCTTTAATTTATCTTAGCTTCTTTCTGTATCTAACTTCCGAGTCATTTCCCCGGCAGCTTCGATTATAGTACGATATGTCCGTCTAATTGACCCCACTGCACCGCGCTGCACTCTATCATCATCATATATAAATCAAAATTCATCTGTTCAATTCAGAGATGCGGCGTGTGATGGGAGGCCTCTTGAAATTTATCAAGTCATTTAGATTCAAATTAAGGCGTCAAAAAGTGATATTGATCAATAGAGTTTCAGCCGTTGATCTTGCACGGGATCAATTATATGCTACTCCTACTACTACTACCACTAACGAGCAGAATTGGAATAATAAATCTCGATTCTCTTGGGATCAGATTCAGAGATCAACGCGGAATTTCTCTGTCGTAATTGGGTATGGTGGATTTAGTACCGTATATCTCGCTGATAAAATAAAATTGTTCAAAGATTCATCCACCGTGGCTGCTGCCGTGAAGGTCCAGTGCAGTAGCGAACGACTCAATCAAGCTTACAAGCAAGAATTGGAGATCTTGCTTCATCTCAACCATCCAAATATTGTCAAGCTTCTTGGTCATTGCGATGATCGAGGTACCTACTTAATTACCGTCACAATTAATATTTCAATATAATTCGAGGAAAAATTCTTACCTAGACCTTATGGCGAGGAATGACACCACATCATTCATTTGATCCCACAAAAGATGATGTGGTATTATTCCTAGTCACAAGATCTAGGTAAGAATTTATCTAATTCGTGCGTACTAATAATTGATTAATTATTTGAAATGTACAGAAGAAGGCATATTAATATTCGAGTACGTCCCCAACGGCAATTTGCAAGAGAAACTTCACGGATCATCGAATTTAATTTCGTGGAAGAGAAGAATGGCAATAGCTTTCCAACTAGCTCAGGCAATGGAGTATCTCCACAACAAGTGCGGCCTACAAATAGTACATGGCGACATTAAATGTTCAAACATATTGTTGGACGAGGATTTTAACTGTAAGCTATGCGATTTCGGGTCATCAAAAATGGGATTCTCTTCAACTGTACTCCCGCCATCGCCTTCAGATTCCCCTTTTACAAGGAGAAATAATAATCGGAATATGATGCTTGGTTCTCCGGGATACACGGATCCTCATTATTTTAGAACAGGGCTGGCCTCCAAGAAGAACGACGTGTATAGTTTTGGGGTCGTTGTTTTGGAACTCATAACAGGAATGGAAGCGTTTAACCCGTCGAGCGGTGAGAGATTGACAGTTAAAGCGGGGCCCATGCTCCGAGATTTGGATGATACTAAAATGGTTGAAATGTTGGATCCACGTCTTCTTCGTGGTGTTGACTTGGAAGAAGTCAAAGCAATGGCTGCTCTCTCTGCTATGTGCCTCTGCGATTCCCCGAGTTTTAGGCCTTCGGCATCTGATATCTTGACAACAATGAGAAACAAGATCCCGTCTTTGTCCTTCATGTTTGAGAACAAAAAGACTAATCTGTAATTACATGTACAAACTAAAAAATCATTTTGCTTAGTTACATCTTTGGATTGCTGTTGTAGATTAGCTGGTGAGATTATGTAGATGTATTTTGTACCGAAATCTCTACAACAATGTATACGAAAAACATATACAATATTCTTTTTCTTCAGCTTCAGATTAATCGTATCTATTCAGTTTGTTGTTTTAATGGAAATACTGAGAAGGTGGCGTAAACTCTTCATAGTTATTCATTATTAACGATTCTCAAATGTTTTGCATATAACAGTTATCTATTTATTTAAACATTTAGTGTGATGTTTCTTAAAGAAGCATAAGAAATCATGAAGTAGTGATCAAGTATCGTATTGTGTCTGATGCGGCTCGAAAAAGATTAAGTCCGGTTTAAAACCCGAATATCCTTATAAAACCAAAAGAAAAGAGGTATCGTAAAGTGAAGTGATAATAATTGTGGTTTGAAGTATGGAACAGCTGCCCCAATTGCCCTGATGGCTCTTTTATTTGTTTATTTGTTTGAAGTTTGTTAGATTTAAATATATAAGTTTGCGAAACCAGTGCCCATACTTCATTTGGAAGGGGTTTAGCCCAGTTTCAAAGCCAAAACCTTTACATATTCGCGCCAATTAACTAGCTAAGCATATGCCTCATGGAGTAGTGATCAAGTATAGAAAAGTGAAGTGATATTATCTGTGGTCCAAAAGATGGAATATTTCAAATCCCTCTAGCTGCACCATTTCAAGATCTAGTTTCGAAAGTTCTCTTCTTGAATTCATAATTATATCTTTCTTCCCCCTTATAATGAACAGAGTTTTCAGTGGTCAATGTTCACTGCCACTTTCTTTATGACAAAAAGAAACCTCAATTATAATGCTTTAGAGATAAACCAATCTACAAGCAATTCTTTGCTTCATTGCTTTCGTAGACAAACAATTAGTTAAAAGAAATTCTTGCATTGCCAAGTAAGAAAGGAATGGAAGCTCTCCTTTAAATCAAGTCCTCATTGCCTACTTAATTTCTCGAATTAAATAGATTTCCATGGCTCCTCCTGAAAATGCAACTAGTAGTATGTCTACTAATGGTGCGAAACAAAAAAATCTTGACCAAGAAATAAGAGAATTGATCTCTGCTCTGACCAGTAGAATCAAACATACTCAGAAATCATCATCGAATAGTAATAATAATGTCGATGAAGAAGATGATGATAATGGAGTGAGTATCATAACATTGGCAGGAAGCAACCTAGGAGCCACCATGCGTGATGAGAAGCCAGCTCAAGTTCAAGGTTTGGAACAAGATGACGACTTTGCCCCTATGTACGTCAATAGTAATTTCCAAGCTATCAATAATTCAATCATGCTCGGTGGCAGCTACGAGACCAATGATCCAGGCGTTCATTTGGACATCACGGATTGTGTGGAACACGATCCCAATCGAGGTAAGAAGGTCTTGAAGAATGAGGGAGGAAGCTCCAAAACTGATGTCCAGCAACTTGAAACTAATTAACTAGGCTACCTTTATAATAGTATGCAGTGTTATCATCATGGGCAGATGATGATACATTATTAATAAATGCTTGTTATTTGTGAAAGACCTATGATTTTATTTCAAAATGTGAGTTATGCCTAAAAATTTGATGCATTTGAGTTTGATACTAGCTAGTTGCAATTCATCTATTATATATGCCAGTTTGTTAACTTCAATCAAGACAGTTATTTTACTACTTAATCAACAGCTTCAAATCAATCAAGACAGTTATTTTACTACTTAATCAACAGCTTCAAAGTGTATATTTTTCTTCAGGTACAAAGTACAAACCGAAGTTATTACTTAATACTTGTAAGACTTGAAAAAATATGAGAGAGAGAACTAAACTTCTTTTAATCATCTTTCGTGTTTGTTTGGACAACAACAGGAAACAAATATCATCCTCATCAAAAATCAAACTTTTCTATTTACTATTTATCATTGAAATTATCATGGCCGGTATCCTGATGTTTAATTTGCTAGATATATATAAGATAATTATATTCTTCTTCAGCCAACTTATTTCCTCTAGATGGGTTAATCCATTTAAACATTGCACTTTTCATACCAAACTTTTGGTACCTTTATACATTTCATACCATACCTTTCAAAATGACACATTTGATACCAAAATTGACCAACCTTTTTCAATTTAGGTTTGGCCGTTAAATCACTACTAGAAAAATTTAAAATTGCAACCGAATTAAATCGGTTGGAAATTTGGGTAAAATTGCAACCGAAATAATATCAGTTGGAATTGGGGTTGGAATGGCAAAATATGGATATTATTTGCAACCTATTTTAAATCGGTTGCAATATCTGGATGAAATTGCAACCGAATGTTTTCGGTTGCAATTTTGGCCCAAAATTGCAACCGAAAATCAATTCGGTTGCAAAGTCTTATAATTAAAAAAAAAAAAAAAAAAACCTGCTCATTCACAAAAAAATTATGCTCCCAAAAATTTACCATAGCATGCTTATGTGCCCTATATAATATCTAGAAATTATTGTGACATGATTCTTTGTAGATTATGAGATATGATTTAATTTTGATTAATATCCCGAAACTTTGTTAATTTTCTGCGGATTATTTATTGAGTTTCATACCAAAATCAATCAACCTTTTTCAATTTTCATATCACCGTTAATTTTTGGATGGAATCGGACACGTGCGCCGCACGTGTCCGTTAACTCTCAGAAAAAAAAAAAAAAAAAAAAAAAGGAAATTTTTTTTTTACAGATTTCTTAAGGTAGAAGATGATGAATAGTAACCTAAATTTTAAAAATTGGGAATTTCTTTAATACTTGATGAAAATGGATGAGGTTGGTGGCAAAAGAACCGTTACACCAAGGGGAATGAACGGAACTAAGTATTAGACGGTGGGTCGACCTCCTCCGCCGGCGGCGGAGCAAAAATCGAAAATACTAAAATTCGTAGATTTGAAATAAAAGCGACGGGATCGATATGAAACAACGAAATAGTGTATGATCTTTGTAGAGGAGGTCAAGACGAAGCCGTAGCCACCAAGAAGAGGTTTAATGGTGGCCGGAGTCACCGGGAAATTGAAAATTACGTGGAGGTGGTGGAGATGGTGGAAAATAATTGCAAAAATCCCCCCTGACCAATTGCAAATATCCCCCCCTAAGAATTCAAAATTGTGACTTAACGGACACGTGCGGCGCACGTGTCCGATTCCATCCAAAAATTAACGGTGGTATGAAAATTGAAAAAGGTTGATTGATTTTGGTATGAAATGTGTCATTCTGAAAGGTTTGGTATGAAATGTATAAAGTAGGTAAATGTTTGGTATGAAAAGTGCAATTCCCTCCATAAGATAATTATATTCTTCTTCAGCCAACTTATTTCCTCTAGATGGGTTAATCCATTTAAACATTGCGTACACTACAAGAAAATTAAGTTTAAGTTACAAAAAATTAAGTGATAATGTAAAAGTTGTCACTCTTTATATGCATTTAGTGATAAAAATATTAATTTTATCATAATAATAATGGTGACAAGTGTAATAGTGACAAAATATGTTTTTAAGTTGTCACTAATAGCTATTAATGACAAATATATGGTGGCTTAAGTTGTCACTATTGACAATTAGCGACACCCTTTTAGTGACAGCCTAGTGACAATAAATATTGTCATTATGGTTTAACGATAACTTTTTAGTTGTCACTTTTGGGGTATCGCTAAATGTCAACAGTCACAACTTTTTTAAAATTCTTGTCACTAGTATGTTAATGAAAACCAATTTAGTGACAATATGTGAATTCTTGTCACTTAATATATATAAGAAGTGACAACTTTAACATTGTCACATAAAATTTTATCACTAAAATTTAATTTTTTTGTAGTGGTATTGGATCGATGATGTCGGGAATGGATGATAGGCCTGTCAAAGTTTGGTAAGACGAACAGGTTTTCATTTGTCAAATGCCTTAAATAGATCGGATGAGTTTAAGCATACAACATAAAGAAACAACTCCATGTTTACTTCATTGAAACGGTGGTTCAACTCTTGCATTTGCCTATCTATAACCGAATTAGGTCTCTCAGTTTTGTAATGGTGTTCGATGGTCACTTGTTCAAACCTACACCGTGGTCTCCCATATGGGTCATAGACACTACACAATAAAAGAAGTTTCAGTTCAATGCTTAGAACAAAAATAAGTAACTTCTTCCAACAAAGGTCATCATCCACCATCTCTTGTTTCTTGAAGTCGATGCATAGATAATTTGACTAATCGCATATCCTAATTGCAGGTAATTTTCGTTTCTAGATCAAAATATAGCAGATTCTGGTCTAATTATTTTTGTATAATTAGATACTAATTGCATGCTTATTCAGTAATTTCGTATCGTGAATACTAAATACATATGAATTGGGCTAAGTCTATTTAAATGTTTCGAGTCTAACTCATAACAAAAGCTATTTCAAGAGGTAAGGGTTTCCCAAGCTGAACTTAGACATGATTTCTAATCCACATGGTACTGAATGTGTAGGTGAAACAAGTCCATCACGTAACATTATTAAAGTCCAACCTTATAAATTACGACATGTGGATAAATAGCCAACACACAAATATTGACAGTCCACACCTTGTTAACTAGACGAATAAATGAATAATGACAATCCAGACTTTGTTATATAAATGAAGTGTGTAGCTAGATAATGAAGTAAAAAATGTGAACAATGAAAAACAATCACGAAAGAAGGTGACCCACATTAATTGGTCTCAATCATTTTTTGAAACATGTGCATTTGTGAAATTTGCATGGTCAATGCACAACAAGTAGAGGAAATAACCATGAAAAAAAAATCAAGATCTTAAAAAACCTAAAGAAGAAATTAAAAGCAAAATCAAGATATATAGTGGAGGATAAGTTGGTAGCTATCAATCATGGATTTTCAACTTCAATTTTGATGACTTGGTCCTTTATCTGGTCAGCTTCCAGTAGTGAATTCATCTCTTTCTTTTGCATTAATTCTCTGTCCTTACCCCATAGCAGAATGTATAATCCAGCAATAACAGTAACTGATCCTATTAAACTGCTCAATCAACCAACGCATGAAACAAATAAATCAATTAGTTTTTGATTAGTTAGAACAGAAAGCAATAAGTTAAGGATCGGAGCAATTTATTGACCTTCCAAGATGAAGTTGTTCGTGTAAAATGGGAACATCAAATAATGCTGCCATTATCTGCACAAGTGGGCTGAAAGCTGCAGTGAAGACAGGGCCTCTTTTCTTCACACACCATGACATTCCCACAAAGCACAATCCTGATCCTACCATCCCCTGCATGCATACGCGCATTTCACGATATATAACAATCGCAATGACGAATTTTATACTCCATCTGTCCCAAATATCTTCCTCCTATTTCTTTCTTGGGACGTTCCAAAACAAGACTTCATTTTCTAAAAGAGCTAAATACAAAAAATACCTCCTGTGCTTATGGCAAAAACTATACTGTGTTATTTTAATTAGCAAAAACCTCCTTGTGTTTTTTTTTATTAGCAAAAAACATCATTTTAAATACATTCATAAGTCAATAGGGAGGTTATTGTTGATTATTTAAGTGAACAGAGGGGTTATTGCCAATTTTCAAAGTAAACAGGGGGACTATTGATAATTTTCAAGTTATGAGGGGTGTTTTTACATTTATTGCGAGGGTATAATTGTTATTTTTCTGCAAAATATGTATTCTGGCATCGGAGGGTGTATGTTGGTAATAAAAAAATAATACAAGATGGTCTTTGCTAATAAAAATAATAGGGACATTTTTTACTAGTTAGGCAAAACATAAGGGGTAATTTTGCATTTCACTCTTTTCTAAAATATTTTTTTTCTCAAAATCACCTTTTCACAACCTTTTCACATAAAATAATGATCTTGACACTCACACCACCAATTCTCAAGCATTACCTTTGATGGCATAAATGTAAAATTATCCAAAATTCCACTTTCCTATACCTTAAATGTCACGCAAAAAATGAAGGGAGCAAAATGAATCAGACGGAGAATAAAAATGTTACATAAGAGTATGTAGGTACACTTACAGCATAGAGCACGATGAAGGCGTCAGTTTTCCTCTTCAAAATCCAAACTGAAAGTTCCCTGTCAATCGAAAAACTTAAGACTGCAGATTGTATGGCACTGAAGGAAGCCATAATGGCAGTGCTGGAGTATTGGCATGGATATTTCTTTCCAATATTTGATTGAACAATGAACCATGAGGACCAACACAATGTTCCTGCAAATAATGTAACGGAACCAATTGCCCATCGCACGTGCGAATTGTGCGATTTCAGCTTCATATCCATTGATTTTGGATGAGTAAAGTGAAATAAAGGCATTCCTTTGTAAACACTTAATAAAACAGCTCCTCCAAGGCACACAAGTGCACCAACAACCTTGGCCCTTCCACTACTGCATTTTATGTTCACACTCTCTAAACTGCAATACAAATCAAACAAGAAAGAATCTAATTATGCATATCTTAGTCAACATACCCAAAAGGTCAATATCTATCATAAGTACTTACCCAAAAGGTAAAGCCATTAGAAAAGTGACTACCGGAACCATGTTAAGGAAAGCACAAGAGAATGTTGCAGACGTATATTCTATGCCGAGAAGGAAGAGATATTGCGTTAGAGATGCCCTACAAAATCATATACTAGCTAAGAAAATGCACTCACGATCGATAATTGAAATGATCAATAACGACATTTTAACTATATAATTAATTACCCGATAATAGCACTAACGAAAAGGTGACATAATATGCTTAGTGTGAGCTTAGGCCTGATTCCCCTGCAAGAGATTAAACATGTCTTAGTTAATTAAAGTCATATTAATTAGTACATGAATCAGAGATGGGAATTAAGAATTCAAACCTTTCCAAAAAGAATGCTAATGGGGATAAAAATAATGCAGAAATCGACTGGCGATAAGTTATGAAGACCAAATGGTTCATACCATCGCTAACAATTTTCTTGAGAAGTATATTACTAACGGCAAAAGCTAGGTCGATAGCTATCATTACGATAACTGGGTACCATTTGGCAAAGCTCTTAATCATCTTCTTGGTTTAATAATATTACGAATATTGGTAGTTATGTAAGAAGCTCACAAAGCATTCTATATATCTATTACATATATAAACTACTCTAGCTAGCTATATAGACTTGTTAATAATTTAATTACTCTAAGAGTGGGCACAAAGGAAGGGCAAATTCTTTTAGTCCCTTGAAATGCTTTAAGCTACCAATTTTGACACTAATTTATTACATATTCTCTTCTTTTTACTGTACTTTTCAAGAACTCTAATGTAGAAATTGTTGAGAATCAATGTACAGACATAAACAGAAAGGATCTGCGTTAATAATGAATGATATCAATGTCTTCATCTATAGACCACTGAGTTTTTTTATTGAGCATCTGTTCTATTTAGCGAGTCAATTTCTCTTTCTGCAAATAATACTATATCCTGCTATAAATAGACACCAGCACCTATGAGTGGGGTTGAAGGATAAATGGTTCTCACAGTTTAGCATCTTATTCTTCGATTCATTTGCAGCCTCTCATTTCATAGAAAGGTACAAGTAGAACAACATGTCAAATCTTGATCCTATGTCTAATTAACTATATATCCTGATTACACTTTTTATTCTTTAGAGCTGTATATGTTTAATAGTATACATATGTTGATCAGTTGATGAAACTTCATGTAGTAGTTGACTATTTTATTTATTAACTAGTTAAAGCATCCAATCTGGAATTTATCAGTGGGAAATATTGAAGAGGAGATGATCATGACCAATTAATTAAGCCAGAGATAAGTGGATATGTCTATTATGTTTTGTTAATTAATTAATACAAATATAACACTAAAGAGTAATGATAAATGATGCTATTCCGTAATATTCATCTTCGTATGTTTAAACTTAACTCCCTCCTCTAGCAAGTGTTGTGTGAGGAAGGACGGGCCATTGCCTAAACAAACTAAACCAAACATTAGAAATTAGAATAGAGAATTATTCAAACTACCCCTGAAGTTTAGTCCAATTACAATGACCATCATCTATGTTTGAGAAATTACTCAAAATTTCCGAAAGCTAAGTCCATGATACGTATATTTTAAGTCAAGTTGATCTACCGAGTTCAAAATCATTTTAAGTCCAACTTAGGTTGTGCTTAACTTGGAACTTTTCAACAGATTAATTTCCATTTAGGGCTTGCATTAATTAGTCACTTCAACATTAAAAGCATAAAATGAAGAGATAAATAAAGATAAACTTAAGATAATTTTAGGGGTGGCAAACGGACGGGACGGGCCGGGATCGGGCAGGTAAAAAAAAATGAGCCGGGTATTTAATTGGTTATTTTAAATGGGTCAAAATGGGTCGAGTCGAAAATGGGGCGGGTCAATAATGAGTTGGACCGGGTCATAGGTTGACCCATCAATTCTTTACTAATGGTATGTATTTTAATTAAAAATTAAAATGCACCATATTTATTAGTAAATATTGTTTAGATATTCAATATAGTTAATGAGATTAAAGCAAAGTTAAGTTGTTTAAATAATTTAATATTAATCTATGTAAAATTATCTAATTAATAGTATTAATCTAAATGCAATATATTAAGTGTACATGGTGGTTGATGAATAAAATATGGTTCCAGTGGGGTGGGAATTGGGGTGAGATGTGGTCGTGGGGAGATGGAGAGGGGAATAAGGAGGGGGTGGGGTGGAGAGGAAAAAACTAGTACATTGGCTAATATCTTTTTTTCGGTCGAAATAAAAATATAGAGTAGTTTATGTTTTATCGTATTTCTTTGACTTATAATTTTTCCCCATTTTTTCATAAATAATTTTAGAAGTACTTGATTTTTTTTTTTAATATTTCACCAATTGAGATATACCAATAAAACGTAATTTTGAATCATAAATTGATTAGATTTTTGTTAATCAATTAGTAGGACTGTTAATTGAGCCGGACTTGTCCGATGGCTCAACTCGATTTTATTTGAGCCGAACCTTATTTTAAGATTCGATAAATTTATGAGTCGAGTGTGAGCTTAACTAGTCTCAACCCGAATAAAATCCAAATGAAAAAATACTTGAATGATTTCATATATCATATAATAATATAATATGAATTTTCATTTCAAGTATATTGAGGGTTGGAGTCTTATATTTATATATTTAATAATAAATTTTTGAAGTATTTCATATAATTATAACTTATAAGTGATATTTTAGCATTTAAAAATTGACTTTTATTGTGAAATGTTACTTTATATTAATTCCAAGGTATATCTTTTTTGGTGTTATGTACACTATTTCTGTTTATGTGCACTTAATGATACATAATATTTATCGGAAGAACTTAGTTTAAGCTTACTTGAATGTTCAAAGTCTGAAATAATATATGAGTCGACCGTGAGCTAAATTTAGGAATCGAATTTCAGCCTATAGTCATCGAGCCGGATGATATTTGAATTTGAAGAATTCCAAGCCTGGCCTAACAATAATATATATTATATGCTTGGATTCAAAATTTGGTCAGAAAATATGCATAGGCCCAATAAGAGCAAAGGCTCAGCTCCTGAGAACTTTTAATTAAAATTTATGTATATTTACACACAATAATATACTGCATCAATTGTTATACGGTATATTAGTCTTCCCCATTTGTTTCTATTCTATTTCTAATCTAAATACGAGTATTGAATTTCATCGTTTTCTTTCCCTTTTCCACATCGGGTCGACACCAACAAGACTCAGCTTTTTTATTACGCTTACCCCGCGCTGCCGCTGCTGCTGGTGGATCGACCGCCGCCTTTCTCCTTTCCTTCTCGGTATCGTTACACCTCCTTATAAATATGCATACAGTATGTAATAACCCTAGTCCCCTATTCCGATAGTTCGTCGTTTGCTCATGTTCACATTTTCAAGGGCACCTCGTATAACTTGTATCGTTATGGTTGAATGTTGCGTTGTATCTACGCTGGTTGAAACCTAGTTTTCTATCGAGTTATTTAATTAATTTTTCCTGATGGCATGTAATTTAAGAACTATCCGCACTCCAATTCTGTTTATTAGTCTTAGGTTCTTATGCAAATTTTATTTGAAATTTCCTGTTTCCCCTTTCTGTTGATTTGTAACGGAATTTGTGGTGTTTTTCTTGCAGTTCAGATTTAAATCAGTAATCTCTGGCCTCTGGTTTCACTTCATAGAGGAATAATGTTTGGAAGCAATCGTAAGTACTTGTTGGCTCAAATTAAGTTTGGATTTTTTCCTTCCTTTGAACATTCTGTATTACCGTTACTGATTGCTGGTGCCTTTATTCTTTCCTGGAAAGTTCTCTTTGATTTATTCTCATATGTGGATGTTATCCATTGGCTGCAAGTTCATCCTGGATGATAGTCATTCGCTATTGAAACTTAAATTGTCTAACAGTCCAGTAGATGAATAATCGATTTTATGATCTTGGTTATATCACTTTTACATTCTACTATCACAATTCATAGCTTTGAGAAAGATAGGATATTGAGCGTCAACCAATATCTTTCCATGTGCAATACACATAGATGTTAAATGCACACAAAGCACATACCATGGCACGGAGCACTGCCACACCCAACTCTTGCCTTAATGAACTTGAATATTCTTTTTTCCCTCCAAAATCAATTTATAGTTTCTTATTAAATGTAAGCATGGTTAACATAGATTACTGGGATAGTTGATTGAATTGACTGGGGACTTGGTTTAAGTGAACAAATTAAGAAGCCAAAAATGGGACTACTACTCTTCTTCTTGAATGTAATTTTGGAAACCCTGATTTATGCACTTCCTGTTTTACCCTTCCATTGTCATTATTGCAGAAATGGCCCTCTCTGATATCGTGCATGTATTTATGAAGTAAAACTCTTACTCATTTCTGGGTTAGTGGTAGGGACATTAATTCCAGAATTTGGATTTAATGTGGCATACATAATAAAAATAATTTTACTAGTAAAGCAAATTGTGAAATGACAAAAATGTGTGCCTTTTTATCTGAGTAGGCTATTTCTCGACTACTACAATGCGAAACATAGATGAACTATGGAAGGACGAATATGAAATTTACTATCAGATTTTTATATATCTAACTAAATTTGATGAGACACCACTAACTTTTTAAATTTTCATTTCATTTTATTTTATCCCACATTCGTGGTAAAAAATGGTCCTTAAATATCATTTTTTATTATTATTTCACTAAGACTTTCTGGCTCCCAGCAATCAGTTTTACTTACACAAGTGTAACTTTGGCTACTCAGGCTAAACATGTGTAACAACACTTAATCGTTCTCGGCAATTTATTCATATTTCCTGTGTGCATTACGTATTCCTTAAAATTCAAACATGAATTTCTTGTGAATGAATTGAAGTTAATTAGGTGAAAATGTAAGTTAACAATATAATCTATGTATTTACTTCTGACTTGTCTAATTGTTTTTCTGCTCATCTTACAGCTTTTGGGCAATCATCTAGCAGCCCGTTTGGGTCTCAACCGGCTTTTGGGCAAAATAATAATGCTAGCAGCAATCCGTTTGCTCCTAAACCATTTGGTAGTACGAGTCCTTTTGGTTCTCAGTCTGGGGGTTCCATTTTTGGTGGCATGTCTACTGGTGTTTTCGGTGCTCAATCTTCTCAGCCTTTAGGCTCTACTTCTGTTTTTGGTGCTTCGTCATCACCTGCTTTTGGAAGTTCAGCGCCGGCATTTGGAGCTACCTCAGGTTATACTTTCTGAATTCCATTTTCAGCATTTGGAATTGAGCGCATGTGTTGAAACAGTCCACCTGGGAAAAACAAAATAATATTTCCCTCCATTTTCTTATGTGCTTGTTTGTAATGATTTCTTTTAGCACTGATTTATATTTTTGACAATATAACACCTCTTGATGTGAACTAACTATTTGAGCTTCAAATTCTCCAGTATTATCTTCTTTTATGATTGTCACATAGTCCATATTTCTGTGAGTACAAGTGGAGGAATGGTTCAAAGAGTTTCTTTGCCATATTTGATGTATTATAGTCCTTGTTAATCCAAAGACTTGTTCTTTTAATTTTTGGGTGATTTACCTGTTGTATTGTGGTGCTTTAGTCATATATTACATTACATGTCAGATTTTTTGTGAGGGTTATTGATTTTCATCAATTTATCTATGTGAGTCTCTGTCAATTATTGGGTTGATTATTGAATAATTCTGTATCTGATTTATTTCCTCCAGATTACCACATGGGTGTTTGTCTTATAGACTATATCTATTTAAAAGTTACCTTGTTATTTCTAATCTCTTATTAACTTTAATGACTGTATAGGTTCATCAGTATTCGGGCAGAAGCCTACTTTTGGTGGTTTTGGATCCAGCACTGCTCAAACAAGTCCATTTGGTGGAAGCTCGTTTCAACAATCACAACCAGCTTTTGGGAGCAATCTCTTTGGTTCAACAACACCTTTTGGTGCACCAAGTCAACCTTCATTTGGTTCATCGAGCAGTCCAGCATTTGGTGCACAAAGTGCATCCGCTTTTGGTGGTACCTCTGCCTTTGGTTCTACGCCAAACCCTACATTTGGTAGCACAAGTGGTGGGTTTGGAATGTCAAGTTCTCCTTTTGGTTCCAACACTCCAGCCTTCGGGGCTTCTAGCAGTCCAGCCTTCGGGGCTTCTAGCAGTCCAGCCTTCGGGGCTTCTAGCTCTCCAGCCTTCGGTGCTTCAAGCACTCCAGCATTCGGTGCTTCTAGCACACCAGCATTCGGTGCCACATCTACCCCTGCATTTGGTGCCTCATCTGCCCCTGCTTTTGGAGCATCATCTGCCCCTGCTTTTGGTTCTTCAAGTACTCCTTTTAATTTTGGATCCAGTCCAGCATTTGGCCAATCAACTCCTGCTTTTGGAAGTAGCCCATTCGGCACAACATCATCATTTGGAGTTCAAAGCGCATCTTTTGGTAAGTTCTTTTCATCTTTGATGGTGTAAGATCAAGTCTATTTATGGCCGTATTTAGTATAAGTTCTCGTAATTTTAGCAATTTAAGACTTCTGTGTTCTTTGTAGTTGTTTCTGATCTTTTGCTTTGATGTAAATACTATGCAGGAGCACAGACTACAACCCCTACTTTTGGCCAGTCTGCTTTTGGAGGGCAACGAGGGGGAAGTAGAGTATCTCCCTACTCACCTACACCTGAGACAGATGGAGCGACTGGTACACAGCCTGGAAAATTAGAATCTATTTCTGCCATGCAGGTCTACAAAGATAAAAGCCATGAAGAACTAAGATGGGAGGACTACCAGTTGGGAGATAAAGGTACTCACTCTTCTTTCTTAATCATGTGAACATTTTGAGCTTCTAAAGATCTTATCACATACTTTTTTACTGATTATCTCTCACTGTATCATATTCTAGGAGGGCCAGCTCCTGCCGGTCAGTCGACTGCTGCTGTTGGTTTTGGTTCTTCAGGCATCGGAGCCTCAGCCACCCCTGCATTTGGTCAATCATCAGCAAATCCTTTTTCATCTACAACCTCTCCCAATCCATTTGCTCCAAAAACCCCAGCTTTTAATAACCCAGGCTTTGGATCTTCATCCACTCCTGCGTTTGGTTCTTCTCCATTTGGAACATCCAATACAAGTAACCTTTTTGGTTCAACATCATCAGCAACATCTTCTTTATTTGGCCCTACGACTCAAGCATTTGGAGCCAATACCACCTCCCCTTCTCTGTTTAGCTCTTCCACATCTGCTTTTGGTTCTCCATCTCTTTTTGGCCCCGCATCAGCACAGAGTTCTGGCTTGAATTTTGGCAACTCACAGTCCTCCCCGTTATTCCAGTCATCTACACCTGCACTTACACAGAGTTCTCCTTTTGGACAGACCTCTTCAACCTTTGGCCAAACTGCCTCTGGGTTTGGTCAATCAAACTTGTTTAGTACACCCTCTTCTGGCTTTGGTGGGAACTTGTTCTCGACCAGTTCATCACTTCTGAGTAACAGCAACCCTTCAGCATTTGGCCAAGCAACTGTGAGTTATTAAAGACTTGGACTTTGTCTTCTTTCTTTTTATTTCCATTTTCACGCTCGATCGATTAAGGAAAGGCATTATTAATTCTATGATGTTGTAAAACTGTATAACTAAGTTTTTGGTTTTGGCAAGTCAATATTCATGATCATTAATGAAGTTGTGTTATTACAATGGCAATTGTGTGGAGGTTAAATCAAGGAGACTATGCTGAACTAGGGAAGGACATGCGCAGCTGCACTTGTATTAAGACCAGAAATTTGTTGTCCTTGTATTACTATAAAAAGCTACAGAATTAGCTTTCTCTTTTTACGTAAATATTAGAATATGTTGGAGTTCAGCTGGGTCTTGTTTCCTTCTACGGACATTGAATTGTACTTTTTCACATGGGTATCACTAAATTCAACAGAGAGTAGGCTGTCATATGCATTGGGTTATATTCTTGTAACTAAACACAATATTCTTTTTTGTGTTTGCTCTTCTTTGAAGCCCAATCTTGCTACACCCTTTCAATCAGCGCAACCGGCTCAGAGTTCTGGTGGTTTTAGCTTTAGCAACTTTGGGCAGTCACAAGCAGGTTAATCAAGCATGAACTTTTTATTGTCATTGACAATGTCATTTTTCATTTATGTTTATAATCTCTGATGATTAATGACCATTTTAATTAACTTGTTTCATGTATACTTATAGCTGGTCCAAGTGGCTTTGGCGGCACCCCTGGCATGTTTGGTCAGAGTGCTTTTGGACAATCGTAAGTCACCTATTTAAATGCAACTGTTTCATATGCACACTTTATGGTGGCTACCCTTGTATTTTTGGTAATTCTTTTGTTATGCTTAATTGTGATTTGTTTGCTTATATGTAATTACACTTCTTTATATAATACAGGCTGTTATTGATCAGTTTTGTCTTATGGACCAAATGCATGTATAAATATGGATTTTTTATGGAGCTTAGGACTGATTCTTGTATGCATTCTCAGTAAAATATTTATAAGTTAATGCATAACGCAATCTTCGAGTGTTAGCTGATACAAGTATAAGGGTCAAGACGAGGATGGAAAATGTTCTAAAGTTTAAATACTTGGAGACTTGTAAATATCAAAATAATTATTATTGTTTCTTATTCATCTGTACAATAGAAAGGAAATAGCGAGAACAAATAATTTCGTAGCTCAATGAAATTTGTCTGAGATTGAGTAGATACAAAGTTTCCAGGAACAAACCATCGGGGGTTAAAATTTTGTCGCTGAGTTGAATTAATACTAGTGTGTTGACCTCTTGTCATGTTCTTGTTTGTCTTGATTTTGTGTAAATTTTGTCTTCTATTTATTTTACAGATCAGGTTCTCAGAACATTATGGCTGCACAAGCAGCCCCCGTTACAAATCCTTTTGGAACTCTGCCGGCAATGCCCCAGATGTCGATTGGTCGGGCAGGCACTTCACCATCTATTCAGTATGGAATTTCTAGCTTACCAGTAAGTACTTTGTATTCTACTTAACTTTTTAGAAGGAAAATCTTACTGGATGTTTTTTTGTAGTCCTTTCTTGAGTGCAGAGTAATTGATTGAAAACTCATTTTGTTCACACATAAATGGAAGTTATCTTCTCACTTCTGTCATTTTCAATTAGGTTGTTGAAAGATCGGTGCCTGTTAGAATATCATCACTTTTGACTTCTCGACATATTTCCCAAAGGCGTATAAGGCTGCCTGTAAGGAAATATCATCCTAAAACTGATGGTGTAAAGGTAATGATGAATCCTTCACAAAATTCAAGGTTGTCGTGGATTACATTGTTAGGCTGACGTCAATTGTTGGCCCTTGGTTTCAGTTTGCATTTCTTCATGTTTTACTTCAATTTTTCCTTCCAGGTTCCATTTTTTAATGACGACGAAGAAACTCCTAGTACACCAAAGGCAGATGCTCTTTTTGTTCCGAGGGAGAATCCAAGAGCTCTTGTAATCCGTCCGATGGAACAGTGGCCTTCTAGAGCAAGTGCAGAGAAAACGACCCGGTCTAAGGCCACAGTCACTGCCGTGCATGAGAATGGTAAGTATCTTTTTTTTTGGTCTAAAAATGCTTGATTTCTTGGTTTTTTTAATCCTGAAGTTATTAGGAATATAGGAGTACTTTGTAGTAATAATGCATACAGTTTTTGATACAAACAGTTTTGAGATGATATTTTGCAATTAGTTTGTACAGCCCACCATGGCCTACTTGCCTTCTTGTATCTGGTTTTTATTTTCTTGCTTCTTTGATCAAGTTCTTTTTAAGGTATCTGGTTAAAAACCAAATATTAAGTTGGTGTAATCATAGTTGGTTAAGAGTGGTGGATGACAATTAGTTACTCAGTCTGTGAGAGGGTCATATCTGCATATGATTTGAAAGCAAGCTTATATGAGGTATTTGACTTGCTTCACGCGATGGAGGCCATATGTTATTTGGACTTGGCTAGCTGATTGCCATGCATTGCCTTTATATCAACTTTTCATGCTCTCATTGTGGAGAGTTGGGTGATGCAAAATTACCAATATCCATTTGAAGGGGGGGCTGCTTGTCAGTAATATAGTTCAAGTCCAATAGAGCCAGGTATGCTAATGGAAATTTGTAGGCTGTGGAATGTACCATAAACTAAGATGAGTTAGATTTGACTCGTGATGTATGTCTTGGCTATTTTTGGATGATCTTTTCCTTATTTTACTTTCCATTTTGTGCTTGTATTTCTTTCTTCATGATGTCTACTTATTGGGGTAGGTAGGGTTGCACCTCTAGATCTAGGTTTGAGCTTCAGTAATTGACTTATCACAATTTTCCTTGATTGATCAGGTGATGTTCGTCATGATGTTCACCCTAACATAAATGGCCATAGGACTGAAGTCAAAGAAGGTAAGGGCTTCTTTTATATGAATGTTGCTAGTATTTCGCTTGATGATAAATCAAATTACTATTATGAGCACATTACTGAGTGTTTTCGGTTCATTATTGCTTTCTTTCATAATGCAATCTTTTTTAGATTGACATGTTGAATATTAGGATGAGATAGATTAGGGCGACTGGTTTTATATCACGTGGCAAGGAAACATTTCAAAAGTGCCTTTGATATGGTAGTTACAGTCTTTATTTTTTCGGCTTAATTTGGAAAATCACAGTTATTTAATAAACTTCTATCAACTAAATTAACCAAGTGATGCAACATTATGTAGTTCCTATTTCGTGGCTGACTCTTGGTTGCAGAAAATAAAAGAGAAAAAAAGAAGATAGTCAAAATTGAAATGAATGTAGATTGTAGTACTATGTTTGTGAAGAACATTAGTTTGATAGCTCTGTCCTCTTTTGTGTACTTATTTGCAAGTTTGATAAAATGAATGACCATTCCTTGGATTGCAATTCCCGGTCTGTTATTTATTAGTTGTTTGGTTGTGGGTAATAGGCTAAGAACACTGTACCAAAAAAGAAAGAAAATAGACTAAGAACACATTCCCCCCTGAAGCCTAAGAATACTTCTGCCACCTTGCTGAAATGAAAATTAAGTTTCCTCCTCTAATTCCCTGTAGGTTCCCCCCACATAAGTTAGGTATTCAAATGTAGATTTTCATTTAATTAAATTTATGGAAAATATAATCTTATAATGTGTAGCAATTTCATTTAACTGAAATATAAGTACATTGAATTGAATTCTGATAAGAGTTCTTGGTTGTAATTAGCTGTCCATGCTGAAGGTCCAACAGAAAATGGAGTCAAAGGGGGGAACCAAAAAAGTAATGGGGTGGTTCATGAGGATGGTCTTTCTACAGAGAACGGTGGAGACTCTTACATCACTCTTACAGGCCATAGAGCTGGTGAAGCCGCAATTGTCTATGAGCATGGAGCTGACATCGAGGCCCTTATGCCAAAGCTTCGTCACTCCGATTACTATACAGAGCCACGTATTCAGGAGCTAGCTGCCAAGGAAAGAGCTGAACCAGGGTTTTCCCGACATGTGAAAGACTTTGTGGTTGGAAGACATGGGTATGGTAGCATCAAGTTCTTTGGGGAGACGGATGTGAGAAGGCTTGATCTCGAGTCCCTTGTCCAATTCAATAATCGTGAAGTCATAGTTTATATGGACGAGAGCAAGAAACCTCCAATCGGACAAGGTCTCAATAAGCCTGCTGAGGTGACACTTCTTAATATAAAATGTTTTGATAAGAGGACTGGCCAACAATACACCGAGGGACCAAGAATAGACAAGTATAAAGAGATGCTTAAAAGGAAAGCCGAGGACCAAGGTGCTGAGTTTGTGTCGTACGATCCAGTCAAAGGAGAATGGAAGTTCAGGGTCCACCACTTCAGCAAATATAAGCTTGTTGATGATGATGAAGATGAAGATGAAGATGATTCAGAGAATCTGTGTTAAGACATCTTATAGCATGTGTGCATGTATATTACGTCAGCATGTAAAGAATGCCAGCAGTCAAATATAACTTTTTTCCCTTTTTGTTGTTGTGGACATGATGTTAACTATCTTTATTTGTTTCTTCTTCTGGCTATTCTCTGCCTTTGGATTGTTTACACCTATTCTATTTTGTGATTTTGTTTGACATTGTTCAGCAATACAATACTATCTCATTGATGATTTTTGTAATAAGTAGTTTTTTCAATGTATTTACTTTACATGTAAATCCCAAAGGACTTCGGTTGGGATGGCAATAAGTTAAAAGAAATATTTTAGCATAACAAAGAATACATCGGATGATCAGTAGGCTTCAACTGATGATTCCGGAATTTGGGTTAGAAAAGAATTTGTAGGCAATACTCCTTTTGGCAAATATTGGCAAGAAGACCCTCATTAAATTCAAGTTGCAGAACACACCCCTTCTATCAAATCTATGTAGTAATTTATCAAATATTGGAAAGAAGTCCGAACCATTGCTTATTGCATGGTAGAAGTCAATGGATAACGTGTGTCGGTGATGTGGAGATATTAACTAATCAGAGTTTTCTTAGTTGACACTAGTACAACTGTAATTATAGTAAAATTTACAAAATGTCTCTTGGTGATTTGACATTAATATTACTGATAGACCGAGTGGTTTTGGCAAGGACTTTCAGTTCTAAACACCATTAAGTTAATGGATATTGCATGTTTGCAATTAGCTGATTGTCAACTTAAACAAATTATCAGTAATCAAAGGCTTTGTTTCTTATATGGAAATGGTAGCATTTGAAATCTAATAATTAACAATATATTATTCATTAAAATCAGATTGGAAAATGTGAAACAGCAAGAAACACTTTAAATTCTTAACAATTTTACTTATTGATTGAGTTGGCTATATCAATCACGAAACGATACTTCACTTCCTTCTTTATCAGCCTCTCTAGGGCCTCATTTGCATATTCAATGGGAACCAATTCAATTTCAGGGTAGATCCTTTTTGAAGCACAAAAATCCAACATTTCTTGTGTCTGCTTTGTTCCACCTGTTACACTTCCTGAAATTGTTTTTGCACCTACAACAAAACACAAACCGGTTCATAACAAATTAGTACTACAGTGTGTATATATAATAATTCCATCAAGTCACAGGAGGTACCTAGAATAAGGATTCCCGGATTAAATTTCACTTCACTCGGAAATCCAACCAAAACAAGCACACCAACAGGCTTCAAAAGCGACAAATATAAATCAAATGAGATATCCCCTGATGCTGTGTTTATGATGAAGTCCAATGATTTATCCAAAACCTGAAATTGTTAGATATAAAACAGTAACATCTTCAATCTTTTTTTCTTTGTTGTTAATTTGAGTTAAAAATCTTCAATGTATCTATCTTACACTCATCTGTTGCTCATCGGTAGACAAAACAAAATTGTCTGCTCCAAGAAGATTTAGTGCTTCTTCTCTCTTGGAGACACTTGTGCTGAAAACTGTTACTTTCAACCCAAAAGCCTTGCCAAACTTCACCGCCAAATGGCCAAGTCCACCTAACCCAATCACCCCTAAAGACTTGCCTTGTTGATTCATGCTATGACGCATCATGGGGGTGTACACGGTAATGCCGGCACAGAGCAGAGGTGCTGCTAATTCAGGTGGGTAATTCTCAGGTATCCTGAAGCAGTACCTACAAATAACAAAATTTATAAAGAGAAAACTACCAAAATCGAATCTAATTTCGAATTCTCTTCTTCAAAAAGAGTACTACTCACCTCTGATGGACTACAATGTAGTTAGAATATCCTCCCTTAGTGATAGTACCATCCACATCCACACCGTCAAATGTGTAAATTGCGCCTTTTGAGCAATTAACTTCTAGTTCATTATCACAATACTCACACTCTCTGCAGGAATTAACATAAGTTCCAACTCCAACATGTTGACCAACTTTAAAGCGCTCCACATTGGACCCAACCTCTCTTACTATCCCAACAATCTCGTGCCTATCACGGAGAACTAATCATAATCAGAACATTTTTTTTTTTTTAATAATTAAACCGGAATCAAAAGAGGGGTACAACGAAATCAAAAATAGGATAATCCCCATCTGCAAAACAACCCAACTATGAGAAGAATACAACAAAAAAGGTCCACCCAATTGGATCCCACGGCCCAAGCAGCAAGGTTATGAGCTACAAAAACCAAAAAATTAATTTACAAAAATGATCAATCTTCATACCCAGGTACTAAAGGATAATTTGAGTGTCCTAATTTGTTCCTCGTCCACGCTACATCAGCATAACAAACTCCACAATAGAGAATGGTTATTGAAACATCATCGCTTCCAACAGACCTGTTTAATTAGGAGATTAATCTTTAATTAATTGCATTCCACAAATAGTAGTAACTATTAGTGTAACACACACACACACACACACATATATACCTGCGAGTGAATTGGTAAGGCGAGAGAAGTCCAGAGGGATCTCGGGCGGCCCATCCATGGCATTCATTAGCCATTTATTCAACTAATTAATAATTTCACAGATAGACAAAATAAAATTAGAACAATCAACCGGAAATACTAATTCGGAGTAATATGAATCCATCAGATTTGAAAGAAAACTGGTGAATTATTCAACAAAGTAATCTTAGTTATGATGAAAAATTACCTGGATTAGAAGTGGAAGAGCAGATGCAGATGCAGATGCTATGATAATAATTATTACTTGTCGACGATTTCTAATATTTAAAACTAGTATCTTATAGTAAGTCTACACTGAGTATTTGGCCATTGGCTGCTTCAAGTCCATATAATTTATAGAGTTGGTGGTGGAGTGCCTACGTATGCGCTGACATTTTTCCTTATAAGAAAAGGAAAAACTTATCTGTTAGATGATCGTATGCACCGACTTCATAGCTTAGCTTAGTAAATAGTGGTGTGGAATAAGAAAAATTGAGCCTTCAAAAAGGCCATAATGGAAAGTTTAAATTATAAAAAGATCATTAAATGTTTAAAAATTTTATAAAGGTCATAAGATTAATTAATCAACTTAACTAAATTAATTAACTCTTCCTAATTAAACTAAACTTTAACAAATATACCCCAAAATTTTAAAAATTCAAAATCAACCCCACCCAAAATCAATTTCATTTCTCTCCCAAAATCAACCCCAAACCGTAACCCAATTCTCTCCCACAATTACTTATTTTCACACAAATTTCTCTCAAATCAAGGAAGAAAAGGAAGAAGAACAACATAAAAGGTAAGCATTTGCAAGTTATTTGAATTTTTGATGTATTATTGAGTGATTTAGTTCGCAAAATGGAGAAATTTTTCGTGCTGAAAATTTCGCGTTTTTTGGCGTTTGGGAAGGAACAAACGCCATGCTTATCTTCATGGCGTTTGGCGTTTGGCAAACGCCGATAAGCATATCGGCGTTTGGCGTTTGTTCATAACCAAACGCCAACATGGCATAATTCAAATTCGAGAATGCATTTTTTATTTAGATAGTTTGTGTATTAATTTTTGTTTTTACTTGTAGGAATGGACAAAATTATAATATATCTTCGATATGGCGGTGATTTTACACGCCAAATGGATGATAAATGGTATTGGAGTGGTGATAGAAATTCTGTGAAAACAATAATGGTGGATAGGAGAATTTCGTTTGAGGAACTGGTTGATAAAATTTGCGAGAAGTTGAATTTAGATCGGTATACTGATATTTTTGAGATACAGCGCAAATCTGTTCATAACGAAATAGTGAAAGTATCAGATGAAGAAGATTGAGAGATAACAAAACACTATGCCCATAGTTTTATTGATTTAAATTTGTACTTGATTTTTTCTCCGAGAGAAGAAATTCTGAGGATAGAGGCAACTCCGGGGAGAAAAGAGAATTCGAAGAAACTTATGACCCGGGGTAAAGGAAAAAAAATCGTAGACAAAGTTAGTTTCAATTACCAACTTGATGGATGTGATATAGGAGGATCAAGTGCACAAGGTGATGTTGATGAGGAGATCATTACCTCTAATCCAACTTTACCTACAGTGGAGGAAGTTGAACCACTATGTCGTACTCCTGTATATAGTCAATGGTCTCCGTATGACAACGAAGGTGGTAATGTTGGTTATGACCACCGTAACTATGACGGCGAAGGTGGTTATGCTGGTGCTAATGTAAATGGTGAACACCGTAATTTTGACAACGAATGTGGTTATAGTGGTGATGTTTGTGGTGATGTTGGTGGTGGTGATATAGGTGGTGGTTATGGTCAAGCGCCAGAATTTTACGAACCACCTAGCCATGAAGGCTTTGATAACGCTGATGATGTCGCAAGAAATTATTCGGGATCAAATTCTAGTCAGAGGAGGAGTGATCGATCAAGATGGACAGTTGGTCAATGGCTTAGAAACAAAAAAGATTTCATGGATGAACTTGCGAAAACTGCTGTAAGTAAAAAATGAGAAGTTAGATCGTTTAAGTCTGACCCTGATAGGAAGATAGCTCGGTGTATCACAAAGGAGTGTCCATGACGAATATATGCGACTAAGGAAGTGAACGGTGATGAATTTGTTATTCGGACATATAGAGACGTTCACATTAGTGGGATATCGAATAGAGGTGCCGATCATAGACAAGCATCAAGTCGTATGGTTGGTTTACGGACGTCATGATTATATCTGAATGCCAATGAACCCCCAAAACCAGATGCACTGATAAACTTCATGCGTGCCGAAGAAAATGTTAGCATTAGCTATCAAAAAGCTTGGAGGGCGATACAATTTGCTCAAGAGCATATTATGGGGACATTCGAAGAAAATTTTGCCAATCTACCCTCCTATGCTTACATGATTGAGCAAAAGAATCCTGGCACGTACACTCGCATCCATACAGACTCCGAAAATAAGTTTAAATATTTCTTCATGGCTTTAGGAGTGGCTATTCGAGGATTCCATTTCCTAAGAAATGTAATTGTAATTGATGCAACATTTATGGGGCACAAATATAAAGGAACTGTTCTAATTGCAAGTGCGACGGACAGTGAAAATCGTTGTTATCCAATTGCATGGGGGGTAGCTGATGGCAACGAGGATGGGGCGTGTTGGACTTGGTTCCTAGAGTGCTTGAGAGAGGTTGTACCAGACAAAGACGATCTGGTTATTATTTCAGACAGGGGCAAAGGGATTATAAAAGCGGTAAAAGATGTTTACCCTTTACCTGATCATGGGACATGTTACTTCCACCTCAAAACGAACTTGATAAAAAAGTTTGGGAAAGATAGGGTAACCGGGTATTTTTACAATGCTGCTTTCGCGTACACTGAGAGTGAGTTCGAAATTTTTTTGGTTACTTGAAAACCAAGAGTCCAGCATGTGCAGATTGGCTACAGAACGAGGTGACGTTTGAGAAATGGGCGAGAATCCACCATCGCGTGAACAGATATGAGGTAATGACGTCTAACCATGTTGAGGTCCTTAATAATCGGATCAAAGATGCCAAAAATTATCCCATATGTTACTTCTTCAAATTTATTATTGATTTGATGGGAAAGTGGTTTAGAGAGCGTCGTGAGGAGGCTGGGAAATGGATGTCTGTACTTACCACATCGAAGGAGGATTTGATAAATGAGCGATATGAAAATGCATCCAGGTGGCGCAAATGTGCATTAGGGTATGAAACATGGAAAGTGGAATCTACTGAGTGGTCTGGAAGTGTGGATTTAGCGGAAAGAACTTGTTCATGTGGCGTCTTTCAGATTGAGCAAATACCGTGTGAGCACTCAATTGCAGCTGTCATGGACAAGCGACCAAGAGATAATGGTCAGTATGTGTATGAGCTTGTTAGCCAATACTACAAGGTCATAAATACACGTCAAGCATACTATGAGCTCATAGAACCCGTTCCAACGAAAGACCAATGGATGAACATCCCCGATGATGTTATGGTGAGAGTAGTGTTACCTCCAGACGCCATCATAACCCGTGGAAGGCCTAAAACGTCACGATTTACCTCTCCCCTTGAAAATTTGAAGAAAAAATACAAGTGCTCAATTTGCAAAAATACCGGTCACAACGCGGCCAGAGTTCGGACAATAACGAAAGTGAATCTTAGATGTTTAGTACAATGTTTGTTGTATTTGATGTTTATCGAACAATGTTTGTTGTAATTGATGTTTATTATTGACATGTACTTGAAAATTGTAATTTTTGAAAAGTTATGGACCAAAATGCAAATTCGTAGTGAATGAACATTTTTTATTCACACTGCGGTGTATTTTGTCCAGAAACATTCTGCAACAGTATACACCGCGGTGCAACTTTTTGCACCTAGGTGTATACTGTTCACACACCAAAAAAAAAAAACTGCACATGACATTTGGCGTTTGACTTATCAAATGCCAGACGCCATATAAACCCTAACCCTAGCTTCGTACATATTGGCCAATTTTGTAACACTTAAAATAACATTATATCATCCGTAAATCATAAATTCGTAAATATTTGTCAATTTTGTAAGATTTTGTCAATTTATCACCCGAAAAGAGAAGTAACACTTACAGTAACATTATATCCTCCGTAAATCATAACTTCGTAAATATTTGTCAATTTTGTAAGATTTTGTCAATTTATCACCCGAAAGGAGAAGTAACACTTACAGTAACATTATATCAACCGTAAATCATAATTTCGTAAATATTGGTCAATTTTGTAAGATTTGGTCAATTTATCATCCGAAAGGAGAAGTAACACTTACAGTAACATTATATCCTCCGTAAATCATAACTTCGTAAATATTGGCCAATTTTGTAAGATTTGGTCAATTTATCACCCGAAAGGAGTAGTAACACTTACAGTAACATTATATCCTCCGTAAATCATAACATTCAACATATCAGCTTCTTAATAGTTAATTCATAAGAGAAAAAAGGGGAGTCAAACCCTAACCCTAGCTTCGTACATATTGGCCAATTTTAGATTTGAACAATTTATCACCCGAAAGGAGAAGTAACACTTACAGTAATATTTAACCCGAATTTGCATATTGGTCCCTAACTTTTCAAAAATTACAATTTTACCCCCAAAATTTAAAAAAATTCATAATTCATTTTTTAATTCATTAGTTGCACAAAATCAAAATTTTCATTCACTACGAGTTTGCATTTAACCCGAATTTGTATTTTGGTCCCTAACTTTTCAAAAATTACTATTTTACCCCCAAAATTGCGATTTTAACCATAATTGCGATTCAATCCATTAGTTGCACAAAATTAAAATGTTCATTCACTACGAATTTGCATGTAACCCGAATTTGCATTTTGGTCCCTAACTTTTCAAAAATTACAATTTTACCCCCAAAATTTAAAAAAAATTCATAATTGCGATTCAATCCATTAGTTGCACAAAATTAAAATTTTCATTCACTACGAGTTTGCATTTAACCCGAATTTGCATTTTGGTCCCTAACTTTTCAAAAATTACTATTTTACCCCCAAAATTGTGATTTTAACCGTAATTGCGATTCAATCCATTAGTTGCACAAAATTAAATGTTCATTCACTACGAATTTGCATGTAACCCGAATTTGCATTTTGGTTCCTAACTTTTCAAAAATTACAATTTTACCCCCAAAATTTAAAAAAAATTCATAATTGCGATTCAATCCATTAGTTGCACAAAATTAAAATTTTCATTCACTACGAGTTTGCATTTAACCCGAATTTGCATTTTGGTCCCTAACTTTTCAAAAATTATTATTTTACCCCCAAAATTGCGATTTTAACAATAATTGCGATTCAATCCATTAGTTGCACAAAATTAAAATGTTCATTCACTACGAATTTGCATGTAACCCGAATTTGCATTTTGGTCCCTAACTTTTCAAAAATTACAATTTTACCCCCAAAATTTACAACTTCTGGTCCCTAACCGAATTAAATATTACAAAGAAAAAAAACTAATTACTTAGTAGATTTATTTTTCCTAACATTTGGGACATAAGGAGTTCTTAAATGCCTACTAGGCCATCTTATCCTATCTTCTCTTCCTTTTCGCCTTAGTTCACTCCTACCCAAATTATCATCACTATCGACTCCGAGATCACCATGATCTGAATTCTCTTGCGCATTATTACCCTGAAAATGCGTATATTAAGAATTCATATCAAATATTATATATCAACAATCCAAAACCAATTTAATAAACACAAATTCATCATTTAGATAAACACAATTCCAAAACCAATCTAATAAACAATAAAGTCTAAAAATAATTTAGATAAAATTCAAGAATCCAGAACAATAAAATTTCAAAACCAATCTAAAAAAATCCAGAACAATAAAATTTCAAAACCAATCTAAAAAAATCCAGAACAATAAAATTCAAGACAACAACTAAACCAGATCCTCATCATCATCGTCGTCCCCTACATTATTATCCCCTCGGTCCCTCAGCATCATTCGATGAAGTCGATGCAGAGTTACTTGCATTTGCGTCTGAGTTTCCTGCACAGAGTGCAGCTGCCCAACTATCTCGTTTGCACGGGCAATCTGTCTCTGCTCTATCTCGTTTTGATGATCCCACAGTCTCTGCTCCATATCACGTGCTCAGCTTGGTTCCGCAGATGATGGTTGTGGTTGAGCTTGAGAAGTAGAGGCACCATCTTGGTTTCTTCGGACACGCTTCCTTTGTCGGCGCATAGGAGCAGGAGCAGTAGCATTGGCATCTTCTTCATCATCAGGATCAGGTAGGCTGGGTGGCCGGTTGAGGCATTCGGGAGCTCCCTCATCATCCCGAACAACCACATAAAGCTCTCTGAAATACTCAGTTAATAGGCGATAACTGGGACTGCGGTTATTCGGACTAACACTGTCGGATAACTCTTTAGCTAACATATAATACTCCATCTCCGAATCCGTGTCATCCGGCAGTAGCCGTGGGATCACAGCCTGAAAAAATTAAAAAGACACAAGTTATTTAAAATAAATATTTCAAGTGAATCATCAGGAAAAAAATTATTAATAAAAACGATTAACATACCGGAACATTCCCAAAGAACCTGTCCATGTCATCACAGTTGGGCCAATTACCGCCCCCCACATTCCCAAAGAACCTGTCCAATTCCCAAAGAATGTTCTCGGAAGAGCTGGGTCCTGCCTTGGATAACAATTGGCCGCATCGGGCATGCCTTCAATGGCTTCCAACATCCAATACTGTTCACATTCAAAACATTATTCAAAATATCCAACATTTACGAAAAAATAACTAAAAAGAATATATGGAAATCAAGAATTGATTTTACAAACATACCAGTAAAATGTGTGGGAAGCCGCCCGCATTCCATCTACGGATGCGGTCACCGGAGGTCATACGGCGGTCGGAGCACATATGTTCCATAAGCTCATCTATGGTGACACTCCATAGCTTCTCTCCCCAGGGATATCTCTCGCAAATCGCGAGATCGTCACATACCTTCAATATAAACAAATTTATAGAAAATTATTTTTAAAACTTTAAAGAAATAATAAAAATTAAAATTAAAGTTTACTTACTGCTAAAACGCTGTTTGGAACCTCTTTGATGGGCAGAATGGGTAACATCAATGCTGATATCACCCATGAGAAGACTAACTTGCATACGGTCTCGGGATTCGCATTGCGACTCACCATTGAAGAAATCTTCGTTCTGACAGCATCAACGGGAACATGCATTTCCCCCCACTGACTAAAGTATCGGTTCTTCAAGTTACCCCCTTCGTCGATAGTTTGGGAGTCAGCATCACTCAGTCTCCCAAATCGCAAACCCGATACCAGGCTAAATTCCTCTACGCCGAATATGACTGGCTTTCCTTTGATCAAAAACCAGTATTCGTATCTACTCTTTCGCTTATCGGGCAGTCGTAGGCATAGTCGGAGCATCAGACTGTGGAAGACCGATGCCTTAAATTTGCCCTTCCCGTTTAGGCGTAGAAAACTCCCAATCTGGGGGTAATCATCTATAATCCGCCAATGATAGGCTTGTAGCATTTTTGTAATCTCCGGAACTTCACTCCATGTCGTGCGCTGTGTTATCCTTCCATCTACGACCACAGTTTCGTAGTGAAAGGGAGGTAATTCTGGTAGGGCCGAGGTGGGTAAGGTAGCGTATCCCTACAAAATAAACAACAAAAAAATGTCAAATTTTCCATTCTGTTCTGGTGTTTGGAGTTTGAAACAACCAAACGCCAAACTCCAAGAGAAACACCATGAATAAACGCCATGAACTCGTAAAAAATATGTCCGAATTGAATTGAGAAAGAAAGTCTCGAAACTTACCCCAAATGGCCATTCTTGAGCGTTTCTCTCAGCATCATCGATTACCATCATGTTTGCCATCTTCAATTTGCAAGAATTTTCGGAAACTTTTGAATTTGAGAGAGATTTGAGAGAAAGAGTTTGAATTGGGGGAGAGAGTTTGAAGAGATTAGTTTTTATTTTTGTATTTTGATTAAATATGGGCTTGGGTGTTTTTGTTTTGTTAAAGAAAAATGGGGGGGTAAGTTGCACTTGTTAATAGATATTAAGAATTATTAATAATTTTTCTTTTTTTTTTTAAACTGAAAATATATTGTTAAGAAAATCTATGGCCTTTATGTAATTTCTGTTTTTCATATTGGCCTTTTTGAAATTGGCTCCCTGGATTAGAAGTGGAAGAGCAGATGCAGATGCAGATGCGATGATAATAATTATTACTTGTCGACGATTTCTAATAATTAAAACTAGTATCTTATAGTAAGTCTACACTGAGTATTTGGCCATTGGCTGCTTCAAGTCCATATAATTTATAGAGTTGGTGGTGGAGTGCCAACGTATGCGCTGACACTTTTCCTTATAAGAAGAAAAGGAAAAACTTATCTGTTAGATGATCGTATGCACTGACTTCATAGCTTAGCTTAGTAAATAGTGGTGTGGAATAAGAAAAATTGAGACCAATAGGATCCAACCAGAGCATAAACCAATGAAACGAAAGTCGTTATTTACCCATAAGCTATGATCATTCTCAAGTCGCATAAATCTATGATGCACGGACCTTCCATAAAATGAAAAAAAAAACAGAGTCTGATACTTCCCCGACACCGACACTGGCGAAACCTAGGAACAAAAAGACACGGGTGCTGAACGCAGTCAGATAGACCTGGGGGGGGGGGGGGGGGGGTGTTATGATTTTGAGGTCATGGGAACGTGGATACAGAGTGTGTAGTTCGGTGCCTGAATATCTACATGCATATTCAATTTTATATTTAATTTAAATTTTGGACAAGTCAAGTGGAATGTTAAGTACGTACCAAACGAGTATTCGAGGAGGATTGTATCGGATGAGTATCCGCTAGTGCATTGTCTAACTTTTTTGAGTATCATGTATCCTCGAAAATAACTGTTGGCCAGTAGGAAAGCTTTGTCTCCGATATTTTTACATTTCAGCATTGTCTCCCACTATCATTACATTCTCAAATCAGATTCATTTTCCTGTTTTCATTATGAATTTTTCTTCTTCACTGTATTGCCATCTCATGTGCTCAATGCATGGATAGTCTCTTTGGAAAAAAGAAAAAAGAAAAAAAGCCTCCTTCAATGTCTTTGTTGCTCGTGTTTTTGGAATGAGACTTAAAAAAGATGTACAATTTTGGTGGGAAATAGAGTTGTTACTTGTGAAGCAGTACTAACTTCCACATCTATACTAAGTTAATAAATTTCATTGGCAGTTCCAGTATATAAAAAGCCACGCAAATTGATATAGAACCCACATGCAAAAGACAAATTATATACGTGACTCACACCAAATTAATTTTCTTTTTTTATTTATTTATGAATTTATGCAATTTCTAATCTTACTAACGAATTATTGACACAACAAAAAAAATGGATGGATCCTTGCCAAAATATCAAAGGTTGGGAATGTGGTTGCCAAAGATCAAAGTCATGGGGTCAAATTACTGAAGGACTTCAATAAGTAAGTCTATTGCTAGTATATCAAACATAAAGGAACAAAATATGTTTCCATTCATAACTATATTAAGAATAAATGATTTAAAATAAAATAAACTATTAAGAATAAAAGCATGTCGAATCAATAGGGCCCTCCAATGCAATTATAATCTGATCTCATAACTTCTCTGTGCTCAATACATTGTGTTTCTCCTTCAAGGCAAAAACATTTTAGCGGATTATTTTTACCTACTTATGGAAGAAGGTTTAGCTTCATTTCCATGGAGCTAGTGGTTTGGCTGGTTGGGTTCTTCAGGAAGAGTGGTGAGCAGAAATTTCTTGGCAGAGCCAACATGGGTACAGATTTGTTTCAGCATACTTCTACCCATCATCCATTTCAGCATTAATTTCATGTGTGTTTTGCTCTCTATTCCACTAATCCCAGACTCCTGTAAGTATTTATCAAAGTACGTTATAAGCAATTATCAAATGAAAAGATAAAATTTTAAGACATGCAATATTGGTCATCGACTTATCGTAAAAAGCTCGGTTCATTATAGATATCAAATAAGCTTGCACATTGTTTGACAAATTGTACATTCGACTCCATAACTCGTTTGAGCTCAGCTTGTTTAGAAACCAAACCAATCCATGTTCAAACAATACTAACCTCGAAAAGAAAATCAACAAACCTTGAACAACGTAGAGTTCAATTAAAAACTCGATTACACCCCTCCCCTAGTTTGAACCAAGTACATATGTGCAGCATGACAAAATTACTTCAGATTCATCTTAAGGTAGATATTTTGTTTCAACCTAGTCATGCAGATGAATTATACAGCATGCATATACATATTTGATTTCATTAATCCCACAAATGAGATTAAGAGTTGTATTTATTTATTTTCGAACATATCAATCTAAAATGTGCATATTGCATTGCTCTACAATTAAAGGGCGGAGAACCAAGTTGCATAAAAATATGGTCAGAGTGACGCCACAAGCTTTAACAAAAATGAATAAATAGATTATAAAGTTGCTGGTTAAAATAATCAACTATAGATAGTTTAATGAGATTAATAAACATGTGGCCTTAGTTTAGAGTAAGTATATCGGAAACTTACCATCAAATGGTTACTCATATACTGACACATTCACAAGCTTTTGTTTAAGTAATAATAAGATATGTTTCATTTTAAGTCCATTTTACAATAGATTCAGCGACTCATCCAATTTTTGACAGAGAGCCATCTATCTACTCAAATATGAGCATTTGATGGTGATTCTGGCTTATAATATAGTTTCAGTACAGATCAACAGGAAAAAAAAAAAAAAAAAAGGCTAGCACATGCAAAGTCAAGAATAAAATGACAGAAATAGGGGATCAATTACATGGACAATGTTGAGAGTACAAAGAGTATTACTAACAGACAACAGGATAAATAACATGGCAATGTTTTGCATTTAGCACATGCTTAGAAGGAAATTCTTTTCATTTCGTCCACAAGATGAAACACATGATCAAGGAAAATGAATATATTCATACAAGCAAAAAAATGTGTGAGCGTGCATTTATGTTTTTTAATAAACAAAAAACACATTTTCCTCTTTGAAAATTTCCATCTTAGTCTTCTAATCCTAGTCTTATGATCAATGAATTCAAATGTATGTTTTGTTCTTCATACTTCATTTGTTTCTAAACTATCTCATCATTTAAGCAATATTTATGAACAAGGAGAAATGAGGTAATCTTATTAAATAGTATAAGCTACACAGAAAAATAACGGGAACAAATTTTGAATTATGAAGTAGTATCAACACTAGATTAGCATGACATTGGTCTTGAGCAGAACCTGGCTGTAGTTATCTTGCTCGGCCTTTTTGTTGTTGTTCTAATGTGAGGATCTATTAGCTTATGAAGGTTTATGTCTATGTTAGGCCCATTTTAGTGGTGTTTTGGAATTAAGCATACGATCAGTTGACAGAGTAGCATGCTTGATGTTCCAAGTCTTCTTTTCTCACTGGAGGCAACTTTCCAAGAGTTGATTCATAGAAAAAATTAGGATGGATCACCTATCTGACTAGGGTCCTTGTCAACTGCTTTTAAACAGAACAAAGCAAACATACATACATACACTTGGGGGGTCATCAAATTTTGTATCTAATTATATTTATGAAACTTTTTACCCATCCTCCATATGTAATGAATCCTTCGTTGTTGCCTAGTTATATATAGTAAACCATAATTATTTACTTTACGAAAAACAGAAACCTTCTCACTCAATCAAGCATGACTTCATTTTTCTGGAGTTTTTCAAAATTGGTCCTGCAATAAAATTTGAATTCTCAATAGCTGAGCTACAGTTTCTTTCATCGCTAATTGTTGCTGATTTAGTTATGAACTTGAATGATCCAATTGACAAACTTTTGTATCCACACCAATCTGAGCTTTCATTACCTCGTTCGTAGCTTAATACATACATACATACATAGAGCAAAGGATATATATATATATATATAAATATACATATATAGCATATAAAATGGGATAAGTAAGTAATAGTAATAGTAATAGACCTTGACGTGGTTCCAGGTGTTGGAAACGGTGAGAGGGCCATGGCTCTTGATGACGCCATAGAGGTCTTCGGCAATGGAGGCGGCTTCCTGAAATGGGACTCTAGGGTTTATCTTCCTCAGATTTGGGGCACGCTTTCTAGAGCTTGAAGAGAAATGCCGAATCATCATCATCATCACAACACCACCATTTCCATTCATATTCCTCATTTCCAATTCAAAATAACACAGATTTTACTGTTTAAAATGGAGAGGGTTTTCCTTTCTTTTCTTTTTCTTTTTATGAACCCTACCTGCTTAGTTAAATCTTTATTAAAGTAAAATGCAAAAACACCCCATCCGTGTTATTTCTATTTGCAAAAACTACTTGTGTTATTTTTATTAGCACAAAATCCCATGTGTTTATAGTTTGTTAGCAAAAACTTACCATGTGATATCATTTTATATTTTTATTAACTCACATTTGAAAATTAAATGCCGAGCACATGGAGGTTATTGCTAAAATTTTAAAAGAAGCCCGGGGTGTTGTCAATTTTTTAACCTTAAAATTAAATGGGGTTAGTACAAATTTTTTTTAAATGAATGATGGTGTTTTTGTATTTTATTCAAAAGAAAAAAAATAAAATCTTGGAATATATTTCTCACTTTCCCCAAAAAATACTTGCATTTAGTCGCGTAAATGCAGTATGGCCTTGGAGATGAATAATCGTCTTTGCCTTGTTAGTACAAAGAGGTTATTGCTGATAATAACAAAGAGGGTTTTTTATCAATTAAGCATAGGGGTGTTTTTGAAAATTAACAAATCTAGATTTTCATGCTTTTAATTATGAGTGGCAAACAAGATATTGGTATGACAATAATAATTTGTGCTCCGACAATATTATTAGTCTTTGAATAAGTACTAAGTGAACATTGTTATTTCTATATATGGTTAGATCCATTATATATTTAATTATGCTGAATGCTAAATATTAATGGTTATATATTAATGAATTTATCTAAAATTATATTTTTTTTAGTGCAGAAAAAGAGAGAGAGATGGTTTGAGTTTTTCTTTTTATATTATTATAAGACTAGATAAAAAAAATCAGTTGAACACTTGCCCATAAGAAAAACATCATATTTGTAAAACTTAAAAAAATATAATTTTATCATGTCATCACCAATTTACATTGTGTTGCGGAAAAATGGTATAACGAATAATGTTTTTACCAAGATATGGAAAATGTCAATACGACTAATTGGGCTTGTCCATGAGCCTGTTCCAACCCACACAGAGAAACAAGAAAAACTGGGCCATGTATGAGTGATAACTAAATAATTTGTACTAATAGGAGTATAATTCTATATGGGCTCGTTTGGTTTCCTGGACCAGATTAGACTTGATTGGGCAATGAGACTACTATTTGAACCTTGGACTGGATTTAAATTTTAATCAGGTGTTTGGTTATATTTTTCGGGCCATAACTAAATAATAGTCTACAATCCATTAAGCAACCCATTTAATCGAAAATGACCAATTTGCCCCTAAAAAGTAAATCAAAGAAAATATTGTTTTCTTCAGTATCCTTGTCCAGCATTTGGCCAATTATCTCCTTCCTACTCCTCGTGACCTGGTGCCTATTTCCCCTTTCTTCATTTCCCTTCAACAATTTAAGCTCAAGGAGTTCAATTATCAGGTAATTAAGCTTTCATTGTGCTAATTTGTGAAGAAATTTGAGTTTTGGTATATGCGGCTTTAAATTCACTTCTTTACTAAACCATGAAATTCTTTAACTACAAAGAAAGAGGAAAAAATGAATACATCAATTTCATGGTTTAGTAAAGAAGTGAATTCAAACAAAAAAAAAAGTGAAGAAGAAGAGTGAGCTAGCCAAATTGGGGAAATGGGTTTTAATTTGGGAAAGGGCAAATCATGTAATTACAAAGAAGAAGCGAGGACAAAAATGTCCTCTTAAATCAGGTCGCCCACCACTATTTTGAGTCCGAAGGTGGGAGACCCGACCATAAAAATGTCCTCTTAAATCATGTAATCTGTGGCACTCTAATCCCGGGCAGCCCAATCTTTGGGTCTTGGCAACTAAACTTGCCACATCATAGTTCAGGCTCCAAATCTTGTCTAGTCTTGACAAGCAAACGGGCCCTATATGCATATAGAATTATTTACTTTATATAGTTTTAGTGAAATTTTGCCACAATTCTTTTTGGGGGCCAGCCCCCCAACCTTATGCATAGATCCGTCCTTGGAGAGAGACGCGAGAAGATGACATAGGGGGGATACGTGAAAAGATGACACATTTCATAACCGAGTTTAGACCATCTCCAACAGATCTCTTAAATTCATGCCTTTATCTTAAAATTTAAGGGATGAACAATGTTATACATTCTCACTTTTTACTCTGCAATCCAACAACTTGTTTATATTTTTAGATTCTACTTTTAAATAATCACACCACACCACTCCATTCCAACTTTAGCACACTATTTTTAGTTTTAAAATTTCACTTGAGAGTCCAAACTTATAAAAATTTGGCTTCCTTATTTTTTAAAGACTCCCCTGGAGTTCATTTTTTGAGTTCATTTTTTGTGCAATTCTTATAAATTCTCTTATATTTTGGGATATAAGAATTCCCTTGGTGAATGTCTTATAATGGGTATTGTAGAGTGATTTGATTCTTAAATGACTATATTTAAACTATAAATTTTGTTCTGAGTTTTTGAATCGTAAATTGGTCTAGGGAAAGAAACTAATCATTGTAATGTATGTTGGAGGAGATATTCACTTAATATGTTTGACGCGTGTTGAAAGAAATTTAATCAAGTTTAAGACTTGAGAAACTAAAAAAAAAGAATCTAAGTAAAGTCCGAAATTGTACAACATATTATATAGTTTCAATTTCAAATAATACAATATTAAGTTTCCATACAACTGGAAAGAAAGATATGTTACTTGCAATTGAGATTGGACTGCAGGGAATTCACAAAAAGACATTAATTATAATGAGCGTGTACCAACGATAGCGATACATCATACAACATATATTATTCCTTATGGATAATAATTCATGAGGAAATTAAAAAAGAAATGAGGTGAGGTGAGGAGCTAACTGAGGCTGGTCTATCGGAAATTCCAACATATGTGGATATGCATATGATATGGTCCTTGTATCTAAGCATTTCACTCTCATTCTTCTTCTATTATTAAGGATCACTATATAATTTAGGAAAAAAGAAAGAAAATAACAATACCGTTTCTATCTCAACACTAAGCACATTAGTAAATAAACAATCAATATAAGAGCACTTCATTTCTCTGCTCGTGCTTTTATTTCTACACTTTTTCTTTGGGGATTCAATAATTAAATATGCCCTTCTCCTAATTCCTTAATTGTTCTCATTTCTTTGTTTGACACTATGACAAGATTATGAAAAACTACTCCTCTACTCAGGTATCTTTAATATATATATTTATGCAAAGATCATCTTGTTTTACATGTACTAGTTACTTTAAAGTAGTAAATATATAAGAAAAGTGCTACTGGAAGCATAGATCTCTTTGTTGCTTTCTGTCTTTATTATTGATCTCCTTCTGTTAATAAGAAAAATACTACTGGCAGTATTTTATTTTTTAGTTTGATTTCAATTTTTTGATATTTTTGACATTTGCAAATAACAACCATCACATTCTTGATGTCATATCTGCAGTATCTTTCTTAATTTTAGTGTGTTGAGTTAATTTAATTATATCTCACAAGCCCATTATCACACGTACCACATTCTATTCTTTTTTTTAAAATCCTGATTTAATGTTTGCTAGGATAAATCTATGTAGCTAAATCATGCTCTACACCCACTTATTAGCATGAATGACAATAGTTAAAGTAAAAGATCTTACCTCAAACACATTCACTTTGATAATCTTCTGATCCATACATATTTAATGTAATGTACTAATGCTTTTTGTTGGTTTTTTCAGGGTCACATATTATTATCAAATTGAGACACATATTCATTCATTCAGGTAGTTTTAAATGGGTAAGGATGGATCTCCAAAGCTTCATCAGCTGGAACAGAAGAGAAAGCGACTAACGTATTGGATCCTACCCGTGAGTGGTCTTTGTGTATTCTTTTATGTCCTCGGAGCTTGGCAAGGTACAACTCGTGCTCCATCTACCCAATCCGATGTCTACTCCAGAGTCGGTTGCGACACTGAAAAGACATCATCATCATCGTCGTCATCATCACCTGACCCTCTCGACTTTGAGAGCCATCATCAATTAATAGTTAACAATTCTAAAGATCAAACATTGAACAAATTTCCACCATGTGATATGTCTTACAGTGAATACACTCCTTGTCAAGATAACCATAGGGGAAGGAAATTTGACCGCAACATGTTGAAGTACAGAGAGAGACATTGCCCCACAAAAGAAGAGCTGTTGCGGTGCCTAATACCCGCTCCCCCAAACTACAAGACCCCATTTAAATGGCCACAAAGTAGAGATTACGCGTGGTATGCCAATATCCCCCACAAAGAGCTAAGCATTGAAAAAGCCGTTCAAAACTGGATCCAAGTTGAAGGAGATCGATTTAGATTCCCTGGAGGAGGTACAATGTTTCCACGTGGTGCTGATGCGTACATTGATGACATAAATGCACTCATCCCACATCTCACGGATGGGACTATTAGAACTGCGGTTGACACTGGGTGTGGGGTAGCTAGTTGGGGGGCGTACTTACTAAAAAGAGATATCATAGCAATGTCTTTTGCTCCAAGAGATACACATGAAGCACAAGTGTGGTTTGGATTGGAAAGAGGTGTTCCTGCAATGATTGGCATCATGGGTTCACAAAGGCTTCCGTACCCTGCAAGGGCGTTTGACATGGCTCATTGCTCTCGGTGTTTGATTCCTTGGTTCAATTATGAGGGATTATATTTACTTGAAGTGGATCGGATCCTGAGACCCGGGGGTTATTGGATACTCTCTGGTCCTCCGATTAGGTGGAAGAAGTATTGGCGAGGTTGGGAGAGGACACAAGAAGATTTGAAGCAAGAGCAAGATGCTATTGAGGACGTAGCTAAACGCATTTGTTGGAAAAAGGTGATTGAAAATGGGGATTTGGCGATTTGGCAAAAACCTATCAACCATATCGAATGTGTCAAGAACAGAGAGATTTATCATAAACCACATATATGCAAATCAGAGAATCCGGATGCTGCTTGGTAAGTACGAATGAAAATGAGCTAAATGCAAAACACCCTCTATGATTTGCTTAATTAGTAATAACTCCCCTGTGTTATTTTTATTAGCAAAAAACGTTAACCCCTCCCAAGCCTGAATACATAATTTCCCCCACCATAAAATGCGAAAAAATCCCTAGTCACCTGAAAATCTGACAATGATTCCCCTGTAAACTTTAAAATAGCAATAACCCTATGTTCACTTACGAAATTGAAAATAACCTCCGTACTGATTAATGAAGGAATTTCAAATGGGGTTTTTTTGCTAATAAAAAATAACACAGAAGGATTTTTGCTAATAAATAAAAACACAGGGGTATTTTTGCTTTAAAAAAAGAACATGGGGGGAATTTTTGCTAGTAGATACAACATTCGGAGATTTTTGCCAATTAGGCAAAGCACGGGAATATTTTCACATATTAGCTCTATGAAAATAGATCTAGCTAGTATATATTAAGAACTTCTTTATATTAATTTGTGTAAAGGTACAAGGACATGGAAACTTGCATAACCCCACTTCCACAAGTAAGTAATGCTGAAGAGGTTGCGGGAGGTGCATTAAAGAAATGGCCAGAGCGTGCATTTTCCGTTCCACCAAGAATTAGCAGTGGTTCAATTCCAGGCATCAATGCAGATGCATATCGTGAAGATAACGAGATCTGGAAGAACAGAATTGGATATTACAAAGGCATTGTTGGTCAGTTATCACAAGGGCTCTATCGAAATGTGATGGACATGAATGCAAATTTAGGTGGATTTGCAGCAGCCCTGTTGAAATACCCTGTTTGGGTTATGAATGTGGTCCCCGCTAATTCCGACCCAGACACTTTGGGAGTCATATTTGAACGAGGTTTAATTGGCACTTATCAGGATTGGTGTGAAGCTTTCTCGACTTATCCACGAACTTACGATCTCATCCATGCACCTGGTGTCTTCAGCATATATCAGGACAGGTACGTAAATTGTACTAGTGGAATTAAATCAATATGATCAACTTAATCGTTTGTTTAATTAATTAACTTGTTTTTGAAGGTGTGACATTACGTACATTTTACTGGAGATGGACAGAATCCTAAGACCAGAAGGTACTGCTATTTTCAGAGACGTGGTGGAAGTCCTTATAAAGATCAAAAGTATAACAGATGGAATGAGATGGCATAGTCGAATAGTGGATCATGAAAGTGGACCATTTAACCCAGAAAAGATACTTGTTGCTACAAAAACTTACTGGACTGGTGAAGCCAAACAAGGACAAAATTAATCAGAATTAAATTCTTTTCTTTGTTTGGTTTCCCAAGGGTATTCAGGTTTTGGACCAGACTTAAATCCTTTTCGAGGCGTGTTGGTAATTTAGGAAGTTATAGACATTTCAGCTAGCTAGATTAATGCTAAGCTAGTAGAATAACAGTAATTAGTGTCTGCAGGTATTTGTACTTGTTTTGTTGTAGAGCCTGGACAAGTGGAAATGAACAAGTATTGGCAATTTGAGATCATAGCAAATTTTACTTTTTTCTCTTTGTGCATGAGCAAGACCAAACACATCTTCAGGTTGACGAATTTAGAAGCTGCCTGCTAGGTGCAATGTGATTTGTTCATGCTTAACAACAGAGAGCAACAAATTAAAGTGACATACATATATGATTATGTAACTCGCTTTAACTTGTTCATGTCATGTTATGTAAGAATTCTCCAACATGAATATTGCTTACTTATAAACACTAAACTATGAAGAATAAAAATACATGCGCTTTAATCAAATTTATAAACCACCTAACTCTTTTAAAACAACAGTCAAGCACACTAAAAATAAGGGAAATCTTGAGCTACATAGAATTTCAAATTTACAAAACATATAAAATTTCTGGGAAAATTACATATTTAATATCATATAATACAACATTTTGCAATATTGATACCACTGGATACGTAAATGCACATTTAGTTAAAAATTGGCTGCAATGTTTGTACCACCGTCAATTAATTGAACGTAAATGGACAAAATTAATCTGCCATGTGCAATTATCTCGTCTTTTAAAGGAAAAATTATCACATTTTTGTCACTTTTAAATGACAAATTATAGCATTTTCCTCCCGTTATCAGGTTATCACGTGTAATTTTTCCTCTAAAAAAGACGAGATAATGACCATGTGCGGTGTACGAGGCCGATTCCGGAGATATGAATATTGCAAACAATATTTAAACGGTGATACCAAATGTACATTTACATATCCAGTGATATCAATGTTGTAAAATACTTTATTGTATGGTACCAAATGTGCAATTTTCCCATAAAAAGTAATGTTTTCTGAAAAGGAGTGTTTTATAAACTTAGCTTTCTATTGTTACTTAGCAATATTGTTTCACCATCAAGATGGACAAAGTTTATCCTTGATGATTTCCTCTTAGCTTAATTCGGAAATAAGACTTGAGTGCATTTCTAACTTATCCATCTATCTATCATCTTCACTATTTATAGCTACCAATGTCTATATTTTCCTCAACAAAATTTAGTCTGAAAAACCTGTACCTTTCTCTATTTAATGGCTTGCAATTACTTAATAAAAAAGAAAAAGACATTGCTAGCGAAGCCAGAGATCATTTACGTGCACAACTAGAAAAATGGTATTTAATGACGCCTTGCTTAATTCACAACAATTGTTTAGTATCTTGCGAGCCAATCTTATTTGCTGCATCAAACTCAACCAGTCTAATATAAAAATGATTCGATTAATCTTGCTTTAATTAATCAGAACTATGGCCAAACTTCGTCTCTTGCAAATTCATTTACGCCAAAGGTTGAATTCTCTAAATCACATGACTATGCGTTGTTGGCAACGATCAATCATGGAATAGGCTCTAAGGTCATGACCTTAAACCCTCAAGTCATAGAGTCCAATCGAGACGGGATATTGGTGGACTCGCCAAGACTTGCATGATTATGTATACAAATGCATCTTAAACTTCCAAATTCCAAGATTCTTTCTAAAATAGCAAAAAGTTTGTTTCATTTAAAACATTATTTTTCCCACATGATGTGTCAGTGTAATTGTGCAAATAATAAGAAATAAATCTGTAACTAGAACAACCCTCAACAGAAGAGTAATATACCATGGTTTACATAATCTAACAAAATAATATAGGAGAAATCACTTAAATGGTATTGTGATTAGAGGAAATCTTGCAGAAACTACTGGTAGCCATCTATGAATCACCTGACATCATCTACAGAATAGCAAAACAAAATTATATCACAACACAATCCAAACTGGAAGAAAAAATTCAAAAGTTATCAATAATGAATTGTTTCAAATTGGCAGAGAATACCTTAAAGAACTCCCCAAACATTCCGGGCATGGAATTTCTACGTCGTACCCCATAAAACTTCACTGCTACTTCATCAAGCAACTAATCCACGAGGAATGCCAATAACAGAAAATTATAGTTGTTCATGCAGCTATTTGCAGGATATATAGAAAGAAATTTATGAATGGTAGGACTAGAAGCTTCATACCTCATCAAATATAGGATCTCTGTCTATACTTGACTTGTATCTCTGTCTCAGCATACTGAAAAGAGGCAAAGCATCTCGCTGCACCCTGCATTAAGTTTTATGGGACAGATTGACTAAACAATCTGGCTATTTCATAGAGGACGGGAAACAATGAAAGCAACTTACGTTTGTAGAAGATAATTGATGAACTGCATTAATTCAGACCGAGGAAGATCAACCTCTCGGGATTGCACTTGCTTCTTTGTGTCATCCATGAGGACATTAGCATCTCTGAGATTACCTAGAGATAAGTACCTACACAGAAAAAAAGTGATTAGTGCAACACAAGGCCCAAAAAGAAAATACCATGAATCCTTTGTTGGAATAAATTTCTAGCAAAGAAACATAAATCTGAAATCCTCAGGATTTCATAATTACGAAGACCTATTGTATTTTGACATATTGTGCAACCCTAACGGAAAAACGAACTGACATAAACATTAGAAACCAGAGTAAAATACCCCAAAAAAAAACATCTCAACTGTAAAAAATGAGCCATATGGCCTCGACAGTTCAGATGTGGACATCACCATGCACATTTAGTTTTCTCCCATACTATGTTCACTTGCCTTGTGGTACAGTTAACACTAGGATTTGAGGTTCGTACGCAGTCACGAATGCAATGAAATCAAAACTTCATACATTTTTTCTCTTTGAAGTGATGATGGTTCACTTGAATGATTTTCTTCCATATTACATGAATTTCACAATGAAGGTACATAATATTGACCCTGAAAATTACAAATAACATAAACTTGATTGACATGCCTGATGTATGACAAGACAGCTTAATTGTAAGTTATATGACGCAATGGGGTTAAGGGGATAGGACATTTGTGGATGTAACAGCAACAGAGATTGCGAATCAGGTTGGATCTATAGAAGGTTTAAGCTTGTTAGGGACATATATGAGAAGTCAACGGTCAATGCTCTTCCATGGAGTATACATGCTTCTCTTTCCCCTGATGGAATAGCCTTTATGATTATTTTCAGTTTTATTTAAGACACTATACTTACTGCAACCAAGTGAAGTAGTCGGTCAGCTAATTTAGGCAGGCAGCCAAGGACCACCTATCACTCGGTTCACTCAATCTGCTGGAACACCAATTATGAATCTGACTGTTAATGGATTAGATGCTGATTCTTTTAACCTTGAAGCCAAATATCGACAAAAACTAATAATTTGACACCACTACACCTCAAACTTTACTTTTAAGGACATAAATGTAAGTATCTTCAGAAGTTTTATTTTTTAAAATACATACTTAAAACTCCGCGCCAAAAGTGAAAGGAGCAAAAAGAATGGGACGGAGGGATTACAATACAAAGAATGGTTTCATTCAGCCTACATCCACAACCCAAAGGGCAGGGCGACTTTTATTACTCTCTGTGATACTAGGTTGAGAGAGTTGAGAAGGGGAACAAACAAAAAAATTTACACAATGAGATACAGTGATACACACTTCAATAACTAAAATACCCTTTACTCGAACACCCCTTCAAGCAAGAGCATCCTACACTCTAAGCTTGCAACAAATATGACAAAACATCATATAGCAACTAAAACTACATATCACGACACAAAAAACAAATATTTGACAACGGTTGAAAATTCATGCCGCATGACAACTAAAGTGGATTAACTAGATTTACACAAATGATGTTGGAATCGGTATAAGTATATTTTATTTTATTGAAAATTTTAAATGTGGTCTTAAAATTTTTCAAAAAGGAATTGATTTATTTAATGAAAATTTTAAATGCATATATCTAGTAAGTATAAAATGGGAGGTGTAGCCACAATAGCATCAGTTTTTTTTATGTTTGTTGGCTTTATATAAATTTAATTTCTAATTTGATGAAAATTCTAAATAGGTGTTTCTAAATTTTGGAAATAATTCAATGACTTACTTAATTGAAAATTGCATATGGATGTAAATATCTAAAAGTCTATAAAACTTTCCTTATTTTACCTTATTAAAAATTTAAATCGATAAGGTCTATATTTTATTATTTCAAATAAATTGAAATATGTGTTTTGAATTTCATAATAAATTCATCTTTTTATTAGAAAATTTAAATGGGTATAAGAAAAACATTTCTGTAAAATCACCCGACTTGACCAAGGGTAATTCTGGAAAAACATTAAAACAGTTTGTTGATGTCATCATCATCCATTAGGAGTTGACGCCATATGAGTTTTTGTAAGACAAATTATATTTAAGGGGAGTTTAAGTAAGGGTGAATTGCATCCACCTCCCCTCAACTTTGAACTATTGGCAACCACCTCCCTTGTTCTTAGTAAAATCTACAAAGGTCAGGGGAAGCGGATGCCAATAGCTTAAAGTTCGGGGTAGGTGGATGCAATTCACACTTTTAAGTAATATGGTTGATGGCAAGGGTTTTTTTGGTAATTTATCCGAACCTCCTTGGGCACCAGCATAAATTACCCTTGAATAGAAAAAACATTTAACCGCAACATTGGAGTGAAGACGGACTGTTCTAGATGTGATATACTCTTAGGTTGGGTATAATGTCTCTAGTGGTGAGTCTTGCTAAACTAAGTTATGACAGCTAGCAAGAACTACTCAATCTCTTCACTAAACTGGTAAGTTCTCATAATCAAATTCCGAGTTCAATTTTGAACCCTAACCGATCACCTTCAAGTCCTTAATCGCTTGCTTCTACTGCAGCGCCAAAGTGGCCGCTTTCTTGTCTTGTGTTGCCAGAGAAATGTAAATTGTTTTATGACAATGTTAGAATCAGTTTTTGTTCTTTATGTAATTTAGGTAGCTGAATGTGGGTTTTCTGATTTTTCTAGTGTAGAAATATTATATAACCCGAAAATCCAGTAGCAGAATTACCCAATTGAGTATCTGACTCGATACCCAAATGGTAAAATCTTCTTACGCGTATTGTAGCTTCTAGAGCCTGAAAATCAAACCCAATCCCACCCCTAGATTTACCCCCAAAAACCTATTCTGCGATAAGGGAAATTAGAGGCAATGCACGAACATAACAAACATTAGAGAGAGCACAACATCGAGTTCCTAACTTTCTATAGCCAAGGTAAAAAAGAGCGACTACAAATGTATGTGCAAAGATGGTAAAGAATAAATTATGAAACTATTTAGTAAAGCATGAACCAAAGAAAGGTATGTCAAATTAAATGCGTGCTTCTAGGAAATGCTAACACACTTATTCTTTAAAAGGCAAAGTTTACAGACAATTTATAGACATTTTTGCACAATAATATGACAAGTTGATGTCTGGACAACATTAAGCAGTGAGCAATAACTATTAACAATAAATTAATGTCTTGCATGTGGAAACGAGGAAAGGCACGGGCTTTATATTTTATGATAACTATGAGCAGAACAAAGGGTTCACATTTCTTAAACTTGCAAAAAAGAATATAAAGTGAGAAAGAGACTGAAATTTAGGTGTTCCACCTAGGTCTCCAAGGTGTCATCTGGAGAAATTGAAATTGCACCACACATTCCAAATGAGACCAAAATATTTTTGAAACTCAATGAACTGATTTTTATTCAACTCTAACGAATTGAAAGTTACAATTATATACATGTGTCCTCTCCTAATTCAAATAGGACCAAACTTTAGTAGGAACAATAATTTAATCAAACTAAGATTCAACTTCTAACTCCTGGTCCTATTTTAAAACATCAAAAGGAAACTAGCTAAACATGAAGTAGAGAAAAAACTGCAATTCACGATTACTAATGGGCTTAGCCCCATATGTAGTGGGGTCGTACTAGGAGCAGTTAGAAAAGTGGTTAAGTAGAAGCTCAAATAACAGGCTAAAATAGATGTATGGATCAGATCTGATAATCAAAGAACCGGATAAGTATTGATTTATGCAACAACTAGTAGGAACTACTTAACTACTGCTACTTTGATTCCAGGCATACTTACATCAAAACTGCACGTGCAATGGCCAAATCATCTTCACCTGGATAACACTGTTTAAAATGGTAAATTAGATCAATAGAAATGGTAAAACATTGGTTAAAGAATTCAAACAATGAGAAATAATTTTCACAACAACATAACAGTATCTTATCTCAAAATGTCATTTAACAGAAATATTTTGAGGAAGTAGGTCGGTTTACTTTATTAGACTATGCCTTTTAATTATATAGCTTAAGGTTCATGTTACCAGACAAAATACTTCATCAAAAGTAGGCCAACATTAAATTACAAAAGTTTTAAATGAACTGGGTTTAATTTGAGAAGTAGAAGGGCAGACCTTGCCCATGAAATTCACTAGAGTTGAAGCAAACTTCTTAGGATTTTTGCCTCGAACAAAATGATAAGAAACTTTGGCCATGTCCTGTAAACAAGGTTAAAAACGGAATGCAGATTAAAACAAACAATGTCATTTGACCATAAGCCCCCCTGGGCTTGGATGTTGAATACTCCAAAAAATACTGAAACAAAACACATATGTACATTTATAAAAAGGTAATGGATAAACCATGCCTCCAACAGTGAAATCATAGACTTGAGGAGTAATTTAATCACCAATAGAGTAAGAACTTAAAATGAAGGATGTGTCACTTGAAGAAGGTGAATACCAAAAAGTAAATTAAGGGATAATTACATCCACCACCGAGGTTAGTGAAATTACATAAATCTACCCTGAGGTTTCAATATATACCAAAACCTCCAGCCCTCCACTAATCTAAATTTAGCCCTTTCAGATAGACCCCCTGTCGTTAAGTTTTTAATTGGAAAAAGTGATGTCATCACCAAAAAATATTAATTCCCTTCATTAAAAGTGACCTTGAGTTTGACCAATTTTAAAAAGTGACCTTGAGTTTGACCAATTTTAATGTAAAATGGATAAAATCATATGGTATTATTTTATATTAAAAAAACCTTATTCATATAATATATAAATACTTGAATTAATTTGAAATTAAAAATCTATAATTGAATTAAATAATAAACACGATTTTTAATTGTTATTAAAATTCAAGAGTATCATTAAATTTCATGTTCAAATTTAATTTTAAAAAAATAATGGTTTAAACTATTGGACCTATTGACATTAGGAACTACCCGTTTTAATTATTTTGAGGCTATATTATTATTTGTATTCTAAATATTTTTACATTTTCAGGAAAATTATTAATTAAAGGACGGGGGACAAGATAGACTTTGTACACATTTTGTTTATCCTTTTTAACAAGAACTAACACCAGGGGAGGTGTTTGTGATTATTGAAACCTCAGGGGAGGTTCCTATAATTTCACCTAACCTCAAGGGAGGTAGATGTAATTAAAATGAAGGTTGTGGCACTTGAAGAAGGTGAATACCAAAATTAGTTTCATTAAGAAATTACATGGATAAAAAGTCACTAGGTCAGTTGCTGTATCAATTGTGTGAACCTGTGGACTAAGAAGTATATAAGAAACTAGGGAGCAAAAAAGGATAATAGGTTAAGTATATGAATATATATAGAGAAATTACCTAAAGAATAGTAACGACGAGAAAATACTGATTTAGGAGAGGGCCAGAAGAAAGGATAGAAGCCATTGAAATTGCAATCTCTTTTTTTTTTTTTTATTTGGATGGGAGGTTTCCCAATGAAATAAGCTTAAACTAAATGATGAAATGACCATTTAGAAGGCCTCATAGGGACATAATCCAACTTTTTCTCCAAATAGAATAAAAACATAAAAAGATATACCAATTCAGGAGACTCTGAATATATGTAATCAGCCAGCATATCATGGAGTTCAGGAGATCCATTCCTATGTGCTCCAAATTCAATAGACCACCTGAGGAGTAAAAAATAATTTCTAGTGCATTTTGGCGTAAACAACAAGATGCATGACGGGAATTTAAGAGACCATTGCAATCTATATTCTAAAAAACATTGAAGCAAAGAAGACCACAGAAGTAATTAGGGCACGAGGTACGGTGCATTTGAAAATAAATTGCGGAAATTATCGAGATGAATTAGGCCATACTAGACGAAACCATTTAACATTAAATTGGGGATATTACTTATCATCAAAGCAACATTGTTTTGTACTAGGGCTAGAAAAGGAGCGGATATATTTTAACTGAACGCAAGGAGTGCTCAACCAAGCCATTAGGTTGTTGCACTAGAATTCTGTTTGTAATCTCAAAATCTTTGTATTTTGTTTGTTAGAGGAACACCTATATATTTTAGCTTATTTTCTTCTCTCGAACTTCTCTCCTATATTCTTCCATTTATTCAACTAGTTAAGAAATTCAAATCACTATACTGTTCAAGCTCCAGTTTCTGACACCTTAAACCCAACAAACCCCACGCGTTTACGTCCTATTGATAATCAAAGCTGCCGTAGGAGCATAGTGTAACTGTTCCCGGCACTATTCACAGCTCGAAAAAGCATATATAATCTTTGCTGAGATAATTCTATATCATTAATTCTCAAGTCCTGGCTATTGATGCAATTCCTAGTCCAATGACCTGTGCTAGAGCTAAAGGCCCACTTTCTATATGATCAAAAATGCCAGAGAGAATATTTAGTAGTCAGCTATGCCTAAACCTGCTTGAGGATACAGAAGTTGATGAACGTGCATGTATAGAAATTTTTTATACGGAGCTAAGAAAGATAAACATGGGAGAAAGAAAGCAATTTTTTTATACGGAGCTAAGAAAGATAAACGTGGGAGAAAGAGAGATTTGTGAAAGTGAAGCAGAATATCACACTTTATAGCTGCCTTCAGAAAAGATGAGCAACCCTCCACACGTATTTTTGCAGCTCCAAGAGCTTCAGAAAGTCGTTGCATGTCATCATCTTCAGCTAGGTCCAGATGTTGTGGCACCGGTATCCGAGGAAACTTCTTGTATATTTTCCTAATGCGATCTGGAATTGAATGACGGCACATATAATGACTGTTATTTTAGCATCTGACGAGAAGATATTTACCTAACATATTCATTATTGATAAGAAAATCCATAATAATGTAAGAAAATCACATACTTAGTTCATGGTTATACCTGATTTCAGAGTTAAAACAATGTAATTAAGCTCCAATATAAAAGCTTCCAAAAAACTTAACTAGAATCAATTTCTAAATTAAACTAAGATAGAATGTATGAATAAGTTAGAACCACATATGGGCAACGCCGTAGTTGATGCATCTTTAGGGAAAAGATGCACAAACACAAAAAGGGGATTACCAAAAATTAGTGCAACTTCTCTATGTTTAGCATTAAGTTAATAATTTACTTATCAAGTTATTAAGAAAGTCATTGGTGTGGGCAAAAAATTCAACACTTCAGTTTCGTATAAGCATGCAGCTGGTAGGTTAGTTTTTTATTTTTTTCTACGTCAAAATAGTGAGCAACTTCTTAGTCAGTGTCTTGCTCAGTTATCATTCAATCCCACATCTAGTATGCTACTTTTAATGTCAGTGGCATTGTTCTGTTATCTTCCTATGTAAAAACTTGTAACCACTTGGTTGTTAGTAAAAATATCAGTTACGAAACCCATGTTTGGACCATGACAATACCGAGTGATAGATGAACATATTGTAGTTAAATAAGTTTCCAGATGTCTTGGATTATTCAAGATTACTTGATCCAATCCTACCAGTTAAATATTGTCGTGATGAGGAAATAACTTTATCATCTGGTAGAGGGAGAGTTCAATCTCCACAGGATAAATCAGACATATCGAAATTTATTTTTCGTAACCTGTAGTTCTCTACTAATGTCCACAATCGTTAAACAAGACACTGTCCCATGAAAAAAAACACCAATTTGACACCATAAGCTGAGAATTCTATTATGCTATTTGCAAGTGTTATACTAGAGTAGAGAAATATTTTCTAAAATAAATCTTAGCTCACCCTGTTGCATCTCAAACTATTTTGACCACATAGACAAGTTATCAAAGTTCAATTTGAACAAAAACCTTGATCTTACAAAAAGTCCGGTGCTGGCCCCCGTGAGACTGGCTCGGGCAGCGCAGAGGCAACTATCCAAAATCATTCTATAACCATAAATCTAACTTTTGAAGTGTACTCCGGAAAATTCCCATGAAGAAGATATTTTGGCTTAGTAAAATTTAAGATATTGATTTCAATGTAGGAACTGACCAAGAGTGTCATCATCGTAGTAATATTTTCCCTTAACAAGTATTTCCACGAACATGACAGCAAGCTCAGCCCCACATGTAACCTGAAATTGAGTGCAGCAGTGGTAAGTCAATACTTTGAACTTAAAAATCTGTTTTCAATTATTTTTAACTCCAAACGAAAGCCATGAAGATTCAATGTTTGAAGATAGAGTTTCATGGAATCGACATAGATGATATTCCTATATAATGTAGGCACATTAAATTGTGAATTTGTTGTTTTCTACAGCTGTTACCTAGCCTTAATTATAGTTCGCAACAAAAATTTCAGAGTTAGCAAAAGTCTAACTTGCGCATTCTCTAATTGTATGCAAGCACCGGCGTGAAGAATATCTAAGGCTTCCGAATATCTGTCGCCAGAAATATATCTGCAACCAATCAAAAGAGTCTTGATTAACATGTATCAGGGTAAAGGAGGTGTGTCAAAATAAGCCTAACTCCACAGGGCACGTACAAACAAAGGAACCCCCACACACACACACCTAATCAACGAAGCTCATAAGTGCTTAGTTAAATAAAAATTACTCTATTAATCTACCTTGCACTAAAAGACTTATACATCTGTTGAGCGCCATAGTAGTTTCCTTCTTCTACAACTTTCTTAATCTTCTCAATATTCTGAAATTGCAAGATGGTGCATGTACACCAAAAAAAAAAAAAATATATCAAATCATTAAAAGATAGTACTCAGAGTATCAGATTCATGATGACAGCAGAGACATGTTAAGAAAGAGAAAGAACAAAAGAAGACAAGTTTGAGATAGTGTGCAGTTCATATTTACAAGAAGATCACAGGGGAGTAATCAAAAGTTATACCTCTTGCACTGGTGCTAGTGTGACCCGCTTGGCTCTCTCCCTCGACATTGCTTTTCTTTGTTAATCTAGAAAAGAAAATAACAATCAGGAAAGTGCCCTGTGCCAAATGTATATCATTACATTATTAAGTTAAAGCACAAATTCATGCATTCAGTTTCGAATAAATATGATTTATGAAGCGATCACTAGGTGTTTACTGTCCTACCATATTTGAATTGTAAAGAACGTTAGAAACTGATATGTGCACTGTTTAGACTCTAGATTTAAGGAAATATAATTATGATATCATTTCATTTGTTTTTCACTAAAACTTTCTTATTGTCTGTCCTTAGGTCTAGAGTCTAACCAGTAATCCTTTTCTCTCAAGTTGATGTGATCACTCTGCAGTGCACTGGACACAGGGACGGTCTGACATATTATGGGGCCCTAGGCAATGCTTAAAATTGGGGCCCTCTTCTACAAATTAGAAGATAGTTTTTAGATTCAATCGTAATATCTTTTTATGACGTTTCATTCTTAAACTTTCTCTTAACAAAAGCAAATACTACAAGTATCGTGTATATATATATATATATATATATTGAAAATTCAAGTATCGTGAATAAAGTTATATAACAAATGTAAGTTAATAAATATAATTTTTTAATTGTCAGACTAGTAAATTGACAAAATATGAAAGTAGAATATTTTTCTGCTCAAGCTACTACCTTAGGTAGGGCTGTGCAAACGGTAAACCAAACCGAACCGAACCGAAACGTGCCAAATTTCATTATACCGGCTGGTTAGGTAAACCGTAAATTTCGGTTTGGTTCGGTAAATTACCATTCGGTGCAGTTCGATTTGATCCGGTACCAAAGAACCAAAAAATTGTTGAATAAAAAATAATTTGTCTTCAATACATATGTAAATAATAATATGCTTCCTACCACTCTAACCATCCAATGAAGTTGAATAGAAATTATAAAGAATACATCAGAGACCCCCTAGCCTCAGTCCCCTCTCCAAAAATTACTTTAGCATCATTCAAGTTTTGGGTTTTAAATACAATTAGAACCCAATTTTATTAAGAGAAAATCAGAAAAAGAACAAAATTGGGCATTTAGAATTTGGACTGTACCTCTGTAAATTACAAATCTGGGCCGACAGAGAGATGGTGGAGGCGCGATGGGGGTGGGTGGTGCGGCGGCGCGGTGGGATTTTGAATTGAAGAAGAATAAGATTTGGGTTTTGCTCCGGGCAGTCCGTTGAACAAGTGAGGAGTGAAATTCAGCTTGGATTGGTAGGAATTGGGATAAAAAAAAAAAACGGGTATATCGGTTCGTGATAAACCGGTAATACTGAATACCGAAACTTATAATTGTTCGATAATGGAGCTCAAATCAAACGGTATACCGAACAAAAATATTGTACGTATTGAAATTGAAACTTCGGTATGGTTTATCGGATAGTGCACAACCCTATGACATAGGGGTGTACATTCAATATAGCTAAATAGTAACAATTTTTGGTATTTAATTTCAAAATTTGTACAGTATGTCAAACCGAACTATTCGGTTTGATAATCAAACGGTTCAGTCCTCTACCAAAAAATTGAGACATGTATATATTTTGAGTTTTCTTTGTAATAAATTAATATTAAAAATTGTAACTTGATTAAAACTCGTTCAATTTAAGTTACATTAAATGCTAATTTAATTTATTAATGCAAAACAACGATATCATAAGATTTTTTTCCCAAAATACTAAGATACATAAAACAAAAATATTTTACTCCCTCGTTTTTTTTATTCACTTTGGAGGATTGCACACGGAGTAAGAAATGTAATAAATAACCACATTTCTTAAGTAGGAGTCCCAAAACACCCCTTTAATCAAATAATCATACCATTAATAAGAAGGTAAAATTGGTATAAAAAATTTAATTCTACAATGAAATCCTAAAGCGACAAATAAAAAAAATGGAGGGAGTAATCTTTATCATTTGACACCAATAATATGAAATAATCACTTTTACATAAATTAACTCAACAGAACTTACATAGCAAACACAAGGAGAATTTCAATAGAATGTGTACTGCTAATCGAAAAGTTAATTTGATAGGTTAAATCTAATTTTAATGTCACGCTCCAATCATTGTCCAACGCATCCGAACCAATACATGATGCATTAATGTTAATATTTGCCTCAATATTAATTGATCAATTAAGTATGCTATAGTATATTATGCATAAAGATATTTAGAACATTCCTTTTGCATATACATGGTTCTAGATTATGGAGTAAAATATTCTAGATAAATATATATGAAAAGTCTTTAGAGCATCAATTTTAGCCAATAAATCAAGATGATTCTCACCGTCTGTTCGAGAATGTGGTTATATAAATAGGGCAATGCCTTATTTGAAAATTATCCAGGTTTGTTGTATGCATTCTTATATCTTATTTGACAAAAAAATTATCAAATAGAAAAAAACTGAAATACATTTACATTTACAAAATAATTTTTTGAGGCCCCTCTATAATCGAGTTCCTAGGCGATGGCCTAAATTGCCTAGTTATAGAGTCGGCCCTGACTGCACAGTTGTATTTTAAAACCATTACAATCTAATTCCTAAATAAAGTGGATGATTAATGCATCAAATTAATAAATTAGTCCGCCAATAAGCGCCAAGACTTAGTAAATATTAATTAGGCTAATTTAAATTGCAAAATGGGCAATTTTTATTTTTTTCTATTCAATATCCGAATGAGTCACGAAATACCTGTTCGGATGTAAAATTGGTACCCAAAATTCAACCCAAAAAATATTTCGAGTATTGGGTACCCGACCCGAAATATAAAAAAACAAAACCCAATTTTTTCGTCCCAAACGGGAAATACATGATCGGGTCGGGATGAGTCCCAAATCACCTGATCCAAACACCCAACGGCCACCTGTAGGTGGAAGTGTAGAACTTGGAAAATTCTCGGTCAATCTCATAAATCATTTTGTAAATTTATGTACAAATCCAGAGGTAAATTATAATTACAAAAACTAATTTTATATTTTTAGAAATTAAAAAAACATCCTTTTGATATAAACATTTTACAAAATACCCCTTGCAGGAACGTTAATTTTTTATGGTCCTTGATGATATTATTCCAAAAATTTAATCTATTTTGAAAATTGCCCCCCTGTCAACTTGGGTTTAAATGTAATGTTCTTAATTGATTAGTGAATGTTTTTGTTATATGTTTTTCAATTTTTTAATAAAAAATTAAATTAAATTAATTTCGAAGTTGCATTAAAGGGTAAATTAATTCTAAAATTGCATTGGAAGATGATTTTTTTTTTACAATAACATAATTCAATAAATTTTGATAAAAACATCTATAAAATAAAGTAATTAATCAAATAACTAATTTCAAATCAAATAAAATTAACACAATTTTATTACGTTCTTTTACAAAAATAAAAGACACCCCATTTAAAATTTTCTGTAAAACAAATTCATCAATAAAATTATATCTTACTTAATAGATATACCTAATTAAATAAATATATCTAGTTTAAATTTTAATAAATAAAATTAAAATTAAAAATTTGATAAATGGAAATAAAAAAAAAAACCCATAACTTTTCATTGCATGCAAAAAAAACATCAAAATATCTCATGCATCTTTTGACATTTTAATACCCATAATACGCTGAAGTATAAATTGAGTTACCCTTTGGTGCAAATCTTCTTTGTTCTCTTTGCGCGCTTCACTTCTCCTAAAAAGGGGTGAGTAAGAGATCTTTATAACAAAGGGACTCCCGCTTCAATTCAATGATTGTAATCTAACTTAGTAGCTCCCACAGATAGAAGAACCCCATCATTACAAATGACAAGGCTTGTCAACGTCACTTCTTGCTCTGTAGTATATGTTTCATACCCTTTTTCTATGATATCCCATAAATCATGAGGCTCAAATAATGTTTTTGTAGGACACTCCATAATGCAAAATTTTGATCAACGAAGATTGAAATACCTTGCTAATAATATATATGTGAAGGCAAAGCTCATTGCTATTGCTTGCATTCATTTTGGTATATGTGAGGGGTTCTCAGGCCAGAGGTACGTGGCTCTGATACCACAACTCGTTGGGTGTATTGAATATAATTAGAGGCCAAGGAAAAAAATCGGTGGAAGATCACTCAACTCTTATACCACAATATTTGTTGGGTGTATTGAATAGAAGTAGAGGTTAAGGAAAAAAATTGGTAGAAGAACACTCAATAGTTCATTAAAAGTGTTACAAATATATAGTTATGTTCAAGAAACAATAGGTTTTAACCTTTCTTTTACGGAGTATTTCTGTTTGTATTCTTGCATTTCTTGTTGTACAAAAAGTGAAATGAGCTCAGATAAAAAAAAATAAAAAAATGAGATTATTTAGGCCATCTCCATCAGGAGGGCGAGAGAAGGGAAGCAAGCATGGAAATATAATGGGTTGCTTATTTGTGTTGCTTGACTAGGGGCGGAACCTCTTAAGGTCAGCCTCATGGCACGCCATAATTTTTGTATTTTTTTTCCTATAATATATGTTCGTACACATTTTTTGCAATGTGTAGCTACTATATAATTACGAATTTGTGGTTAAATTTTGTGTAACATCTTTTAAAAAATCAGTGTGATATAAATGTGTCACTTGTTAGTTAAAAAAATCTAATTTTTGAGTAGTGTACATTAAGTTTGAGATTATAATTTGTATTGCATAAATAATAGTGGAGTAAATCATAAATTATAAAAGGACAATTAGCTATTGTAAATAATTATCATTACCTTCAATTAGATTTTCATTTTGATTTTAAGTTACAATTTAAAATTTGAATTTATCTCTAATTATAAATTCTATTATTCTAATGTATTTATACATCAATTAGATTTTAATTTATTTTTACACATAGAGACAAAAAAAATTTATGTATCAATTATAATTTAATTTTCTTTTTGTACATATATTCAAAAGAAGATTGCTTATATTTTAAGGATGGACTTGATTATACCCAATTTTTATTTAATGAAATATCGTAGATTACAATTGAAAATTCAAATCATTGTATTTTCTGAAGGAAAAATATATATATATTTCAATGTGTGTTGGACAAAATCATATTTGTTTATCTTGACTTTTTTTTAATCAATTTATCAAGTTAACCTAAAAAATATTGAATGCACTATTCCAGAAATCATTTGAACACGCCCCGCCCAATCGAGCTTCGCCCCTATGCATGACCACTCTAATTTGTTATACAATCGTATTTGCTTAATAGTTCCCTCTTGTTTTTGTTTGTCACTTTGTAATGATCGATATGTGTTTGATCTTTGTTCCTGCAAGTTATCTATCATACTTATAAATATTAATAATCATACGGAGATCCTAATTATTATTCCATATTTGTTCAAAAAAGAAAAAGATAACAACCTTTTATCTGAAACATAATCACACACTAAAGCACAACCAAATTAAGTTTGAACCAAATATATAAAAAAACATCTTTAAATTTCTTCTTTTATCTTCAAGTAGTCGAGGAATGTTTTTCCGTTTAGCCTCCGAGAGAAGAAAGCTTTGGCGTACTGGTCCATTTGCATGGACCTAAATATTGGCGGATTATTTATTAAGAGGGAAGGTGATGGTCCGACTTGTGCTTCAAATTTAGGGTTGAAGAACATTGCAATGCTAATCCTCTCTTTCTCGGAATTCACAGTTGCCCTGTGTTCAGTGCTCTTGTACAATCCATTGCTTAATATCTGCATGTACAATTTTAAATAGATCATTATTATCAAATACTATATGCATGTTTGTTTGATATTTGGAAAAGTAGTTTGGGAGAGTAGTGGAGGTTTGTGGAATAATCTCGATTTGCGTAATGTTGTTTGTTGAGTTTTGAGAGAGTGGTTTGAGAAATAAAGTAGATGTATGTTTTTTTGGAAGAGTTAGGTTGAAAGTGTAAGATGTATACGACTTTATGTCATATCATATTTATTATGTGAATTAAATTGTGTAAGAGATATGTTAGAGTTTGTATATGTTTTGTTTAGAGATAAGAAAATTGTAGTTTGTTTGGCTTTTGAGAGAGTAGTTTGAGAAAACCGAGAGATGAAAAATTAGAGATTTGCACTTGTGGTATCATACTATATGCCGATTCTCACTTGTGGTACCATAAAAACTAAGGTCGACACATTTTGTACCACAATTTAAGAAATTGAATCACTTTTGGTACCACCGTTAAAAATTAGTGTTAAGTGATGACGTGTCAGTTAAGTCTAATTGCAAAAATGATGTCATTATTTATGTTAACTGACAATCCTACCCCATAACATTTCAGGTTGGCAAAATAACACCACATCTTCAATATTGACCATTTTAGTCCACATTGTTGCCAAATTTAAAATTGGCTCGAATAAGGCAAGTGCGAACCAATTTGGAGATTTTATTTATTATATTTATATATTTATTTAACTAATTTGGATTTATAAACAATATTAGTAGATCAAATAATACTTTAAAATAAATCCCACAAAAATATATTTTTTAAAATCTTAAATTTATATAATATTATTAATAAAATAACAAAGTTATATGCGACCAAAGGGACTTGACTTATCCGAACTGAACGATAGCGGCTTAAAGCTAAGCCTATCACGATAATAAAAATCCTTGATCAACGGGGAGGAGCATCTCAAAGTATTGGCAAAAGGCTAGGGAATTCAGTTCTTTGATTCAACTATTTCTTTATATAGGGCTCGGGCTTCGCCATAGCCTAGCTTTACTTAGAGTATGGAACTTCTTAACCATAAATCCGGGCTTATGGGACCTAGCTAAAAAAGTATCATAGAGATGAAATATCAAATGTCTTTGACGCTGAATAAATCATGGACATTACTATAACTAGAATTGTAATTATTAATAAATATTTATAATTTTTTTTTTTTAAAAAAAACCATCCAATCCCTCCTAACCCCCCCCCCCCCCCCCCCAAAAAAAAAAAAAAAAACCTCCTGCTACAAATTTGGGTTTTTTTTTAAATTATATATTTTTATTAATAATATATAACTTTGTTATTTTATTAAATATCAAGGGATGGGATGGGATGGTTTTTTTTAAAAAAAAATTATAAATATTTATTAAAAATATATAACTTTGTTATTTTATTAATACTATTATTTAAATTTTAGATTTTAAAAAAATATATTTTTGTCGGATTTATATTAAAGTATTATTTGATCTACAAATATTATTTATAAATCCAAATTAGTTAAATAGATACAAATATAATAAATAAAATCTCCAAATTGATATGCACGTGTTTTATTCGAGCCAATTTTAAAATTGGGCAACAATGTGGACTAAAATCGTCAATAAATTTGAAGATGTGGGGTTATTTTGCCAACCTGAAATGTTATGGGGTAGAATTGTCAGTCAACATAAGTAATGACATAAATTTTACAATAAGACTTACCTGCCACGTCATCACTTAACGGTGATTTTTAACGGCGACACCAAAAGTGATTCAATTTCTTAAATTGTGGTACCAAATGTGTCGGCCTCGGTTTTTATGGTACCACAAGTGAGAATCGGCATATAGTTTGGTACCACAAGTGCAAATCTCTCGATGAAAATTTTATTTCAGAAAGTAGAAAACATGTTTGTTCGGCATTTTCCAAACACGAATTATTTTTGGGAAACGCCAAACAAATAAACCCTATGTCATTAATTAATTAGAACTCAATAAAATATTCATGAATTCAAATCATGAGTTTGAAAAATGTGTGATTATTTTTTTCAACGTTTTTGAATGATAAAAAAAAGAGTGTCGTAAGATGATTAGAACTAGAAGATAGTTTATCAAAAGAAAGTGTAATCAGTCATATTCAAGGTTTAAAATCCTTTAAATTAATATTGTGCCAAATCCTAATTAACTTGACCTAATAATAGAAGGTAGAAGATGCATGCATCTAGACAAACACATGTTTAAAATGATGGCATATTAGGTATGACTTTTGAGTATTCTATGAGGCTAAGATTCGATGCATATATATATCTTAGTATATGATGTGATCCATCATTATTTTTCTAAAAGGATCATGCATATATATCTTAGAATAAACATATAGTTAATAACAAAATATCAAATTAATATCACCTATACAATAATAACATTTCAGATAGTTAAATTTATTATAAACGTTTTAATGTAATATTTGGGCCAAGTCAAGACAAAATTAAAGAGATCGATCATAACCTCAAATTCCGCCGCAACTCATGTACCATTGATAAATATAAAGTGTTTTAAGTTGTAAAAGAAATTACCATATACATTCGAGGTGTACTTATAAATAATAAAGTATTAGTCGATTAGCTTAAACTTTAACAAGAGATGGTAATTCATAAAATTTGTATACTTTTACATAAAAGATATTGAATATATACTAAAATATTGGTGGAAATTGCATGTTTGATACCATATAATAGGACATTTTGCAATATTGATATCACTGGATATGTAAATGCACATTTAGTACCATAATTTGGTTGCAATGTTCATACCACCGTCAAATAATTGAACGAAAATGGACAAAAAAGCCATGGGCAACACTCGTAACATTTATCTCATCTTTTGGAGGAAAAATGATCATGTTACCCTCACTTTTAAAGGTAAAATGATCACGTGAACTAGTCTTTTGAGGGAAAATGATAGTGCTTAATTCCCTCACTTTACCACGTTATCACGCGTTCATTTTCCCTCCAAAAGACGAGATAACGCCCACGTGAGGTGCACGTGGCCGATTCCGTCCAATAATTTCGACGTTGGTATCAACATTGCAACCAGTGTCGTACTAAATGTACATATATGTATGCAGTGGTACCAATGTTACAAAGAACTCTATTATATGGTTCCGAATCTGCAAAATTTCCATAAAATATTCATGGGTTAAAACATATGTACATATAATATATATATATATATATATATATATATATATATATATATATATATATATATATTAAAAGATTAAAAGTACGTACGTAGTGCTAGTTATAGTGAAATTTCAAAAAGTTTAATAATTAATTTAGTGGGAAATTACCTCAATAACGTCTCCTAAATTAACAACAAAAGCATCTGGAATGAAGTGCACAGGCATCCAAACACCATCTTTCTTTATTTGGAATCCTTCTACTCCATTTACTTGGAGGAGGATTGTGATTCCACTCGCGTCCGAATGTGGAGTCAACCCAATAACCTTGTCTGGCTGTGGACATGGTGGATAGTAAGTCATTCTCACTGATTGCATTCCATTTTCAAACATATCTACTACTTCTCTCTTCTCAATCTTCAGTGCTTCTGCAATCAACTCAATTATGGAAAGGGAGAGTTTCTGTAGCTCCGATATATAAGCTTCTAGGGTTTCCCTGCATGCATTAACGTCAATATATATAATTAAGATCATTTAATTTGGTATATATTTAACATTTTAAACTTTTAAATGAATTCATATGTGTTGAGCCAAAAACTGTTAAATCACGATAATTCCATGCACAAAATGTCATCATATCCATGGATTGTAAGATCATTTTCTTAGTATATATATTTCTGTCAGTAAAATGTTATCGTTAATATTTAAAATTGAATTTTTTTATAAAAATAATTTAAAAATTTAATATTCAATTGACCGAAATAAACTTTTTTTTTATATGTTTTTAGTGGAAATATATTAAAGTTTTACTTCATGATCAAGTGATCATTGAATGGACTCTACGATTACATGAACGTTTTCAAATTATAGTTTTGACTTAACTTTACTAAAGAGAAAAATTATTGTCCGAATCTGGCTTGACCAGATCCATTCAACCATAAAACAAATGTATTGCATTTACTATGTAATTACTTTGGGTTCGGTTGAACCCGGATCTATAATAGAATTTCCCTACTAAAGATACACAATTACATGTTAAAATACGAATCACAAGATAAATATACTACACAAGCCTTTTATATCAATATATAAACCTGAGAAAACACAATTACAATTCAAAATTAATATATTTAATACATAGAAAAATTAATGGACCTGAGGGATGAAGGAAGCTCCGGCAAAAGATGAGGTTTTCTTCTATGTGTTGGGTTGGTGATCATGTAAAATCTATCTGCCCAATCAACTTTTTGATCCGCGGAGTTAATTATTGTTTGGCCATAACCCTCAAAATCTCCAGGCCTAATCTTATATCTCAATTTCTCTTCTGAAGGAAGCTTATAAAATTCTTGAATCTCGTTCTTGAGTTTTTCCACCAGTACGAGGTCCACACCGTGGTTCACCAACTACGAACATATCGGTCAATCAAACCATTATTATATTTAATCAATAATAATTTAAGCAACACATGACAATTTTACAGGACCAAAAGTGCTAAAATTAAATGAGATATTACTAAAAGTGCAATTTTGTGAAGTGTGATACCGAAAGTAAGGAGGGTCAAGTCCCGTGGGACCAAAAATGCAATTTCTCCGTGCATAAATTAGTGTCTAGTTCATCAACAATGAAATTTAATTTCTTCTATTTACTATTCCGTAATTTAAAGTGGTGTTGCTAACTTTAACATATGAAAAATATGTAAATTAATTACTTGAACATGATATTATGGAAATATTTGTAAAAATTAAACCTGAAATACGCCCAACTCTTTGCACGTCGAGTGCAACTTTTCGAGTTCCAAGGACTTATTTTGTTCATCACCAAGAAAACAATTCATGTCGATTATTGGGATTGTCGAGCCAAAAGAATTAATTTCATCACATGGAAATGAAAGGGGTGCTGCAGGTTCTTCATCGACAAGATACCGCGACGGAATATGTTGAATGGGTTTTTTAATTAGTTCTTGAATACTAATTAGATCCATGGTTAATTAAGTGTGATATATATCTGCTTAATCAAAACCAGGGTATTTATAGCGATATTTCGAGGTAATTAAATATAATATACATTATTATATTATGATATAAAATGATTTTTTAATTCATGAAGAACATTTCAGATTCAAACGTAATCACCCGCGTTGAACATATGACTGGATTTGACGAATTCAATTAATTGCTTGAGAAGTAGTTAAATTTTAATCCAGTCCAGTCCAGTCCGGTAGTCCCCTACTCTAGATCGGATAAATATGTAAAAAATAATGCATAAATTATCTATTCAATATAGATATTATTTTTCTTGAATGGTGGAGAAAATGCACAATATAGGTATTATTTTTCTTGAATGGTGGAGAAAATGCACGATACTTCCCTTTGTTATGCAAGATCCGCACGAAATTTCCCTATAAAACTTTATTACACCAAACATTCTTGTACTTTTATAAACTCCGTATAAAACACTCAATCCGTTCTCATATATATGTCCATTATTAAGGATGGTAATGAATAAAGGTATTATGGTCGGTGCAACAAAAATTTCACAAGGTAATTTTGTGTAGGTTTCGAATAACACAGGGGAGTATCGTGCATTTTTTCGTTGAATGGCTATGTATATTTGCATAAAAATTCTTGTTAAAACTCATCTAAATACAAAACATGTGTATTGTACTTGTTTTCTTATTGATCACTCTCCTAGTGATTTAATAAATTTCAAAACAAATATATTGCACTTGACATATAAAAACTTGAATTCCGCCAAACTCAATTCGGAATATAATTTCCCATATCTGCATTTGAAACATTGAGTATAATTTAACTAAACTTTTCCCAGTTTGATTTTCAGTTGTTCGATCATAATTTTCCATCTAGCTGACGATGAGTTTCAAAAGTAATTATTACACTAGGCCGGAAAAGGAAAAATTAAATATGCAATTTAACTAATTAAGCCTAAATAGTTTCTCTACTTTAAATAGTTATATAGGATATTGAGAAACAGCCTAAACCCGACTTCACCGTCCATTCCGTTACGTGATTAGATAAAGGGCTATTAATGGGTCGGATTGGGTTCGACCCAAATTCGAGCTCATTTGTGTCGGATTGAATTCGGGTCGAATTTAGATATTTCTCGGATCTAGATTTCTTGAGTTCAATGGATCTTGATCGGATTCAGTCGAATATCAAATTTTTTTCCGGATACAATAGAATCTTTACTTTCAAAGTTACACTATTTTTTTCTTAAAACAAGTTTGTTAACTTTACGATTCTATCTAATTTGGCCCAAATTTTCAGATTTTCTTTACAAGTAATTCATATTTTAAGATGAAAATATGCATAAAAATGAATTTATGAACGAGTTACTAATTGTAATGTTCTTCAAAGATTAATATTGCAGAATAACATTTTCATCCTTTAGTGTTGGTTGGAATATTAAACAATTCATCTTATTCATATGGCTAGAGTACTAATTGGCACATAAAGAACTTATTTTCTTTGAATCAACTAAAATTTGATCACATGCACAAAATTCAGTAGCAATCGAGGGTAAAGTAAAGTTATAACGTTAAAAATGAAATAAGTGCAAGTTCCTTGCCTAATCACCTAACTATGAGAAGCCAAATTAATGTATATATGACTTATTCCGACTTTGTCTGAAGAGAAACTAAGGAAGCATATACACCATCTTCAATCTTCATAAGCACATCATGCCTTCCCTTTTCCGCAATAACTCCATTCTTTACGACAGCAATAATATCGGCTCCTATTATTGTAGTAAGCCGATGAGCGACAACAACAGTAGTTCTATTCACCATCACTCTATCCAATGCATCTTGAACAATTCTTTCCGATTCAGCATCCAATGCACTTGTGGCCTCATCAAGCAAAAGGATTTTTGGGTCTTTTAATATTGCTCTGGCAATAGCAATTCTCTGTTTCTGCCCCCCTGATAATTGTACCCCTCTTTCCCCAACATTAGTATCAAAGCCTTGAGGCAAACCGGATATGAAGTTAAAAGCATTGGCAGCTTTTGTTGCTTGAATGATCTCTTCTTCCGTGACTTCTCCCTTTTTCCCGTAGGCTATGTTTGATCGAATTGTCTCGTTGAAGAGAATAGGCTCTTGGCTAACCAAACCCATTTGTTGTCTAAGCCAACTTATCTTGTATTTGGAAATATCGACTCCGTCTAATATAATATGACCCGAGTCCGGATTGTAAAACCTTTCTATTAAGCTTATGACTGTGGATTTTCCACTCCCACTCTCTCCAACTAGAGCGACTGTCTTTCCGGAAGGTATGTTTAGGCACAAGTCCTTGAAGATTGGAATATCAGGCCTGGCTGGGTACTTGAAACTTACGTGGTGAAACTCGATATCACCTCTAACACTACTAGACAATGTTGTGCCTTGGTCACTACTTGAATCGATCTTAGGTTTGCTATCGAGTATCTCGAATATAGAAGCAGATGAATCTTTAACTTTGTTTAAATCTGGGGCTGTGGATGTGGCTTGGGATACTCCTATGGCTGACATTGTTAGAGCAAAGAAAACCTGCAGTACTAATTCTTGTTAGATTCTGAAGGAGCTAATGGTAATATACCCCCTATGATTTGGAAAAAAGCAGATTTAAAGGAGCATTTTACCTCATTTCAGAGAGAGTGTAACAAATTCTTTCAAAATTGAGAGTGGACAAAGACAAAAGTATACTTAGAGGGTAAAGTGTCACATTTATCTTTGAAAATTAAAAAGTGAAGTGTTTTTCCAAATTACCTTGAATACTTCTCCGAATGTTGCTTTATCATGTTTGATGAGAAGAGCTCCAATGTAGAAACAAAATGCTTGTGAACAGTAAAGTGCCAAAGAACCGACCCCAAAACTTGCTCCGCTAACTACTCCGAGCCTAACTCCTTGCTTCAAAGGACCCTCACATTTATTCTCATACATTTTCATTACTTTGTCCTCAGCACTGAAAGATGACACGGTTCTAATGCCGCTCACAGCATCGTTTGCCACTTGACTAGCCTCTTCATACATTGCCTAGAAAGAAAGAAATATTATAAACCGTACATTAATTTTATATTTATAATTAAATATCTTTTGAATTGATTAGAGCAGTACTATATATAGTATACCTTTGCATCAGCACTGAAGCCTTCGTGGAATCTCATCTGTAAGAATCCTTGCAAACCGATAAGGGGCAGGACGGCTAGCATTATGATGGCCATTATCCAGTTTGCTGTAAAGGCTATTACAAGTCCTGCTATCACTGTTGATAAATTCTGCACTATTAATCCCAATGCATCACCTACAAGGCTCTTTACAGTGGACGCGTCCGTGGATAATCTCGCCCCAATTGCACCACTGTATTAAAATACATAAAAGTTATGCATGTCGACATCATCAAATAAAAGTTTTGGTAAGAAAAACGGGTTTAATTGATCTGCCACCCTTGAGGTTTGTAATTTCTTAGATGGTACCTAGGGGTATTTATAAAATTCAATTGTTTTTATGAAATTAGTTAAGAGTAATTCCCTAACCATGGTTGGCGTTCATGTAGTTACATTAAACTTTAGGGGTAGTCTGAGTAATTCTCCCAATAAACTAATATAATTGTATATATGTTTGCTTGGTGAAAAAATAATTAAAAATACTATGAACGTACCTTGAGTTGGCGGGATCATCAAACCAACTTATCTCCTGGTGGACTACTTTCCGAAAAGTGAGAGAACGAATCCTTTGAATCAATTTACCCCCTGCGATTCCAAAAAAGGAATTTTGCATTGGAAGGATCAGCACTGTAGATAATCCCAGGACGAAAAACATGAGTGCCCAAAATCTTGAATCTTTCCTCAGTTCATGTGGAGGTTCGAAGAAAATCTTGATAGCTGTTGACAATAAGAGTCCAAACATTGGAAAAATTACACCATGTGCCCCTGCAGCCAGGGATCCGAAAAGCAAATAAGGCAGCTCGGGTTTGTTTAAGTAGGCAAGCCTTCTGATTGAAACTTTTTTCCGTTTTTTCAAAACTATTTCATCATGTGTATCCTTATCCTGATCCTCTGTACTTTGATCGGCAGCTTCTTGGATGCCAATTAAACCAGCGGGAACGCCATCATATGAAATTGTAAAGGAATGCCTTGATGATGAGCCTTTGCTAGTAGATCTCCTGATCATGGATGTACTTTGGCTCGATGACTTGCTCAAGTTTCGATCCAGCTGATAATCTAGAGATAATTGATCACCCATTTTATTTTTATTACTAATTTCTAATGGTTTATTATTTCCTTCTTGCATGCGAATAAGCTGGCTATAAGCTCCCTCGGGATCCTTTATCAGTTCCGAATGTGTACCTGCAGTTATTTGAATAATCGAAGAAACACTTTCAAGAGATACACAAAAGAATACAGGGGGAGTTTTGTCAATTAGGTAAAACACATGAGATATTTTTGCATTTAGCAAGGCCGATCACAGACATATTAATGGGCCTAGGCAAAATTTAAAATAGGGCAACATGTATTATTGAAATTTATTTTATGTAATCTTAACATATTTATTGTACATAGATAAAATCACAAATCATCTTAATTTTTTTGAAAATTCAACATTTAAAATCATTATTCAAGTTAGATATAACTAATAACTCCATGTCACAGTTAATACGCATATCACTTTGACACATTCAAATCATCAAGTGGCAAAACGGAGGCTTCCATAACTGGGACAAGGAGAATTTCGATAAAATGTGTAATGTAATCAAATCAAAACAAAGCAGAAAAAAGAAAAAAAAAATAAGAAAAAGGAATTTATTTCCATAACTGTACCTTATTGCAAGGATTATTATATACTGATTTGGAATCAAATCACAATTTTATCTATTCAAGTAATTATGGAAAGAACGTTAGGGTCGGAGAAGGAGAGGAAATAAATTATTCGGCTGAATCTATATCTGATTTCCTTAATTAATTGGGCATGAGGAATCCTTACCAAAAGATGAACGGCCGATGGAGGATAAAATATAATTTCGGTTACCAGTTTGGTTTGATAAATCGATATGTAATACCAAAACCAAAAAGAAATAAGGTTAAATATCTTGTACTAAATACTAATTCAATATTTTGATTCAATATTCGATACAAACCGAAGATTCGATCTTGACACAATATAATCGATTTATCGAACCATGCACAACCATACTCCTTATGATTGCAATAATAGATAAGCAAATATGCTTAGACTGAAACTCACATAAAACTAAACAATATTCACTTAGTAAAAGTTAGCTTAAGGTCACGCTCCAGCCATGTGCCCGACATATTCAAACCCGCAAATGGCTCTGGATTTTAAATCTTCCATATAGATACTTCCAGATATTTCTTCACTTATTTATACAACTCTAACGTAGAAAATTTTAGATAAGTCCATATAAATATCATGTAGGTATCTAATAAAAGTTTCTAGATGATCATTCTTAGTTGTTGTATCAAGTTGATCTCCACCGTCCATTTGAGGAGATGGTAAGTATAAATAAGGACAAGACCTCATTTGTAAATTAACTAAATTTTCCATAACTCACATTCTTCCTTTCTAGCTAAACTGGCCAAATCTTAAGGCTTGTTTAATTTTATTTTATTCAAATTACCTCTTCAACTATCTCCTACAAAATTTATGTTTGAAAAAAATATATATTATTTATTAAGTTAAAATAAACTAAACATATATAAACACAAGTTATTAAGGCTCCTCTAGAATCGGGGCCCTAAGACCCAAAATTACCTAGCTATAGGACCGTTCATGCACTTAGCTCAAAGGAATTATAATGCTTGTACGTACCTTGCTCTACTAATGTCCCGGCATGTACAACTGCTATAAGGTTTGCGTTTCTTATAGTTGTTAAACGATGAGCAACAACCATTGTTGTTCTATTCACCATGACATTGTCTAGTGCTTCTTGTACTATACGTTCTGACTCGGCATCCAAAGCACTAGTCGCTTCATCAAGAAGAAGTATTCTCGGGTTTTTCAGAATTGCTCGAGCAATTGCTATTCTTTGCTTCTGACCACCGGATAGTTGAGTCCCATGTTCACCCACCATTGTATCAAGACCCAAGGATAATTTATCGATAAATTTAGCAGCATTAGCTTGCTCTATAGCTTTTCTAATCTCTTCATCAGTAGCATTTTCTTTGCCATACAATATATTCTCCTTGATACTAGTAGCAAACAAGATAGGTTCTTGACTCACAAGTCCCATATTTGCTCTTATCCATTGAAGTTTCAACTTCTTTAAGTTAACCCCATCAATCAATACATCTCCAGAATCAGGATCATAAAATCTCTCGAGCAAGCTAATCACCGTTGATTTCCCACTTCCACTCTGCCCAACCAAAGCTGCAGTTTTTCCACTTGGTACATGTAATGAGAACCCTGCAAATATTTGGACTTCTGGCCTTGCAGGATATTTAAAGTAGACATTTTTGAGCTCGATTTCACCTTTTATTTCTTCCAAAACTATCCCATCTGCGTTAGATGCATCTATCTTTGGCTTACGTTCAATAGTCTCAAACATCTTGTAAGCTGCAGCTTGCCCTGCAGCAAACGCGTTCAACGATGGAGACGTCTGCCCCAATGATCTGATCAATGAAAATTAATAAGCATACAATTAATTGGTAATCAAATGTAACATAAGGAAAATGAGAAAGAACTTTATAGTAGTTTAGCATATTGTACAAGATTTACAATATTATCTCTGATCCATGACAGAGATAATTATAAGTTTTTGTATTGTAAATTGTAGTTGCACCAAAACAGACCATATATGTACTACAGACTTACATTCCTCCGGTCAGAATGCACATGATGACATTGATAACATCCCCTCCTTTATATCCTTCATTAATTATAAGTTTGGCTCCATACCAAACAGCAAGCCCATATGTAGAAAACACAATCAATAAAAGTAGACCTATTCCAAAGCCTGAAGCCATGCCTTGTTTAACAGATTGTGCATAAGCAATTTCCACTCTATCATCATACTTTTTTATTGCTTGTTTTTCACCAGTATATGATGCCACAGTTCTAATTGCTCCAACAGTTTGCTCGACCACATTTCCAGCTTCTGCATAAGCAATTTGTGCTTTACTGGACATGCTTGACATGATCATGGCCAATATTCCCCCAGTTATGGCTATAGCAGGAATGCATGAAGATAAAACCAGAGCTAGGCGCCATCCTTTAACAAAAGCTAGAATAAAGCCTCCAATAAATGTCGATGTAAGTTGTATGAATTTTCCAACCTGCAGTAACAATTAATGATTAGGGATACATACATTTTTAGTGTTACATAAAATTAATTAACGAGACAACATTAATTAATTACTTTTTCGCCCATGGCTTCTTGAATGAGAATGGTGTCCCCTGACATTCTACCAATGACTTCTCCTGTTGATGTTTGTGTGTCGAAGAATTCGATATCTTGTCTTAATATCGTTTTTAAGTACATCCCTCGTATTCGGGTAGCCTGTCTTTCTCCAGTTACCATCCAACATGTCATCTCTGTTGATGATGACATTGCATCAAATTTAATTAGCATTTGAATTTAGCATTTAATGTAAGAAATGAACATTAATTATGTGCCGAATAAAATAAATGAAAATACTCACGTAGAAGTGAAGCAATGCCAGCCACAATAGCCAAGTACACGAATTTGAGGGATACCTGAAAATTAGCAAACAATTTTGCCTCAAGTCTACTTAGAAAATATGGTTCATGAATTTTTCTCTAGCGTTTATTACTCCTACATTAAATTTCATATATTGATATCTTTAATAAATAAGAACATAATGACACAACAATTACAGTTAACCATATCATTTAAATCAGTTCAGTAGAATCCAAAACATTCACATGATAAATGACACACACTTTGCATTATGATTGAACCAAATACAATTGTCTTCTGATTGGATGAATTTAATCAAAAAATCTCTATAACTTTTACAATTGACCTACTTAATTTCAGATGAAAATGGAAGAAACAATGAACACAAATTCTTCTTCTTCTTCTCATGGAAGAAGAAATCAATCACAAATAAGAAAACTAAAAATTTTGAGTATAAACGAAAGAAAAGAAAGAAATCACCTTTGAAACTACATGAACAACATCGGATTGACCCGATTCGCCGAAAGAATTGATTAATTGCCCGAAAAAAAGGGTCATGGTAGGCTGTGTTAACCCATTGCATATAGCACCAATTGTGCCAATGATAATTAACATTACATCAAATTTGTCTGCAAAAGTAAATAATTTATGGAACCCTACTTTCTCATCTTTCTTTTCTCTATCCATAGAGAATTAATCCTTCAAAATAAACAAATACAAAACGAAACAGAGAAAAGGAGAGATGTTCCAACACGATCCTGTGTTTGCCCTGAATGGTTATATATACTAACTTCTTGTTAAAGTTTTTCCTATTTTGTAGGACTGCGCGTTCTAGAAGAAAAGATGGATACAAATACAATGCACCAAATCCATGTGTGATTTTAACGGTACACAATCCCAATTATAGTAAGTCTCATTTTATTAATCTACATCTCATGTGGTGTGTGTGCGTTAGTTTCTAGAACATAGAGTTTCTAGAACATACAGTTCCAATTGAACGTAATTAATTTTCTTTTTGTTATTATTTTTTTTTTTTTTTTTTTCGAGGTTATTCCAATGTTAGATATGAATCCCTTTGACGATACTTCGGAAACAATAGTTCGCCACATTCTAGAAATTATTCCCTTCTAATAAACCAATCATTTATCGATTGAAAGTTGGGCTTAGACACATACAACTTAGGGAGCTGCAATTGACCCCTCTCAAACTCCCTTGTACTTTCAAAAGCTCTGCACAAAACATTCAATCTCCGTTAGTTACTAACACCGTTAATTTTTAATTGAATTTTTTAAATTACCCCTAGATATATGTAAAAGTACAAGGGAGTTTTGTTCAAATGTTGAAAAGTACAAGGGTGTAATATGCAAACATTAAAAAATACAAGGGAGTTTTGCGCAAACGTTCAAAAGTACAAGGAAGTTTTGCGCAGACATTCAAAAGCAGGGGTGGCAAACGAGCGGGTTGGGTCGGGTTCAGGTCTGGTCAAAACGGGTCGCGTTCGGGTCTGGGTCTGGGTCTGGGTCGGGCCAGCCCTTTTTTTTTTTTTAACAAAAAAGAATTGGATGATTAAAACAAAGTACTACATTCTAGTATTATATTTGTTTTTCAAAATTCTATCAATATTAACATTCAATTTAGTTTTTTTTTTTAATTCCTTATATTTCAATGTTGTAGTTTTAGTTTTACACAAGAAAAAGGTACTAAAAACATAATTTGTGGATATTCAAATTAAAAGGTATAACTTAATAAAATATTTTTTACATGTTAAATATAACCATTAGAGTTTTATTTCAAAATTTTATATGACACTATAAAGTCAAAAAAATAGAATATTGTTTTATAAATTGCTATTATTAAAATATATTTATTTCTATTTTTATTTAACATATGCAACATAATAAAATACTAGTATAATCAATATGTATAATATAATAATTATGTAAAAGTTAGATAATATGACTAACGTGCTGTAGCAAAAAGTGAGCCAGCAGCTTAAACATTGTTCTATTAAATTCTAGTAAATTTTATCTTGAACTAGTCACATTTGTCAAGTCCAGTAGACCATTACTATTTTTATTTTTTTCAGACCCATTGAGGACCCGCTTAAGGCCCACTAAAAACCTCATAAACTTAATATTTGTCCAGACCCAACCCAACCTAATAAATTATATACACTAATGGGTTGGGTCTTAATGGCCTGGGCGGGTCATTGCTAGCCCATTGGGCCCAGGCCCGTTTTGCCAACCCTATTCAAAAGTATAAGGGAGTTTTACGCGAACAAAATTATGCAAAAATTAATGGTGTTAGTAACTAACGAAAATTTGATATTTTATGCAGGATTTTTGAAAGTACAGTGATAAATTCTATGGCACGTGGCATCTAATCCAACCAACATTTTGTAGGGGTAGCCGGGTAGGGGTGTGAATGTGTGATTGGGGTCCCTCTACAAATACCTTGAAGTAAAAATAAAATAATTAAATATAGCCAAACAGTGTAACTTGGGCATTTCTTGATTGGTTGTTTTTATTTGTTTTTCAAGACTTTTTGAATGAATGAGTGGAAGGTAGGCAACGAGTAAATTGTGGGAAAAAATTTATTTCTACAAAATCTGAAAAAAAAAAAGCTCCATTCTTGAATGCTTAAATAAGAACGTCCCACATTCAATTCAACGGACTACAATATCAAAAAAGGGTCCCTCAGAGCGAGTTTGGTGAAAAAAAAATAAACATGATAGTTTTGTTTAGATTTTGCATAGGGTAATATCAAGAATTTATCCTCAATTGTTTTAAGTGGGCCTCACTCAATAAAATAATACTTCATCCGTCCCATTTATTTTGCTCCATTAGCTACAGTATCCGGTCAACTTTTCAATCTTTTAAGTGACTTATCATATTAATTTATTCACATTTGTGGAGTATTAAACCTTTTAAATATAAATATATATGGTGTCATATGATATTATTAACTTATTAATGAAATATATTAATTAAATTGTTTATTATAATTTTTATAAATTTAGTCAAGTTGACTGGTCAACTGTACCAAGGGATAAAAATAATTGGAACGGATGAAGTAGTACTATATAGAAAAGGTTATTGATATAGCCGGAGCAAATTCCCTCAATATAGAGCAATATATTGTTATTCTCTATAATATCCTTGTGAACCTTGTGAAGGATTAATTCCCTCAAATTGATTAGCTAAAACTTACAATTTCGAGGTTAGATATTATGCAAATTGATTTCGGCTAAAAAGAGTTAAATCCAGTTCCTTATCCTCCATATTCCTAATGTCACTTGACAGTTTTGATTAAAGAACCATGATTGATTCGTTTTTTTTCTTTTTTCTTTTTCTTAAGTAAAATTATTGAATTATTGATAACAATATTTATTGTTGTATGAGGAATGGTCACATTTTTGCATCGGAAGTTCTCCAATTTGACGAAATTATAGTAAATTCTTTGGGTTCATAATGAAGAAAGAGAAAATCTATCATTTAAAAAACTATATAACTTATTATGTTAGGTTAAGAATAATTAAAGAATTATAAGACTGTATAGGTTGACTGGTGAGATGGAAATGGTATAAATGAGGATAATGAAATATTGTTCTGTATTTAGGGATTTTGCTATGATTATATCAACAGCCTTAATTTATTACTTATTAGCATTTGCCCGTGCTATGCACGATTTATACACAATAATTTAAAATTATATTTTAATTGAAATCAATTTAATAGTAATTAATAAAAAACTATTGACTTTTATTATTTATATAAAGAAACTAATGTTAATTTATCACATTCAATCCATAACAACAAAAGGCGCAAAATGCTACATTTTTTCTTTCAAAATTGAATGAAAATTGATCAAGTGTGAGCGAATCTATATTGAAAATCAGTATTTGATTAACTCAATTGGAATCAAAAGACACTCTTCAAATATATAAATATACAGATAAGATTAGTTTTATACATGCACATAATATAATAAATGCAATTCTGTCAAATACTCAATTTATTATTAAAAAATAATCATAAAGATAGTTATTACTAGTATTATTTTATGTGTGTGTGAGATACAAACACACTTTAATTAAAACTTGATTGCTATGTAGTCTGTATGATTAATTTGCTCTGGCTATATCAATAGCCATAAATTAAACCAAAAGTCGTCCCCCCACCCTCCCAAAAAAAGAAGTGGGTCTCAGGTCTCGAAACACGCGCGCGTGCACGTATATATGTATATATTACTTCATCTGTCCCAAATTATTTGTAGTTTTACATATTTTCACACATATTAAGGTACATACTAAATAGCCTCACTTTTAAAGAAAAAATAAATTATATATCTAAAATACTCTTATTTTTTATTTATCTCACCAATAGCTATTTATACTTATTTTTTCTCTTACATACCTAAAATATGTAATTAATAGTGTATTGAAATCCTAAAGTGACAAATAATTTGGGATAAGTTTTTTTTCTCTAAAATGACAAATAATTTGGGACAGAAGGAAAATTCTTACATAGACCAGGTCTAAGAGCTTAGTGGTAGACCTTGTGATTGTAAATGCGCCACATAATACATTTTGATGATGTCATGCTCCCACAATGTATGATGTGGTGCATTTACAATCACAAGGTCTATGAAAAGCTCATAGACCAGGTCTATGCAAGAATTTTCCGGACAGAGGGAATAATTCATATCAAACAGACAAATCTCAATTTTTGAGGTCATGAGATATTTTTTTCCATATTAAAAATCATATGAACTTTTACAAGAAACTATATCATCTTTATCCCTACAACTAGTGAACTAACCACTAAGCAAGAAAGGTACAACCCAAGAACGTAAAATCCAACAAAAGATGAAAAGAATAAATCACTGATTCTTGAAGGAAGATACAATGAATAAAGTATTTACATTCATGTGATATTTATTCTTTGTGATGCATTTATTTTATATTGGGATTTTGCATAAAAAGGTATTTTTTTTCTTGAATTCACTACAAAAAATTTAAATTTTAGAGACAAATATTAAATGACAAAGTGATAAGAATTTAATATTATCACTAAAATGTACATAGACACATTAGTGACAAAAAATGTGAAAAAGTTGTCACTATTGACTTTAAGTGATACCTCAAAAATGACAACTAAAAAGTTCTTACTAAATTATATTGACAATACTAATTGTCAATAGTGACAACTTAAAAATATATTTTTTCATTTTTTATTGTGACAAAACTAATATTTTTGTCACTAAATATATGTAAAACTTTCAACAATGTCATTTAATATTTTATCACTAAAATTCATTTTACTTGATGGGATTGAGTATATTGAATGATTTTTTCTATTACTTTTGAGAAGCTTATATCAATTACCATCCTTCTACCCAAAAAAAAATTAATATCAATCACTATCAAGTCCGAGTCTAATAGAAAAAGTTATTGTAAAATCAATCGATGTGAACACTAGTAAAGTTTGTCAGTCTTCATCTAGCTAATTATTGTTTATAAAATTAATTTAATCTAAATCTCTATAATGAAAATTTAATATAATATATCATTGAAAATGCCTTTTTTTCATGTTATAGTAATTAACCACAAAAAAATTATATCTACACCATTGTCATATATGTACATCATATTGTATTTCATATTAATCTATCTATATATATTAGTATTTTAATTTTTAAGGAGGTCTTTTGGTCAAAGTAAACTATTTTGACTCATATCCTGTTTTTTTCTTTTTTATTTTTTGAGAAAGACTCATATCCTCTTATTTTGCCTATTTTGTAGTTTTTATTATTAATTGCAAAAAATGTGGTTGGTTGAAAATTGCATCATATTTTCTCTCTAAAATGAATTCAACATTTCAACTTATCTCCTTGTTTCCTATCATCTCTCATTTCCGTATTTTGATTAATCCAAATTCAAATGCATATTTGTTTCCAAGAAATCTCTGCTCATTTTAGAGAGTAGTATGCCAAGAATATGCACATTTGGATTAAAAAAAAGGACCATCGCTAAAGGCATTAGTAAGTTGTAACCAGAAAATAGAATTTGTTACCATTTTTATAGTAACAAAGCAAATGTCATTACAATATGTTATATATCTACTGAAACTTATTACTTTTGCTTAAAATTCGATACCAAAATCTAAATTAATAAATCCTACAAAATTTATCATATCGCTCGTTACAAATGAACAAGACAAAACCAACAATCTGACTTTTGATGTCTTGTTTTCTTTACCAATAACCTAAAATATAGTAACCAAATAACTTTTGTTACTTATTTATTTAAACCCCTGCTTATACGGGGTAAATATATATATTAATAAAATGTATCAAATCTCTTCTTACAGTATACAATTATACAATGATTCATTAAACAAATTGCAAAATCTAAAATATAACAATAAAATAACTAAACCTAAATTATAACAGGAAGAAACTTTGGGTAAACATTAATCTAACAACTAGGATCAAAATTACCATCCAAATTTGTTCAAAAGTTTACAAGAAAGCATCAAAATAACTGATAATGAATCCAAGTGCATCATAGGATTTCAATCATTATATATATTTTCAGAAACATCCCCATTCCTTCTATACAAGATTTAGTCTGAATTTTTTTCCCCTTACACTACAACCTACAAACCTGATACAAATTAGCCTTAGCATATTGAACCAGTTTTTTCTTTCTGAAATTTTTTTCTTCACGGCTGTAATATTTTAATTTGCAATGCACTGCATACAATGGAGATGAAATTTTGATCCATATTCCAGATGAAGGACAGGATGTGTGGAATGTCGTAGAGTAAGAGTACATACAGCCGATCGAAAAAATCTAGTTGCTTTGAGTGAATCAAGCCTAGCTAAGAGAAAGGCCTTGAATTCAAATATCGTGACTGCGGACAACTCTTTTGGTTAAAAGTTTTTTGAAAACACTATAAAGAGATTTCCCTCATAGAAGCATTGAAGTGCTTCATATGTAATAACTAAACTCAATTCTAAATATAGTAGAATACCGTACCAAATAAGCAACGAGCCAAAATGATCTAACAGTGGAGTTGTTTTGCTTTGTTATTAAGCAGATCTTGTGCTTTCCTCTTCTTACACTCACCTACTATCCTCTTAATATAAGCAATATAGCCATCAACATCAAATTTTCTCTTGCAGCCAGCATAATTCATGTACCGTATTTTCCCGAAAACTGATCTCTCCCGCCAACCCTGTGCCTTGATGGATGATGAAAAATAAGTGGAAAGTGAAAGACGAGAATGATGGTATAGACTAAAGATGAAAATTTTGAACTTAACCTGGTCGTGTACTCCACATATGGACCACATGCATCCTACGTAGCCATTAGGATCCCTTCCATCTATATGGTACTGCAGGTGAATAATAAATTGGATCAGATCAGGCCATTTGCATACATATGGATGCCAGTAATGTATATAGCTGTTTAAAATTTAACCGCAAAGAATATATATATATATATACCTTATCATTTAAATATATTGACAACGCAAGAGCTTCCTCTGGCCCACAAGTCCATTCAAGAATCTTTTTCGCCCAATACATCCTGCATTTATATCGCAGCAAATAACGGAACACAAAAGAAGAAGGAAAAAACTTTAGGTTTTTCATTTACAATATGTTGTACAACACAGTGGACCTTATACTATTTCAGGAGCTATAAATTTCAGTGAATTCACAATTCAATGCACAAAGTGTACAAACACTGGGGAAGAAAAGATGAAAGAAAATGTTCCTGAAAAGCTACTTGCCTCATAAAACCATGCACCTTTCCGTAATGAACCAGCTCCAATTGAGAAGCATTCCAAAGCTGAAAGAAGGAAGGTTGAGGGGTAACAAAAACAACAAGAGACTACTATGTGATATATTTTACAGAAACATTCAAATTGTTGTGGTTTCTTACAGGATCTGCAGTTTGTGCCTTTTCCAATTGCTCCCTCCTATAAAGTTATCAAATAAATAAAATGTATGGATCCATAACCACCTCGAAAGAAATATATGGGAAAAAAAATCACTTACGTGTACACATGTTCACGTTTATCAGAGGCATGGTCCATCAAAGTCTTACGAGCCCAATCCCAAGCACCTTGTAAAGAATCATAATGTGGCTGGTAGAAGCAAAAGTTATCAGCAAGTTCTCTCCTTACAATCAATTCCTCCAAGAAAACATCAACTGCCTTCAAAAGTAGCAATCATCACAAGCTCTTTATCAAAATATTAAAATCAATTAAATAACGTTTTAGATCAGAAAGGAAACTCATTAAGTACATAACCAGCAATTAAACCTGAGGGTAGATATTTCGAACTTTGCGAGCCTCCAAGGCGCAACGCTGGGCCGAGATCTGGCCAAAGTGTAGATACGGGGAAAGTCCAGACAACCCTTTAGGTTTCAATGGATTATTCCTGTCTGAAGAATAGTTCTTTAATCTTGCAGTTAAGAACCCATTTTTATTCCCAATTAATACTTCTAATCCAGCTTGTTCACCGGGCTCACACCATTCAAGTTCAGGAACTTCTGCTCCTTCCCTGGTCATATAGTTAGAGAGTTAATGGCAATTTACCCCCCCGGTGATTTGAAAGAGAGCACTTTACCCCCCTCCCCCCTTAATTTTATAAAAATTGCAGACTACCTCCTCGGCATTTCAACCTTTAAAAATATAAGATTTGACAAAATTATCCCTCTTATATACTATAGTTTGACCTAATCAACTTACAAATGTGGCACTTTACCCCCTGTGTTATTATTATAAATGTGGCACTTTACCCCCCTTGTGTTATGATAAATGTAGCACTTTACCCCCTGCCCCTTGAAAGGTACTTTTGTCTTTTTACACAACATTTTTCATGCTCACTCTCAAATTTGAGCGAGTGTTAAACTCTTTGTTGGAAGGAGGTAAATTGCTCTTTTAAAATTTTCACAAGGGATACAATGCTCTTTTTCAAATCACATGGGGATAAATGAAATATTATGCATAGCACAGGGGGGAAAATTGGCATTAACCCAATAGTTAGATGTACATACAACACCTAGCCAAATCTATAATAGAAAAAGAAGTTACATGACATCTCACCTTAAAACATTAGCAATGAGACTATCCCAATCTATATCTGTAGTTGAGGTAGGCCATTTATGTTTAGGAGGGATGAGGTCAGGGAAATCTACGAGATACTCTGGAAGTTTTTTGTTTATCTTGCCCCTTATAGTCCGAGCACCATATTCCAGTTTCTCTGATGCAACCCAAACAGGCACCACATTATGTGCATCCACTTCATGAATAGATACTTCTGATTCATTCACCCTCTGGCAAATTTCTTCTTTCCACTGCCGAACCTCACGTAGTGGTGAGAAGTCTGTTACCAAAAGTGATGCCCCACATTCCTTTAGAAAACTTGGAATAGTTTCTACAGCTTCACCCTATTAGTATGTATAATCAACAACAAAAAAAAAAAGCAGTTAATCGCAAGACCACTATAGATACATGCACCAAAGCAATGGCATGCTAGAAAATCATGAGAGAGAGACAGAGGTGGAGCGGAGGTTTTACATATACTTTAATAGAATGCAATGCAAAATTACCCCCTGTGCTTTGTCTAATTAGCAAAAATCCCCGTTTTATTTTTAGTACCTCAAACCTCCCAAGTGCTATATTTTATTAGCAAAAAAAAAATCTCCTCATATTTGACCGGAAAAATGATAATTAGACCCCCATCAAAAAATCAAAAACAACCCTATGCACCTAAAGAATTGACAAATAGTCCCCCCATTAACTTAAAAAATTGACAATAATCTCCCTGTTCTCATAGAGGGATTTTTTGCTAATAAAAGAAGAAGACAGGGGGAGTTTTATTAATAAAAAATAACATAGGGGTTTTTGACAATTAGGCAAAGCACAGGGGTATTTTTGCATTTTAGCTCATTTTAATATGGCAACTTAACTGACAAGCTCATTTAAATAATATTAATAAACATAATAAGAGAAACCTATAATAGTATAATGTGAAAGTGTTACAATATCAATTAAACATGTGAACATATCAATTATAATACGAATTAGAATTATCGACCTTGTAGTTGTAAATTAAGGAAACAACATCCAAGAAGAAGAAATTTAATAATATAGTGAAAACTAACAAGTATTATGACTTTGAGTGGAAATGGTACTTGCCTGAAACAAGAAAAAGGGGATGTTAATAAAATTGGATTGAATATCAGAATACAATTTCTTCAGACCTCTGAGCATAAACCCTAATTGTCTGGCTTTGGCACCCTTGAACTGATGGAACAAATTGAAGGCTATGGCTACGGGCACATCCCATTGGTTGGCCTGATGGACGGCGTGGATCAAGGCCCAGTTGTCCTTCAGCCGTTGATCCCTGAACATCCAGTAAACCACCGGGCCCATGGGCTTAATCTGAACCGAAGCCTGTTTTAGGACTCGGATCCTGCCCGGATGGACGGCGGGGATTGAGGAGGAGGTAGACATCTTTTTGTTCCTTGCGAGTGTGACCGGGCTGCCCTGCGGGAGTTTAGGAAACCTAAACGGTTAACTGATGTGGTTTTAAATATGACACGTCACAAGGTTCTGGTCCTTGCAGTTTGATTCAAACTATTTTGGTGTTGACGACGATTTCCTGATTTTGGATTCGGAGCTTTATGAAATACTTTAGTTTTTTTTTTTTTTTTTCCTTTACAATTTATGAAATACTCTAAGAGTAATTGGCGTGAACTCCAGCAATAAACTTAAAAAATGGGAGCCTATTTTTAAAGTTAATTCAAATTACATTTAATTAATTAACTAAAATTTAAAATTTATTTAAAAATACAATCAAAAGTAAATTTAAATTAAATTAAAAATAAATAAATTTGAAATATTTGTCAACTACGATGATTCTCAATTTTAGATAATGAATGCAATGGTTGTGTCGTCATTATTATTTTTATTATTATTTCAAATTGTGATTTATTTTAGGATTTTGAATATGTTTATTGGTTCACTGGAATCGAATTTCGATATTATTTTTTACCTTTTCTTTTTTCCTTCTTTCGTTTATCTGAAAAATGAAACTATTGTGTATAAATTGAAAAATATTGTGTGAATTTACAAGATATTTCTATTGTATATATATATATATATATATATAAGAATTTTGGATTTGAAAATTACAGCCGTTGAGCAAGCTACCATTAGAGAATTGTCTGCAAATGAATGTTGGGTTCCGAATTTATAGAACCAAACTTGGGCTCAGTTTGGAGAGGTGGGCATTTTGTACCTCCCTAGGTCCTGCATTGGAACACATTTCTTGGAATTTTTGACGCAAAATACTTGAATCCCCTTTTGGGGATACCATTGGAGTTGCTCTTACTAGTTACCACTTATATACGAGACCGTATTAATATTGCTCGTAAAGGAGATTAAAACCATAGTCTCCAACAAATCCCATATATAATTTTTGTATGAGAGATTTGCAAACACCTTAGTGCATGATTGTGTATCCAACTAGGCCGAGGAGCATAAATAATGAGAAGAAGAAGTAGAGAAAGATACAAACATGGCTACTAATTAAACAAATGGATTAAGCTCTAGTTTATATCGCACTTCCAGATTGGACTCAATAATATGAATATTTCCACTTCTGGTACAATCACGCTTTATCAACGCCTTTTGATTGCTTGTTTAGAAATGCCTCCAACTTGTCGTCTAATTCTTCCACCTGCAAACCCCAACACAAAAATGAGCTATATAGCCAAACTGAGATCGGATATGACTGCATATATCCCACTTGCTCAAAACAATTGAAATGTCTCAATAATAGTCTATAGACATAAGGAATTTACTTGATCAGATACGATTTAACCGAACAACACATTAGGCTAGCCTTAATCAATCTGACCTGATAATATAATTCAACCAATTACCGAACATGCATCTCCTCTCCTGGGTATTTGTATTACTTATATTTTGTGATTAACTTAGATTTGGTCCAACTACGTTCATATCAGTACTTTTCTGTTTAATTGTTTTAATCTAAAAATAACGAATAATTCAATTGACTATTTCTAACTTAAAAAAATTGATGAAATGATATGAGTATTTTTCCCATTTAGAAAATGTAACGAGGGAATAATTAATTAAACTTTGACACCGTATATATTATCAGACTGGACTTGAACATGATTTTGGGAAGGGATGCTAATTAATATTTAATATAGTTGACTAGATGATCATATTAAAAACATAGGAAAGGTAGGATAAGATTCGCACGTGCCTTGTCGATGCCAACTACTACATTAAATGATTAATAATGCAGTCCCACTTGGCAATGATGTTAATTCAATATAGTGCACCATCTATTTCAAGTATAGTTTTATACTATATTTAATTATTTATCATCTCTTTAATTTCATGTCCGTTTTATTTGTAGGTTAGGTATGGCCATACCTAATTTCTCGATTTGCTTTTCTTTCATAAAGAAATCAAAAATAAAACGAAGAACACGTTTGCATAGAGTAAAGAAAAGCTCTTTCCTAAAGCAAAAAAAAAAAACTTTTTCCTAGATACTCATATGACATTAATAATTTATAACAATGATTTTTTATAATCATGTCTTCAACTTTATGAAAAAATTGTTAAAAAGTTTTATTAAATTTCATGAAGCAGATCAGATAACGCGAAAAGATCAATAATTAAATTAAAGTGATGAGAATAAAAACCTTATCCATCAAATCTTCGACTTTTTGAGCATCCTTAGTTGTTTCCTCAGCTATATCTTCAACCAAACCAACAAAGTTTTTTAGACCGCCCTCAGGAAGCGACTCTGCAATGTCTTCTGCCGCTTTATCCACTTGTTCCGCCACCTTTCCCACCGTATCTGCTATTTTTTCTACTGTCTCTGCCGCCATATCAACCTCCTCTGCATAGAATACGCACGATAAATATATTTCCTATTAATTAATTAATCTATGAAAATAAAAAAAATTAATAAACATGAATTTAGAAGTTGCAATCTCACTTGACAGTGTTACTAGCCTTTGGATCACGAAAGGCACTGCTACAAACAATCCCGCAAGCCCAGTCACCCTGTACAAGATTTAATTTGTCAATTTCAATTAATGATAAATATCATGGGGACATGCTAATTTGTTACCCAGTATTTTTCAAGTTTCAAGTTTCAAGTTTCACGTTACATACATAAAAATTAAATATAATTAACTTAATTACATCCCGGCCGGAAATATCCAACATACTAGAAAGATTACAAACACAAGTTCAATGAAGTTATTCACATTTTTAAAAAAGAAAACCCAGCTACACATTTACCCAAAATCCTAAAATTAAAAAAAAAAAATATGCAGACGAAATATTTCAAATCGATCTTCAGCTACCCAAAATTTGTTAGTAATACTTCAATAGAATTACCAGCAAAAAATTTATGTTGTGGTCTTTACCTAACGGAAATAAAGTATTTCACTGAGTTTACCCATGAAATTTTCGATTCGGGAAAAATTTCATCACTATGAATGGATATCAACGAAAATCGAGGTTTCACAAAAAAAAAATGGTCATTGATGAAACTTTGTTTTCTTACCCAAGGATGAATTTTGGTCAAAATAGTCATGAGTAAGCTTGTTTCATCCTAGTAAGTGTCACGTTCAAAAATTTGAACAAAGAAAAAAATCATGTTGGAGTAGAATCCGTCTTCTATAAAACAAATGAGTGAAATGCAAAAATATCCCCTATACTTTGCTTAATTAACAAAAATTCTCCTGTATTGTTTTATTAGCAAACATCCTTACTTTTTGATTGGTAAAAAAATCCTCCTATGCCGAAATACATATTTTGAATGAAAAATGAAAATTACACCTCCAAAGAAAATGCGAAAAACACCCCTCTTAACCTAAAAAATTATCAATAATTACGAAAAAATTTCAAATGGGTTCTTTGCTAATTAAAAAAAGAACATAGAGAGATTTCTGCTAACTAAATAAAACATAAGATTTTCGTCAATTAGACAAAGCATTTTTGCATTTAGCTCTAAAACAAATTAAAACCATATGGGCTGTTACTGTCAAGTGTTAAAATACTGTTTAAAATGATCGATCGCGTTCGTAGCCATGAATCTGAGGTATTGTTAACGTGATTAATTTTGAACTTAATAAACGCAAATAAATGATCGCGTTTTAGTAAGTAACTAACCATGGATTGTCTCCAAGTAGTGAGAAGCCAGGGATATTGGAGAAAGTCGAAGAGACAAGATCTGCTGCTACTTCAGGAGTAGCGTTCCTTACAACCAAATCCCTGTTGCACCAATTCAAAATTAATTATAAAGAATAATTAATTAGACATGTACATATATGTAAAGTTATAAATGTACTACATACATGTTCTTGTTTGTTCTTCTTCTTGCTGCTCTGTGTCCACACTGTAAATCATGGAGGCGGCGATCGCCCCCTATAAAGGAACATTGATCTCTTTTATTGTAACTTTGTAAAGCTGATTTATCAGATTTGTTGTTGAGAAGAAGGGTGATTGAAGTGCAAGATGAAGCAGCCATTGGTTTGATTTTTGTGAGTTAATAATTTTTTTTTTTTGGTTTTGGGAAAGGTGTAGATCTGTGGGAAAGTTGACTAGAGTTTGCATATACTCCTTGATAACAAAATAATATTATTATATGAGTATTTATAAGGCAAAGTTTATTACTTTATTTATATGCCCAATTCGATTAGAATATATAATTAAATAGGTATATCCACCAATTGTCTGTTGCCACGTCATGGAGTGCAGTTTTGTTATTCTTTTTGTTGACTGCCCACGTTTTTGTTGGGGAGAGTTTCTTAGTCAAATTTGGCGCATAATGAAGACATGTAATTTCATGGCTGCTTCAGACTTAGGTTAATGCAAAAACAGGACGAAGCACACACGGCTTTGTTTGAACATAAAAATCAGATTTTACATTTCAGGTTCATGAAAAACGTGTCAAACCAAAGACGCGCGCCCTTATTTTGTTTTTAAAATAAAAACGGTAATAGTCTATTTGGAAGATTTAGGCTCGGTTTTGCGGGCTTTGATTTTTAAAAAATGGTTTGTACAGTTTCGGTGAAACCTTTGAAACTCATTTGGATTAAGTTTGAATGTTGAGTTTTGTAGATTTAAAAAAGTTGAAACCACATTTAGATTGAACTTGGGGAAAAAAATATTTAGTATGGGTCAAATCAATATTTTTTTAGTTGAGTTTGAGGGTAAAAAGTAAGTGGTAGGTGTCAAATCAACGTTTTATATGGTTTCAAGAGTTGGGTTAGAGTTTGTACATATGTTTGGGTTGAGTGTCATGGAATTTACCAAACTCCATTTGGAAGAGTTCTGGCTCAGTTTCGCGAGATCCGCGAAATCGGGTCAGAACTCTTCAAAATAGGGTCTAAGGGCCACGTTTGACTGAATTTTTGCATTAATTTGAAAATCAGATTTCATGTTAATGCAAAAATAAGTTGAACCAAACACGAACTTAACTGAATATTTTTTTTTAAAAAAATTTGAAGGCATATTTAAATAAGAAGTTGTATTTTACTTAATACTTAAAACGTTAAACACTTAAAATTTATACTCCCCCAACCTTAGTTTTGTGTTTATAAAATAAACACAAAACTAAGGTTCATTTACAGCGGTGACGCAACTAAAAGTGGAGCGGGAAGGGGGACTGTGCTGCTAAAAGGGTAGGGGATAGCGCTGCTGAAAACGGGAGGGGGTAAGGGAGCGGAAAGAGGTTAGTGAATCCAGTGGAGTTTCTCATGGCATCTCCACTATTGTAAGGATGCTCTGGGTCTCCCATGGGAGACTCTCCCCCGTAATTTTTGCTCAACTATTGTATTGTTTTGCTCCATAAGAAAATATATTATTGAATTATGATTTTTATATTGTAACGCACAAATTCAAAATTATGAATTTGAATTCCAATGATTATATTTCAACGGTTATATTGTTTCCTCTATAAAAATGTGCTCATTTGTTATCTCTTTGCAAGACATTTCACCTCATTTCCTTTCTAATTTTAACAACATTCAGTATCATTTTCTTTTAAATTAATTTTTATTTTAACACTCATCATGGCTAATCCCCTTAACCCTTTCACTGATCATATGTACACATATTCAGATAAATAAAATTTACACATATTCTTTACACACAGTTTTTCTCTCTTCTTCAAAGCTTCTCAATATTTTTCAGTTGATTTCTCTATACAATTCGTGAATCAATATTAGATTATAATATGGTATCAGTTTGTTTCTTATATTTTCTTTCCGCTGCTCCTCTCAAGAGATTCATCCCATTCTCTTTATTTGTTTTCTTCCCCGTTCTTTTCAAGACTGTGTTTTCTTGCAAGATTTTTTCTCTTCTGTTTTTCTTGCCACCATGTCCACTGGATCTGGTTTGGATTCTTCATCCTCTGGCGGTTTTCGCACCAAATCTCCTATGGAGGATCCCTCCAGCGCTTACTTTCTTCATCCATCTGAAGGTCCTGGACTCCTTCTTGTCCAAAACAAGCTTGTTGGTGAAAATTATGCAGCTTGGGCTCGTTCAATGTCCCTTGCCCTGAATGTTAAACACAAGATAGGATTCATCAATGGTTCTATTCTTAATCCAGGTCTCACTGATCCTGTTCTTTTTTATGCTTGGTCAAGAAACAATGACATAGTAGTTTCTTGGATTTTAAATTCTGTTTCAAATGAGATACAATCCAGTATCATATATACTACTATTGCAAAGGAAATCTGGGATGATCTGAAAAACAGCTTTCAACAAAGTAATGGCCCGAGAGTTTTCCAATTAAGAAGGGATCTACTCAAGATTCCCAGTCTGTTAATATCTACTTCACTAGATTAAAATCCATTTGGGATTAATTGCATACTTATAGGCCTGTGATGGCTTCTTGTGAAAGTGATTGTGGAAATGCTCAAAAGATTCATCACCACAATCAAGAAGAATATGTAATGGCTTTTCTTATGGGTCTGAATTCATCTTTTGACACTCTAAGGGAACAGGTACTTAATGGATCCTTTACCTCCCATCAGCAGGGTTTTTTCCCTTGCCACTCAAGCTGAAAGACAAAAATTAGTGGGACAGAAACATTCCCAAGACTATTCTTCTTCCATGGCTTTTGCCACAAGAAATTCCTCTTAAACACAACAACCTACCCGCCCCTATAATCAGTTTAAATCCCCTACACAAAACACCAACAACAACACCTACAATACCACTACTAATTCCTACAAAAACAAACCAAAACCCATTTGTGCCCACTGCAATATACCAGGACATACCATTGATAAGTGCTTCAAATTACATGGATATCCTCCTGGATTCCAGTTCAAAAATAAACAACAGTCTTTCCAGACAAATTTAGTCAATCAAGTTTCACAAAATCAATCACACCAACTTACTCAGAAAACACATATAAATTCTGATGAAAATAACAGTCATATGAATCCATTACTTCAGAATTTTACTCCTGAGCAGTGTCAGCAGCTTATCAGTTTATTCTCCAATCAACTACACACATCATCTCAGTCACCAGCTGCTCATAACACTGATTCTACACATGTTTCATGTGTTTCTGGTATTTGTTCTAACATTTCTGAATTTAATATTTCTTTCTTTAAAACTCATTGGATACTTGATTCTGGTGCTTCTAAGCACATTTGCAATAACAGATCCTTATTTACATTTTTAAAACTTGTCTCTCATGCTAAGGTTGTTTTACCTGACACATCTAGTTTTCCTGTTTTTGAAATAGGTGACATTACTCTCAATTCTAAACTTACACTAAGAAATGTTTTCTTCATACCTCAATTTAAGTTCAACCTGATATCTGTTAGTGAACTCCTAAAATCAGATAATCTATTAGTTAAATTCACACCTACTTCCTTCATCCTCCAGGACTTACAAGAGAAGATGATTGGAAGGGGTGATTTACAGCAAGGATTATATATCTTGGATAATCAGACAAATACATCTATTATATCTGCTCATTGCAATAAAGTCTCATTTTCTACATGGCACAGAAGATTGGGACACTTACCCCTCAAGACTATGAGTTGGCTTAGAAGTGATTTGAATTTAGATTCATCTAGTAGTTGTAATATTGATCCTTGTTACATTTGTCCTTTGGCTAAGCATAAAAGACTTCCCTTTCCTAAATCTTCTACTGTTTCTACAGATATATTTGAACTTTTACACTGTGATATTTGGGGACCTTTTCACACCCCTTCTTATAATGGATATAGATACTTTGCTACATTAATAGATGATTATTCCATGTTTACTTGGGTATGTTTTCTCACAAAGAAATCTGACATAGGAACTGTTATTCCTAATTTCATTGCCATGGTTAAAAATCAATTTGATAAAACAATTAAGGTGTTTAGAAGTGACAATGCACCAGAATTATCCTTTACTGATTTATTTAATAAGAATGGTATCATCCATCAGTTTTCTTGTGTTGAGACTCCACAACAGAATTCTGTTGTGGAGAGGAAGCACCAACATCTCTTAAACATTGCTAGAGCTCTTTCTATTGAATCTAAAATTCCTTCTATTTTTTGGAATGAATGTGTTGCTACTGCAGCTTTTCTTATTAATAGAACCCCCTCAAAAATTCTGAATTTTCAAACTCCTTATACTTTACTGTTTAATAAACAGGTTGATTATAATTCTTTTAGAACCTTTGGATGTTTAGTTTTTGCTTCAACTTTAAAACAAGGTAGGACAAAATTTGATCCTAGGGCTAGAATTTGTGTTTTCATTGGCTATCCTTTTGGGATTAAAGGTTACAAACTTTATGACATACAAACTCAACAAGTTTTTATCTCTAGGGATGTAGTTTTTCATGAAACTACATTTCCTTTTCACACCATAGCTAAAGACATTGATCATAACAATGACAATATTTTTCCTAGTACATTTTCTGATGATTACAGTCATTATGATACTTCTTCTTATGACTTTCATTATTCTGATCACACTCCTGTTCATACTGACTTAAATGATGATGACATTACCTCTGTTAACACTGATACATCCTCTCAACCTATAAGGAAATCTACCAGATCTGTCAAAAGACCTAGTTATCTTGATGATTTTCATTGTAACAACCTTACTAATTCTCAAAATATTTCTACAACTAAATATCCTATTTCAAATGTTTTACAGTATACTAATTTTTCTGATTCTTATAGATCTTTTATTATGAATGTTTCCTCAGAAACTGAACCTTTATACTATCATCAAGCTGTTACTAATGAGAATTGGAGGAATGCAATGCATTCTGAAATACAGGCTTTAGAGGATACTAAGACATGGACAGTTGTTCCTTTACCACAAGGAAAACAATCCATTGGGTGTAAATGGGTGTACAAAATAAAAAGACACCCTGATGGTTCTATCGACAGGTACAAGGCAAGATTGGTAGCAAAAGGCTACACCCAAAAAGAAGGAATAGACTACACAGAGACATTTTCTCCAGTTGCAAAACTGGTTACTGTCAAGGTTTTATTGGCATTGGCAGCCATTAAAAATTGGGAATTATGTCAACTTGACATAAATAATGCTTTCTTATATGGTGATCTAGAGGAAGAAGTCTACATGGATCTTCCACTAGGATATCCTCACAGTAAGTTTACAGGGTCTACAAGGAATGTTTGTAAGTTACAACAATCTTTTTATGGTCTTAAACAAGCATCTAGGCAATGGAATGCCAAATTTACAGAGGCAATTATTGAATTTGGCTTCCAACAGTCTAAGTCAGATTATTCTCTCTATACTAAAGGTCAAGGTACAAATTTTCTTGCTCTATTGCTCTATGTTGATGATATTGTCATTTCAGGACCAAATACTTCACAAATTTCTCTTCTTAAAGAATTTCTTCTTACAAAGTTTAAACTAAAGGATATGGGTGATCTTAAATATTTTTTAGGTCTTGAAGTTGCTAGAACTTCAAAAGGTATTTGTTTAAATCAGAGACAGTATGCTCTTCAAATATTAGAAGATTCTGGTTATTTAGGTTGAAAACCATTGGCTTTACCAATGGATCCTAGGACTAAAATTAATTCAGAAGATGGTGAGTTATTAAAGGATATTACTTTTTATAGAAGATTGATTGGAAGACTTTTATATCTTACAATCACTAGACCTGATATCAGCTATGCTGTGCATAAGCTGAGTCAGTTTGTTTCCCAACCTAGGTTACCACATTTAGAAGCAGTTCATCATATCCTAAGATATCTAAAATCAAGCCCAGGTAAAGGTCTTTTCTTTTCATCTAGTTCTACACTAACATTGAGTTCTTTTGCTGATGCAGATTGGGCATCTTGCAAAGACACTAGGAGGTCTACAACTGGTTTTTGTGTGTTTTTGGGCAGTTCTCTTATATCTTGGAAGTCCAAGAAGCAAGTAACAGTATCAAAATCTTCTGCCGAAGCAGAATACAGGGCTTTGGCTGCTGTTTCTAGTGAGATTGTGTGGTTACAACAGTTACTGCGTGATTTACAAGTTTATCTTCATTCTCCTACAATTTTGTACTGTGACAATAATTCTGCTATTCATATAGCTAATAAACCAGTCTATCATGAAAGAACTAAACATATTGAGATAGACTATCACTTTATTAGAGAGCAAATTGATAGAAAACGGATAAAGCTCATGCCAATTCACACAGACAATCAAACTGCCGATTTACTAACTAAAGCATTAGCCTTACCTCGTTTTCTGAATTTGTTGTCCAAGATGGCTCTGATTGACATCCATGCTCCATCTTGAGGGGGGAGTATTGGAGATAATAAATAGTAGCTTCAGGATTGAAGAATTGAGATCCCTAGATTGAAGGTTGAAGACGGAGAAGTCAATTTGGGGTTTTAGGGATTATAATGTTATATGTAATTTTATTAAGTTTATTCTTTGTATTTTCTTTTTCTTTTTCATTTTCCTTTGTATTTAATAGAAACGTGTATACGTTTCTTCAGTTAGGAGTTTAGTTAGTTAAAGGCTCACCGCCTTATACATGTATATAAATACAGGGTTCAATCCCTAATTGATACAATTCAGATATATAAAATTTACACATATTCTTTACACACAGTTTTTCTCTCTTCTTCAAAGCTTCTCAATATTTTTCAGTTGATTTCTCTATACAATTCGTGAATCAATATTAGATTATAATAGGGTGGATCTACTTTTGGTCAACAAGTTCATCACCGCGACAGAGTTCTTGGTCACGAGCAAATTTGGGGAAATTATTTTGCCTCAGAACCGACGTATTTTGATACAATATTCCGTATGAAGTTTCGAATGGCGCACAACTTATTTCTTCGGATTCAATTTATTGTTTAAGCTCGTGATCTCTACATCGTGCAGGAAAGGAATGTCGTCGGATCTCTCGGTATGGCATCCCTTCAAAAGATGACATTGGTAATGAACGAAGATGCTTGCATATGGGAAGTGCGTCGACTCCGCTGATGAATCTGTGTGAATGACATAAAACACTGTCATTGAGTCACTTTGGAGATTCGTGAAGGCCGAGAATGAAGTTTTTGTTGACCAATATAGAAGGTCGCAAAATACGAGGACATTCTTCAATTAATGAACAACGTGGCTTCCCTGTAATGTTAGGAAGCATAGATTATCTACATTGACAATGGAAGAATTGCCCGACTGCGTGGTAAGGTACTATCTAGGGACAACATCCCCAAACTAACAATTATTCATGAAGTAGTGGCTTCAAATATAGCATTCATTGTTTGGGTTGTATATTAATGTACTAGGTCAATCTCCTATTTTCAATGATTAGCTGATGGACGTTCTCTTCCAATCGATTACTCAATAATACACAATGGTATATTACTTAGATGATGGAATAGATCTCAAGTGGTCAACTTATGTAAAAACAATTCCCCTTCCACGAGGGAATAAGGGAAAACTTTTTTGCATAAACTCAAGAGGGAGTACGGAAAGATGAAGAGCGGGATTTTGGGGTTCTACAATAGCACTTCGCAATCGTTCGGGGACTGACACGTTTCTGGGATAGAGAAAGTCTAGCAAGTATTATGTATGCGTGTGTATAATGCATAATATGATTGTTACGGATGAAATAGGGTTGGAACATGTAGGACCTCAGGCGCTACCAGTTGCCCCAAAACCAATTGGTGTTAGGAAATGCGCATACCCTTCCCTTATAGTGCATTCACACAAGCGCCCACGATATTCGATTGTGACTCCACCCGCACACTCAGTTTGGGTGCCACAGGACAATTGTTGTCACCCGCACACACAGTTTGGGTGCCCAACAATCTCCCCCTCAGCAATTGCTCCAGCTGGGAATCGAACACGTGACCTTGGCTCTGATACCACTTGTAGGACCTCAGGCGCTACCAGTTGCCCCAAAATCAATTGGTGTTAGGAAAGGCGCATACCCTTCCCTTATAGTGCATTCACACAAGCGCCCACGATATTCGATTGTGACTCCACCCGCACACTCAGTTTGGGTACCACAGGACAATTGCTGCCACCCGCACACACAGTTTGGGTGCCCAACAGAACCTATAGAATATCATCAATTAAAAGGATCCAAATAGGTGACATATCATAAGGCAATCATGTCGACTTCGGAGAGTTTTATTGAATCCATAACCAAATCAAAAGTAGGAAAAATCATCCCCAACTATAATCAGATCTTGTTGAATACTTGTGCCAGATATATGGAAGTCAATAGAAGTCGGAGTGTATGTTTTCTATTTAATTTTGTTTATTTACTTAAGTTAAAGTTGTTGTTTTTAAATTAGTTATAGTTTGTTATAAAGCATTATATCGTTGCTAAACTAAAATCGCAATATTGATATAACATTTAATTTTCAAAATCTAAAATTGCATTATCAATACTTAACTAACAAAATACAATATTCTATGACATTCTTTTTACAAAATTATTTTTAACGTTTTGCTTACACGATGCTTCTTCTTCACCCATGCCCCTAGTGTTGGCCGATAATTCTTGAAAGTCGTATTTTTGTTGCTCAAGTATCAGGTAATCTTCTTGATGGTTGAGCATTTTTTTCATGTCATTCATTTTAAGTTGTTCCCCCTCCTCAAAATTCTTGAAAGTCGTACTTTGGTTGCTCAAGCATTGTTGTAAAAGTGTCGGGGCCGGATTGTGATCATTGTCCGACTTTCTCTTATCCTTTTTTTCTCTTTCTCCATTTCTTTGGCCGCATTTCGCTCAATCGACCTCCTCTCCAAATCATCAGTTTCAATGTTGTCATCTCCAAGGTTGACCACATAATTATCAGTTGTAGGCGAAGAATGCGGACTTGCGCCAACTTTCTTTTTTGATGACTTCTTGGATTGCTAACATGATCTGAGTTGCGCCCATTTTGGATGATCCTTCACCATGTTGAGCAGCACCCATTTTGGATGATCCTTCACCATGTTGAAACAATGATCCATCAAAGTGTCTATTTTTCTCTAGATGAAACAATTCTTTGGCATGTAATATCAGTAATAGAAGCACAAAATATAAATATTATGTGTAAATTCAAAGCCACAATTTTGGATAAAAAGTTGCAAAATTCAAATTTCACATTGTCATATTTTGTAAAATTGATTTTTGAATTTTAGACTTTAAATTGTAAGGTAGAATGCAAAAACAACCTCTACATAATTTTTAATTGTCAGAAAATATGTTGTATTATTTTATATAATTTTTAATTGTCAGAAAATATGTTGTATTATTTTATTAGCAAAAGATCGGATGAGTTAATATTAATTAGTAAACCAATCCCATTATATGTGTTATCATTTATTAGCTCACAACACCTATTTTAAAATTAAGAGTTGATTGCTGATAAATTATTATTAAAGTTTATAGGGAGCTTATTAGCTCACAACACCAATTATTTTAAAGTGAACAAATTTTCTTATTGTATTCTAAAAAAACACTATGGGCATGTTTGTTTGGCATTTGGGAAAGCAGTTTGGGAGAGTAGTGGAGGTTTGTGAAATAATCTCGATTTGCGTAATGTTGTTTGTTTGGGTTTTGAGAGAGTGGTTTGAGAAATAAAGTAGGTGTAGGTTTTTTTGGAAGAGTTGGGTTGTAGGTGTAAGATGTGTAAGACTTTATGTCAAATCATGTTTGTTATGTGAGATAAATTGTGTAAGAGATAGGTTATTTTATGTCAAATCAAAGTAGAGTTTGTATAGATTTTGTTTAGAGATAAGAAAATTGTTGTTTGTTTGGCTTTTGAGAAAGTAGTTTGAGAAAATTAATGAATGAAAAATTTAATATTTTCTTATATCTCACTGAATAATGAATAATATTGGCACTTAGAGTGAATAAAACACAGGAAGACAAAAGTTAACTTATTCGTCCCATTATTTTTACTCCATTAACTACAGTATCCGGTCAAACTTTTCAATTTTTTAAGTGACTTATCATGCTAAATAATTTATATTAGTGGTGTATTAAACCTTTTAAATATTAATATATATGATCTCATATGATATTACCAACTTATTAGTGAAATATATTAATTAAATTATTTATTATAATTTTTATAAATTTAGTCAAATTGAATGTTCAACTGAAGCCCGTGATAAGATAAAGAAAAATGGGATCAGGGACAATGTTGTCCAATGACTTAGGATAAGAATCGCCTTATCCTCATTATTATACAAATGTCAAAAGCGCTCTATCAGCTTTCGTCTCGGCATTTCTGCGTGCGGGCGATAATGTCAAGGCAAAACGATTCTGTCAGGGGCAAATTTGCCTATAAGCCCGATTTTACCCCTCAAAACGTTTCATTCGAAGAAAAGAAAAAGATGGCTGACTGATTCAATAATGGTGAAGAAGAGCTGTTGGGAGGAACGTGTCCAAGTAAATTTGTATTTGGTTAAATAGGGACAAATCTGTCATTTCAGTCAACTTGACCTGGCAGAATCAATTGTATTCTTTGGTAATATCACCAGCATTTTGCTTCTTCACTCGAAGAAGATAGAAGTAGGACTGCAGCTTTTCTCCATCTTTCTTATGTTACTTTGAGGTAAGTTCTTAGATTTAATTCCCTAGTTCTTTGTTTATTTCTTCAATTTATCCTGATTATTAAATATTTGATGCTTCCGCATTGCCTCAAATGAGTATTTTCTTTTTTCAATAAACTCTACTCTATACATGTTCTGTTCACACCAAATCAAACAATCACATGTATTTGTATTTGAATTCTAAGTAATAAGGGTGTGGTTCGATTTAGGTTTTGAATTGTGTTTTGGGTTCAATATGAATAATGTTATTGTGAAGGCACTGTGTGTATTGACTAATTCTACAATAATTTGTTACATGTATTTGTTCAGCTCTTGAACTGAAGCTTAAAATAATGAAAGCATGATAAGGAAACGAGATAGTTGAATTATACTAACAATTTAAGCATTTTCATGATAGGTTTGTGCTTAACATTGTTGAGCAATGTTGTCTTCTTCTGGTTCTTCTCTCCAATCCAGGTGAACTTTTATTAAATTATTTGTTGTTGAATTGCCTTGTTGCTTGACACTAGACCGGATTTTTTTTTTTTTTAATCAGTTGCTTGAGACGCCCTTTCCTTGGGGATGCAAATGGAATCTTTGTTCCTAAAGTTGCTTTTTCATCGACTAAGAGAAAGACTGTAGAATGGAAGGAATCAAGAAACCGCAAGCAATTCAAAACATTAGCATCCAATATAAAGGAATATCAAGATATGAAAATAAGGGGTCCATTGGGACATCTATCTCTCACTTACCGAAATAAGGAAGATGCCGGATTTCTTACAGTAAGAAAGTCGATGGATGCTAGAAGAGCCAACCAAACGTATAGTTTATACAGGTACACTTTCATATATGTTGAATGAATCTTTCGCATGTTATTACTGATCAATATTTTTGGGACGCTTTTTCTTACTTGAGAATGGTAGAAGGAAAAGATTATGTTAGAATTATGTCATTTCTGCAGAAAGGGATTGTAAATTCGATATTAGTAAACTTCTTACATTTACCTTTCAAATTTTAGGATTTTCTACATGCATCAGTCATAATGGGCAAAAGAAGAGATGCTAAATTTACTCGAAACGAGTGGTGTGTTGAAAGTAAATTAAGTAATCTATAAAGCCCTCAAAATCTAAATTACACTTTGTGGAGGCTGTTCACATTTTGAACACTTCAAGAACTCTAAATCCATCTTTCTAAATTCTTCCAACCATTATTTGTCCTTAAACAAGCATATCCTAAAGTCATATCCAGCTGGTGAAAGTAGCTTAAGTATCGTCTCTCTGTATAATTGTTTGATAAATGATGTCATTTTGTGCATCAATTATTATGTCAAATGCTGCTTGATAACAACGTAGTTTTCATTTGAAGGGAATACCATCATCTTGTAATTATGAAACAATACTAATCGCATCCTGGACATGCGAAATTTCTTAATCTGAAATCAAATTTCAAAGCTAGATGGTGACTATATTTCTCCAGAAAGTAATGAAGTGATGTTCAATGCTGGAAAATATTTGCAAGAGTGGAACAAACGAGATGGTAGAAAATCTAATTTAGTATTGGGGAATGTATCAACTGCATGTTAAGTTTATTTTATTTATAACTAATATTATATTTCATGTTACCTTCAAGGATCCCTTGGGGCATATATTTAATGATCTTTTTTTTTTAATGCTTCTGTTTTCTGATCAATTGATCGACTTGCAGATTTATGATCCATTATAACATATCTCTTGAGCTTGATTTCAGAATTTCCTTCTTTTACTTTAACTAAAGATCCTACTTGACCACTATAGCAACTTTCTTTCCTATGACTTTATTAGGAACCCCAAAGTTTATTGCAAGGCAGCAACATCTGGAGATCTTTCCAGCAGTAATCCTGGTAAAATGAGCCAATATGAGAAAATAATTGAAACATTGACGACTCTTTTTCCATTATGGGTATGTCTATACTATTTTGTTGTTCGATTCTGGTTTTTATTTTGTTTTGTGAGGAAAAAACACATCACATTTTTTTGTCTCATTGCAGGTCATTATAGGTACCCTTATTGGCATTTACAAGCCTGCAATGGTAAGTATTTTAGTTCGAGTGTCTGAAAATGGAATAGGAATTAACTAGTTAGGAGTACTTATATCCTATATGTTGCAGGTAACTTGGTTGGAAACAGACCTATTCACTGTTGGTTTGGGATTCCTGATGCTCTCAATGGGATTGACACTGACATTTGAGGACTTCAGACGATGTTTACGCAATCCATGGACTGTACGTTGTTACTCTATATATGGAAATGTTTTGTTTTGTCTCTTTCTCCTTTTACCAACTTGATTGGATTAATCATTTCTTGCTTTTCCAGGTGGGTGTTGGATTTTTGGCTCAATACATCATCAAGCCAGCTTTAGGATTCTTCATTGCAATGGTATGTTTGAACATGTATCTTAATCAACTCTGTAGTCTTTTAAATTATCATGCAATATGTAATACTACATGTTTAGTTGTTGATTTCAGCTCAATATGTATGTCCTGCGCCAATATTGGTTTGCTAAACTATCTTTACAAAACCTTTTGCAGACGTTGAAATTGTCTGCTCCTCTTGCAACTGGACTTATTCTGGTTTCATGCTGTCCTGGAGGCCAGGCATCCAATGTTGCTACATATATATCTAAGGGCAATGTAGCACTTTCAGTTCTCATGACAACGTACGTAAGCTTTTTTATATTGATCAGAAAATGATATTCTAAAGATTCTCATGAATAGTGGTTAAGATTCCATATAAATATATAGTATATCAAGGTTTCAGTCAGATATTTCGATCATATTGTGAATCAGCCTATGCTGTTAATATATCTAAATGGGCTTAACTTGGTTAGGCCAAAGCTACACTACACCAAGAAAGAAACAATAGATAGTGTGTATATATATATATATATATATAGTGTGTGTGTGAGAATAGTTGAGCTCATTATTTATTTTCTTTTATTGATATTGCAGTTGCTCAACCATAGGTGCTATTATTATGACCCCACTCCTCACTAAGCTTCTGGCGGGTCAGCTCGTGCCAGTTGATGCGGCTGTAAGTTGTCAGTCAGTCTCCATGTTCTTCTATGTTACTATTTGATTTACAATATAAACAAGATTCTTTTCCTTTTCTTTTTATTTTTTGTTGTTTTTCATGCAGGGCCTAGCTATCAGCACTTTTCAGGTTGTGTTAGTGCCAACAATTATTGGTGGTAAGCTGATTGAGATATTATTTGTCATCAGTTGTTCTAAACTTGTAGCTCATCAACTTTTTTATTTTCTCTATGTTTTTTGCAGTTTTAGCAAATGAGTTTTTCCCAAAGTTCACCTCTAAAATAATTACTATTACTCCTCTAGTTGGAGTTATTTTGACTACCCTTCTGTGTGCAAGTCCGGTAAGTTTATCAGAACTTAAGTACTGTCTATGTATCAATGTTGATTTAGTACCAGTAACTAACTATGAATGCAATGTTGTTTGTTGTTCAGATTGGGCAAGTTTCAGAAGTGCTGAAAACTCAGGGGGCACAGTTACTATTACCAGTGGCTGTTTTACATGCTGCAGCATTTTTAATTGGTTATTGGATTTCAAAAATATCATTTGGAGAATCAACTTCAAGGACCATTTCCATAGAATGTGGAATGCAGGTTAATATTATTTTGTTTATACTCCATATGATGGATGATCAATGCATATACATATATCAAATTCAACTAATTAAGAATAATTCTTTCTGTTTATGATTAAATTAACAGAGTTCTGCGCTTGGATTTCTACTAGCACAAAAGCACTTCACAAATCCACTTGTCGCCGTACCTTCTGCAGTTAGCGTCGTCTGTATGGCGCTGGGTGGAAGTGGCCTTGCAGTGTTCTGGAGGAACCAGCCCATTCCAGTTGATGACAAGGATGACTTCAAGGAATAATTGTAATTTATAGTAATAAATAATAGGATTTCTGTGCTTTTCGGAACATCTTCTTGTCTTGGTGGAACTCTTAATAATAAATATCTGTCAATTGGGAATGAGAAGTGTTTGTTGTTTGGAACTTTATTTAAAAAAGGATGGTCAATATTTTAAAAATTGCCAACAAGAATAAAGATGATTTAAGTTTTACTTTACAATTAATTACAAAACACTTCCCCTACTCTTAACTCTTAATAAAAAGAACTTATATCAATATTTGAAATTAATAATTCAAATATATTTGATACTATAAAAATATAATTGAATTAAGTAATGAATAAACTCGTTTTTCAATTTGTTTATTTGAATTCAAGAATATCATTAAATTTAATGTTTCAAATTTTTTAAGAAAATTAATGATTTGAATTAATTGACCTATTATAATTAGGATCTACACATTTTATTTGCGTTGATCCATTTTGAGGCTAATATTATTTCTATCTTCACCTATTTTACCATTTCAGGAAAAGTTTTACTCAAAGAATGATGGGGGACATGACATCCAGTTCCGATCCGAATTTAATCGGACATAAGGTGATACGGATTTGGGTTGGACATGGTCCAACTTGAATCCAACCCATTAACAGCCGTAAATATCGGTGGTATGAAAAGTTGCCCAATTATATATCTTTTGGCTTCAAATATTTCGAAACAAGGATGTGTTTGTTTGTAACAAAATGAGAAGAAGACAAACAAAGGTTTCCAGGTTGAAAAATCCAATAAAATTCCTCTTCATCATCATCTCCATTTCATTCTTAATCATACAGATTATTTCACTACTTCAACTCTCAAACATTTCCTCGTCAAAAGCTACAAAATACATCTCACCCAAGTTCAGATCAGCATCGAGAATCGGTAAATACGGGAAATCGTTAATTAAATTATTACCTGAAGATCTGAAGTTCACTCTGTTTTTACCTTCGGAGAAAGCATTTGACCGCGATTTGAGATTGAATCCGAACGACAGCAATTCGTACGCAGTTCTAACTCGCGTACTCGGATTTTCAGCGGTACCGAGATGGATTTATTCGGTGGATTTGGAGTTTGGTAAGGAGATGAATTACGATTCGATATCGGGATTTAATTTGTATGTGATGAAGGATTTGAATGAAATGGTGGTGGTTAATGGAGTTGTAGCAGAGCAAGTAGATTTGAAAATGGGGAATATTTTAGTGCATGTTGTCGACGGAGTGGTGATGGATTCAGAATTTGAAGAATCGATGCAGCCGGCGGATGAAGAAGAAAATTAAATTTTATTTTTGTCTTATGTTAGTACTTAGTTCGAATCAAATTCGATAGTTTAGTGGTTTTAATTTAATGTTTATTTTTTCTAGTCATAATCTGTTAATTTAGTTAACTCCCAACATTAAAGTAAAAACATTGATTATCCAAGTCCCGTCGATGAAGTTGTAGTGGTAAAGTTGAGGTTAGGGCTATTCAACGAAATTGTCAAAACGTTCCCAACCGATCGGTCCAACACAAATCGATCGCAACTTGTGGGTTGAAGGATAAATGGGTTGGTCTTGATCGTCTTTAAAAAAAAAAGACCGCAAGTTGCAATTGGATTTGGGTTTATATTATCAAAAACCGCATATAAACAATATTCGACCGCTATATATATATATATATATATATATTAATCACCCTCAAAGTTCAATATACCCCTAAAAACTTGATTGCTCGACACGATTTATTATCGGTCCTTACTTTAACTTTTATTTGAACAACCACCAACATCAACTTTGATTATCAAGGTATTTTCTATTTTTTATAACTCATAAAACTCTTTTTAATGTTTGGAAAACTCTTTTAATGTTTGGAAAACTTTGACTGAGTAGCATTGTTCATGGCATTATCAGTTTTGTTCATTAGTGAAAATACAATAACAAAATATATAGTGATAATTAATTTGTGCATTTAATTAATCAAATAACAAAAATTTATTAAAGTAGGAAAAGTTGAGACCGCAAAACTTGGCCCAACCCGAATGGACAGCAAAGTGCTATCTCAAAACTTTTTTTTTTGATAAGCAAAAGATTAAGCATAAAAAGAACTGAAAATGTTTGTTACACGAAAGTTCAAAGGAAAAGAATCACAAAAAACATCAGGCGGGACAAGGGTGAGAGGAACAGAACCGGACCAATTACAACATTTTCCCCATTTTGCTAAGTTGTGAGCGGCCTTATTGCCTAATCTAGGGATTTTCTTGACTTTCCACTTGGGCCATTTTGAAAGAGTAATCCTAGCCAAGAGAGCATCCGCTTTGCAAGCCCATTCAAAGGATGGAAAAGCACTTGTAACCATAAGCACGGAGTTAAGAGAATCGCTTTCAAAGATAGCAAGCTTCCAATTAACTTGATCAATAAGGAAAAGAGCCTCTTTGATAGCAGCCATTTCCGCACTCGTAGAATCCACATGATTTTCAGATTTGACAAAAGCGAAAAGAAGTGAGCCTTCGCTGTCCCGAACAATAACGGAAATGAAAGCCAAACCATCTTGAAAAGTGGCATCCATGTTGATTTTGAGATAATCCTTTGGAGGAGAAGACCAAATAGCACTAAGTGGAGGAGAGCTTGCAATGAGCAGCTTCCTGTTTTGAGCATTTGAGTGTTCCAAAGCCAATTTACAGCACCTGTTTGTCAACACTGAAACATTCGGATCAGTAGAATTGAAAAGTTTAGAATTTCTAGCTTTCCAAATTTCATCCATTGTAACAATACAAAAGTTAAGGAACTCCAGGGCAAAGTCGGCAGCGGGAAAGAAAGAATGGTCCAAGTTTAGAATGCAAGAGATCCACTTTTTCAAACTCCAATTACCAAAAGGGTGCAACCTAAAAGCCCATTTTGAAGTGCTGAAAATCGTAGCCACAAGGGGACAACTGAGAAAGTTATGATCAAGGTTTTCAACGGCATGATTACAAAACAAACAAGATTTATCCACCACATTAAAAATCAAAGAGAGCCTTTCCCGGGTAGGGAGCATATCATTGAGAACTTTCCAAATGAAAAATTTATGACGATCATGAATTTGAGCCTTCCAAAGAACATTCCAAATGTTGCCGTTAACCAAAGAAGAGGATTGAAAACGAGCTTTCTGATCGGTCAAGTAAGCATTCTTGACCGAGAAATCACCTTTTTTAGAGTGAACCCAGAAAAGCTTTTTCGGTTCCACACAAGCGGGAACTTTAATTTTGAGAATTTCAAGGACGGTATCTGGGCAAAAAAGAGAATGGAGGAGGTTCAAATTCCAATTAGAAGAATTTGGAAGGAAGAGGTCTTTGACATACATGGGCAGCGGTTGAGGCAGTGGTTGTGTAGGAGTGAATTGGTGAGGTTTGGGTTTGAAATCAATGGAAGTGGGAATCCAAGGTTCATTCCAAATATGAATGATTGAATTATTACTAACTTGAAAGCAAGCACCTTTACGAATAAGAGGGAGGCAATCAAAAATACCCTTCCAAATCCACGAAGCATTACATTTGGTACGTTTAAAAGAGAGGAGATTTTGGGATTGGAGATATTTAGAAGAGAGAAATGAGACCCACATCTTATTTGAAGAGGTAGAGACATTCCAAGTAAGCTTGGAGATGAGAGATTTATTCATATCATGAGACCTTCTAAGACCAATACCCCCATTCCACTTTGGAGAACAAATTGAATCCCAACATTTGAGAGCAAGGAAATGGGGTTTATCATTTGCCTGCCACCAAAATTTTCGAATTTTTGCATCAAGTTTATAGCACACATTTTTTGGGAGAAGGAATGTGGACATAAAATAGGATGGGATGGCTTGGGCAACGGCTTTGGCAAGAACATTTCTACCCGCATGAGAGAGTAAACGAGCTCTCCAACCACAAAGTTTTCTTTCCAATTTTTCAATAACCTCATTAAAACAAGCTTTATTACCCGAGGTTTTGCAAAAAGGTAGACCAAGATGTTTAGACTTATGATCACATTTTCTCATACCGAGAATATCAACAATTTTATTTCGAATAGATCCCCGAGTGTTTGGACTAAAGTGGATAAAAGATTTCTCCTTACTAACAATTTGACCGGTCCAAAGTTCAAAAGTATCTATCACATCTTTGACACCCAAAGCATTTAATTCATTGGCATAACAAAAAATGGTAATATCATCGGCAAAGAGAAGATGGGAAATAGGAGGGCAATTACGACTAATTTTTATCCCATTGATAAGACCCTCATTTTCGGCTTTCCTAATCAAATGAATGAAAATTTCGGTGAAAATAATGAAGAGGAAAGGAGAGAGAGGGTCACCTTGACGAAGCCCCCGTGAGGGCTTGAAGAAACCGTGGGACGAGCCATTAACAATGATGGAGAAACTTACGGTGGAGATACATTGGTGAATCAAATTGATACAAGGTTGATCGAAACCTAGAAGCTTAAGAGTTTTAAGAAGAACAGGCCACTCGACACGATCAAAAGCTTTTGAAAGATCAAGTTTGATTGCCATAGCCGCATTTTTACTCTTTTTTCTCAGATTAATGCAATGCAAAATTTCATGTGAGAGGATGGAATTTTCATTGATGTTCCTACCTGGAACAAAAGCGAATTGGGTAGGGGAAATCAATCTATCAAGCAGGCGTTTAAGTCTATTTGCAAAGATTTTGGTGATTGCTTTAAAAACAATATTGCAAAGACTGATGGGACGAAAATCTTTCACATGACAAGCATTAACCTTTTTAGGAATGAGGGTGATAAGAGTATGGTTAAAAGCTTTCAAGAGAAAACCATTTTTGAAAAAATGCTCAATGGATTTGATGACGTCTTGACCAGTAATATCCCAAAACTCAAAACTTGTTGGGTTGAGTTTAGGTAATAATATTAAAAAACACAAATATTGGGTTTGGGCGAGTACAAACCGTAGTAACCCACACCGCGAATAACCCTAGTTGAAGTAAAGACATCTTCAATCAAGCCCTGCCCATGTCCTTGCCCTGCCTACTTGTTTCCAATCGATGGGGATGGCAAGAAATTAGGGTTGGGGAAGAAATTTTCTTTTTTTTTCGCAAGAAGGGATAAAGTAAAAACATAAAAAAAAATTAATTGATTAAATGACTTGGACACATCGCATTCTCTTAGAGGTGATTCCACAAGCCAACTCCTCCTAAGCCCCCTACTTCAAGTATTGTTGGGACAATTATTGGCTTTAATGCGTCATATGCTAGTTTAGTTATGTCGGACAAATGGTCGGAGCGTGACATTAAGATAGATCTTAACTTTCGAATTAAATTGAATTTGATTAATTTTATTTGAGTTAGTCTAAGCATAGATATCTAGTTTACAGTCACGAAGAGTATAACTGTGAAAGTAGTTCGATAAATCGATCGAATCATACCAAAATCGAAGCTAATTATCAAACCTTATGCCTTTTCAATTTGAATAGTATCGATTTACGAAATGAACTCATACTATCGATTTTAGGATCTGAAGGCATACAAGGAGAATTAACTAGGTATGGAGGTGCCAGTATTTGAGATCACCTTAAAAATTAGGTTTGATATATAACTTGATTCAATGAGTTTAAGTCAAACAACTAATTTATAAATTAATTTACAGAAAATTTATAAAAAAGACTCAAAACTAGACTTTTTGATTTTTTTTGGTCAAACTACAAATTGTTTGATTTGGTATACAATACAAATTCCAAAATTACCTAAATAGTCTAGATACCAAAAATTGGTACGTCTCAATTCGATTTTACTAACACACTCCCCAAAGATTGCAAAGCCCTTTTTGTAATATAGTTGCAAAAACATAATGATACTATTATATTTTACCTATTTATTGATTTGACGAGTAAAAAGTTAACTCTATTAATGTACAATAATTGATAATTACATCCACAATACTTGTATTATTTGTTTTTTAAGAAGAGTTTTAGAAAAAACTGCTATAATTTATAACCATATTACGATTGAATTTTTAAATATAATTAAGTTAATTTGTCATTTTATCTACCTATAACAAATATGTAAGAAATAAACCATGTAAATACTTATAACATACTTTTACAATTTTAAAAGTAATAAAATAAATATTAATAATGATTTTTTTTTGTTTTGGTAGAACAGGGTCCTAAGTTAAAATTTCGCCTGGAGTCTCCTAATATAGTTGCAAAAACATAATGATACTATTATATTTTACCTATTTATTGTTTTGACGAGTAAAAAGTTAACTCTATTAATGTACATAAATTGATAATTACATCCACAATACTTGTATTATTTGTTTTTTAAGAAGAGTTTTAGAAAAAAACTGCTATAATTTATAACCATATTACGATTGAATTTTTAAAAATAATTAAGTTAATTTGTCATTTTATCTACCTATAACAAATATGTAAGAAATAACCATGTAAATACTTATAACATACTTTTACAATTTTAAAAGTAATAAAATAAATTTTAATAATTTTTTTTTTTTTTTTTTTGGGTAGAACTTCGCCTGGAGTCTCCTAACATGTCGTGCTGGTCCTGCCTAAAGTGGAGTTCAAATTCCTAGCCTGCTATTGCGCAAAAAGCAAACTCTCAGAAGATTTACTATCCAGCAGCAGTGGGCACAGCGACTGGCTTTGAATCTTCTTTCTTTTCATGTTCTTTGTTTAGCATCTGTAATCAGTTTGACCAATGTTGATATAAAACACGACAGTTTATTGGATGACAAATCACAAAAGTGAGTAGACAATAAATTCTCACAAACCATCCATGCATAGAAATATTTAAAAGGAAATTAAAGTTATCGGGTTTCGATACGTAATAAACAATATACTATTTTTTATTTTAGGGAAAAGGCAAGAACTAGTCACCTTGTTGTTGATCAAACTATGGAGAGCAATCACACTCCTGATGAGGGATGAGAGATATATGACCAGCATCATATCATTTGTTTTCACTGTGAATAGGAGAAGAGAGATATATCAATAATAATTATGTTATTATTAAAAAAAAAAAAAAAAAATATATATATATATATATATATAATTCAGGTGGTAACTGGTCAAAGAAGTAAATTTTAACAAGTAGTTGGCATCTAACTGACTTACCTGCAAAAGCTTTTACTAGTTCTAACACGTTCAGATTCGGGAGTAGGTTGAATACATCCTGCAGATGTGTCAAGATGAGTTGCAAATTAATATCTGATTGTAGAGGAAGGGGGTGTTTGGGGTTGGATAAATCTTTGGAATCATATCTCAAGACAGATAATGATACCTGGAGATGGTAGAGGATTTCGTGGTTTAAGGGGAGCTTCCCTTCAATAACCAGGTCAAGGTAACTTCGGATCTCTTTCAGTCGAGCATCCAATCCCTTTAAAGCAGCAAGTTTTCCCGTCACCTGGACATGATAGATAGAGATATATAAGTTTTTTAATTCCTCCAATTATTCAATAAAATATTAGAATCCAAATAATCAGTACACTGGCATGTAGGTGGGATTATAAATTTATAATAATATTATAATAAAGCAGTGAAATTTGAGGAAGGAAACCTCTGTTGCAAGGGTGCTGATGGTCGTGTCTTTCACATCCCTCAACAAGTGTTCAACTCCTATCATAAGCAAGATGGGTGGGAAAGGTAAGCAGTTTGTATGAGAGGCAAAGGACAACCTAAGGCTCGAGGGATTTGGATTTCAAATACATAGCACTTGTTTCTATACTGATTTTGTGTGAATTTCAAATTCTTTAACAATCATTTTGTACTATTCTTAAAACAAATCAGAGATTTGAAATCGACACAAATTTGGAGTCAAGTAATTCTTCCTCCAAATCTCTTCTCAAACCAAATTCATCTATCCGAATGAAGCCCAACAGTATTTGACCAAAAAAAATTACAACAGTAATCAAGAGCAGTTGGGAAGTAAAATATCCTCCCCCAACAAAAGCAAGAATCAAAAGTAAAATGCACATCATTTAGGTGATAAGCTTACCAATTTCTTCAACTTCATGAGCTGCAATTTCTGAAGGAACATGCACAAAGACCTTCTGGCTTTTCTGAGTGGCATTCTGCAAGTTCATCCATAGCATAAGACTATTTCATAATTTCAGATGGCTTCCGCTGAAGCTTAACTATTATCCTCTTAACAAGATGTCCCATTTGGGCAAGAAAAAAAATTAAAAAAAGGCAAAGGAGACCGAAATATGTAAGGATGCATCATGCATCACCAAGCACACAAAAATTATCATCTTAATAATACCTCTTTAACCTCCTCAACAGCGTAATAGGCTTTAGTTGGTATTCCAAGCTCCTTCGGCTGGACATCAATAATAACCAATACAGGATTTGGAACATAGCTGCATCAACCAAAACTACTAAATATTTGAATAATTAATAAATGATGCTGTCAAAAAGCAAGTTGATTATACACGAGTTGTAAAAGCAAACAGAGAAGTATAGAAATGTTCAGAGGCAAAAGTAAAACACTGGTTATTGTAATCAGAAGGAAGGATGTGGTACATAGGCTTACAGCATATAAATATTGTTCCAAATTGTGGATAGTCTAGAAAAATAAGCAGAGCATTTTATCCAAGCTTGAGAGTAGAGGGGAGGAGCTTCACAATTTGATACTCAAATTAGATGATAGAGAAGAATGTAAGAAAAGTCAAATGAAAGAATTTCATAACTTCATTAATTTTCTTCTTAAAAAAAGATGAAAGAAAGGAATCCAGGGGAAGATCCAGTCTTTAGAAAAAAAATTAAGTGTAATAACATAGAATACTCAATCGACAGTAAAATTACCTTTCCAATTATCCAAACATATTTCATAAGCATAAATTACGCACCATCACATCAACTAAATCATATATAACCTATACAAAAAAACTACGAGGAATACAATTCCAGAAGAACAGGGTCAAATGATATATAAGACTAAACATAAGCTCAAGTCCAACTCCCAAGGTTGAAAAGGCACACAAGAAAGAGAAGAACTTAATATCTGTCTCGGAACAGAAGTAATTCAAATTTCCATTTATGTTGCTACGGAATGGTAAGATAAATAATGAATATTACGAAATAGAAAAAGAATTTGCTGGTGCTTGATCTAGTAGCACTCTATGGGGATACTTCTTTATCATGGTAGTATCCTATTAAAGATTACTACAGTTTCCTTTCAGGTGGATGGCCACTATGGCTAGCACTTCACGAAAAGTTGCAAGTTAACTTTAAGCATTTTTACTGTGAAAAGCATTTCCATCTCAACTTTGCTTCAATGATAATTCAGACATTCGGCACTTATGTAGCTAGTAGCATTAGCTCGTTAAGGTGCCTTTTATTAAAAGTTAGCAGACATCAATATTATGGAAAACTTGGAAAAAATAATATTATGGAAAACTTGGAAGAAACACCAAAACAGTAGATGAAGTTAGAATGGAAGCCTTGCAAGCAACATCGGCTGCTCAACCCAATGTCAGTTATCCTCAAACAAATGTTCACAATGAAATTACTTATAGTCTAAGCGCAACTAAGAGCATCCCAGAGAAACAAAGCTTATACTGAAGTATGCCTCACAGGAAATTAGACTTCATTATCATTTTTACTATCATACTGCGCAAGGACAAAAATCAGAAAATTACCCCAGCAGAGGACCAAGGAAGGTATCACATCAAGTACCTCCCATAAAACAAAAAAGAGAGACTTCTTTTCTTTACGAAGACAGGAATCTTACTCATTGAAAAGTCCGTGTACATTAAGGTCATTCTCCTTCAGTTTCGGACCGGTGCTATACCAACCAACAACATGCTCCTTTGCTGAAAAGATTTAAAAGTCCATCAAATTGGGATAAAAATCTGAAAAACGAACGATTGCAAAAATAGCAAGTCACATACCATTTATTCTCCTGAACATGGAAAACATTGCTTCATGGTAGTTATGGTCAAGAAACCAGATGCTTGCATCCCTGTCATCTTCTTCAAAAGGCACTGCTTATACCCAGAAAATATATCAGAAAAAGCATAGTGTGGGCAACTCATAAACAAAAATAGAGATGAACTGAAAAAAAACACATTCCGGAAAAGGCAAAAGAAGAGTTTTGTTCCATTACTAATCATTAATAAGGCAATTCCCGAGCATGACAGATTTTTTTATTCTCTTCACATATTTGTTAATTTGTCCATGCTGTCCCAAAAGTTCAGATTTTAAAATCTTGAATCAGCTAAATAAAGAAATATAAGCAAGAGCATGAAATCATAAAATTTTGTAATGACAAACAATTAAAATAAGGATATCCAATCATAATAATAGATAATCATATGCTTCTGTATAGTAAGAATAACTATATTACGGGTTTCCACATATCATAACATCTTACAAGGAAATATTAACAAAACTAGAATTTAATAAGATAATCAAGAAAGCAATTGAACTCGATAAGTCACAAGATTTGATACAGTGAACATGGATCAAAAATCTGTTTCTAGTGCATGATTCGGGGTTAGCTAAAATTGAAAACTTTTCAAAAACTTTTCGGAAACATTTTGAAATCACCAGGATAAGTTGTGAAGAAATTACTAAATTAGAAAAATAAGAGAGTCTCAAGGCAAACAAGGAGTTTCGAGACTACACCTAATTTTTGTTTCGATTGATTCAAAATATTTTGATATTTCCAACAAAAAAGATGGAAAATTTGATGAATATATCCTGAACCAAAAGCATACAAAATAAGAAGACAAAAAAGTATTACTCCTAGGATTTTAAGGAAATACTGCCAGTAAAGACATAGAACTTCTACAACTTTACCAATCCAAACTACAATATCCAAGACCAACTTCATACTTGGCTCAATACACTTCAAATTCTTATTTTGGAATTCCAATAAACATGCATTCCCTACCATTCCTACTAATTCATGCACAATACCTAAGTCCAGAATCCAATAATTTAAGCCCTAAACAATTACTATTCGCCAAGTCCCCTTCCTAGAAGTGAGCAATACACAAACCACTTCAAAGAAAGAAATTACTACAAGCTACAATAAAGCAAACCTAAGTAAACAACAAGTTAAAAAAAAAAAAAAAAAAAAAAAAAAAAAAAAAAAAAACTAACAAAAAGATACTAGCATAAAAGCTGAACAAGCATGGTCGTAAAAAGTAAGAAAAATGAAATCAGATCTGAGAAGAAACACTGACCGGCGTAGCTGTTGGTGACGTCAACCGTGCCCTTAAAAGAAGTACCAAGAAGAACGCCGACGACGCGCTTCCTGGTGTCACGCGCCACGCGATTGTAGTGGTCCACGATGCTCAGCAACACCAGCGGGTGCACTACCACCTTCTCGATCGGCCGAGATGATATCTGCTGCGATTTTATCACGTCCATTTTCTCTCAGATTTCTATTTTCCTCTCCTTTTCCAGGGTTTTTTTAAGGGAGATTTAGTTTCAATTTCTTGGGCGGAAAGAAAAACAGATTCTGATATTTGGTTTGTAATACTTTGTATGTAATTGTGTATGATTTTATTTCTTTTGATAAATCATAAATCATAAATCATGTAATTGTATACGTTGATATTGAATAATAGTTAAAATTTACTAATAAAAATGACTAAATATTGCCAGTGTTTCTAATTTTTTTTTTTTTAACTCTAACTCAATCCATTTGAGTTGTTTTGAATTAGTTAAATGGAGATTGTTTTTGGAAGTTAAGAACGTCTTTTAAATTCTCTCAATATTCACGCGATATTGACATTTAGTTAAAAAAAAAATGATATTTGGAAAATTAAGTTAATTAAGGAAACAATGAGTTAAATATTTTCTGAACACATGTTTGGTCTGTATTTTGGTGCTGATTTATCATTACCTATTTTAATGAATACATTATTATATTTAACATTTGATCGATTCCGGATTAAACATGATCCAGATCTAACATATATTGAATTCAAATATGGTCCAATCCAACCAAAAACAAAACAGTCCTAGTAATGGAATTTTAATCAATATTTTGTCAAGCTACAAATATTTGTTAAGAGTAGTAATAATATTTTATTAGACTAGTTTACGGGAATATGTTTTTTGAAGTACGATGCTGAAAATCAAAATATGCATCATCATGTGTAGAATATAGCAGATAAGTTGGCAAAAACAATATACTATTATCATATTCACGTAAAGTTATCGATTTTTATCACATAAATTAAATACCTTAGAATTGGTTTCATCTGGACCGGATCCATCTTAGATCCATGTTGGACCCGATGTTGATAGAACATAAATCAGGAGTCGAACAAGTTAAAAAACAAAAAGTGATCGGGAGTGATTCCAAAGCCTACATAACAAGCACGAAACAAAACCTCAAGATGAATGCTGAACTCAAATTGTCTAAAAACAAGCAACACAATCTCATCATCAACATAAAACAAGTACATAGCATACATAATTCATTATCCAGTGTTTTAACATTGTTGAAATTACAACAGAACACAGGTAAATCAAATTCAGCTTTCTGATTATAACAAAACCAACATAGATCAAAGTAACAACATACTTAACGACGGCTCTTTTCAAAGTTTACTCGTGATCTACCTGATCCTTCAAAGCCATCTCGCATAGATCCAGCGCTAGCCTTCATTGTACCTCCACTGCCAACTTTATCCATTGCTTTCTTACCTGTCTTGACCTCTGTCAAGAACTGATCCAAACCAAATGGATCTTCTTCAGGCTGCTCGTTTTTCTCAAACTCGACAGGTCCATCTCTTGGACCAGTCCTTTCAGATGTACCAGCAAATGACCTGTCGGGTTTAAAACGTTCGGTCTTCATCAACTTCTCAAGCTGCTCATCTGCACCACCATACATCTCATCATCCGCGTCTTTCTTTGGCCTGTAAAGTGTACTCAGAGTATTTTGAGCAGTAAACAGTCCCTTGTCGTAAACATTGTAAGCATCATCAGTAGCAAAGCCAGAATCCATCCCTTTCTCTTGGTTAAACAACCTTTGATCGTACATAACTTCACCACCTTTTCCTCCCGTCGAAGCCATTCCAAGAGCAACTTTCTCACTGATATCACGGTCTCTGTCTCTTGTAATTTTACTCTTCTTACCCATCGCAGCATCTTTCGCCTCCAGCCTTCTCTCCCTCTCCCTCTCTTTGCGTCTCTCCTCACGAATTTTCTCCCTGTGCAAACGCTCCTCTCTCTCTTCTTTTGTCTCCTTAGGGGCCTCTCTTACACGGTCATAATCCATACTCATGTCGCCATCGTTAAACGCACCCCTCTCTGAAGGCATTGGCACTGCGGCTGCTGGAGCAACACCAGTTCTTTCAGATCTCGCCTTTCGGGCTAACTCCCGTAGTTCCAACTCTTTCTTCTCCTTCTCTTTCATCATCATCTCCTTCTGAACCTTCGACCGCACTGCAACAGCCTCTCTTGCTTTCTGCTCAGCAACATATAAAGCTTCTGACAACTTGGCAAAATTGTCATTAATCTGAACATCCTGAAGCCCTCGACCATCGGCAGCTAGACGCTTGTCAAGCGGTATTGTATATCCCTTAGGGTTCTTCCAATTAGAAATGCAAGGTGGGATTTTCCAGTCCTGCTGGTCCTTAACAGTCACGGGCCGAGGCGGAGAATGCATGACTGGGACAGGTGGAGAGCCAGAGGCTTTAGGAACCCTTTTGTGCTTAAATTTAGGAGGCTCCAAAGGGTCCACTGGCATCTCCACCATTCGAATGATTCTCTCCTTAGCTCCTGAATTAAAGGCTGCTGACTGCTGCGAAGGTTTGTATTTGATAAACTTAGAGTCGGAAGATTGCGTAGGAACATTTTTTGGCTGAGCAGCACTCAGCCTGACGTTTACAATCTTCTCAAGGGCAGCTTTAGTGTCCTGAGCAGTCTCATCAATTTCTTTCTGTTTCTCATCCACATCCATCTCATCCTCTTTTTCATTATCCTTCACAAAGATCGGGACAAGATCCGTGTGCTGAGAATACACAATCTTCTTTGCATTCTCATTCTGCTTCACGATTGTATCATATCTCAAGTTCCCACGTTCATCCACTGTGAGGGGCAAAGTCTTTCCACCAGGTTTTTGATTAGTACTTCGCCCCATACCAAGTGGGTATTGAGCATAGTGAATTTCAGGAAATGCTCCTCCATCCCCAAAGTCCTCGGGCTTTGACGGCTTAAAGCCAGCGCGTTTCAAGTAAGGAGGAACTGGCTTCTTAGCCTTGGGAGCCTCAGAATCCTCAGCCTCGGATAAGCTGTACCTACTTTTGAACCATGGATCGTTAGAGTGATCATAACTTGTGTTGACAGATGATTTTGCCTTTGGAAGAATCTCTGTTAAGGCCACCATCTCAAAACTCCAATCTCAATATTAGTAATAATCTAGCTCTGCAAAGACAAATCAAAAAATATATCAATCAAACAATAAAACTAAGTGTCTTGTTGGATAGAATAATTTAGAAGCTACGGTAAGAAAAACCATTTTCGCAGATCTATTGTATTTTTTTTTACCCAAACTCATTGAATCAACTTACATATCAACCCTAATTTTTAGGCTTATCCCAAATACCAGTATAAGACGAAGAAAAAAAAACTGACACCTCCATGCCCCAGTTAATTCTCCATATAACTGACGCCTCCAAATCCTAAATACAATGTATTTATTGCAAAATTTCAGTATCATAAAAAGTTTAAGCAAAACATTAAGATACGATAAAATAGAAACATAGAAACACTTATCCTATCAATTAGCATAGATCCTTTGTAATTTGACACCAATAGTCTAAGTAATAATTTTTCAAACTCAATTAGCTAAATCGGAGCTTACATAACAGAGATAGGAAGAATTTCAATAGAATATGTACTGTTATTCAAAACAAACAAATCAGGACGGAAAAAGTAAGAAAATAAGAAAGTGATGAGGGAATTCTTGCCAATAGATGAACGGCCGACGGAATGAGAACCGGAAGAGGCGGACGGACAACGACGACAAGATTTCTGCAAACCGAGAAATCAGAGAAAGTGATCTAGGGTTTTTTAAAGGAGGAAGATAAAATAGAACCTTTTATTTGGTACAAGGATAAATAGAATTTAAGCGAGAGAGATTTTTCAATGTTTACAAAGTCGGTGTCACTTGTCACACGACTTCTAGAGTTCTAGTGCTAATAAAATTCATAATTTCGATATTACTATTGTAAACAACAGCTCGATAATACTAAAATAAAATAAATTGAAAAAAAAATAAAGTTTGGTAATTAGGTTTGTAACGGGTACTGAATTGAGATTTTGATTCGATATTCAAACGAATTGCATGTTCGTGATAGGATTCGATCGATTTATCGAACTGTGTGCACACTTACATTTCCCAAAACTATAAAATAGACAATTATATCATTGTTGTTTTTTGCCCAATCGGATCCGTACGATTCGACTCGATGAGTAAACAGTTCGATCCAATTGCTAAATTTGGTAGGTTTTATGTTCCTAGTTTATTTCAAAAAAAAACTTACATAAATACGATAATCACGTAAACGTTAATTATTTTAATTATGCAAGAGAAATAAAAAGAAAACATACCATAAGTTTCGTCTTCGTGTCATTCGTTCTTTTGGTTTCAGACTTTTTCTAAATTTATGAACAAACGTCTTTAATCTTCTTATTTATGAACAATGGGCGGCTTTTATATATTCACGGTTGAAGAGTTTTTTTTATATAAGATCTATATATCTCATGTCATGGTAGGAGTAGGAGTTAAAATTCTATCATAACTCACTCATTGTTTACTACTAGATAAAAAACCCTTATCTTGTCCCTCAAGATAGTAATTGATTAAATACAACTATTGTATGCAATTAAAACATATATAATTTTTATTTATTTATTAAATAAATATATCATATATATTTATATAGTAAATAATGAATTTCCACAATTAGGAATTCCATAAATTCCATTTTTCTTTTTTTCTTAAATTTAGTGTTCAATTTTCATTCGATTCATTCTCTAATTAAATATAATCTAATTAATCATGATATTTTTCAATTAATTAATTAATTAATTATCATCTAATTAGAAACTATTTTTGGTTTATACACTTGATTTAGGAACAATTTAAGCAAAAACCTAATGATAAACAAAAATTTCAGCATTACAGATCAAATTCTGAATCCGCTATTCAAAACTAGATTTATGTTGTTTTTGTGGACGCAAGCTGCAAACACTCATATGACGAACCTTTATTTAAGTAAAGATTCGACGAATCATGAAGAAAAATTATTGCAATTCAGCTACTTCTGGTTTGAAGATAAATTTTTTGGGATGCATAAGATAAAATTATTGCAATTTAGCTACTTCATATGACCAAGGACAGAAAACCATTACCCCGATACTTCAGAAAACCACCTTCTGACCGGTGTAAAACATAGACAATTAAACACAACTACTTATTGGCAGCATCATGGAATCTTCCAAGCATTATATTGGATTGGATAATAAACACATGTTCATAAGAAGACAAAAAATTGTCCTTTCATACACACTTGTCGCTCCATCTAACACCCCAGTGAATTGAATCCACAAGGATAGACACATTATTTCCATAAATATAATAGATCCCATCACTATTTTCTAAATAGAGTGTCCGCAAAATCTGAATAAGAAAACGAGAAAAAAAATTGTGTCGGTTTGTTGGCCAATAATGCTCAGATTATGAAACCATTTATGTTAGAATTTTTTTCCTTGTTACCAAAGAAGCACCAACAAGATAAAGGTCATACATCAATACAAGAAGAAACCACAGTATAAGAGCAATCCTAGAACAAGCAAAGAGAAATGGCAAAATTTATCAAATGATTTGAGCAGCTGTATTCAACTTTTCTGCTAGACTGAGTTGTGTTCTTGTAATGCTAGACAAATAAAGCAATAGCAGCTGATCCTGCAAGATGATGATAAGTTGCGGGTGAGAATGAATCTATGATGAAGAGCAAATCTGTAACAAATATGCAAGTTTCCGCTTATGCCAGAAACTAATGATTTTGCAAAGATTAACCTACTGAAACAATAAATAGTAATCCAAAGGATTGCAATTTCAAAACATCATGGTGCCACCACTAGCTGCACTAGATTAATTTTTCCAGACCCAATTCTTCTATTTTCTCATCTCTGATATGCTAAATTCAACCATTTTAAAAACGTATCCCACTGTTCTTCATGGCTAATATTCTATATAAGGAGTCCCTGTGAAGACCTAAAAGTTTTCCAATATTGTTTTCGGAATTGGCCCAAAAACAAATCACCGCTTTACTAAATATGGGAAGCATCACTTCCCATCTCTTTTTTCATATAAGAAAGACACAACATAATAGAACTATTCAATTTGTTGCATATAGTTTTTATTAATTGTTTCATCTGCAATAAAACAAGTTATGGTATACGTTTAACAAAAACAGATCAGTAATTTCAAAAAAAATAACAGCTCCCCTTCCTTTACTGCTCCAAATAGGTTTCATATTTCTTTCCTAAAGATGTAAAATTCTAAAACAAAAAAAGAGAAACATAGAGCAAAATTAGGCATCCATCTATAGTACCACCTCTATTGGCAACTACCCTTTGCTTTAGAAATTTAGGTCATTTCGTTCATACAGAAGTGGATGGCAAGAATTAATACCTGAAGACTATCATTGACTAGCTTATCAAAAACATGTGGTGATAGCTTCGGGAGGGATGCTATGGCATCTGATATATATCTGCCTGTTTTATTGTCAGGTGCAACACGCCCTTCCTGAAAAGAGAGAAAACAAGCAGTATAATGGCAAATGACTTCAAACTAAAAAGTAAGTGATTACAAATAGCTATCTCACCACAACATCATCTACATATTTGTAAACATCGTCTATTAGAGCAAGCAACCGTCCCATTGAAGCTTCCATTCCTTCCAGATCATTGGGAAGCTTGTCAACATTTGTTTGCTTAAGTACATCAACTGTGACTTACAAAAAGACCCAATTAAGATCTTTCAAACAGGTACAACAAAACACACACTACTATACAGTAAAGCTAAATTCAAAGAATAGATTTCTGTCAATACATAACTTAGACTGGTGTGTAGAAGGTGACTTGTAAAGAAGTAAATAAATGAGAAAACCATCTATGAGAAGCATCAAATAACTACAAAAATCATTTGATGGTAGCAGAGTATTGTGCATGAAATTATTGCAGCAAATTTCAAATGCATTAAGAATACAGCGTGGTCTAACGAAACAAAGTATTTCATTATATATCAAAACTGCAAATATAATTACCCTAGATGCTATTTGAGGGGTTTTCAACCACTTTTAAATCCAACGAATAGCCACGTGATCATCTAACCTACATGTGGAAACCTTTATGTGAACAAGAAAGCCTGGGTATGGTCACAAAGTCAAATGGAGAAGTCATGGTCACACACAAGAAGATAAGACAATAAAGCAAACATCCATGAATCTTAATCTTCAACTGAAACATAATCTTCACCGCAATGTTATGAGTTAATCAGCACAATCACATAATGCAGATATAATCAGAATAAATTAGTACTTGCAGATACAGATTACACATTTAAAAGATAACAGAGTTTCGGTTTGAGCAAATAAAAAAACAAAGTCACGTAAAAACATACATCCAATTTGTTCTGCCTCAACCATGCGTAGGTCCAATGGAATTTCTTGAAATTGGGCAGCAAGTTGTTGATCTCCAAGAGACAAATTAATTGTGACAAAAGCCTTTATTGCACCCTCTCCATTTATGAACCCAGTATCAACAGTCAAGTGAACAGGGTTGGTAACTTCTCTAGAGTAAAATTCATGGATCAAGACACTGCCACCAGTGACTCCAAAACCAGTAGAGAACCTATCAACATAAGCATGTGCCACAAGGTTAGCAACAACTTCAGAAATTAAGAAATCAGCTGTAAATCCATGCTATTAATAAGCATCATTCTTAATGATTATTATTCGATTTAGAAACAGAATGTGGATGGAAGCATACATAATAATGAAATCACTTTTTGCATAACACACGAGCAAACCGCATAATTTGTACACCATCACAAACTAGCATCAAGTTGAAAAGATACATTTCATCACAATCACATTTTGGGACAGTACTATCTGCATCTGAAATTTACTAAAATAAACTTAAAACAAGTCTCTTCCCAAGCCATATAGAGAGACAAAATGTATCAACACAAACATGTAGAACTTTACAATATCTACCGATAGTTTACATGGGAAATATAACGATAGGAGAAACTATATGTTTAATTTATTTACTGTGGATCTTTGCCCTAATATATTTTCATTCTAATAACAAATCTTCTAGGGGGATTTTACATCTCAAGCTAAGCACATGTAGAGATATTATAACATATGTAGAATTAATGGTAGTTCATAACTCATACTAATAAGAATATGATTTTATCTTTGTCCGCATCATTTAATGTGCTAAATAAACTCTATCTCAAAGTTGAAGTTACTATATGAACCCAAATTACATGACGCTAGCAAAATATGCAACTTCATGATCTTGTACTAACGAGCAAAAAAATATGTGGATGTGAATTTTCACACTGCTACAAGCAAAAATGTATATATATATATATATATATATATATATATATATATTTTTTTTTTATGTAAACAAGTGCACCAAAAGAGATTAAAATTCAATAAAAAATCAGCCTTTGCCATTTACACAAGGACTGTAAGAAACTTGATAATTTAAAACTAAGACTAGATAAACTTATAAAACAAAAATTACCATCCAACAATGACTTCCTTCGGATTCACCTTCTGGTGCGACAACAACATATTGTGATGGTAATCAATATCCAACGCAACCTAAAACCAAATAAATAAAATTAATGAGCAGAGAAAAGTAGCTAACAACAACGAACATCTCAAAGCACAATTGAAATACCTGATCCGAAGATTCATTGTGGGGAACGGCGTAGGAGTTCCGAATGTCAACAGTGCCGTCGGGTAAAACCGATCCGAGGAGGGTTCCGATGACCCGCTCCGCTTGGTCGGGTCGCCTCACATAAAAATCGCAGATGTTGAATATGACAAGAGGATGAACTCTAGCCGACACGCTTGTTGGTGATGGTACGAACTGCAGCACTGTTTGTTCGCTAGACCCCATTTTTCTCTCGATACTGCAGTGCAAAAAGAGTTCTAGGGTTTTGAGTGCAGAGTGAATTGGAAAATTTGGACAAGAATGAGGTTTGGGTTCTTCTGATGATTGGGCTGAATTTTGTGAGGCTGTTTATTTTTATTATTAGCCTATTGGGCCTATATACTTTTATCTCTTTATAATTGATCATGATGAATTGTGGGTCCTCCTGGGTGGTTTTGAGTGAGGAAAATACGGGTCCTAAGTTGCCTACAAATTTCAAAAAATTTATACCGGAGAAATGTGAGAAGTGCGTTGGTGGGTTGCACCCTATGTACATGATGACGTAGTGCATCGGTTGCACTAAATAATTTCTCGACACAAGAAAGCACCTGTTGGCTCTCCTATTGAAAGACGGAAGGATTGCTTGCTAGACCTTTAAATATTTATACGATATATAGAAGACGAAAATTTCGTGGCAGATGCCTTGGCCAAATTAGGTCACTTAATAGGAGCAAGACTACACTGGATGGAGGAGTCACAAGACTCAATACGTGAGCTAATCGAAAAAGATGGGCGATGCTGGCCTCTCTAAAGATAAAAAAAGAAATCTATATTCGTTTTTCGGGACTAAGTACTAACAAATTGGATTGGGCCCATGGGTAAATTTGGTCCAACTCAAATTATCTTTGTAGTTGAAATTATGAGCAAATATTAGTGAGGTTTTAGGCGTTCAATGGTTCAATAACATCTAAATGTTTACAAGTTGTTAGATTGATCATTAAGTTAACTAGTTTTATTATTCATGTGCACACAACATTGTTTCTGAAGAGTTTGCTCTGTTTGAATTTGACCCAACTCTTTTTTAATTGGAATCATTTTGATCCAAAAATTAGATGTTTCGATTAAAATCGATGCACGGACGTGGATATGGGACCAAACCGAACATGTGCATTATGAGTTATTTTGCATTTGAATTTGGCGCGTTTGCTTTCAAGCAAGCAAGCGGGCAATGGTTGCCCGACTGCTTGCCGGGTTGCCTGCCCCATTCCTCCTGCCCGCCCAATTGCCATGAATCATCTCCAACCGAAACGAGCCGGCAATCCCCCCTCATGCCCGATTGCCGGCTCGGTTGGAGATGGCCTTAGTAGATGAGTTCCAGATTGTCTAGCATCTTAATGTGGTTGTACTTTCGAGAATACGAGATCATCCTTGTGATCATACTTAGGAGACTCCTCTAATCAGGCCCAACGAGAATCCCTAATATCTACAAACATTTTTAAATTCTACAAAACAATATCAAATTTTTAAAAAAAATACATCACTTAAAATTTCTGAAACAAACTCAGTGAGCTGTAACAATTTGACCACATGACAAGCATGTTTGTACATATTTTGTGATCTTCACTTTGCTATGTGTAATATTCAATTATTCTTTCACTTTTTTATGAGTATTATCAATTTATTACAAATGCATTTCATTTGTTCCGTTGTTTGTGAATGGTTCAAATGTGAGTCTAGAATTACTAGCTGAATATTTGAACTTTCGAAAATTAGGCATGTACTAATTCTTAAATTAATCATTCTTCCATTTCCTAATCTAAGGCCAGGCCCCCTTCTATAGTACCACTTGCAATCATAGATTATGTAATCAAACGGAAAATTCTTACATAGACCAGGTCTAAGAGCTTAGTGGTAGACCTTGTGGTTGTAAATGCACCACATAATACATTTTGATGATGTCATGCTCTCACAATGTATAATGTGGTGCAATTACAACCACAAGGTCTATGAAAAGCTTATAGACCAGGTCTATGCAAGAATTTTCCTAATCAAACATGAAAAAGTAAACAATATAGAGACAGGGTAGGTTTTGGACGGTGCACTTTAATAATGACAACTTCCAATTCACAATTCACATCCACAAATTATTACAATGACACCAAACCCAATTACCAAATACCCAACCCTACTGTTCTCTAGCAATCTCCACTAGTGCTGGACTTTTCATTCAATAACCAAAAGTCCCTTTCTCGTGAACACTGCTACATCACACAATTGACATTTTCCTAAACACAATATCTAATAGTACACAAAATAGTACAACATACCAAACAAAACAAAAGAAAATAGAAAAATACAACATTAATTATTTCTGGCATTGCAATGGCTAAAATCATGACTTGGACTTGAATGGAATAGCTCTGATCACAACCGTGTGGTATAGAGCTGCAAGTGCTGCCCCAATGAATGGTCCAACCCAGAATATCCACTGTAATAATAACATAAAAACATAATATAATTAGAACAATTAGTTTTAATTTATTCAAAATTATATATATTTCCCAATATTATTTCATCAGATTGAAGTGTTAATTGATGGGCTTACGTGATCGGCCCAGGCGTGGCTCTTGTTGTAGATGATCGCTGCACCAAGACTCCGGGCGGGGTTAATGCCAGTACCAGTGACAGGGATTGTAGCCAAGTGCACCAAGAACACGGCAAATCCAATAGGCAATGGTGCCAAAATCTGAGAATTAATTAAACATCATTAGATTTAGTTTGAACAAGGTTTTAATCAAATTTTACATGAAAAATGAGCATAATGAAGTACTTACGGGAACATGTGAGTCCCTAGCGCTACGCTTGGCATCGGTGGCAGAGAAGACGGTGTAAACAAGCACAAAAGTGCCAATAATTTCAGCGCCAAGGCCAGAACCCTTGGTGTAACCGTGTGCCACGACGTTGGCACCACCGCCCTTGCTCATGTACAGTGACTTTCCGAACCCTTTCACCACGCCAGCACCACAGATGGCCCCTAGGCATTGCATCACCATGTAGAACACCGCCCTCGTCAAGGACAATTTCCTCGCCAAGAATAGACCAAAAGTCACAGCCGGATTAATGTGACCTCCTGCACAATTTTTTCAAATTAGAGATACGGTAAATATGTAATTATTTCAGAAACTCGACTTGATTACACAAGAAGGATCTACTACTAACAAGATTATTAAAAAACTAAAATACATACACATTTAATTATTATATCAAATGTCTAACTGAAACCAGGTAAATCATTGTACTATAAATTAAGTGAAAAAAGAAAAAGGGCCTTGATATTAATTACCTGAAATTCCAGCAGTGCAGTAAACAAGAGCAAAAATCATGCCACCAAAAGCCCAAGCAATGCCTTGAATACCAACAGTGGAGCACTTGGAGTCAGATTTGCTAACTCCCATAACTGTCAAAACGGTAATATACAAGAAGAGAAAAGTAGCAATAAATTCAGCAATCCCAGCTCTATAAAAGGACCAAGAACTCAGCTCGCCCGGCTCGAAAAGCGGCGCAGGCGGCGGTTCCTTGTAGTCTTTGTCTTGGGTCTGAGCCGCCGTTCCGATCGGCTGCCTCTCCCCATACTTGTTGGCTCCAACTCTTACATCCTCTTCTTTGTTCTCCATTCGATCTCTTCTTTTGATTTCCAAACAAAATAAATTCAGAAAATTATACAGAGAACAGAGTTGTTTTTTAGCTGCTTGTAATTAGTGATGGTTTAATGCAAGTGTAGTGTGTGAGGACTTATATACACCAAATAGTGGGAGGCTGATGGGGCCTTTGTGACCTAGTATTTTCATTATCATATAACCGACCACCAACAATAATTGTGGGCTTGTTTATTCCTTTTCATTTATCTGTAACGTTCACTTTATTCTAATTCAAATTTAATTTGGTTGCATCAACTAAATGAAAAAAATATACTCCTATTAATTTGTACAAATATTTTAAAATTTGTCGCTTTCAAATTAGAGAAAAAATATAGAATATAAATGGGTCTCCCTCAAAACAAAAAAAAATCTTATAAATGAGTCAATAGCAACTACTTTCTCATGACATCAGAGTTGGTAATTTACCTTCTTATTAAGCTTTGGGCCAATTTTGATAGGTTTTGGTTCAATTTCGTGGTTTCCCGAAACTGAACCAAATCATTCCAAATTAATTCTAGTATAGGTTTTGCGAAATTAACTAGGATTTTAATTTAAATATCCAAACATAATAAATTTCATACATATAAAAGACAATAATTTAACATATATCACCTACTTTTTCTCTATAAATAAAAGGAGGGAATTGGACTTTTTATACCAACTTTCACATACTTTATACATTTGGTACCACGATTTTTGAAAAAACACAAATTGGGCATGTTTGTTTGGCGTTTGGGAAAGTAGTTTGGGAGAGTAGTGGAGCTTTGTGAAATAATCTCGATTTGCGTAATGTTGTTTGTTTGGGTTTTGAGAGAGTGGTTTGAGAAATAAAGTAGGTGTATGTTTTTTTGGAAGAGTTGGGTTGTAGGTGTAAGATGTGTAAGAATTTATGTCAAATCATGTTTGTTATGTGAGATAAATTGTGTAAGAGATAGGTTACTTTATGTCAAATCAAAGTAGAGTTTGTATAGGTTTTGTTTAGAGATAAGAAAATTGTTGTTTGTTTGGCTTTTGAGAGAGTAGTTTGAGAAAATTAATGGATGAAAAATTTATTTCGCAAAACAGAAAACATGTTTGTTTGGCATTTCCCAAACACGAAAATTTTTTGGGAAACGCCAAACAAACAGGCCCATTTAATACCATGATTTCACTCTCCTCGACACATTTCATTTCTCCGTCTTCGTTACAAGGTCAAATTTCGTGTTCTTTATATGGCTGGAAAGCTCTTGACGGGAGATTTCTAATTGTATAAGTTTCAGTTCATGAAACGTAATAAACATGAATCCGCAGAAAATTAACAAAAGTTTGGGATATTTATCAAAATAAAACCATATCACATTATCCACAAGGAATCATGCCACAGTAATTTTCAGGTATGATATATGGCACATAAGCGTGCCATTTTGGTGGCTTAACGGTTGTTTCTGTCCAAAAATTTGACAGAGAAAAGAAATGTGTCGAGGGGGTGAAATCATGGTATTAAATGTATTTTTTCAGAAACTATGGTACCAAATGTATAAAGTAGGTGAAAATTTGGTATGAAAAATGCAATTCCCTCATAATAAAATATATTGATTCGACGCCTCCTACCTATTTTTTCCTACCCCATTATCTAAACTCAATCCAAAAGGGATTTCTGAGGCCGCAATGTATATTAATCAACTCTAAATTCTTCATGATTTGTATGTGCAATGACAAATATACCCTAATATGTTTTTTTCATTTTCGAATAAAATGTGGAACCCGATTATTCACTTAAATTGGCAGTGACCCCCCATGAACTTAGAAGTTGTCAATAAACCCCCTGTAAACTTAAAAGTTTGACGAAGGCTCCATTGTTGTCAATTCTGAATTTTCAAATGGGTGTCGTGAGATAATAAATGATAAAATAATTTTTTTGCTAATAAAATATTAACACAAGGAGTTTTTTGCTAATAAAAATAATAAACGATTTCCAGTCAATTAGGAATAATACACGGGGTTTTTTGCATTTTGCTATTTTTTTTTTGTTAAGACTTAAATACACCTATATAATCCTAATATTTTGACACGAAAGTAGATTGTCCATAAGGCATGTCTCACATAGGTAAATTACTAAAAAGTATAGATGTAGTTGGAATTTTAATTGTCTTTTTAATATAAAAATAAAGTCTCGATTCGCATTTTACGCACATGTATAACACTGCATATGCTAAAGAAACGTATCATCCGTTTTGTTCATTTACTATAAAAAATAAGAGTATCAACCACGCACAAAATGTAATAGCGAATAGCTCAAAGTCGTTGTCAAAACTCAACCACCACGCGTTTTTTGCAACAGTGTCTATGATTGGTTTGTGGAGAAGTGACTAATGTATTCACCACGGCTGTTAGCCATGGTCGAAACTTCCAATGATCCACCCTGGTGGATGTTTCCACCACTATTTCAAGTCGTTGTATTTTGCACAAACGACTAATTGATGTTCTCTTTGACATGAAGATAGATCGTAGATGCCATATTTCAAATTTGAGATAAATTGCTAAAAATCCTATTATATATAAACCAATTAAATGCTGTCGACTTCAACTTGTATTACGATTAACTAATATTTTTCTCTTTGATGGGAATTCAACCTGAAATATAATTATCTATTCTCTCCGTCTTTTAATTTTTGCTCCTTTTTTTTTTGATGTCTTAATAATACTCCATTTCTTTAAACAAAATTATTTTTTAAAAAAATATTGTTCCACTTAAAATAATGATTTGACACCATCTAATTCTCCACCATTGTTTTTATATGCATAAATGTAAAAATACCTAATTTTTTAAACACTTTGAAATTATTTTTCTTAAAAATATCATTTCACTTAAAATAATGATTTGACACCACTCAACTCTCTACCACTATTTTATAGAAGATAAATGTAAAAGTAACTAATGTTTTTACTCATTCAACTTTTAAAACCTTACTGAGCAAACAAAAGAGGATAAAGGGTATTTTTTTCATTGATATGATTGGTGAAAACGACATTGGTCGGCTGAATTTTCGAGTGTGGGTTGATCTTATCTGGCAAAATAATGTCCATAGGTTTTTCATAACGTTCACTTGTGATGATGAAATGAAATAGAGGGGTTACCACGCACCGCCCCACGCTTTAATTATAATTAAGTGGAAGAAATTTGGAGAAAATAAAATACATGGAATTTAAGAATTAAAGCAATTATGAGCAATTATTATAACGTTTGAGACATGGTTTTTGCATTAGGCTAAATCCCTTTTCCAAGGGACGTGATCACTGTTCATTACCACCATGGTTTGTGTTCTTTTGTTTGGACTAGGCGGAACGACTGTTCAATTATTCTTGGCAAAAAAAAAAAAAAAAAAAAAAAAGAATTTTGGTGAAATAATTATGCAATTATTTATTGAAATGAATATGTGAAAAACGCTAGACACTAGAGGAATTTTTTTTAGACGAAAAACGAATTTCATTTAAGAAATAAGATACAATATCTCAAATCATTACAAGTAAAACATCAAAAGTAAAAGAACACTTAAAAGAAAAATTTGCCACTTCACGAACTACTCTGTTTCTTTTCCTTTCAATATACCGAGCGCATAAGTAATCAAAATCCCTCGTTGCAAACAGAATGTCCACTATAATGTTGCCGCATTCCGACCCACAGCCTGAATCCTCAAATATCGCAGCTATGACCACTCAAGAGGAGTTTAAGAGGTTATAAAATCGACAAAGTATTTTTCCATATGTTAACATATAATCCGTATAGTTTTTGCTTTAATTTGATTCTTGATCAACCAAAGACCGAAATAAAAGGACTAATTTTAAAGTGCAAGCACCCTGACTTTTTGCTCGTTATGTTAATAATGCTTCATTTTTAATAAAAATTAAACAATGAGATTAAGTAACTTTTTAAAAAACTTGTGATAAATCAAAATTCTTTTGCATAAGTACCCTGCACATCTTCCGCGAAGGAAACTCTGTGGCTCATGAATTAGCTATTCTGTCTAGGAGTGAATCTTATGTCTCTGATGTTTTACCTGATTTTATTCAAAACATTGTAATCTCCGAATCTATTTGATTGAATGAACATCTCTTTTGATCTAAAAAAAAAAAAAAAAAAAAAAAAACTAATAAAATATTACATGTACTGATTTGGGGTAATATCGATATTGAGGTTTCATTGTCAAATCAGTACGAAATACCACTAAAGCTAGTGAAATCCTGATAGAATTAGAAACTTATCAACACTCCAAGAAGATCAAGTAAATGTAAGTGCGTGCCTTTTGTGTATTAAATGATACCCTCTATTTTAGGCAGAATATTCCTATGAGTTGATTAGTTTATCTGAAAGATAGTTGGGTTGCACAATCCGGAGGACGTCTATGATAGTGACCTGAACGAAGTGACATGTATTGAATTTCTTCACATGAATCGGGCTAAGTCCATATTAAGCAGTTTGGACCTAACTTACCTCAAAAGTTGATGATTGTTCAAGAGTAAAGTGAGCTTAAACTTGATCTTCAATCCATGTGGGACATTTTAGTCTCAATACACGTGACACATTAAAGCCCAACCTTGTGAATTGCAAAATGTGGGCCCAAGATACAAATAATGACAACCAAACATTTGTTATCTGAGCGAAGTTTGTAGGTCTCATCGTACGAACAAGGAGGATCTCCTCACGGAAGAAAGTAGCACACTTTAACCTGAAACTCTGATACCAAACATTTGTTATCTGAGCGAAGTTTGTAGGTCTCATCGTACGAACAAGGAGGATCTCCTCACGGAAGAAAGTAGCACACTTTAACCTGAAACTCTGATACCATATTGAATTTCTTCACATGGATTGGGCTAAGTCCATGTTAAGTAGCTTGGGCATAATTCACCTCAAAAGCTAGCTCAAGGGTTGAGGATTACTCAAGACCTTATAAGATGAACTTAAACTTGATTTTCAATCAATGTGGGACATTTTAGTCTCAATAACATGCCTTCAATCTCAATGGTTGGATGTTCTATCCCATCGTAGGTAGTTAGTGACTAATGTACTAGTCTAGGGTTTTTGACCGAGAACTTTGATCGAGAGTACAAGCTAAAGTAATTGATTATAAGACCGGAAACCCATAGAACATATGCCAATTCCGATTGTAAAAGACGATTCCAAGCTTAATATATCAAACTGAGAAATTCTCATTAATTCCGATGAAAAAGGGAGATCCAGTCCAGAGAAGGATAATCACTCATAAAGTAGATTAAGGTTGATTGGTTCGTTTAGGGCTCAAGGTCAATAATGTTGGTCAAGTAGTTTAGCCAATGTATTGTAGCTCACTCCTTTAACCAAATTAGAGAAGTTTGACTTTTGTGTACGCGTAAAAACTACGTAAGGTACAAAGCATGGTATACGAGGCCATCTCCAACCGAACAAACAATCCAAAATATTTAATTCAATTTCAAACTTTTTTCACTCTCACTTAACAATAACAATAACAATAACAATAATAATATTATTATTATCGGCAATAATAATAATAATAATAATAATAATAATAATAATAATAATAAAGAAGTCAATAGGCAATTGAAAAAAGATTTAGTCGAACAGTTGTGGGCAACACACGGGCCATTTTCGGATTAGGTGTTCCTTTGTAATCGTATTTGTTAAGTTGTTTACTTGATCTTGTAATTGTATTTTCAAATTAAGTTGCAATAATAGTAAGTTTTGTTAAGTCATATTTATATAACAATAACTATATTTTTTTAAACTAAGTCGTAGTTTATCAAAAGTTAATTTATTTAAGAAAAAAAGTGACCAATTACATAAAATTGACTATTTTGTAAGAATTTTTACACAAACTTTTAAGGATTTTTACACACACATATACATGTTTTATTTTATTTAAAAAAGTGACCAATTAATTTTTTTATACACACACACATATATATATATAATTAATATAATTTTAATTTTTTTAACACATTTTAAATTAAAAATTAAGAAAAATATAAATATAGGTGGTGGCCGCCATTGGCCTGGAGCTTGCTTGCCCGGAGGCAGGCAGGCAGGCAACCAATGCCTGCCTGCCTGCCTAGATGTCCCCCCGGTTGCCCTCCAAAAAACTTTCCATCTCCAGCCAAAGATCCCCCTCATGCCTGCCTCCCCCCTTCGACTGGAGATGGCCTGAGCAGCAGAGCTATGTTAACTATTTATCAATTCTTGTAGATATAGTTCATTTAGCCTAAAGGATTAAGTGATTCACTACCAGAGCTGAAGCCACAGGTTCAAAGCTCAGTTGATGAAAAACTACTATTTTTTTATATAATATGCGATTTATTTTAAATTAAAACAGATAAATATTAATATAGTCATAAAAATTAACATAAAAATAGTTTTAGTATTAATTTTTGTACTTATTAAAGTTTTTTTTTGTTTCAGATTTGAATTTATAAAACAGATAAATATTAATATAGTCATAAAAATTAACATAAAAATAGTTTTAGTATTAATTTTGGTACTTATTATAGCTTTTTTTTGTTTCAGATTTGAATTTATATTGTAAAATGTTTATATCTTTTGAACCATTTATATCTTTTGAACCATTTTATGAATGAACTCTTAAAATAATTCAATTCGTAAAATCGAAAAACATAGGGGTCAATTTGCAAAATTGTCAAAGTCAATTATTATCAAAATTGGGGGTAAAGCGGTCTTTTTATATGACAGGCGGTTTTTTTATATTTTTTTAGAAGCAAAATAATTCAATTCGTAAAATCGGAAAACATAGGGGTCAATTTGTAAAATTGTCAAAGTCAATTATTATCAAAATTGTGGGTAAAGTGGTCTTTTTATATGATAGGCGGTTTTTTATATTTTTTTAGAAGCAAAATAATTCAATTCGTAAAATCGAAAAACATAGGGGTCAATTTGCAAAATTGTCAAAGTCAATTATTATCAAAATTGGGGGTAAAGAGGTCTTTTTATATGACAGGCGGTTTTTTTATATTTTTTTAGAAGCAAAATAATTCAATTCGTAAAATTGGAAAATATAGGGGTCAATTTGAAAAATTGTCAAAGTCAATTATTATCTAAATTGGGGGTAAAGCGGTCTTTTTATATCATAGACGTTTTTTTTTTTTAATTTTTAGAAGCAAAATAATTCAATTCGTAAAATCGCGGAATATAGGGGTCAATTTGCAAAATTGTCAAAGTCAATTATCAAAATCGGGGGTAAAGTGGTCTTTTTATATCATAGCCGATTTTTTTTATTTTTTAGAAGAAAAATAAGTGAAAGGGTAATTTAGGTATATTGTAATTTAATTAAAGTCAATAGTTACAAATTCATTTTGACCAAGTTACCTAATCAACGACCCAGATCAATTTGAGCCAAATGAACGGCATGATGAGGCTTCCCGCATGTGAGGGCGTAACTCACATGCCCGCACCCTAGAAAAATCCCACTTACAGTTAGAAAAAGAATTATAAAAACAGTATGAGCAATTTTTATTTTTTTTTGTTTTCCAAAGGGTTAATCCCTCTCGAGCCGGATTGCGCATATTATGAGCAAATTTTGTGCCGAACTAAAAGGCATCCTAAATCATTTTTATTTTTCTCATAAATGAATTATTTGTTCTCAAATAAGCTGGTGATTCTTTGCCAATCACAAAATTAGCTCTTCCACGCTGGCCTGCTTTAGAGGAGAAACAATGATTAATTTAAGGACTTTAATTATATTATCACATCAATTAGTTGCAGGTTATGTTTATTTACTTATTGTAAGGTTAAAGATAATATAAACTATATGCATTAGGTAAACCTTATATTTAATAATGTGATCGTATATATAGTGATGGAACAAAGTTTAATACTTTCTGCACATGGCACAAATTAATTACGGGCAACATAGTGTTAAACTGAGAATATAAAACATATGCTATCGTCATGGATCAAAATTTCGGGGAAAACGCAAGATACTCCCCTGTGTTATGCTAAACCTGCAAGAAACTACCCCGTGAAATTTTTATTGCTCCAAATTTCCTTGTGTTTGCAAAAACCCTGCAAAAAACACCCAATTTGTAAAAAATAGGTCGTTTTGGATCGACATATTTCAAGAAATCATTTTTAAAATATATCACGTGAAGTTGTAGGGACCAACTTGAAGTATTTTAAAAATAATTTCTTGAAATATGTCGATCCAAAACGACCTATTTTTTATAAATTGGGTGTTTTTTGCAGGGTTTTTGAAAACACAAGGAAGTTTGGCGCAATAAAAATTTCACAGGGTAGTTTCTTGCAGGTTTAACATAACACAGTGGAGTATTTTGCATTTACCCCCAAAATTTCATTTCAAGTGTATGTTACGGTCCGTCAAATATTAGAAACTTTTCGAAAAAAATTCGGAAACACTAAGGAAAAATTGTAAAAAAAAATTACTAAATCAAGAAAAATAAGAGAGTCTCAGACAAATAAATAGTTTCGAAATTACATCTTGTTTTCATTTCGTTTAATTCAAAAACGAAATTTTTTCTATATTTTCGACAGAAAATATAAAAATTTTGAACCATGGCTATCGCCTTAATTATAGTTGAAAAGATATATAATTTTTTTCCATAAAATAAAATAAAATTAATGAATTAAGAAGTAAATAATATAGAAGAGCCAGTTTAATTGCTTAACCCAAGGTCTCGCACTGTGGCACATTAAAATAGGGTTATTTTCATAAAAAAATCTAAGATCGATGTCAGTTGGTGCGCATTATAAAATAGTAATTTGTGGCATATTGAATTGGTTATTGAGTATTGACTGGTCACGAATCACAACGTCTACAATTTGGTGATAACTAGGGGTGTTCATAAACCCATCCCACCCGACCCACCCGCCCGACCCGCTCCAACCCGCCCGCAACCCGTCGGTTTTGTTTTTAAAATAATCAAGTATTGATAATTTGTAAACCCGCACGTTATGGGTCGGGTGACGGGTTTGATGGTTAAAAAACCGACCCACCCGCAACCCGCACTTAATCATCCTTGATTTACTTTTTATTTATTGTTTAATAAAAGTGTGAAATAAATTACATTTATTAACAATTGAATAAGAACAAATAAACAAACTTTCTTAAAGTTTCTTGTTTATATTAATGTTAATGGTACAAATATATTAGCACATTATTTCCTAAAGAGTTTGTTGTTGAAAAATTGAGAAGAAACTTCACTAATTTGTTATTGTTTGTAATGTGTGAGTGATGATTTGTAATGAATTTTTTTGTGGGGATTTGTAATATTATTTTTTGTGGAGACTATTGATTTAATTAGTAAGAAATCGTTGATTATATTATAGTTTTGTATTTTTTGCTTTTTGGATTTAATTTTAAAATTAACAGTGAACGCATTTGACACATTTTATTTGTTGTTTGAAGAACTTAAGACTATATGCTTAATTGTTTATATTTGGATGTCAAGATTTTATGACATTGTTTCCGTTCAACCCGCCAACCCGACCGCCACCCGCCCGCACCCATTCCACCCGAACCGGATGGTTTATGAAAATAACAACGCGGGTGTGGTTTAAAAAATTGGCAACCCGCACGTGTTGGGTCGGGTTGATTTTTTCATGCAAACCCGCCCAAACCCGACCGTGTTCACCCCTAGTGATAACATATACGAATGATTTATCACATACCAGGGAAATATATTTATCACTTCACGTAGCAAATTACTACTAACAAATTAATAATTAAATATAAAAAAAAATTCTTATGGCGTCATTACTCATTACTTTATGATAAACTGAAAATAATATTTTCTGTTACTTAATCTATATATATTGATTTTTTGAAAAAATAGACATACACTACATGTTACAACCAGATACAAATTAAGAAGTATGCCATATGCTATAGATAATTATTATATAATATGGGGTAAATGCTATATATTGCGACTCTACTACTTGAGATGAGACATATTGGATATATAGTGCATTTTTACGGTATATCATTGCCTATGGTAAATTATTAATTCATCATTTTATAATGATTTTTTTTTTACATATACAACATTCTAATTAAGATTTTAATGTTGAAATATGAAAATAAATTAATTATATTTTTATGACTTACATTAATGATCAATATTAATTAGATAAAAAATTCTACAAAAACTTTTTTGCTGAATAATATTACGTGCTTTTAATTAAAAAAATCTGTGATCTTTTTTCGAAGAAAAATAAATGTAACAACTTACAACCACATAGATACAAACTAAAACATAATTGATGGTAATAATATGCCATATGGAACAAATTTACGAATGAAGAGACCGTACTAATTATACAGAGTAAGTTTATTAATTTTTGTAAGTTCGTACTGCTACATATGTGACTTCATACCATAACATAGTTAATGGCAATTTACCCCCTGTAATATTCATAATATTAAATTGATCTCCCTGTGATTTAAAAAAGAGCACTTTACTCCCCTGTGATTTTATAAAAGTTTTACACCACCTCCCGACATTTTTATATGTGGCACTTTACCCCTATGTGTTATGATAATGTGGCATTTTACCCCACTGTATTATGATAAATATAACGCAATTTACCCCACTGTGTTATGATTAATGTGGAATTTACCCATCTATGTTACAAAATATTTTTCATTCCCACTCTCAATTTCGGAAAGTGATTTACACTCTCTGGCTGAAGAGGGTAAATTGATTCTTTAAAATTTTCACGGGGAAATGCTCTTTTTCAAATCACAGATAAGAAAATTGAACATTATAAATATTACGGAGGATAAATTGCCATTAACTATACCATAACAAGTAGCTAGAATGATATACATAATGTCTAGTATCATGCATGTCTCATGAGCCGTGAACTCATGATATAACTATTAATTCACAATTTTCTTAATAGTAAGTATTCCGCCTAAATACCAATTTTTACTTTCAAATTCTAAAATACAAAGTACTCATATTTTCCGGTGATGTTCACTAAGATGATAAATGGTGAATTCTTTATTTCTTATATTGTTAGCACTGAATTTTTAAAGAAAATGTCTTGCTTTTTTGTGAATGATATGTACTTATTTATAACCGCATAAATTAGGACATAATTGATAGTAATATTATGTCATATGCATATTATAAAATATGATAATGAGATTCTTCTACTATGGTTGTTTGTTGTTCTTTCATATTTCTTGAAAACCTTTGATAAATTTTTGACTAATTTTGTTACCAACATTATTGTTTTCATGGAGATTGTAAAAAATTCAAACTCAACTTACAAATCAATAAAAGAAAATTACACGGACTCGAAGACCATGTTGTGTCAACAGTCGATTAAATCGTCTCATTACATTTGCACGATACATTAAATTGTGATCCATCGATATTTATTCACATAATTAAATATTAGGTTTACCTAATGCACATTAGTTTTATATAATCCTCTTAGACAACTATAAAAATTAATGAACTAATTAAAGTGCAACTAATAATTATGATTAAATTAACCAAAATCTTTGAATCATTGCTACTTCTCTAAAGCATGCCAGCATGGATAACCAATTTTGTGATTGGCAAAGAATCATCAGCTTATTTGAGAACAAATAATTATCAACCAAATTAATGAAAGGAAAAGCCACCGGCCTAATATTTCTTTAATTTGTCACTTCCGTTTTCGTATGAATAATAAATTATAGTGACAAAGACGTGGAATGAAGTTTCAGACATGGATACTTCGGAATACTAAGTTAATTTAGAAATTTTAATTTAAAAAAATCAAAACTCTTTCTAAAGCGAATACACCTATAATAGGCCAGAGCATGTACATGATCATTTTCAAATTCATAAGGATGATTAATGTAAAAGTCTAACTTAGAATCAAATCATCAAACCTTAATGTAGATGATCAAAACGACAAAACCTCAAATCATTTCATAACTATTAAGTAAAAAATGAAAAGGATCTTAACAAATCATTTCTTACGAAGAACAATTCCTATTCACATTTAATGTTAAAGGCACTAAATTTGGTTTATTTACATAAATTTTCTTAATTAGGACCCTTAAAAATTAATTCCTAATTCAATCCAAAAATTTGACCGGACCAATTTTTCTTCATCAAGTCCTAACTTCAAATATAAATTCTGATTGAACCGATCTTCGGTCGGAATTTCAAATATATATTTTAACCGAACCAGTTCTCGATCGAAATTTCTCAGAGTCGAACCATATTCACGAAAACTTCGACCAAAAAATTGCAACCAAATTTAACTCAGTCGCAATCCTGAAGGAAAATTTCAACCGATGTGATTCGATCACAAAAAATCGGTGGACAAAATCAATTTTTCTTATACTGAAATGTCACGTTAGTTGATGTTGCTAACTAGCTCGTAAACATTTTCTTGGCCACATTCGTTAGTTTATCATTAAAAAAAAATTGATGATGATCATTAGTGTTTTACATAAAAATGTTGAAAAATTAAATCGACATTTTATCAAAATATTAGGGATTTGATTTTCTACTCTAGCAAACGTGACATTCAAATGCAAGTTGAAGGAATATACTATCCATATATAGGCTACATTTTAATTTATCAACAACTAAAAGCTTAAGTATAAAAAAAAAAAAGGTATAACATGCACAAGCACATTCTACGTTATAATGGATGATCTGGAATGTACTCTAAGTCTCTAATAGGAAATGGAAATTTAAGATACTCCCATATGTAACGTAAAATCTGATTAAACCGTCCTATAAAATACTTATTACATAATTTTCTTTTTTGTATTATTAGTTATTGGACATAGAATCTCCCAAATATACAAAATAATCTGCTAAAATTTATATAAATGATGTGTTTTATGTCGAATATTTAATAATACATTAAAAATTTTTGCAATATATATTTCAATAAATTTGTGTCAAATATTATGTTGAAGTTTCTAGATTTGTCGAATAAGTTGTGAGGTTAAAATTTCATTGTTATTCTTAAATTTGAAATTTCGTTTTTCTTGAAACTTCTTCCACTTAATTAAAGTGTGGGCGGTGGTCCAGCCCTTTAGTCTATACTTTTATAATTTTATTTAATCGTCTCAAAGGAAACGTTTGGCAAACATATGGATATCATTTTGCCAGATAAGATCAGCCCACATCCGAAATTCAGCCGACCCAAAGGACTGTCGTTTTCACCAATCTCATCAACGAGAAAGAATATTTAATTCCAATTTAGATTTGTATAGATGTAGTTTGCATAAATATTTTTGTTTTTTCTGATAAATATTGCATAAGAAAATTTTACTCCATAAACAGAGTTTAATTAACTATCTCCGACTCATTTTCTTTCCATTTTCTTTTTCATTTATTTTTTTTGGACGTTTAAAATGGAAGAGTGAAAATGATTTTTTTATAAAAACTTAGAGAGTTAAACTACATATCAAAGAGAATAAATTGTCATTGACTTGTTATAAAATTATAAAATTAGTATATCACACTATATGAATATTTTGGGGTCGAATAAATTCGTTTTTGGGAAAAAAAAAAAAAAAGACCCAAACCCTCAATTATTGTTGGTGGTCGGTTATATGATAGTGAAAAATATTAGGTCACAAACCCTGACCAACTCAGGCACATCCCTGACCAACTCAGGCACATCCCGCGATTTACTTCCGCACATTGCTGAGAGGCCAGTGATGGGTGGTCCAGGACTTAACCTGGGTTAACAAAAAAAAATATTAGGTCACAAAGCCCCATCAGCCTCCCACTATTTGGTGTATATAAGTCCTCACACACTACACTTGCATTAAATCATCACTAATTACAAGCAGCTAAAAAACAACTCTGTGCTCTGTATAATTTTCTTAATTTCTTTTGTTCGGAAATCAAAAGAAGAGATCGAATGGAGAACAAAGAGGAGGATGTAAGAGTTGGAGCCAACAAGTATGGGGAGAGGCAGCCGATCGGAACGGCGGCTCAAACCCAAGACAAAGACTACAAGGAACCGCCGCCTGCGCCGCTTTTCGAGCCGGGCGAGCTGAGTTCTTGGTCCTTTTATAGAGCTGGGATTGCTGAATTTATTGCTACTTTTCTCTTCTTGTATATTACTGTTTTGACAGTTATGGGAGTTAGCAAATCTGAATCCAAGTGCTCCACTGTTGGTATTCAAGGCATTGCTTGGGCTTTTGGTGGCATGATTTTTGCTCTTGTTTACTGCACTGCTGGAATTTCAGGTAATTAATATCAAGGCCCTTTTTCTTTTTTCACTTAATTTATAGTACAATGATTTACCTGGTTTCAGTTAGACATTTGATATAATAATTAAATGTGTATGTATTTTAGTTTTTTAATAATCTTGTTAGTAGTAGATCCTTGTTATGTAATCAAGTAGAGTTTCTGAAATAATTTGAAAAAATTGTGCAGGGGGTCACATAAATCCGGCTGTGACTTTTGGTCTATTCTTGGCGAGGAAATTGTCCTTGACAAGGGCGGTGTTCTACATGGTGATGCAATGCCTTGGGGCCATATGTGGTGCCGGAGTGGTAAAAGGGTTCGGAAAGTCACTGTACATGAGCAAGGGCGGTGGTGCCAACGTCGTGGCACACGGTTACACCAAGGGCTCTGGCCTTGGTGCTGAAATTATTGGCACTTTTGTGCTTGTTTACACCGTCTTCTCTGCCACCGATGCCAAGCGTAGCGCTAGGGACTCACACGTTCCCGTAAGTACTTCATTATGCTCATTTTTCATGTAAAATTTGATTAAAACCTTGTTCAAACTAAATCTAATGATGTTTAATTAATTCTCAGATTTTGGCACCATTGCCTATTGGATTTGCCGTGTTCTTGGTGCACTTGGCTACAATCCCTGTCACTGGTACTGGCATTAACCCCGCCCGGAGTCTTGGTGCAGCGATCATCTACAACAAGAGCCACGCCTGGGCCGATCACGTAAGCCCATCAATAACACTTCAATCTGATGAAATAATATTGGGAAATATATATAATTTTGAATAAATTAAAACTAATTGTTCTAATTATATTATGTTTTTATGTTATTTTTGCAGTGGATATTCTGGGTTGGACCATTCATTGGGGCAGCACTTGCAGCTCTATACCACACGGTTGTAATCAGAGCTATTCCATTCAAGTCCAAGTCATGATTTTCGCCATTGCAATAGCCCAGAAATAATTAATGTTGTATTTTTCTATTTCCTATGTTTGTTTGGTATGTTGTACTGTTTTCTTGTAGTGATTTTTTTCCGCTACAAGAAAATTACAAGCCTTTGCTCTTGCATGATTTCTGTTTGATTTCCAGCTGCTGTTTAGTGGAAAGTTAATTTGTACAGCTCCACGCCTTTGTATTTCTATTCATCAATAAAATGATGTTTTGTTTGTCAAGTTCTAAGAAATTATCTTTTATTATTGGCTGCCGCTGACTGTCAATTTCAAATTAGTAAATGATACAGATGTAAATGATTTACACAGTCTTGAGTTAAGGGGTTAATTCTCATTTATGCCATGTAGTTAGTATACGTTCAATTTAATTCATTGTCGTGTGAAAATGAAAATAAACACATTACCCCTTGTGAAATTTTAAGTGAAATGATCATAGACAAACATCTAACTTGCCTAAGACAAGAGCCCTCCATGTTATGGTTATGAATTTTCCTATTAACCCACGATTAAACCACATCTTAATTTTACATAGATGCCTAATCTTACCAAAAACGAAAAACAATTATATCAAAGAATAAAATTGTACTAGTATATGTAAAAAAAGGGGAAAAAAAGGGGGAAGAACATCATAATTATCATTCTTTTTTTCCTGTCACCACTATTCTTCCTCCTCCTTGCACTCAGAATTATTTCTCGTGCATCCGCCACTGTTGAAATTGACGGCAACCACATGTCGTCACCACCGCCATCCTCATACCAATCGCCGCCGTTTAATTCTCACCGCCGGAAAACATCAGGGGGTGCACTTGAATCAGCTGGTGAGTTCAATTAGTTTTTATTTTTTTAAAGTAGTTGCGTTTTTAGTTATTGAATCGGTTTATTAATTGCTTCACTACTACATAACTTGTTCTCTTGTAAATTGCTTGTTTCTGTTACAGCAGTGGTAATTATTTTTGTCATTAAATGTAGTTAAGTGGGGATATCCATTAAAGAGGAAAATAAGCTGGGGAAAGTGAAGTTTCGATCGAAATCATTTCAGTGGTAGGCTTTAAGAGAAAGGAAAACCATAGATTATAATATTTTGTACTTTTAACCATTACTGGGCATGATTGAAGTAGAAAATATTGATTGAATCTTGATGTTCTCCGGCAGTAAATGTGTCTTTACAGTCTGTTGATTTAAGCATTTGGAACTCAGTTGTTGAACTCAGTTTATGATCCTAGAATAATTTTGATCTTGAATAAAGAGCTTCTATATTTTGATATCTAAATGATTATACCAAGAATGTTGAATGATCTCTTGATTTTTGTATAATCACACACGTGAAAAATATTTCTTTTTCTTACATACCAATGGTAACATTATTTGTTGTACAGGAACGACTATGCCTTGTTAATTAATACATGGAAAATAAATGATCATTTAAAGCAGTCCATCTCCCATTACACATCATGTCCTGGGATTGATTCTACACACATTTCCTCCTTCAAATCCTCTTATCAATATTTTAAACCATGTAGTGAAATTGAATACTAAAGATGGTCGGAATATTGAGTTGAAGTTTGATAGGAACTAGAAGACAGTAGATTTAAAGAAATCAAGGATTTGAAGTCAGACGTGGTCTTCTCGATTGATGATGATATCATATTTCCTTGTTCAATAGTAGTATTCACTTTCAATGTCTAGCAAACTTCACTAGATACAATGGTGGGATTTGTGCATTGTATCCACAGGGTTGATAAATCGGTATGTGGTCATCTGTGCATAAGTGGTTGTTGCAGTAATGTTATATCGGTCGTGCAATATCATTTTAACACATTCTCAAATGAAAATGATTGAACTATATGTCCATCTAATCACAATATAAGCCTTTTGAGGGTCCTTAAACCTTTGTTTACTATAAGTTATTCCCCTTCTAATCTGTGACCAACAATTCTTGAATTCTAATACACTCGTTGAAGTAATACATTGTCCTTTAATTTGGTGCAGAGCCGTTAACTTAGTTAAATCAACTCTTTATTAAAATTGGAACTTGAGTTGGCATAGACGGGAGAGATCATATTCCACGATTTTTTATGATATTGGCTGCCGTGCTCCTTTTGGGCATATCTCATGGAATACACTGCTGTTTTGAAATCATAATTATTTGGTTCAACAGCTAATTTTAGTCAGGAAGAGTACATCTACAGTGGACTGTGGTCTGTTTGGACGACGGGAACGTAGAGTATTATTCTTTCTAAGGCTGCCTTCTTCCATTAAATTTGTACACTTATGAGATTCCGTAATTCATCCGTGAATAAGTAAAAAAGAACAGGTTATTGTCATATAATATATCTAGAATTGACTCTTTTGTTCTTCATTCAGTTTCCTCTTCCTCTGTATCTTTTCTATTCACTAGCCCTCAAGTATTTTTTCCTAATTGCAATGTGATGAGGGCTATTTCGTATGCAACCAGATCGGATTATTCGAACTGATCTAGATCGACCTGGAACACTTCGTTCCGGATCAGTTACCATACTCATCGACCTATGCTAGCAGAAGTACCTCTCATATCCGTTCACGACGATCAGTTTGGCAGACCTACGCTGTTGAATGGCACGTGGGCTGTCTGAAGTCTCCTATGGGCCCTGAGATTAGTTACTGGAAGAAGGACTTTTGGCATTCCATACATACTCTTATAATTTTAGATCGGTTGTCTAGCTCAATATACCATACATATATACATATAGCTTATTCTTTGTCTTGTGCCATCCTTAGTAGCTTGGCCAGGCGCTCAAATCTTTGTAAATCGGATCAACGATACTTAAATAATCGTATTTTCTACATATTCGTTGTTTATCATATTATTTTATTGATTTCATCTATTCCCACGAATTACGGTGAAATCACTCTGTCTACCAGAAATTGCGAAGATACTGCAATGTATGTCCTTATTGCAAATGCCATTGATGCTCATCCCATTTTAGTGAAAGTATATAGCTTTTTCACTCTTCCTTGGATATACTTTTTTTGTTTTCTTGTTCTTTCAATCCTGTTAACTTACTGTTTTTTGTATCTAGTCTGAATCTGTTATCTTGTCTTCTTGTTTGTTGGTTAGTACTGTTTCTTACTTTATTTTTTAATAGTTCAAGGGCTTACTAGCTTTTTTTTACTAGCATAGAGTCTAAGTAAAAAATGAGGTCTTCTCTTTGAAGTTCTCCACCACCTATTTATGAAATAGTTCTGCGTTTTAGGATCGAGCAAAAGTGTTTATCACCTACACGTGAGGCGCATGCTAGAGACAATACAAGTTCAAATGTTTCTTCTTCCTACCATCTTAAGCTATCAGTTTAAGCTTTTTAGAGAAGGTGATCACTCAATTTTTGGTGGAATACATGCATGTTATTTAATTCTTTAAAGGGGAACATGTTTAATCTTTTTTTTTTTTTTTTTTTTGATATAGCATCACACTATGATTTAGTGTATTATCTTCCTGTGGTAGAAACCAAAATTACCACATTCATTTAGTTATGTTCTTTGTGTTGTATTTCTTGATAAATATTTAGTTACAATATTTGTAAATAACATTTTCCTGTTCACTTGTCAAAGGTTTTGATATATGTTCAATCTTTGACATTGATTTAGAGTATTATAATGATCCTAGTTGCAAGGGGTGAAACCTTGATCCCACAACTATAATATGGTATACTTATGTAGGGTTTATTTGACTTCGAGCTCTCTCACTTTAATAACTAGCTTTTGGGGTAGGGTTCTCCCAAGGTCATAAGAGCAGGACACTACTATCTCCCTGTAGCAATCGCTCGGGTGGTGACGTTCGTATTGTAGTGTTCGCCCAGGGCTAGGTTAAGTTAGTGCAAAACCAGCCCTTGTGGGAGTCAGGGGTTGAGGAGCGTTGTGGAATATTATGATCCTAGTTGCAAGGGGTGAAACCTTAATCACACATCGGTAATATGAAATACTTATGTGGGGGTTTATATGACTTTTGATTCTCACTTCAATAACAAGCTTTTTCAATAGACTTCTCCCAAGTTTATAACATCTATGAATTATTGAAGATGGATGCCTCTATTTATTGCTCTTGTTTCTTTTTACAATTTTTTTTAGGTCGATTTATTGTCAGATTTTGTCTTTTTAACAACTTGTCCCTTGATCTCTGCTGGATTTATTTTCTTGATTTACAGGGAAGCTGTCATCTAAATGGGCGACAATTATACCTCTTATTTCAACGCTTATCTTCAAGATTTTCCAGAATGTTGGTCTAACATGTTAATGAATTTTGAACCATTGCTTTTTGAAAAGATTTTTTGAATTTCACATCGTTGTAGTATTGGCATAGTGACATGTCTAACGGTGGGTTAGTTGGGTTTTTCTCTACTTATAGACAAAAAAATAGACATACTTCTCGAAGTTCTGATATTTAAGTTGTTTGGCTACATAAACAAAATAATTACAAATTTAATGTGATTATTTATGGCAATTAGTCTCCGAATCTATAATCATTTTCGGAAGTTTCTTAAATATTTTTGAGGAACTATAAAATGTAAACTTTAAGCAAATGCAATTCTATTGAATCACTTCTTCAAAGATGTCTTATAATAACTAATTATTGTAGATAAAGAGTTCACCAAAAAAAAAACTTAAGCTAAACTTGCCTAAATACCTAAATACATAGCAATTACTCACATTAAGTTTTTAGGAATTCAATCCATCACTATTTAGCACTATGTGAGCCTCCACACATGAATGAAACTTTCTCTCATTTACCGAAAGATTGTTTATTTTGAAAATTCAAAACTAAACATCAATAACAAACAAAAAAATACAAACGGTTCAACATAGCTAAAGACGGGAAACCCTCATCACAAAAAACATTGCAAGGGATAACATCAAAAGGGATTCTTGCCGACCACCCCGAAGCAAATGCCCATGCGGCTAAGTTGTGAGCTGCGAAGTTGGTGCATTGAGGGAGAATCGAAACTTTCACTTAGGCCCAAAGATAGTTTCTTACGAATTGCAACATTAGTGTATATATATTACATACTATATGCCATTTAAATTCTACTATTATGAAGACTAAAATTCTGAATAATAACTTCTAGGTGTTATAAGTTTGTCTATATAAAAATGCTAAACATCATTTCATAAAATATGAAAGACATAACACATTATTCAATCTGTTACTAGAACTCATGTAGGCAATGCCTTTTGTATATTTAAAAAGTTGGTAAATTCAGAATCCAAGCATGCTGTTCTTTCTCCTCAACAAACATTTCTGAATCTCCCCCCTTATCCCCACCCCCACCCCACGGCGCCTTGGCCTCCTATCTCCGTTATCCGTCTTAGATACAAGATTACAATGTATTTTGATTTCTCACATTAACAAACAACATTTCAACTTTCTTCGAGCATATTGAATCTTCTGATTTAAGTGCTATAAAATTGTGAACAATCCAAATCATAGAACGGCGTGAATCTTCAAACAGAAGAATCTCAATCTGCATAAAGCACAAGTTCACTCATCCTACTTCTCTACGAGTTTGGATTGTAGGAATTGTTAAGAGGAAAACACGTTTCTTCACCACCAGTTGTCCACAAGAAATTCGCGTATCTAGATGCGTAATAAGAATTTTCCGGCTCCGCAGCTAAGGCTTGTATAAACCTTTCCTCAGCTCCCCAATAGTCCTTTCTAACTTTCCACAAGAAGATTGCATATTGGTTCAAAGACTCTGCATCCGGTGGCAATACTTGTACCGCTCGTTTGAAGCATTCTTCGGCCCTATTTAGTAACAAATAAACCAAGCAAAATAAATCAATTCTTGATTACGGGTATCAATTATATATACAAAGATAATATTTAACAAGATTAATTACCTGTCGTAATCATGAGCAACAAGGTGCAAAAATTGTGCGTAATTGCATAGTAAAAGTGGATTGTTAGGCTCATGAGACAAGTTCATTTGATATAGAAGGTCGGTCCTAAGGTAGTCCTCATAGCCATCGGGTTCTACCTCGACTGACACTGGCGAAACAAAGTGCAACATTGTTTCGTAATCAAGGACCTCGTTTTCAATACCTTCTCGTATCTTTGTTGCTTCATCCACCATAGAATTCCACAAATTAATCTCCTCTCGACTCCCTAAAGTTTGGCTACTCTGCGAAAAATCACCAATTTTGGCCTCTTTTATATGTGGGAAATGTTGAATTTGGGAAACAGAATGTACACTGAAATTTGACAAAAGGATCATCACATCAAGCATCAAATCCGGTGTCTTAGAAAATACTTGTTGGAATAGCCACACGAAAGAAGAGTGCATCTCCTTATGCACTTTGGCAATAGCGATATCTAAATCTTCACGACACAAAGCTTCTCTCATTTCTAAAGCATGACTATGAAGTTCAACTATGATGAAAACCATCGAAGCAAAAGCGGATTTAACCGAACAATAAGATGTATTTTTATAATCTATGCAACCCTCCTCACATTGTAATTTCTTCTTTATCATTCTTAGAGACAAGGGAATGTCAAATCTCTTCGCCTTTTGTTCAATAGTAGTCCACATTACGGTTTCTTGATCTGGCCGATGTGGGAACTCTGGCCTTATCCCAAGCATCACAGGCTCCAAGAAATCAATACGTGAGTTCAAGAACGAATCTTGATCCCGAGCTTTGAACGAGCTTTTCTTGGATATTTCACAAGATACACTACAAGATCTCTGAATCTTGTTAAAGGTTTGAGACTTTAAAGGATTTTTAGATACAAAGGGATTGGAATGAAGATTGAAGGCCACCGTTGGTTTCGTTTTTTCATGCTTTTTTGAACAAGATGGTGGCACAGAAGAAGCAAAGCATTCTACACTGGATGTGAGAACTTTAAACCTCATTTTTTGATAATCACAAAGAATGTAAAACAAAAGTTTAACTTTGAGGAATTACAAAATCTAAAGGCTGAGCTTAAAGAGAGGAGTGACTAAAAATAGAGAAAAGAAAGAGTCAGAATCAAAAAACAGGAAACCCGTGTGAAAAAGGTAGTCTTTTCAATCCATGAAGACCAAAAAAAAAAAAAAAAAAAAAAAAAGGAGAAATCTATTTGTTCGATGAATCTGTATCGGATCCTGAAAAGGAAGAGTAGATTCTAGATTTTGCTTCGTTGGTCGCTTTAAACTCAATCAAACCTGTGAAATGGAAATGTGAAAAGAGCCATAAATTTATAATTCTTGATTAATTCAAAACATTAAAAAAAAAAAGATTACTTTTTGTGTACTTCCACTCCACTATCTCTTTTCCCAATTCACAATTCATTCACACACCCTTTAGCATACAAAATGAGGAAAAAAGTACGCAAAACCCATATTTCATATCATCCAAAACAATGCATTAAAGAGATAAAAGTACCTAAATTTTATAATATTTGTTAAAGAATATAGAAATGGGAAGAGGGTTTTAGAAACTCACCAGAGTTTTAACCACTTTATGCAATTGAAGCAATGAAGGGAGTTGGTATAAATTTGTGTGATGAGTGTGGTATTTGTAGAATCTTCCTGAAGAAAAAAATAAAAATAATGGTTAGAAAGAAAGAAAGAAAGAAAGAAAGATAGATAATTGTGAAGATGAGAAGACGATATTTAGTAAGCACCAAAAACAAAAGTTGCACTTTTAGGACCAGTGGGGCTGAGCTGATTAAAAAGTTGCAGAGGAGACCAAAAGGCAAAATCATGCGTTACATCACAAGGTCTGATGACATTACAAGTATTTATTGGCCAAGGAATAAAAATATGAATTTTAATTTTGGGCATAAGTGTCAAAATGCGGGTAATAAAATTTTAAGTTGGGCTCAATTTTGGACAAATCGCCAATTAGGTAGATATGAGATGAACACGGCAACAAGCATGAATCCTGCACCAATTTTGTTTTTTCTCTTTACATGTTGTGAACTTATATTTATAGAATATTGAAGGTTGATCCATTTGATATTCTTCATGTTTTGAGGCTAGTTATGAAAGTTCAAGATAAGTTTGTTTCAATTTATTCATCTTAATGAAACGATAGAGTATGTAGTATAGATATTAGATTTAATTAAAAAAAAAATTCTTACTACTTAACTACAAATAACCATAACAATTATTATAGATATTATTCTACATGAGAGTTTGTACCAAAATTAAACTATAATATCAGATTCCTTATCCTAGGCGCGCGCAAGATCTCACTACCATTTTTTTTCCATTATGCAATTTGTCAATTCACAATTTTTCTCTTTAATAATTCAATGTAAGACTGTAACATAAACGAGTTGTTGGAGTTATTTTCAAAATATGTAAGTGGGTTTTTCTGGAAATTTGTCCCACATTGGAAAAACAAGAAGGATTTTGTCTCTTTATATGTAAAAATTCTTGTATATTTATAAATCTCTTTGGCTTGGCACTTGTACTTGGGAAAATTCTTGCATAAGACTCGATCTTTGTAGACCATACACAAAATCTTGCAAATATGTTTGATGGAAGTACTAATTTTGTTCATGGTCTATGAAAGACCTGGTCTATGCAAGTATCACCTTTGTACTTGTAATTAATAAGTAGAGAACTACCATTTTATGTTTTGTTTTAATTTTGGATTCAAATTAACAATTATTTGGAAAGTTATTACTGTTGTCTTTTCGGAATAGACTCAAATATGTCTATAAAAGACATTGCAATTCTGAAATAATAATATCTTCTTCTATTTTCCAGATTACTTATACTATATTTCATTGTAAAAAAATATTTTAGAAGTTAGATAATTTTATCAAATTTGTGTGTTATGTGAGTACAAAACAAAAATAAACATTGGATTTCATTATATCCTAAAGGCTAAGCGTAAATCCCTATTGTATATCGTGTGATGAGGTCGAAATAAGTCTTAAAAAAAGTGACATTGCAACACGCCTTGAATCCATTACTGCAATCTGTTACTTATTTCCTACCAAATTACTAACACGGTTGAACAACATTATTTTTTTTAGAGTTTGTGTCTATTTTTAATTGAGGCTGAAGTTCTATTTTTCTTTATCGAGAATGATAGATTATGCTTAAATTTAATTTGATTATTAACTTATAGAGTTTAAATCAACTTTACATGGAACTACTTTGTCATGTTTTTATTTATCATCTCGAGTCAATTATCAGTTCAAAAGTTAATTAAGGATCAAATATATTTATTTGCTATATATAATGAATTGACTTAAAATGGATTCTTTTCTTTTATGATTTCTGTCTAATTTAGTTTGATTTTCTGTATGTCTTAATCAATAATTGATTTTATTTTTTTAACACACGTGGTGAAGCACAGGGGTTGGACAATCTGGTACGAGTCCTTTAGCCTTTGGAAACGCGAAATAAAGGACACGTATTGCCTAATCTATTGGATATTCAGCACGACGTGGCCCAAAATTATTCACAAAATTTAATGAATAAATAATTGTATGAAAGTTGGAGTGATATTTTTTTTTTGATAATTCACTTTTTTTTTTTTTTTTTTTTTTGAGGGAATTTTTTGATAATTCAAAATACTTTTTCGAACTCACCCCCTAAGAATTAGAATTTCACAAAATTTAATTAGCAAGTACACCCTGATCAACATTTAATTTAAAAAGATTTTAATGGGCCTTACAATAAAATTCTCGAACTCTTGAGTTCTTCCGCAAAAAAATAGGCCGCAATGGTGCAATGTGCCAAAAAAATAACTTAAGCAGATGTTGTTTTTATGAGTTTTCAGGACTTTGGACATCGACTCAAAAACGCAGATTTGATAGTATTGCAAACATAACTCCCATCTTCTTCGGTCCATTTAAAAACACAGATTGGGCCATTGTGAATAGTTTTAATTTCTAATCATCGGCCTGTTCTACTTATCCCATGTCCATTGATATCTTCTGTGTCACACGTAAGTTATTTTGTGATCCATTTTACTTGCGGCCCAATTCATCATTGTTTGATTTAATATATAGAACAATTCAGATAGTTTTCTTTTTCTTTTTCTTTTTTTGGAAATTTACAAGTTTTTCGGAAAAAAACAACAGAATCACACATAATTTGTTTCTTTATTAAGTTACTAGTCACTACAAAACAGCGGACTCAAGTTCGAATCCCTATTGAAAAATATTCCCATTTTATATACCCGACACGTCTCAAAATGGATTAAACCCTTGGAAAATATAAAAAAAAAAATTCAAATTACTTCAAAAAATAAAGTTTTATTTTAAATTTGACACTAGTCACTTTCAAATCAATGTATCTATCATATACAAGCCAAACACATACCTTTTTAAAAATTATTATCATAATCCTATACCATTTTTGACTTAATTATGTGAATCCTAAGTCCATTTGAGCCAGTTGGTCGTACCTAACAACCCATTAACACCTCTTAATATATTAAATTCATACGAATTTTTAAATGATAGTGTAATTTAACAGTGAATTATTTTAGTTATATTTAGAGCTCAAAATTATGTGTCCAAAGGTTTTACCAAAAAAAAAAGGTTAGTTAAAAAATCTAACACGAATTACGAATCCTTGAATGATGAGCCAAAATTTTACAAATATAAACAAAGTGGCAATTAAAAAAAACATAAAAAATGGGGACTAGTACTAACATCAATTTGTGAATTAATTCCTATACATTAGATTTAAAATTTTAATAAAATTACTAAAAATGTATGTATATAATACATCTCAACAAGATGAGCTCAACTCCACCACAACCTCCCATTATCTGATCATCATTACCGTGTAAGTCACTTCTTGGTAACACCAGGTCGCCTTTCCGGACTATACCTCGCCTTCTCATGGCTCCACCGCACACCCAAAAACGTCTTTGCTGCATCCAAACTTGGAAAATACGTCGGCTCAGTAAAAATTTGAGTCAACAAATCTGCCGACCCCACATCCCCCTTTGCTTCCAAACTCCCCATCACCACCGCCAACAACTGCTTGTAACTGAAATAAAATCTCTTCACCGCCGCCTCCACCGCCTGCATTGCCTGCAGAAGGTGAATCTTAGTAAAATCCTGCTTTTCTCCATACAATTTCATGGCCTCGTCTTGTAACCTCGGACCACCCGTAGGGTCCACCTCCACATCTAGAATCTCCGGCACCTATTAAAGAGAACAAGTAAACGTCAAACGTTGATCATGATTAGATCGAATTCAAGTAATTGCCAATCATTAAATTATATTTTTCCAATTGCTAATACGTATCTAACTAGATGATAAACTTCGAAACTCAATCATCATCTAAATCTAATAGTACCTTGTGTTTCAAATCTTCCGAAAATTTCGTAATTGCAACGAGTTCTCTCGATCTAAAGCAGAAGAGTTCCGATTGAGAACTCGCTTTAATTGCCAGCTGATTTTTTAGTCGCAAAAAATCGTCGGGATCCATCAACAAATGCAAATCCTCTATTTTCGTAAGAACCATCCATACTTTCTCTAAGATCCAACAATAGCTCGACGCCTTCTCGAAGCTTCTAGAATCAATTTCATCCGATATCCTCTCCAGAAGCTTCTTCGCTACGCGCAACCACGACTCCAAAATCTGATGCGTGGTATATAGCGTCTGGTTTTCGCAATTTTTCAACCAAACGTCGTCGGACGGGCACTTCTTCAGTGCGTGCAGCTCAGTCGGCTTGCAGATGAGATCGTAATTTAAGCTCGGCTTGCCACTCAAATTAGGCTCGCCTAAGCCAAGAGTATAAGGACACCCCTGCATCTGGCACTCGATCGAATATTGGATCTTTCTAGAAACTTCCTCAAACTTCTGCCACGTGGCGAGCCGAGGAAGTAAGCTGGCTTCGCTCACTTGGCTCACCACAACGGTGTCGTCTGACATCTTCCACACCTCCGCGGAGCTGTTCTCACGCGCCAACGCACCACCGTACGACGTCAGATCTACGATCGGAATCGAATTTTCCTCTTCTTCCTCGCATAAAAGAGATATGATCTCGATCTGGCTCGTGGCTAGTGACTCGAGCCGCCGTATCCACTCCCTACGATTCGTGTACGGTCTCGGGTCGGATAAAACGGTTGAAATAAACCGGAAGGTGATTTCTAACCCCGTGAAAGCCGGTTTAAAAAATGGTTCGCTTTTCCAGCCGGGAAATTCGTTCGATTCCCAGAGCTTCTGAAGCTCTGGAAGCCGAATATAGTGTTCGTAAGTCGAACAAGCCGAATCGGAAGCCGCTGACAATTCGGCCACGCGGATTTTGGGTGGTGGAATTGAAATTTGGAGCTTATTTGAAAGCCGCGGGGATTTGTTAGGAATATCGGAGGAGATCATTTTATTTTTCCAATCTATATCCACCATTGTTTAATAAGATTAATTTGAAATTCGAATTTGAATAGAACTTTGGGTTTGAGAAGTAATACCGAGAGAGAGACGGCTATTTATAGGATAGGTGTACAGAAGAAAGACGTGTGAATTGTGGGAAGAAAAGAATGAAGAATTTCAATAGGCGCGGCTGGCAGGATTTATCATTATAGTTGGACATTTAAAAATAAAAAATAAAAAATAAAAAATAAAAAATAAAATGTAAAATATTGGAAATCTTATCCATATACGGATATACCTAACGGAGCATGTTCGAATATTTGAAATGACGAAAGTGTCCTTTGCTTGGAAGTTGGACCATGGTCTTTACCATATTTGCGTGTCTCGATATATGTCTGCCTCATCTCAAAAAGAAATATGGATGTATATAGATGAGTTTTGGCCCGGTCTCGCGAATTCAATGTATGTGGATGGGTTTTGACCCGATCTCGTGGGGTTGAGAGATCGAGCGAAAACCCTTTCAAGTGAATTTTTGTCAAACCCATAAAATCATGAAAAACCTATTAAGAAACTCACACTCAAACTTTTCAAATCTATAAAATATTGATTTGACATTTACCACCTACTTTTTTCCCAAAATTTCACTATAAAAAACATTGACTTGACACCTACCATCTACTTTTTCCCCTAAACTCCAACATCCAAACCCAATCCAAGTGAGGTCTCAACTTATTCAAACCACAAAATCTAACAGCCAAAACTAATTCAAATGATGTTTCAAAAGTTTCATCGAAACCATCTAAACCATTTTGTAACTGAGACCCGCGAAACCGAGCCAAAATGCATCCAAATAGACCCTATGGGTGTATGTGGATGGGTTTTGGCTCGGTCTTTCGAGTTACGCGAGATCGAGCCAAAATCCTTCCAAATGAGTTCTCGTCAAACCCATAAAACCATCAAAAACTATTCAAAAACTCATATTCAAACTTTTTAAAACTATAAAACATTAATGACACCTACCACCTCCTTTTCCCCCCAAATTTCACTAAAAAAAACATTGATTTGATACCTACCATTTACTTTTTCCCCTAAACCCCAACATCCAAACCCAATCCAAGTGGGGTTTCAAATTATTCAAACCACAACATTCAACAACCAAAACTCATCCAAATGAGGTCTCAAATGTTTCATCGAAACCACCCAAACCATTTTTTTAAAACCGAGACTCACGAACCGAGCCAAAACCCATTCAAATAGACCCTATGTGTCTTCCCAAAGAGGAAATAAACTACTATGCGTGCTACATTTGGGTTTGGTAATTTATTCATTTTCTTCTCTTATTTGGTAATTTTGGGATAGGATTTGGATATACAATGTTTTTCGTTTATGCAAGGAAAGAAAATTAGTAATTCGGATGTGAATTAATCTTTGGAAATATTAAAATCGTAAAGAAAATCAAGAATTTAAAATATGATCAGACATGAATCATTTCCATTTCATCACATATATATAGATATTTATGTAATAACATCAAAATTTATAAATTTATAATAATGATAAGTCAGTTTATTTAAAAGTTTAGATTTCGGGATACTATAGGTGACCTAGTCTTTTTTTTTCTTCAATTTTTTCACGAAAGATATTTATTAACAGTGCAATATATATTAGCAAAATATGCACATGAAAGAAGAATTTAAGTCTATATTTTGTATTTTGTTAATTGATTCCATATTTATTATGCATCCTAATTTAATATTCTCTTTTATACTTTTGGAAATAATTGTCACAAGCATGCATAAAATTTTCGTTTCGAGTGTATGTTTCGTCAGCTAAATATTGAAAACCTTTCAAGAATTTTCAAAAATATTAGGAAAAATTGTAAAAAAACATTACTAAGTTGAGAAAAATAACAGAGCCCCAAGGCAAACATATGGTTTTGTATGAAAGTAGTTTGGTTGGGTTTGGCTGGGCTAATTCAAACCGAGTCAAACCCCTGTAAGAGTTTGAAATTCAAATCGAATTTTAAAATTTCATCGAGAACTCCCAAGCCATCTTTTTAAACCAAACAGAGACGGAACTCAATCAAACTACTTCCATATTAATTCATAGTTTTAGAATTACACCGTATTTTTTTTTTTCAATTGATTCAAATATAAAAACCTATCATGTTTTCGAATAAAATGATGAAAATTTTCATTAGAGGTTACAATAAACAAATATCGATTAATTTTGAGGTGGTGGAGAAAGATAAAAAAATCTAACACATCTCTTTTATTTTTGAATTTGATTATAGCAATGCCAAAATTTCGTTTTTACATAATTTTATATTTTTTATTTTTTTATTTTTATACATGCAACACCGTCGGTAGGTTTTATAACTATGTTTTATAATTTATAGGTGATTGCAACCCATCCATATCCATACTCGTGATTATTCCATGAAACGGCTCTATCCTAGGATGCTACAAGCTAGTCGTTTTCGTTTGAATTTTATGGGACATTAATTGGGCATTCGGCGCAAATGACGATTTTGCCATTCTATTAGCCCAATCTGTTGTTTTGAAACTGGAGTTTGGAAAATTCTTACCCAGACCGGGTTCGGTCGAACCCAAAGTAACTAAATGGCAAGTGTAATACACTTGCTTCGGGATTGGATGTAACTCCCTGGAGAGTGGCCAATCACAAAGCAAGTGCAATACACTTGCTTGGTGGTTGGATGGGTTTGGTCAAGCCGGGTTTGGTCAAGAATTTTTCCTGGAGTTTATCTGGACCAGACATATTTAAGTTCGGAAATTCCGGCTAAAACCTTTGGTGTTGTTTGGATGGCAAAATTTCATTTTTGGCCCTCTAAAGTGGTTGCGATTCAAAATTGGCCTTTTATTGTGGTACCTGGACAATAATCATCCTTTATTGTGTCATCATTATCAATTTCAGGTTGCCGGGAAATTTTAATTATCGTCGAAAATCATCAATTTATGTTTTAATTGACCGAAAAAATAAAATTTTCTTTGTTATAAATCACCAATTTATGTCTAATTTGACTGAAAAATTTAATTTTAGCCACAAATATCATTTGTCGAGAGACACTTAAAAATTAAGAATTTCATATTATGACTCTACAATTTGCAAGACCAAGCCATGTGATAGGTCAAATATGACATAAATTGATTTTTTTGGCGATAATTAAAAAATTCGATGATAATGACTGAACTTGATGATGTGATGTTGACACAATAAATGATGATTATTGTCGAGGCACAATAAAGGATCAGTTTTAAAATCACAGCCACTTTAGAGGGTCAAAAATGAAATTTTACCTGTTTGGATGAATTATGGCCCGATTTGTTTTGCGCATGTAGAAAATATATTGGTCTGATAGTTTGAAAATTATTTAGAAACTTTTGCAGAATAATTGAAACTTGACTTTCTTATATTTTGGTTTGAATTTTCAGAATGTAACATATTAATTTAATAGTGGGTTGATTTGGATGCTATGAATTAGGGAAGAAATGTAGATTTTAGAAATTAAATTAATTATGTTTTTTTTTAAATAAATTAATTGATACGAGTATTATATTGCGTGAATTGATGTGATTGAAGAATTATTACTCACTTTAATTTGAAACACTTGTTTTCTGTGTTTGGATTGATGAGACACATTCCTAATGATGTTAGTCGAACAAATATTCAAAATGTACAGACCAAAATGGATCCAACCTAATCCTATATTCCCGTCTCTAATACTTCTTCTTGACCCATTTTAACTAAATTTACTTGTTCAAACTTCAATAAACCATTTCGAGCTTGCCTTTTTTAATTGTTTCAAATTGTATGTTATCTTACTCAAATTTCAAATTGTTACAGTTCACAATATATAGGTGCTATTCTTGAAAACATTAAACGAGTTTCTTCTACTGATAGGGTTTTTTAGTCGCACTCACGTGATACGTGAAAGTAATTATGTTGATCACGCCTTAGCTAAAGTTGCGCTTAGTATCTCTTCCCCACTTTTGAAACTAATTTTCTCAGTTTATTGTTGATTTTGTAATTGACGATTTAGATCATGAAGGTTCCCTTAAAAAAATGACAATAATAATAGGTAAGTGTGAAGCGTTTGAACACAACAAAGAAATTGTCTCTAAAATGGAATCATGACCTTCTCCGACAAGGGTAAGGACATATTCACTAATTAAGCGACAAAATGATAAAACAATGCTAGTGTCGCCTCTCTGCATTCACAATGATGTCGGACTATACACAATAATATTACTAGAATTGAATAATACAAAATCTGCATGTTGTCACTGAATAAAAAATGTACTATTGAGAAGTAGAGATAGAGAGCCCGCTAAGGTGCAATTGAACTTATGTCATATGATAAATACCCTAGCAAATATACTCACATATAATTAAGATATATATTTCATTCCAAAAAAATATTACTACACACATTTTCGAGTATTTTCAAATTACTTTCTCCTTTTGCTTTCAAGTTTCGGAACCCATGTCTCACATAAGTATCAAAAGAGTATCATCAGAATCATACACATCACAACATCTAACACAACTTCAATTTTATATAAAAACATGGTTATTTAATTTTAGAAGAATAACCAAAAATTTTGTGGTCCCGATCAAGTACTTACTTGAACAGCACAAAATATATTGACTTTTCAGGGTGAAAGTTAATTCGAAATGGAGAAACAATTTATCTTTGTACCAACAAAACAGTTTCACTAAATACACAAATTTAAATTAAGAAGAATTATCAAAAAAATATTGAAATTAAGATAACTACTTATCTGATTTTTTTTATTACTACATCAAATAAACAAGGACACGAGGGGTATGTAATACTTCTCTTTCGTGGTCAAACATGGGAAGACAAGAAGAGTGGGAAATGTTCCGTTAGTTTGCGATAAGTTCAACACTTTACACCATCAAAGAAACTTCTTTAAAAAATCCAAAATTTAATTCCACAACTTCAGACACATTTCAAAATGCGGCGGCCGAAACATTCTTCCCTCTTTGCTGTTTGACACTAGGACTAAATCAGTAAATTGACCCTCATTTCCGCGTTCACCGCTTTAAATTTCGCCCCAATTTCCCCGCCATGTCACTTATATTTGGGTCCTACTTTGATTCAGCCAGATTAATTAATTCTAGTTGGGAATTTATCATTTATGAATATGGCCGTCAATAAAGTTCTTGTTTCAAATTAAAAAATTTGAGCACATAGAATCTTGTTCAAATTCCATTGGGAAATTGAATCTTTTTGAATTCACTATAATTCATACTATCAAAATTCACATTCATATATTCTATGCAACTGATTTGTTAATGTTACAATTTCACATAATATTCATTACGTTTCTTCAGAATTCATTGAACTTCAACATATAGAAAATCAATGTTCGACACATTTAATCATTTACCTCAAATAATTTAACATATTACTTACTTTAAAACACATGGTATTGTTAATGTATTAAAATTATTTCATATTATTAAATGACATATGCATAAAAATAAGATTAAGAATAAACTATTATCTTCTTAAGCCGATGATAAAATATTATTAATGTTAATATCTTAATAAGATTTTGTTTATTTATTATTAGATGCATATCTTTAACGTATCGGATCGTCAATGAGGTCATAGCCTGTTTGTAAGGCTAAAGCCCCAAAAACAAGAGGTACTCCTGGATTCAACTCCCATTTACGTCAGTTTTTCTCCTAGTTTAATACTAGTGTTTGTTAACCTATAAAAGAAAAATATTAGTGTTTGTTTGATTTTCTTTGTAATTTGACTGTAGTTTAATAGATTTGTGATTCAATGATATTGGTGTAATGGTATTGATGTAATGATTATTCTTAGAGAAAAAAAACACATCGAATCAGTCTAGATACATATTTGCTTTATATATATTGATTACTGATCTTCTCCATCAAATTTCCAATCAAATAAAAATCTTAAGAAACCGGATTAACCAAATTCTAATTAATATCCACCCAATGACATACCTATTTATGATCATGAGATTCATCACCGTATCAGGTGGGCTTACGTAGATCTCATGCAATCAAAGGTCGCTTGGTGATATAGCCAAAGCTGCTGCTAGAAGAATAAGTGTTTGTAAATTGGATAATATCACTTTTTCTTTAAAGAACCCATACATCTTAAGCTGCACTTTATTAATAATAATATACAGATACGATAGTATTTAATTTCTTCACCAAACACAATTTAGGTCCTCAAGATTAATATTTTCTTGTTAAACATACTTGTATTTTTTAAACTTTTGGTTCATCTGGATTGTATCTTAGAATACTTTGTGTCGTGATAGTACTTTCAATTGTAATTTTTTTTATATACCTTTGGTCCATTTGTCCTCAATTTGATAACCAAACTGCAAAAATATGATAATTTTATTAGACTAAAATACAAAACAGAAATTATACATTCCACGGGATCAAAAGTGAAAAAAAAATGAAAGTTTTGGCTATAGGTCTAGGACCAAATTAAAGTACAAACCTTTTTAATAAATTAGAATCGAAATACAAATTTGTATATTAGAAAGTAAGAGTAAATTTTGCTTATTTTGAGCTTAATGGGGATGTGTTTTATCATTTAACCATTTGTGCAACCCAATCCAAGTTATAAAAAGGCAAGTAAACCCTCTTTTTCTAACCAGCTAATAACAACTCACGGGCCCAGCACGTGACTTGCCCATTCCGACACCCTTTCACTCATGGATCGACACGAGGCATGATTGTCACGTGACCAACCACTGGTGCACACCTGGTTGCACACCGTTGGTCTAGCGGTACCTGCCTCATCCAATCAAATCTTCTAGATCTATTCGCTCTTTGGAGTTGGTTGTTCCAAAGGCTTGTTTGGCTTGAACGTCTGGATATTACTAGACAGACAACATGCGTCAGCTTATTTTCAACTTTTTATTTGACTCTGGAAATAAGTCGGCCTTTTTTATTAGATCCGCGTGGAATTAGTCGTTTGCTGTAATACTCCTAATTTAGCAATGCAGGTTCTTTTTTTTTCTTTTTTCTTTTTGTGTGGATAGATATATACGGAGTATAATTAAAAAATTCTTTTGTGAAATTAATCATGTTGTTTGTATAGTTAATTAAGTCACATATTGTGAGCTAATTCATACAATCATACATGGGACAATGACACTAATTATATATTTTATTATATTTATTGTATATCTATTTTATCCTATTTACCTTCTTTTAATTACAAAATGAGTAGTATGATTTCAAAGATAAATTATTTATATATGGATTTCGTTTGTTTCTTCTTTTACTTTTGCATAATACCATCATCACTATATATATTTGTACTACATTTCACTAAATGTATATAAAGAATTTACAAATAAATTACTTAATTATTACGTATATTTAGTAATAATTTTTTTTTTCCATTTAAACTCTTATTACCTTTAATACAAGTTTATATTTCATATAACACGTTTATTATGTAATGTCCATTATAGAAATAAATAAATAAAAATCAATTCATGTCTTTAATTTGTAAAATGAAATTGATAAGTTCAAAGAATATATATATATATATATATAGTTCACATCAGGTTGGCAGCCAAAGCCATGCTGGTTAACATGGAGGTGCCGTCAAATTATCTTTCTTATAATGAATAAAAACAAAATTCAGAATTGGATGAAATTTTATTTAATTAGGATATGATAAGGAAATAGATAATAAAATATTAGCACAAAGTTATGTATCAAGATTTGGTTAAAATGTCATATAATAATAATACTAGGTTCACTTCGAAGCGTGTCAAAAGAGAGGCGGTGTTGGTTTCCTATAGAGCAAACATATCATCTTTAATTTATATCCCCCATTTTGTACACGCCATGTGCTGGTAAATGATAGTTATCCACAATTCTCAAGCTAAAGTCATACATACATATATATGCTCCAGCCGAGATTATTCAATGGGAATTCACACTATTATTGAATATTGACCTCTTCAATAGTAAAACGATCACATATTGAAATTTCACTTAATTACGAAAATGAATAAGAAATCGAATTAAGTCCAACAAGTCTGGTGTAAAACCTACCAATGTCAAATTAAAAGTATTGGTGGAGAAATATAATTTTCTCAATTCGGGTACAAGCTGAGAGCTATATTGATAAGATCGTTGAACATTCTTAATTGTATGGTATATTCCGACACCGAATTAATTTGTGAACAATTCAAATTAACCAGTGATTCAAATAAATTATTGCATTTAATCAGGTGAGATCATGAATAAACTAACAACAATCTATCCATGTGTGTTTGATCTATTGAAATAGATTAATCCTCACATTGTGGCAACCTCACTGGGACAAGTGCACAGTTAAACTAGATGTAAGACTTTTTTTTTTTTGTTATTGGTTAACTGCTGAAAATCAAATCAAACTATTCGATACTCGACTCGAATTCGTTCGATAAAAGCTCGTTTGAGCTCGGTTCATCACACAAATCAAACAAGCTTGAACATCATTTTTCGTTTGATAACTTCTGAAGCTCGGCTCGAGCTCGACTTGATAAGCTTAAAATTGACAAAACATATTGTAAAAATATCTAGCAACTCGATCCTCGGCTCGAGCTCTTTCGATAAAAGCTCGTTTGAGTTTGGTTCGTTAAGAAATCAAATCAAGCTCAAACACAATATTTCAAGCTTGATAAAATTCAAAACAAACTTGAACAATGTTCCGTTCGATACTACTCGACTCATGTACACCTCTATTAACTAACAACAATCTACATAACAGTTATGGAATGTTCCAATTATACCGGTAAATATGAAAATGTCCCACGATTATATAGGAAAAATTTCTAATTAGACTAGATCTATGAGATATCTCCTAGACCTTGTGATTGAAAATACATCACATCATTAATTGTGATGGTGTGATATGTTTTCAACCACAAAGTCTAGGAAAATCTTCTAGACCTGATGTCCTGGTCTAGTCAAGAATGTCCTGATTATATATATACCCTTAGGTACTACCGAAACTGAATATTCAATCTATAACTTTATGGTTTTAGAATAATCCATTCTTTTTTCAAATGTACCGTTTTAGAACTTTACCAACATTTCCTAATTATTGAGCAACGACTTTGTGCGAAAGTAGATAATTAATTGTAAGAGTTTAACTATATTATTCATTTGTACGCCTATGTATTTCGAGCCGACAATGATATCCTCGTCCTAGATTTGTTCGGTCATCCAACTAAACTTTTGGATTCATAGATGGTCTTCTTATTAGATTCATAATTTAAACAATCATAGCTGTCCATGTAAGTAATTTTTGTATTGTTTATGATAAAGGTTCTTGCACACTAAATTCTAACTCTAACCTTCTTTGATGAGTTTTTCCAACTCTTAGTCGGATTCGCGTTTTATTTTGATATTCCAATGATATTTAGATTTTAAAATTGATCTTTTAGTAAATGTTGGGCATGGGAACCTCTGACAAGATTAGAACATTGATACACCATATTTTGTAGACCAAATATTTACACTACACCAATCAATGTTGATAGTTAGATTCATATATTGTACACAAATTTATTCAAATTTTCTCAAGATACAAACAATTTAGTTTTGGAGTTGCTTATATTGACCGTTAGTTTGTTCGTGAGACTGAGTCTATCCAAATCCCAAATATATTAGTAGCTTTAAATTTCATTATATAATTTATTTTTAATTCAAGAAAGTAGCAAAAACTGAAACATAAAGCTATATTTGTGGTCATTCTCCACAAAAAAAAAAAAGAAAAAAAGCAGCTATAGTTGTGGTCGGTCTTTTACCAATCATATATATCATGTAAGCTATCTCTCCTGTCACGCAATTTTGGATGCCTAAGTTCTTTGGTGGGGTCCCCTAAATATAATTCTAGATTTTTGGAGATTTGATAGCATTGGTATAAATCAACTAATCACTTTAATTGGGCAGTGCTTATCAGTTATATCTCCTTTGTTAGTGGTGAAGCATGCAACAAGTGCCACTTTCACGGCTACTAATTTCATTTTTCCTTGGTTTCTCGAAAAAATAAAAAAATAAAGAAAATTTTTCCCGTAATCGGCGTCGCTCTGACGTACACATCAATCCTAAATTGGAGTAATTTGTTTCATATGTGATTGAAAATTTTCACATGTTTTCATCAAAAAAATAAAAATGATTTTATAATTTTTAAGACAATTGACAAAAAGATTATGGATAAATTTCTAATTCAACAAGTTTCTTTTATTTTTAACATTGTTCTGGATGTTCCCAAAAAATATATTTTCAAAAAATATCAATAAAATTTCTGGTAATATTTAATTGGCTGCAACAAAATTTTTTTTTTTGATACAATTGAACCATATTGTTATTTTGTGTTTGACAACAATTGTTTCTAGATGATAGTTCTAGAAGTAGAGTCAGCAATCAATACGACGCATGGGTCATAGAAATTTTGTTTTTTATCCAATTTAGAAGAGATATTTCATACAATATCTATTATTTTGAAAACACACAATAGAATTAGATTTTAGAGAAAATTCTTAATTAGACAATGTCTAATGACTTTTTTCACCATCTGACCCATCATTAATCTACCTAAACCAGGTCCAAAACAAAAATTGTCAAAAATTGTTACAATAGCAGGCGAATACTCCATACTTTAGCCCAAGGAATAGGATATAGACTCTTATTATATACTTTTCCATCAATACAATACCCAAATTTAAATGACCCTTAGGTCTTATCTCTCCAAACGGAAAAATAAAATAAAATTAATATAGAGTGAAGGCATGGCAATATGGCAAGATTGGATAAACCCAATCACCCCATGTGGCTATAAATAGTAATGCACGTGCTAATGCATGGCCTTTGCAACATTTTTCATTGCTCTACCTTGTACATTTATATGTATCGTTTACTTCAAAGAAATACTATATTACGTTTTTTACTTTTTCGAAGTCAATTAGTTTCTAAAGTATAGGGAAATTTCATTTATTTTGAGATTAGTTAATGCGTTAGTAAACTTTAAACTAGAAAAGTTGTTATAAGTTTTGCATATTCTATATAGAACAAATTTCATGTAAAAGAATTTGTTATCAAACAATAATTTAAAAAATATTGATAATTTAGTATTTTCATACGCCTTTTTCAGTTTTGTGGTTGAATTTGTCCTAGCCATGTTTAATTTTATGTTCAAATTATTTTAGTTTTGGATCAAAACTCAATAAAAATTTGAGGTTAGATCATAATCCAATAAAGTTTCTTTTTCAGCTTAGTTCACATACTTATGATAAGAAATATATTGATTGACATCCATACCAAGTAATTTATAAAAAAAAAAATCCATACCAAGTATAATTAATTTCATGTTAACCATTTATGTTGAATATATTATATTTAATGACATGTCTGTTTTATCAGATTTGGATAAAAAGTTATGACCCATTGACAACCTTTTTATATCTTGGTCCCTATATTCTTTTCATCTTTTGTAGTTCAAATTTCTGAGCCCACTAGCCCACACAAGACAAACTGGGCCAATAAGAGTATACCATTTACAACCCATGAAGATTTTCTTTATCTGCTCCCCAAATTATCCGCTCTAATTTTTTTGTTCTTTTAAAGTAAAAAAAATATAAATACATCATTACATTATTGTGACTCTATACACAAATCTATTCGACTACAATCATAGTACATGAAAAGGTCAACTACTAAGGCTGTTTTTACAAACTAAGTTGAAGTCAGAGATTTTGATATATTTTTAGTATAATCAGAAACACTTTAAGATAAGATCATGAACTTAAAACAATATATTTTAAGATAAGTTGACGTTGGAGTTATTTTTGTAAACATTAACCATTGCTTTCGAAGTAAGAAAAACTCATAATTTATTTGTAAAAGAGTTTGCAAACATAGTCTAAGACTATCAACAAAGTTAAATACATATAAAATCGCCCTCATAACATAAGCAAAAATGAACTAGGCAAAGAATGCATTGAATTTATTTATTCAGGGCTTTGAACGCCTATGTTCAGGTCTGATACGTATGTGATTCGCTCATTTTTTTTCTAAATCACAATAATGATCACCAATATCACTTTTCTCCAATTTAATATCACATTTTCCTTTAACTTAAGTTATCCGAACACCCCTGATAATACAATATTAAGGTTCCACGAAAAAAGATAAACACTCTGACAAGATTAATATCTAGCCTAAATAAGTTCTTTTGATTGTCCTTCACCTTGTGCAGACTATTTGACCAATTACACTCCGGATCACTGGGGGCGAAGGCCATCTTCATTGAGGTGGGGGAGGGGGAATCCATGGGAGAGGGAGAGAGAAAATAGGTTTTAGTGGGGGGGGGGGGGGGGGGGGGGGGGGGGGGGGAGGGGAGGGGAGGTGTGGGTGGGCGGTGGGTGAACCACCACCCACCGCCCCCACACACTTCATTTTGGGGCCTTTCTTTTTTTTTTGTTTTTTGATTTTTGTTTTCTTTATTTATTTTATGTTAATTAAGTTATAAAAATTAATCTTAACATTACTTTAATTTTATTACTTGTATAATTTATACTTTTATAACTTGTAATATTGTAGTTTTATATATAATGTTTATTAATTGTTATTATTATTTAGCTCTATTATTATTAATTTTATTGAGAGTGGAAAAATATGAGAATTAGAATTTTGTGGAATAAATGGTAATAAACTTAACATTAATTTAATTTTATTACTTGTAATATTGTAACTTTTATGTCATAAACTTAACGTTAATTTATTTTATTGTTTGAAATTTAATCACATTGTAATAAAAATGACTTATGGATATTAAATACGGCTAGTGAATTAAAAATAATTATATGTTACATGATTTAAATACGATAAACTAAATTAGCAACGACATAAGTGAAAAAAACTTCGGACTCATTTATTTGGAGGTTCATATGGAGGCTCGTTCAATCAAGGCAATGGTGGCGACCATAGCAGCGACAACGACAGTGACAACAATGACGGCAATAATGGTGGCAACGACGATGAATTTCCATATATATGGATTATTAATTATTGCAATGTTATTGTATTGTTATTATTAAATATTTTTTTATTATTAATGTCAATGCTAAATTAATTATTATTAATGCCATTGTTAAATTACTTATTATTAATGCCAATATTTAATTTACTATTGACTTAATAATTATTATTATTATTATTATCATGAAACCAATTATGAGAAATATAAAAAGAGTGGGAAGATTAAGTGAGAGTGAGAAAGTATGAGAATTGGAATTAAATAGAATGGGAAGATTGAATCACTGAAGATGACTATAAAAAGAGGAGTCTGAAGGAAAAGGAGAGTCTAAGGGAAATGAGAGTCATATTCACTGGAGATGGCCGAAGATGCAACTATTTGAATATAGTGAAATCTCCTTTCTCCAATAAGCAAATAGTTTCACTTTTTTACTTTCAAATGTTTGGTAAGAAGAATGAAAAACCAAAAAGTATGATATTAACTGCTGAATATGGTTTAAACAAAAGTACTACATAAACCTAACAACAAGAAACCAAACTACAGAGTTCATAAAAAGAAAGCCGTAAATTGCTACTAGTAAACTTAATCGAAAAGACTGAAGCCCATGTCATCATCAGATTCTTCGGCAGGTTCATCCTTCTTCTCCTCCTCAGCCGCAGCTGCAGTAGCAGGAGCACCACCTGAGCCACCGGCTGCAACAGGAGCAGCAGCAACAGCAAACTTGCTTGGGTCCTGTATAATTTACACACCAAGTCAAGAAATTAGACAAAAGAAATGTCAAAATCTACAATAAGGAAAGATAGCAAGCAACACATACCGCAAGATACTCCTTGACTTTATCAGCAAGAGGGAAGGAGTAATCAGTTTCAACAGCAACGGCTAGGAGATTCTTGTATGCATTAATGAACATGTGTGGTGCAGCTGCAACGGTTGGGTATGAGATGGCGAGTGCCAAGGAGGTAACCATTGAAACACCCAAGGCAAACTTTTCAACGAGGTCATCTTCAGTCATATCAAGCACCTCAGGGTTGAAGACAGTACCATTGTCATAAACGGAGACAACAACCAGACCATAAGAAAAGGGCCTAATACCAAGCTTTGCAAGAAGTGCAGCTTCAGAGGAACCCACTTTGTCACCCTTCTTGATAAGCTCCACAGGGGTGATAATTTCAACAGTACCCTTGTTAATCTTGGTTGGGATGTTTAGAACCTGAAAGGAGTCATTGTCAGATACTATTATCTTAAATAAAAAAGGGAAACTTCATAAGGTAAATAGTTCATCTCTAAAGACCTGGAAAAAGGAAGTTTGTGATGGATCGAGACCAGTATTGCCAGGTGGGACAATGACATCTATTGGAGCCACCAAACCAACACGAGCAGGTGCTCCAACCTGTTAAAGAAGACAAATGTTGGAATAAAGCTATCAGCAACAGAGTTACGCAAGAAAAACGAGAGCACAATTTTCATTTCATGTAGAAAACTTGGCAAATGAAGTCTGCACATGCACCTTTAATGCTTTGCAACAAAGCAATTATTTTTATCAACATAAATTTGCCAAATAATACAGTACTAGAATCCTCTTTAATAGAAGCACAACCCTACAGTTGGACGAAAAAGTTGATGGTTAAACACTTAAGGTTCATTTGGAGTCCAACTGCTAACATTATCACAAAAGTGCTATGTGAATTAGTTATGATGTGGTCTCATGGAGTAAATGGCCCAGGAGCAACCTAGTATAGTGCAAGAGATAGAGTGAGGACATGCATAGTTAGTTTAACTTAATTTTCATACTAATCTTCAACAGATAGTTAGAACTCCAAATTTCAAACTAACTTTCAACATCAATTAGGAATACCCCCTAAACTTCCTCTCCATAATCACTAAACATGACTAAAAACCAAGTTACTTGAGATTCAACCTAAGTTCAATATTAACAGCTTGTATGATTTAAATTTGTACAAAACAAGTCAAGATTGAACATTTGTTATTTAATACTCGGACAACCTTAAATTATGTTTATGTTTAATTACTCCTACAAGATTGGAAAACAATCACCAATACACGTCTATCAAAAAGCATGTATCAGAAACCTAGCTTAGCTAATGAACTAGCATAAAACAAATATAAGGAAAAAAGAACAAATAAGTAACAAACTCACCTTGTACTTGGCAACCTCCTCACTAACTTCCTTCAAGTCACCCTTGGTGAAGATTAATCCAACATTACCCTGTTAAAAAAAAGTAAAAAGGAGCGAAATAGTCAAACTTCCCTATTTCACGTCTATCTAAATAAATAACCAGCATGTAATTCTCATTAAATAAGTGTGATTTAATGACTTCACCACTTTCACTTCTAAACGGCGACAATATCAACAACTAATGATCATTTTCCCATAATTTTCTCAAAAAGGTAAAGTCAACAACATATTAATGACTAAATAAACAAATTTAGTTATACTTAAAACAGAGACTTACAACAAGCAGAGGAATGAGGTTGAGAATAGCTTTGTTTCCAGTCTTCTCAGCGTGTATCCTCACACTCCTCTTCATCATAGTATTTTTACCCATGAGCACTACAGAATCACCTCTCAAACCTCTCCTAATGTTCTGCAGCTGAGTCGAACCAACATTGTCCGCCGCCGCAACCAAAACCTGCGTGTACTCATCTAGCAATTGGCAAAGCTTCTGATCGTAAACGACCTTCTTCTCGGCTTTCGAAACTTTCGGTGCCATTTCTGCTTTCGACTACTACAAAACCAAAGATTATGTATCTGTATCTATGATATGCAAACAAAATCCTATAAATGAAAGGAAGAGATAGGGGCAAAATGAGGGCCAAGACGCAGCGACGGTGGCGGCTATGTCAAGGCGGACAGCTGAAACGCCGTCACTTTAACCTCTTCGATTCAGATTTGGGATTTTCTGTGGAAGCGGAGGAGGCAGAACCCTAATTGCTGGTGGTGGGATATTTTATATGTAAAATCGTGTGACCTAGATTTTACGGATGGATTGAGATTTTGTGACTGCATCCAACGGCTGTAAATTTGTTTCAGAAAAAAGGCTTCCTGTCCAATAGGCAGTAGCTCGGGTTACATAATCGGGCTTGGGTTGAGACTATGGCCCAATTTGCTTCTATAATTCTATTAGTTCATTTTTAAATTTTCAAACTCGTAGTAAAACATACTCCTTTTTTAATCTAATTGAGCAAAAGACAAAAACACCCCTATGCTTTGTCTAATTCTAAAAAACTCTACTGTGTTTGATTTTAAATACCACACTCAACCCAAGTAGTATATACTTATAATTTTATTTTTGAATTTTGGTGGAATGACAAGATTACCCCAATGTGTTTGTTTTTTTTTAAATTTATTTATTCCTTTTGAAAAATTAAGTATATACTACTTGGGTCGAGTATGGTATTTAAAATCAAACACAGAGGGGGTTTTGGGGATTTAAATGACAAATGGGGGTTTTTTGGGAGACAGGCAAAGCATAGGGGGTGTTTTTGTCTTTCGATGTTAGGGGTAAAATTGTCATATCAAAAACAAAATGTGAACAAATACTTGCAATTTTGGCATTTGAAACACACTCTCTTTTTTGGGGGTGTATTTGACACTTATTTGAGATCACAGGAGGGTTTTTGAGAGTTAAAATAACACATGAGGGTTTTGAGAGTTAGACAAAGCATAGAGGATGTTTTTGTCTTTTGCTCACTCTATAAATTGAGATATAAAGAAATTCTGTTTAATACAATTCAGCTTGGGACTCAAATTGTTTAATTTATACAATCTTTTGAGTGAAATTTCTTATGAATGATAATCGAATTATACAGAATTGTAAGTATTTTTATTCTAAACTCGTCAGTCGTCACATTTGTTTTGATAATGACCTCACACATGAGATCTGATTTTTTTTTGCAATTTGCTATTGAGTTTGAGTTAACTTTATGACCCAATACCCGAAAATTGCAAGTAAAATGTTCTCTATCAACAATAGAAAAAGAAATTGCAAGTAAAAAGGAAAAACCAAAAAACACAACTCGAAACCCAGGTACCAGAAACCGACAACGATTTTTAAGTTTTAAGTTTTAACCAAAGAATTTGACGCGCGCATTTTAATACGTAAGTAAATCCTACTTACGTTCAGTGAAGTAGCGAAATTCCGCACACCTTGATCTACATGGCGGCTGTCGGTACGTTGTCGTTTCGAGATCGAACGTCGGAATTCGTTTCTTTATCCAACACCCTGAGGAGGATCGGAGGTAATACATTTACTCTGCCGCAATCGCAATCAATCAACGATCCGAATTCAGCGACTCTAGATCGGTCCGAATTCAACAAGAATGCTTCGAGAATCGGTCTTCGAATCCACCAAACCTCGCAGAAAATCGATCGTTTATCCAACTGTAAGCTGCCTCTTTTTCACATTTGTTGCTTTTAATTGATGGAAATTTAGTTGATCAATCGTGCACCAGATCTTCGGAATGGCTGTACTTGTTTATATGAATTCAAAGGTGTCTTTTAATCGGAATTTGATGATATAGAAAATAATATGGGCTAATTCTGCTTTATTGAAGTATTAAACTTGTAGTTTAGAATATTTGTGTACTTGTTTTTATTGCGATTGGTTGATTGCCGGAAATTGAATACTTATTTGTATAGATCAATAAACTATCTATGTGGCTACGATCAAACTCTTTTGAATTGAAACACGCAAACATGCACAATATCATAATTTCAGTTATAATTCTAGATTGTATTTAAGCTGTTTGAAATATGAACTAATGTATACTGGCAATAAGAGGGAAATGTTTTGGCTCGACCAGGTCTGGCGCTAGCATATTATATATTTCATAATTCACAACATATATCCAACAATGTTCATCAGATAGTCACATAGTGATGGTTAAGATTAGATGATTTGGTAACCTGTGGCCGACATGGTATACCAAAAAAATGTAGACCTATTCTACTCTAGAATTTCCCATTTAGAAACCTAGTCAGTGTTACGGCACTCTTTGCTCACCTAGTTTTCCTTTAGCTCCAATGTCATATTATAAGGGGCTCTGAGAAGTGTGGTTTACTTGTTTCTTTTGGTATCATCGGTACTAATAGTGGCAATAAGACCGGGCAGAGATGGATTGGGGCGTAGAAATCTTGCTTTCTAAACTGGTTAAAAATGGGTAGTGTTGGTCTGCGTTGCCCCGCTGTCCTCTCTTTCAAGGTTTATTTGGATATGTATTTTATTTGATTAAGCATATAGAAGCATGCACTTTGACTTTATCAAAACACGGTTTTCAATATTCATCATAAAATTCATTTAAATTTAATGGTCTAACTTGTATATAAGTAATAAAAATTAATCATTTCATGTTTTTTGGCATGTCATTTAAGATATAGATTCGTTAAGGACTAGTGTGTGATTAGAATTTACATATTAAGAAAAAGATGATGTTGTCGGTTCATAACTAGGTCAGGTAGGTTGGGTAGGTGGGATTCAGTTGAGAAAAGTGCAGTAATATCCCTGTTGGAACTATCCTTTGAAATTTAAGCTAACTTACTTCGATTGTATGCTTTTATTTACTTGACCTCAGACCACTTTTGCCCATACTAATGTGGATTCAACACAAACTCAATCCATCCAAACAAAAACCAAAAATACAAGGTTGGATTGGGTCGGGTGGACATGGCCAACCCGTGGTTCCAGAACCATACTGCTGTCTAATTGGTGCATAATCGTATTAGCTTCACACTTGCATGTGATATTTTGCAGGATATGTTTCTATTGTGCAATATACTTGGGACCCTTTGACCTTGAATGCGAATACAGATATTTGATTTCAAGCTTTGGGTTTCTTGATTATCAGTTGCCTATCCCTAAGAAGATTTATCAGATACTCAGAGACTGGCATGATGTAGTGATAAAAAAACTCAATTATTATGATAAAAAGAATTCATAATGCTGACCTCAGATTTTCCATAATTCTCGTGGATATGCAGTGACTAAAAGGTCATCAATTTTTGATGACCGGAGCAAGGAAAATGAAGAACTAAGTACACTGATTAAAAATGATATCACGTCGCTCAATATGGCTATCTCCGATTTGCAAACCCTCCAAAACCTGGAAATTGTCGAGAGAAATTATTCAGGGGATAGAGTTGTTCATTTGACTGCTGTTTGTGATGATTTAAAGAGCAGACTCATGAATGTAACAAAGCAATTCCAGGATGTGTTGACCGCTAGGACGAAGGTACTTTTCACATAGCGACCATTCTTATTTATTTTCAATGTCAGAGGCAATAATAGCAGTTTGGTCCTCATTACTTAACTTTTCACAGAACATCAAGGCTCACGAGAATAGGAAACAATTATTTTCTACAGCTATCTCAAGAGAGCACCCTTTAAAGAAGCCCCCTAATTCTGTGACAGAACCACCCCCTTGGTCAACCTCATCTGATACATCAGGAGGGAATCTTCAATCTGGGTAAGTTTCACTGAGCGGTCGAATTTAAAAGCCTGTATACTTGTCATCATAACTAAATTGTGATGAAGATATTTGTAATCTTGCACAGAATATTTCCAGAATCTGTCTTGTTATATTTGGATAGTAAGTTAGGAAATTGGTAATGGCATGCTTAAATTGATAAGGGTGTATCTTTTTTGCCTTCATTTACTTGCCATTTAATGATGTTACTGAATTTGGACTTGGCAGCATCGTTTTGGGATTCAAATAGTTTTAACCTTGTAATTTGCAAGCATAAGTGTATAAAAAGTGTTTCTTCAGGTTTTGGATTTCTATTTCTATACATCAAGTTAGATAATATGTGAACTTTATCTATGAAAGAAAATATAGGAGCAACTTGTGTCTGCTTTCTGCTAGACGTACGGAGCAACATATATAATTGGTGTTGCTAACTCGTTTCAAAATAGTTGGCTAATCAACTTTAAAAACAAAATCGCAAGGATGTTAATAAAAAAGGGTCACAGAAAAAGTTATAATGATAAAAGGGTATAGCTATGGTAGGAAATATTACATCAGTACCTCTGGTTAAATTGAAAGATTGATGCACAAAAGCTTTAGAAAGTTTTCACCAAGCTGCTCCATACGCATATCAACTTGTTTTTCTTTTGTAGTGTTTTCACTATTCAAGTATATTAATAAACTTAAGGTACTTAATATTTTACATTCATGATGTATTGTTTCCAATACTCCTATAATATCTGGTCAGTCTGACCTTCACCCCCTCTAACAATTAAAATTAGATTAGCAATTGTGCTTGAAATGTGTTAGTAACCACATCTGGGGTAGTATTTTAGTATGTTTTTTCATATGAGAGAGAGCAAGCTATTTGCATATTTAATGCGAAAGCAATTTATATCTTGGATGTTTTGTTGATATGCCTCGTAGTTTATTTTAAAAAATATGGTGAGACAGCATGTAAAATGCGTTAGATTACTACTGTGAATCATGACCATTTAATTGCAAAACTTGCTGCACATTGGTTTCATTAATACATTTTGTCTCTGAGCTTTTCCTCTTCTACTCTCATATCAGATCTTCAGGAAATGGGGTTCCAGCTGGCAACCAACTGAGGTATGTGCTCATTCAAATATAATTCAAAGCTTGTTATATGTGATTCTGCGAGTAGTTTATGCTGTCTAGGTAAAAGTATTCTCTGGTTCAATGTGCCAAACTCTTTGTGGCTACACCTTGTATGCTGTTTTTCTTTTTCTCCATACTTCAATAGAGAAGGAGAAAAGAAGAAAGAACTTCGTCATCATTATCATCCCTGCTGTATGACCCTAGAATGACGAACAGGGGTGAACATTGGTCTACTCTTTGAGTCTGTTCGAAGATAATTAATGGTCCTTGCACGAGGTTATTTTTATGTTTTAGTTAATATAAACTTCTTGAACATGAGATCTATTTCATGACTCATTTGGTGAACTAGTAATTTATGAACAGCATCTTATCTTCTCATCACTATATCCTAACAAAAACTGTATATACATGTCCTGTATTTTGATTTTTACAGTTTGAAATTACAATCTCAAATGTTCGTTCTCTTGATTTACACTACATATATCTAATCATTTTTCTCATCCAATATTTTGGTCTCCGTCCCATGAGTACTAAAATACGGTAGAGTCTTGAAATTATAATTTCTTTTCTGGTTTTAGATTTATAAAATATTGGTAGAGTATTTCAATACAATCTGAACGAATTAGCAACTTGAGCCAGTGTATGAATACTGCTTTTATATGAGAAAGAAAGCTGGAAATCAGTTAACTTGAGCTCAATAGGGGAACTGGCATGGCACGACTCGCTGTTGTTATTTAACATCAAACTCGGAGTTTTGTACTGGAATTTGAGCCTGTTAGCAAAAAAGCCAAATATGAACAACTACTTTTATATGGAAAAAACATGCACAAAAGTTGTATATCTTGAGCTCTACTCCTTTAGTTTATCTCAAATATATTAATTCAGTTCAATCATGCTTGTGAACATTTGAAGTTTGAGTCATGTGTTTATTCCTAAAGAAAGAAAGAAACTTTGGAATTGTTTTGCATGCTAACTATTTCTGTTGTTGCATCTATCTTTGAACATCTTGTTTCATCAAACTCCAAGTGCAAATTAAGTCACAGAAAATAATAGTTTTTTTTATATAAATAAGTGAATTGGTCCTGATTAAACATACTGTTTAACAGAGAGCATATATGAATGCTCCTCGGATTAATGCTCGTTGCTGAGTTTGGTCAAAAGTTGTTCTTTTATGTATATTTTGTACTTCTATGTATGTAGTATAATTTCTTCATTGTCCTGACTTTGCTGTTCTATATGTATATAGACGAAGAATGGCCACAGATATGAATCCGTCCTCTCAATTTGAAGTGTCCATGTTGCAGCAGGTGGTTCCACGGCAAGAAGGCATCTCTCAAAGCAGAGCAGCTGCTCTTCAAAATGTGGAATCCACAATCTCAGAACTCGGTTGAATATTCACTCATCTGGCTACAATGGTTGCAGAGCAAGGGGAGCTGGCTATCAGGTAATGTTACGCCTTTTTCCATGTATGACTTAGATAATGATTTTGCCTGTTTCTTTTCCTTTTGTGTTCTGGTCTTTTTTGACCCGATTCAAATGAGCAGGATTGACGACAACATGGAGGAGTCACTGTCAAATGTTGAAGGTGCTCGAAGTGCTCTACTTAAATACTTCAACAAAATGTCGTCAAACAGGTGGCTAATGATCAAAATGTTTCTTATTCTAATCTTATTTCTAGCTGTATTCATATTCTTTGTTCTTTGATTTTATGGGTGTGGACAATTACATTACATCTATCAAATGTGAGGTTTTCTTCTATGCCTCATCTATATATAGTTGACATTTACAAATTTACAAAGCGTCCAGGCGAAGACTTTTAGTGTTGGTCTTGTATATGCCCTCAAAATTCTCCTCCTCTTATTCCTTCGATGCATGTAGTGCAATTTGTGGTTTAAATTCCTTGATCGTAGAAAATCTATGCTGTGTGATATCGATCATCTATAATAAGACGAAAATACCCCTAGCATATCAGTTATTCCCACCTCCGGTATAGCGAACACTTCATTTCTTTTCTTCATTAAAAAATAAAATAAAATTTCTTTTATCTATATTCTATTTTTACATATAAAAGTACGGGTTTGCCAAGAAAATTTCTTCCCTTTTTTGTGATGACTAATATACTCCTACTTAAATGATAAATAAAATAATTGAATAATCATATACTTTTACATGTCTACTTTAATATAAACATTGTTGTATGGGAGTTTGAACCTATCACCTGCGTCGAGTTAAAAACAGTTGGAATCTTGGACTCTAGGCCCGAATAATAAATGGGTTATATGGTTCAGATTTTCCTTTTCTTTGTGGGGTTATGGTTTTGGTACTATGAACTAACCCATTTGAATTTGGCCGTAAATGTGTTTGTTGAGTCTTTTCAAAATTTATGTTTATCAATATATATCTATTCTATATTATATTATAATATTATATTTATATACGGGTTTCACAAGAGAATTTCTTTCTTTTTTTGTGATGACTAATATACCCCTAATTAAATGATAAATAAAATAATTGAATAATCATATACTTTTACATGAAAAAGAAGTCTACTTTAATATAAACACTGTTGTATCAAAATAATAGTAAATACAATAAAAAAAAATTGGACAATATAATAAAATTGAGGAAAGTTGTAACAACATGTCAAATTGTTTAAAAAATGGATTAAGCATGTCATTAAAAATGGATTAACTCAGTAAAAGACATATATAACATGTAAAACTGGTGAAATCGATAAATAAAAATGGGGTTAAACATGTGAAAATGGTTTAGATGGAAATATCAAGATCAAGAAAGAAAAAAATTAATGTTGTCCATTGGTAAAATCAATGGAAAAATGAGTTATATTGAAAGAAAAACAAGTTGAAGCAAAACAAAAAAAAAATGATGTCATTGATAAAACAATAAGGTTAACCGACAAAAAATGGGTAATACCGGTAAAAAAATTGAATGACATCGGCTAAACAATTGTTAAAACCGGCCAAAACAGGTAAATTTCGATTAAAAATATATGATAAAAATGGTAAAATTCATGAAAAAATAGGTTAAATAGAAAGAAAAGCGAGCTAAAGCAAAAAAAATGATGCCATTGATAAAAAAAAACAAGATTAACCGACAAAATAATAGGTAAAATCGATAAAAAAGAATGAATGACATCGGCTAAACACGGGATAACAAAAAAAGAAACAAATCGATAAAAGAACAAGAACAAAAAAATGAGTTAATTGGCAAAAAAAAAAGGTAAAATATGTGAGAAAATAGGTTAAATAAGCAAAATAATAAGTCAAATCAGACTAAAATTTAGTTAAACAAAAGAGAATGAGTGAATTGATTAACAAATGTGAAAATCGACTAAAATTGGGTTAAACTAGAGAGAATTGATGGATTGATTAACAAATGGGATAAACCACACAAAAAAGGGTGAAATCTATGAAAAACGAGCTAAAATAACAAAAAAGAAATGATTAACTCAGTGTAAAAGCAGTTAAAATCGATATTTCTTTTGAAAGTTCTTAAGAAATTATCACTTATTAAATAACCTAAAAATAAAAGGTCACCTTCGGGCTATATGAATTTTAAAAAAAATACTATTTACTTAACTTAAAAACTTATAATTGGCTTAAGCCAAAACGATTAAAAAGGGGGGGGGGGGGGGGGGGTGGGGTTAAACGTGAAAACTAGTTTAGATGGAAAAGAAATTGTTTAGATGGAAATATCAAGGTCAAGGAAGAAAATATTTGATATTGTTCATTCTTTCACATGGTTGTTTTAGAATAATAATTATGTAGACATGTAGTTTTAGATTAGAAATACTTAGTAATTATAGTTCATTTTTTATTTTAAAGTTTTGGTTTTTGGTATTTATGATAACAACTTTAAATTATTGATAACAATATAGAAATAATTAAATTGATTAGTCAAAAAATAATGTGGTATGTCATTAAGATCATAATATGATGAAAAATAATTATATGATTCAACTAACATAAAAAAATAGTTAATCACGTGCAACGCACGTGTACCTTTCTAGTAGCTAATAAAAGTATGAAAGTATAAAACTCACACGCTTTCCTTTTAAATGAAAACAAATCAACGAGCAAAAAATAATCCCAAATCACAGCAAGAAATTAAAGAAATGCATTCTGAGGTATCAAATCAATGCCATTATACACTAAATTCGAAAATCATGATCACAAACAACTCTTTCTAAGTGTTAAAGATTACATTACATTCGAACACTGCCAATATTCTCACAAATCAAAACAAGCAAAAGACATTATTCAACTTAAAGTGATACAAACCTTTTCTAAAGAAGATAAAAGCTCATTGTTTACAGATGTGATGAAAGTGATTGATGTCTCTTTGTAATCAATTGATCAATAAACACACAAAAAGATATAGGCATTGAATGCCCAAGTTAATTTTTTTAATGAAAATGTGTTTTACTTTTTTTACTACAGGATTAATTGTTACCCCTAGCTACATACTTCAGTATATATATATATATATATAGATTCATTTTCTTTCTGTTTGAAATGCAATTCCATCAACCTATGCTTGATGATTCATGTTTCGCAATCTCATCCTCTCTTTCCGCAATTATATCTACTGTGACTGTTTATTTCACTCTTTTTGCAATTTTTAGTGTTTTGCAATTATATATTGTTGGAAAAAATTAAGTTAATGGACTGTTTTGACCACATTTTAAGTGGGACCCACTTTGAGAAAAGTGTCGGGTCTTTGCGGATTTATAATCTACTACTTGAGTAGATTAAAACGGTATAAAGTATGTCAAATTCGGAGTGTCGGGCGGGGGATCGAAATTTGCTTCGGACCTTCAAGACTCGTGCGCGACCTGCGGACACGTATGCAGTCCAATTTGAAGGCTTTCGGGCGGGTTCATTTTTGCATATATTTTCGGCCCATCAAGAATAAAGATTTTAAAAAGCTGAAAATAAATCCGAAATGTAACAGCCAATTTAAATTATGTAACAGCCGAAACTGAAATGGCCATTAATAATTTTTTTTTCGATTTTGCCCTCCTCCGTTCCTATAAATAGTGGCTCTCTTCATTCTAATTTTCACACCAAAAAGCAATCATCTTCTCTTAATTTGTGCTACACAGTCCGAGTTCATCCAGGTTTCAGTTCGTTGAGCAAAAGCTTGGTGCAAAGCTTCATTGCTACTGCCGTTGTATCCTGGGAGACAGACGTTCAGGTAACCTCGAGCACACACCGGAAGGGTGAGGGAGCGAATTTGTCTTAAGGACACTGTGTTTTCACACAGGCCTCGGTTTGAATAATTTTCGATAATTGTTTTTACTTTCTGTCCAGATATCATTTCTTGTATTTAAGTTCAAGATTTTCCTTTTACGAATACATATTTTATAACATATATATCCATAACATTTTTTCATGGAATGTAAATGCTGCCGACGCCTGCCGTGGAAAAAGACAGATAGGTATTGATTCTAGAAAACATTCAACAAGAGGATAACAACCTATTTCAAAACGTGATTTCAATATGCATTAGTTCATCGTTAGCCACACTAACCGGTTAGATTTCAATCACTTTACTAAAGTAATATATATTGATATGGAATAGATGCAAATCATTAATTGTGTATAAGTACGTAATATATTCGAGTGATATGTAGAGGTTGTAGATGATCACGACTTCAATGGATGTGTGCGTGAAAGATTCCATGTTTATGCTTTATGATCTAGCCTGATTTTTTTTAGTGCTTGTTAGACTTGTATCATTAATTTCGGGCAAGATGCTTTCTAATTTTTTTTAATTTTTTTTGGATAGCTATGACTATGAGGATAAAGATAGGAGGAACATTTGATTGATGAATTTGGAATCTTGAATAATGAAAAGTGGAACTGAATGTCTAATCGGAAGAAGAACAATAATGGATTTTCACTTGTGAGAATGCACACTCGTGCATTCAAGGTCGATAATAATGGAATTAAAAATTGGATTTAATTTGTTTGAATTGGGTGGGTCCAGGTCGACCCTTTGAATGCTAACTTGAGATATTTGGAGCTATGGATTTCAAATCTCATAGCAAATCCTCATTTGGATCATTTTGATATAGGATAAATTTTAAATCCTTATGTGTTTATTTTAATGCATGATTATTATAGTCAAATTGGTGGATTTGAAATTCATCAAATATTGGAATAATTTCAAATAATTCTTAGTTAAATCTATATCCATCAATCTAAATAAAGTTTGAGTATACTTTAATGAATTATTAACCTATTATAAGTCAACTAAAAATTAGAGTCACTTGGAAATTCTTTAAGAAATCCTAGCTAGATGCGAGCAGATTTGTACATGGACTAACAAGAAAAATCACATCCTAGATGCTATCAATTACTAATTAAGAAGTAAATGCATGAAAAGTCTAAGACCAATTTCTTAAAGGGAATTGATTGGAAAAATCAATGGTATGATCTAAAGAGAAATGGTTTCAATTTCTGAAGTTTATATACTTGACACAAAAGACATGATAATTAAACATCAATAAACTTTTCAAGATATGATAAAAGCTAAGTATGTAGCACCCCAATCCCACATTGATTGTGGATGAATTGTTTGAATGGTTAATAAAGACTTAATCCAGTTCTACTTGTCAACATGGGCTTAAGCATTTTGGGCTCGTAGACTAGAGCCCAACAATGATGACAAGGCTAGAAATGGATCAGAGTCTTTACAAAGTAACCATATAAATTTTTGGAGGTATTCTTCAATTCGTTCCACTAATCATCATTGGATGGACCCTAAGTTGTGCATGCGAAATCCACTAACCCCCGTACATAGACTAATTATAATAATGTACCATTATCAAAAACTTTACAAAAAGGGAGAAATATTGGCTGCTAACGCTTAGCATATATTTCCTCCGTCCCATTAGTCTTTATTCCTTGGTACCATTGACCAATCAACTTGACTAAATTTAAAAAATATATATAATAAATAATTTAATTAATATATTTAACTAATAATTTGATAATATCATATGACACAATGTATATTAATATTTAAAAGATTTAATATCCCAAAAATATGAATAATTTAATATGATAAGTCACTTAAAAGATTGAAAAATTTGACCGGGTACTGTAGCTAATGAAGTAAAAATAGTGGAACGGAGGGAGTAATTCATACTCCGTCCGGTTCATATTAATTGGCACATTTGCCAAATTTTTATGTTTCATATTAATTGGCACATTTTGGTTTCCAATGCAATTTTTTCCAATTTTGCTCTCTTTTACATCTAGGTTGGGAAGCTCAAGAGTCATTAGGAAAGGTATCTTTAACATTTTACCATGTAAAAGTGATTAATCATGAGGTTTCTTAATCTATGTGAAAAGTAACAATATGTCAATTAATATGAATCGGAGGGAGTAACATATTTGCCTTGGATTATTTTTTAGCTAATAGATGAAAAACATCCTAATCACATTTTTTCATCGAATAAGTTCTTATTTAGTTATAGAATTGACAAATATATTTATGTCGATTTGGAATTTGAATATTGAGAATTCAGAATATACAAACATATAGATTCGAGCTTAGTTTATCCGATAAAAGAGGATTACGCATTCACATGCATATTAAAACTGGAATTGCTTTAATATAATATTTATCAAAAAAAAAAAATTGCTTTAATATAATTAAGCTAATTTATAAAATCAAAGAAACAATAGTTAAGTATAACTTTAAAGCTAGAGATCTAGTAGCTAGCTCTTTATCTTTAATCATTTGGTCTTCCGCTAAAACCGGAGGTTAATCACTTATTATAGTTTTAGCTTTAGCAAAAGAAATGGGGAAAAGAAGATGAGTATTAAGGGCGAGTTTGGTCCAGAGGTGGGAGCACTTCTAGATCTTTATTGTGATTTTTTAAGTATTTGACCCCAATTATAAAAATTATTTTTGGTCAATCGTAATTTTCATGGTGTTTGGCCCCTAATGTCATAATTACTTTTGGGGTTTCCAGAAGTTATAAATCAACTTATTTTAGAAGCTCATAAATTGTTATTTTTGCAAAAATTATTATACAAATTATAATCAATTATTGTCAAAATTCATTTTAATAAAATTAATTCTCCTATAATTGCTTTTCGAACCTCTAGGCCAAACTCACCCTAAGATAAAGGGAAGGGTTCAAAAAATTATTGGTTGGACAAGATATGTGTATTGCACTTTCTTTATAATTGGTCATTCTTCTAGTATTTACACTCAATCCGAGAACAAATATACTATTACACTTGTCACGTGAATATTCAAGATTCAATCAGAACAATTCGAGATAGAATTTCCCTTCCATATCCATGCATGTAGAGTCGGAGACTTGCAGTGAAGGGTCAAAGAGAAAAAAAGGGGACACAATCGAGAGGATAGTAATGAAAACAAAGTATTGAATGTGAATTGTGATAGAAGCCCCGGTACTTTAACCCACTAAATTACTCAATTAAGGAAGTCATGATTAATTAGGAATTCTTCAAAAAACTATACGATAAGATAGATACGTTTAATTCAAGGGTGTTTATACACATCTTACACTTCTTTTTCTTATTCATAACCACAACAATCATTATTTTACCGGGTGATCAAAAGCATAAAGCCCACCTAAAACATAAACTTTTACAGAATTGCCATGTATCAATCCTATTGCATAAATTCCTCGTGTATGTTCTTCTTTGCACAACGTTCATTTGTGTTATGGGGGAACTTGTGCAGAATCCTCTTACATTAATTTTATATTGCATGAAAAGGACTCCGTGCAATATTTTGTAAAACACATTGCACAAAGTCCTTGTTCATCATATTTATTTTAATGTTAATCGCAACATATGTAAGTGGAAGATACACCCATCCATTTTCTCAAGGTTCTGCATAAAATGGATTCCGTGCAATTTCGTAAAACAAAAGTAATAAAATTAATACTGGGGAATCGATACACAAAACATATGTGAGTTTTATGCTTTCACCCTTATTTTCCCTAACATATCCCTCCTATTTACTTGAAAAAAAAAATCCGACCATGTACAACAATATTACCTATTGAAATAATACACCATCTCTTTTTTCTTTTTGGTAATTAGATCAAATGTATCAAATATTAGAATGTGTTACATACTTCATATCTAATATTAAATGAGAAAGATCTTTCATTATTAGAAACTTAGATATAGTCAATGTAACACGTTCTATTTTTCCTAAAATTTCACTATTAATTTTTAATCACAAGGTTTACACAACTTTCACATCGATATCAATACCAATTTGGCATAGAAGAACCTGGTCAACCCCAACTAGTCCAACTACAAAAAAGATTAATTTTAAATCTAATAAGGTCATGGGGTACATTTTTTTTGAGTTGTGATCGGTCAAATCGAATATGATTACTATAATCCTACACTTAAGTTCAATTTTCCTTCAAAGAAAGAACTTCTAAAAGCACAAGTAATTAAATATCAGCGTCTATTATTAGGAAACATGACAAACAAGAAAGAGTTGAGAAGAGAGACGAGCATATATTTTCATGTAAATAGCTTTCCTAGTATATATTTATGAATTCTGCAAAGAACACCAAGTAGAAACTAAAGTGCCTGTTCTTTTTGCTGCAAGAAGAAAGCTTTTCTTCTCCTTTACTTTGTTTTCACTTCCTCTGTTGGCTATCTTTATTTACACTCAGCAGAAAGTGGGCTCTTTTTAAATCTCCTTAATATCCAATAAAACACACATTCAGTGTGTTTAATTTTCACAGATCACAGGGAGAGTAAATTAACAGAGACCCTTTAATCCTGTTTAGTGTATACAGCAAGCAAACCATTTCTCTCTGGGCATTTCTTGGTTTTCACAAAATTTAAAAACCCCGCATTTATTATTTTATTTAAAATTGTAGAAATAAATTAAATTGTAGAGTGGGAAAAGAGAAAATCTTTCTTGGTCATAAATGTGGACGGCATTAAAGCCTCTGTGCTTTTTCTTCTTGGAAAGCAACAATCTGCACAATTTTTAACAACCTGTGGCCGCCAAAAATCAGTAATTTTACTGTTACTAATATCTCTAAGAATAGGTGGGAAATTTGTGAAATAAAATCATGTTGCTTTTACAAAAGAATTAGTTTTTAATAAAATTTCCCTGAATTTTGAGATTCTTTCACTTAAATATACTAGCTTTTTCAAGAAAGGGACTTCACTCCCGCAAGCTCAAATTTTGTCTTTTATCCTATGACCCTTTTGCATAAGTTTGATTAATTTTGAACCTATCTCAATTGATTTTCAGATTGTGTAGTGAAAAAAAAATGGTGCCCCAAAAGCAAACAGAAGAAGCCATAGTCTCTGCAAATTCAAATGAAATTGATAATCAAGATATTTACAGAGAGGAAGAAGAAGAAAAGGAAAATTCAAAGCTTAGCTTTAAGAATATTTTTTGGCATGGAGGCTCTGTATATGATGCTTGGTTCAGCTGTGCATCAAATCAGGTAATTTCAAAAAAGAAAAAAAGACTAATCTTTTATTTATTTTCACTTTTTGTTTTTTGTGAATTGGTTACTGTTTTAGTGGTATAAGAAAAAGGTTGAATTTTGGGTTGTGGGTGCAGGTGGCACAGGTTTTATTGACTTTACCATACTCTTTCTCTCAACTGGGAATGCTTTCAGGAGTGATTTTTCAAGTTTTTTATGGTATACTTGGTAGTTGGACTGCTTATCTTATTAGTGTGCTCTATGTTGAGTACAGAACTAGAAAGGAGAAAGAGAATGTCAGCTTCAAGAACCATGTCATTCAGGTTCAACTTTCAATCACTAAAATGTCAAAATTAATTATATGATTTGAACAAGAAACCAAGAATCATGGATTATAATTTTCTTTTCATGATATGTTTCAATCTGTTAAATATTAAAGACTTTCGAGAATTTTTGTGAAACTTCTTGAAAAATCATAGGTCCAAGGAACTACTCTGTATTTTCATTTCGACTGACTCAAAAAAAGAATCCCTTCGGTATTTTCGGCCAAAACGTTTGGAAATTCAACCCATGCCAATAATTAGTAAAAAAAAGTTTATTGTTTTGTTTGTATAAGAGTACCAAACTAGTTTAGTTTGCTTGTTCTTTATGTGCATGCAGTGGTTTGAGGTGTTGGATGGCTTACTTGGCCCGCAATGGAAGGCCGTGGGATTAGCCTTTAACTGCACATTCCTTCTATTTGGCTCAGTCATCCAGCTTATAGCTTGTGCAAGGTAAATATTACGATCTACATACGGTTATAAACTTACAACCAAAAAAATGAGTTTTTGCAGTGTAGAAATCAGCATTGTAATTTTCTTGATATATGTTAAAGATGTGTTTAATTGTTTGTTTCATTATCTTTATTATGATTTGCAGTAATATATATTACATTAACGATCGATTGGACAAGAGGACTTGGACATATATATTTGGGGCGTGTTGTGCGACTACGGTGTTTGTTCCATCCTATCACAACTACAGAATATGGTCTTTTTTGGGTTTAGGAATGACAACTTATACTGCTTGGTATATGACCATTGCAGCCCTTGTACATGGCCAGGTAAGCGAATAAAATGTTGGTAGTCTATTTAATTTCCATCTATTGTAGTGGCTTCATTGATAAATGTCTACTTTTGATTCGATATAGTGCTTGATGTAACGATGTATTCACCATCTCAAAAAAAAAAAAAAAAAATTGCTTGCTATTAAAGCACTCATATTTAGTTTGGCACAAATGTTTAAGTAGAACTTTTGGTGTTCGATTTTTTATTACTAGTAATCTAAGGTGCTAATCAATATGCAATTAAAAGATTGTGCACCATTCATGAGATTTTGTCCTTGATTTGATTTCATTTGAGTGATTTCCTACACTATAAATTAATTTAGGTAATGGTTTAATACATAATCAAGAGAGAAATGTAATAGTTGTGGCCCTTAGGGCACTTTCCGGTGGATACAGGTCAATTGGCCGAATTCATATATTTAAAATAGTGACAATTTACCGATACCTTTTCACGAGACATTAGATCTTGGAATCATTCGCATTCTGCACCCAAAAAAATACACCGTTTTTGCAATTTGCACCCTGGGTTTAAAATCTTAGCACATTGCATATTATTTCGCGAAGTAATTGATATTTAGCACCCCAGTAGGGTGCACTTCGTAAAAAATGGCCGATGATCTTACACTACAACTTAATCGCAGATTTTGATTTCTTTATCTTTTTACACAGGTGGAAGGGGTAACACACTCTGGCCCAACAAAATTGGTCCTGTACTTTACTGGTGCCACCAATATATTGTATACTTTCGGTGGCCATGCCGTCACTGTGTGAGTAGTTTTTCTTCTTCTATCAAGCAACATTGTATTCTATCTTCCTTGTGAAGTCCAGAGCTAATGCCTCAAAATATAAGTTAAATTTTCCTCTTGAAGTTTTAAACTAATGTCTTACAATATATAAATCTGTTGACATGATCCAAGCTTTCGTGTTTTTGTTACCTATTTCTTGGTTACATGTAAATTTCAGGGAAATAATGCATGCAATGTGGAAGCCTCAAAAGTTCAAGTACATATATTTCCTTGCAACTTTGTACGTCTTCACCCTTACGATTCCATCTGCTGTTGCTGTTTACTGGGCCTTTGGGGACCAACTTCTTACACACTCAAATGCCTTTTCACTTCTCCCTCGAAATGGTTTCCGTGATGCAGCTGTCATTCTAATGCTTATCCACCAGGTCTTAACAAATTCCGAACAAGTCAAAGTCAAATAAACACTAGTGCCAAAAATTGGACACAAGCAATAAATTAACATTCTTAATTTTGTTTGCAGTTTATAACCTTTGGTTTTGCTTGCACGCCTTTGTACTTTGTTTGGGAGAAAGTACTTGGAGTACATGACACGAAGAGCATATGTTTAAGGGCATTGGCTAGGCTACCGGTTGTAATACCAATATGGTTCTTGGCTATTATTTTCCCGTTCTTTGGTCCGATTAACTCTGCAGTCGGGGCACTTCTTGTTAGCTTTACCGTTTATATCATCCCTGCTCTTGCACATATGCTCACCTATAGGAAAGCCACAGCTCGCAAGGTACCCAATCCATGTTACAAGAAAAAGATAGGATTTTGACTTATTCATCGACTTATTATTGCCTAATGTCATCTATAAATTCAATTTTTTTTTCGTTGGGGTTTTCAGAATGCAGCAGAGAAGCCTCCGTTCTTCCTTCCGAGCTGGACAGGGATGTATATATTTAATATATTTGTGGTGGTATGGGTTTTTGTTGTTGGATTTGGATTTGGAGGATGGGCAAGCATGGCTAATTTCATTAAACAAGTCGATACTTTTGGCGTCTTTGCCAAATGCTATCAATGCAAGCCCACGCCTCCGCCTAAGCACTGACTCAATGGCAATTAAGTTTCATAACATCGACATAACTTTCTGATCTATCCTTAAGTAAGTGGTGTGATTTGGAATTGTTGAATGGAATTGATGATATTTTTTCTTTTTCTTTTCCTTAGGTTTTAAACAAGAAATTCAACTATTGTAGCAGCAATGTGGAGGAATTTGTGTAATTTGTTTGTTTTGTGAATTTTATCATATATATTTGATCTAGTTTCCAACACAAAGCTAGCTTATCAAGAGAAGTATATTGTCCCACATCGGTTTAGAAATAGTGCTGATAAATAATTAGGGAAGGGGGTACGACATTGGTTATCGAGATCCTCATTGCACTTTAGAGGACTAAGTTCGGTTTTAGTGGTCAAAACTCAAAATTTTATAAAGGAGCACTCGTTTGTGTTTCGCAAGCTTATCTATTATAATAACGTACGTGACATATATATATTTTCTTTTTTGTTTTTCAAGAATATATTCATGTTTTAATTACATCTAATTTGAAGATGCGTTGCTATTCAAATTTGGGTTTAGTAAATGATTAGTCTTTTCTACTAGACTAATCATTTGGTGGTTGTGGAATAAAGTATATAACATAAAATAATACGTTACTAGTATTATTTATCAACATATAACTTAAGATTAGCATCTAAAGAATGTTTAATCTTCATTTGTCACATATGAAAAACTTACACTTTTAACACATTTAAGTTCCATAAGCTCATTCTTCTGTGTAGTTGATTTATTAGTTTGCTGAAACTCGAATAGTCTTCTAGTCGTTCAAAGTTTCTATTTTTTTTTTTAATTTCATCATGTTAAACAATGAAACAAGTCCAAGGTATCTGATCCTTTTTTTTTATTTTTTATTTTTTGCATTTTCTTGTCTTGGATGAAGAAATTTATCCGACATGAGTGTGCAACTGTGCAAGGAGGTTACTTTGGTTTAAGGGCCCTTGATCTCATTTAAATCGATGTTTAGTATATTGAAAAGTTCTTATATCTCATTTTTTGGTATCATATTAAATTATTAATTTGTTATCATAATAATTATATATTAATTAATGTGTATATGTATGTATATCCATATTCTAATTGGGATATGCGTCCATACATGTATTATAACATCATCAAATGTGACCTCAAATTTACTCCAGGTTTACGTGAAAAAGAATCCACGCGTATTCATCTTAATTGACTAACACTCATCAGTTGTGTTGTACTAATTGAGAGATATATTCATGTTCATAGAAATAGAACACATAGAGCTCTATGCGTAGTAAGTGTATTGTAGCGCGATTAATGAAGATTTACTATGTATGAGTATGGACATAGCAACACGGATACGACACAACACGGACATGACGATACAAAATTTTTAAAGTTATAGAATACGGCATGATAATAATAATAATAATAATAATAATAGTAATAATAATGCATCAACTAATGGTATGAAATACCAAAATTCGATTACTAACATTAGCATGTTAGTCAAATCTGAACATATTTAATTCTTATTCTCTTTAATCCTAAAGTTTAAAGTAACTTTGACATGTCCAATATAATATATATAATTATTATTAAAGTAATACAACAAAATGTACCATAGTCAACGAAAACTTAACCAAATATATAAAAAAAAACATTTGAATTATGTCATTGAAATATAATTTTTTACCCCTAAAATTTGAAATATTACAAAATTTTGTATCTGAAACCTGTCAGACATTTCTATAGCAGTGTCAAAAACGTGTCTCCAATTAGTCTTGCACAATATCTTAAATTATTTTAATTTTCAGACACGTCACATGGTATATCAAACACATGTCCAGACCGTATCGAACACTGCATAATTCACCTTTTAGGAGTGTATGTACAACATAGATCACGACTAGTAACTCATTTTTCTTATGCATGAGATGATCTCTATACACCTTCATTGTGTTGTGATTGAATACTCATTTAGTTTGGTTTGTTTGGGTAGGATATTAAGCCGTTTATATTAAAAAAACCTATAAAGAACATACATATCGTTTAAGCATTGAAATTTGAAATGAAATAAGTTATCACTTGTCTTCATTTGAAAAAAATGGGTCTTATTTTTTAATCTAATTTTCTTTTCTAATTTAATTATTGAGATCAATGAAATGTGAAGTAATATGTTGAATACATATTAAATGATATATTTGTCATTGGATGTCTTACTAAATTAAATGTTAACATATATCTTGAAGCAGTACACTATAATTTTTTTTTATAATCTAGTGGAAGAGACTAATCTCCAAAATATAACGAATTTATGTTTGAGTTTCTGCTGAGAGATGTTCCTATGTACATCGTATAATACGTTCAAAAGAAATCAAGTGAGGTTTAAATCCGAATATCATTGAAAAAAGAAATAAAAAAGTTTCTCAAATTACTCATTTGCTCGTTTCTTTTAAATTTTGACCACTTATTATAATTGGGACAGACAAGATAACATAGAGAAGCATGGAATGGAATATTTCTACATTTCATGGATAAATCAATATATAGTTTCTCGCGTCAATGTTCTGCATTTAAGCACAACTCTATAAAATGTGTAATTATTGTTTAAAGGATTGAAGAATTGGAAACATTTTATTCTATCGACTGCAATGCTCCCAACCCGAGAAGTATTATAAATTTCCATTTTAAGAAATATTAGCTTAAACATATATCTAATATTTTTATCCTGAAAGATATTCAGATTTTGGACCTGACTTATTCTCTTTCGAGGCAGGTCAGATACATTATAGAGAACCCCTTTCAACGAAGATTTTAAACTTGGATTCAACACATTGTGATGGCTAAGTTTTTCTACTAAATCAATCATCCAGTTGCTATCTATACTCCTATATTTACATAGATATAATTAGTAATAAAATAATGTATATGTAATGATCCTATATAGCAACGTCTTTTCGTAAAAGTCCAATTTAATTTTTTTGATCAACCATTTTATTTTTTGGGTAGTAAGATGATCAACCATATAATACAAGATCATTAAAAAAAAAAAAAACCTAATGTAATAGCGCAATTATACTTTTTTTTTTGTTATTCTTTTTTAATTTTTATTTGTTATGTAATAGTTAGGTACGATGACGAACTAATATGTGAAAATCAATTTTGAAAATTTCGAACCTCTACAAATTAGGGAGCAACAACTTATCTACCCATATTATAATTACATAATTTTTGAAAAATTTGAACCTCAACATGCACCGCCAAATCCTGGAACAACGACTAGTCTATCTGGACAATAAGTACATACGGTTTTTCAAAAAAAATTAAACCTCAACATGCACCGCTAAATTCTAGAACTGCTAGTCTACTCGTATTATAATTAAATATGGCTCCATTTTCTCCAACTTTCTAATTGGAATTTTTGATCCATTCATGATTGTTTCTTACCTATTTTTTAAGGAAAATATTCAAATCTAAATTTTATTGCGCTATTGAATAAAATAACAAAATATGTAAAATAAACTCATGACATATAGCTAGATTATAACACATAATAAAACAGTTTTCTTTTTAATCTCCTAAATCTTAGTACAAAACATACTCCATATGCTAGCTTGATTCAACCACTCCGACATAAGTTTCTTCTTCTTTTTTAAAGACATTTTAAATAAAGCATGCCAATTATATTCCAAACACCAATTTTTATTTTTATTTTCTTTGAAGAAATTCCAAACACCAAATTTGGCTAGTTAAATTATTCTGCAGGCCTGTATATTTGGCAACGTTATTATCTATGAAGCACGGATACTTCAAAAAATTCAAGTATGCAGAGTCGGACTCTTTACGGACTCGGACACGCGTGCGACTCGGCTCGGACACTCGAGTCCGAGAAAATACGATTTTGGACTCGGCGGGGATACGGTCAAGGACTCGGTCAAATGCTCGGTCAAGGACTCGGACTCGGTCAAGGACTCGGTCAAATGCTCGGTCAAGGACTCGGACTCGGTCTTGGACACGGCGGGGGTCTTTTTGCAATTTTTATCAAAATTGTGGATTTTAATTGAAAATTTGAAACTTAATTAACAAAAATCAGAAAATACTTTTGTGAACTAGTCGATTAAACTTCTACAGAGTACTCTTCCTCGTCATTCCAAACACAAATTAAACAACTCCTAAACTCCCCAATTTCATTCATTTCATAAACCTTAGTTCAAGAATTCTCTTCCAATTTATTCAAATTTACAGGTACTTCTCTTCCTCTCTACCTCATTTTTGTGCAATTATGTTTTATTTTCTTGAAATTTGAGTTGGGTTTTTATCAATGTGTACTTTTTTTACAAAAAATATTGACATTATGGCCTAAATTAGAGTTATTTGGAGTTCTTTTATTTAGTATTTATATTCAGTGTCGGTGCCGTGTCGTATCTTGTTAAACTCCATTATTTTTCTTATGAGACTTGTTTTGATATTTTTTTTCATGTGAAACTTGTTTTGAATCATTTACGATGTGCTTACCGTGAATTTCGACATCTTTTGTGATCTTTTCTTTTGATTTTATTTTTGGAATATTAGAATGAATGTTAATTCATTGACTATGATGCTAATTTATTTTATTTTTATATAAACTATATAGTTTTTTATTTGTTTTTTAATATACGTATCAATGCCGTGTCGTATCTTGAAAAAAAATTGGAAAACGAGTCGCCGAATCCGAATCGTGTCGAGTCCGAGTCGCCGAGTCAGTGTCTGTGCAACATAGGTTATTATTAAAGCGAAATTTACTTATAGGCTAATTAGGTAATTCAATTATCATTAATCACACTTAATATTTAATAACAACGACCCACACAACCAACGTACAACATCACAATAGCAACGTACAAGCGGACCAGAAATAACCTGACTTACGACCTTTAAGAAGACGCCGCGTGTAATCCCGTACTATTATTTCTTTACTATTTACAGACGCAGTCACACACCCAACAAGCATGCATATATATACATACACACATATACTATTTTCCTCCCTCAAGCTTGTCTCTGCAATTTCAAAACCCCTTAGCCATTTTTAGATATACAAAAAGCAAAGTAAAGCGAAATTCAAATTTCTGCGTGTTTTTTCAGTCTCTTCTGTGCGTGTATTGAAAGCTAAAGCAATGGCGAGAGGAAGACAGAGAAAGGTTCTATCTTTCTTCATATCGCCATTTTTCTCGATTTTATGTTATGCATTTGCTTATGTTTTTTTTTTTTGTTTCAAAATAATGATTTTTTTCTGGGGTTTTGTTTTTAGCCGCGTTTATCGCGAATGGACGCGGCCGTTGATGCTATGGCGCCTTTTGGTTTTCCGGAAGAAAAAGTGAAAAGAGTAGTGAAAGAACTACTTAAGGTTAGCTAGGGCTTGTTTTATTTCTTTTTCTTGTTATGAGTTTAGTTAAAGATGGAGAGTTTAGGGTTTATTTGGTTGGGGAAATTATTTATTGTGTTACCTTAATCTTATACAATATTATATGGTAAATGAAATTAATTATTTTTATGATTATATTATATGCTTTTTATGGTTGGTTAATTAAAATATTTGGCCTTTTTTAAAATTCTTACAGAGATTCTTACATATCTTCCCCATTTTATGAGTTCCAGTACAGTTTTAATGTTGATACCATCATCCGCCCTTACTTTATGTAATGTGTGTGCGATAGACTTGCATTGTATGTGCCTATATGTGTGTGCTGGTGTTACTGTATACAGAGCATGAATTTATTTTTTTCACAGGTTTTGATTGAAACACCGAAAAGTTTTTGTTATTGGGTTAAACATGTTTCTTTGATTTGCAACATTTTGAACTTCCGAAATATTATCGAAAAACTTCCAATATTTAACTGACTGAAACGTACCAAGAAAATGAATTTGGTCCATGGTCCATAGTTTGCACTCTTGTAGTACTTTTGAGGTGTTGAAGTAATTATATAATTCACTTAATATTTTCTGAACCAAGGAATATGGTGGAAGTGGATCATGGCCTTTCATTGAGGAATGTGCGTATAAGGAACTTATCGATGCTATTCTTCGTGATGTAGAAGAAAATGATCAAGATAAAGTTGCAGAGGACTGTGATAAGTCAGAGGTACAATGAATTAATTGAAGTGCTTTTATTAACCTGATTTTTTATTTTTTATTGTCGATTCAAAATGATATGCATTGGTATTGGGCATGAATTGTAAGTATGATAAATAAAGCCATTTGTAAAATTTATACCACACATATTCAGCATGGTTAATAAATTAAATTTATCAAGCCATTGTAAGTATGATAAATGAGTTGTCTTTCAGTGACTTATAAATGGTGACTAAGGCTGCATTTTGTGGTGGCAAATGACAACTCTGTTGTTTAGGGATAGTACCGCAAATATGCATATGCTTTTTGGTTCCATTTCAGAAAATTTGGTTTGTTGGAGAAAAGAAGTGTTGGAATAGGGGCATTTGATGAAACTTGATGACCATAGATCAGTAGATATTTATGTTCATTTTTTCTGCAACATAACATGAACAAAATGTAGTTTTTTTTTGGGGGGGTGGTGGTGGTGGTGTGGAAAGCTTGTATCAAGATCAGGCTTTCAAATTTGTGATTTGGTCCTCTAAGCTTTGGGGTTTAGGGATAGTATCAAAGTTATTACGATTTTAGCATTAGAGATTAACTGTTATTTTAAGAATTTTTCTTGGAACTTGTTGCTCCATTATCTCTGATCTTCCTTCAAGGCGTAATGAAAGTGAAGAAGTACTCATGAACAAATCCATGGTTCTTTAGAGGAAAATAGTAGGAGAAAAAAATTGTTCATTTTGGAAAGCATATATGTATTAAACCATTTCAGCTTTCGGAATTAATTTCTCATCTTCTAAAATCAAAATCCTAGATTACAGGGAATTGACAAACTTAGTTTTCCTTTTTTTATTTGGAGAGAAGAGGGGCTGGGATCGGAGCATTTGATGAAATTTGGTGACAACTGATCAATTGAAATTTTGATTCATTTAGCAGATTTCTTTTTCTGAAACATAACACGAAAAAGAAGTAGTTGCCTTAGTGCAATTAGATTGCCACTTAACAGGGGGTAAATTATGATCAGAAATTATGTAGCTTTAAGCAAAAAATTATATTGTCATCGATTTTTCTCGCTCCAAAAGTATAAAGTAACAACTTAAAAATGTGCTATTTTGGATATGATTTAAGTATGATAGTTCCCAAGAGAATGTAATATTATATGCTCGCATTTTGCCCTTAGCTTATAGGACTAGTCTAAAAGTTGAGGCATGTAAGAATAAGGTTGTTCCATTACAGGGACATAAATCTCAAGTTTGCCTTTTTGGTTTTGATTTCTCACTGACTTGTGTCAATTGATCTGTTTTTAAGGAACTTCCTTGTCCTTTTAAGGGAATTTTGCATTCTTTGAGTGGATTAAAGTTCGTATACATTCGTACAAATTTGTGATTTGGTCCTCAAGTCTAGGGATTTATAAAAATAAGTTGTTTGAACCTGCTATCTTCAAAGTCTCTAATTTGAACTAAAATATTCAATTGAATTGGAAAAAGTTAAGAACCATTGAGTTTGAACCTATACTCAGAAGTCAGATTTCATTTGTTAAGTGTCCAGGTTCTAATGTATATATACATTTGTGCTGATTTTGCCAGGACAAGTCGAGTTTTAATGATGATGAAGGAGCTTCTTCAAGTCGAGCTTCAGGAACTCAACAAGATGAAATACTCCAAGACAATGTTCCACCCCCTGTTGTCACTCCAATTAGTACTGTAGTTGCAGATGGTAATCCAATAACCTTCTTACTTAATTCTGTCTTATATGTAGATGTCTAATTATTTAACTTTCATATTTTCAATATAGTATCCAAAAACAATGCTCTACTTTTTGCAGAATTGCGAGAAAATATCATCCAATCTGAAATAAATGGTAAAAGTTGGAAGGACATTCTCGCAAATGAAGATCGTAAGACTGAACTACAATCTCCAACGAACAATGTAATCCCGACTTCACAATCTCTGGGTAGCATCCCTTTCTCACCGCCAGCTAAGAGTCTTCCAGCACAAAGGCGTAAGTTTCCTTGCTATGGCTGGATTGAAAGTGACGATGAAGAGCCATGTGATTTCGTATGTTTGAAACCTGAGTCTACGTTAGTCGAGAGAAGACGAAAGTCGAGATGGGATCAGAAACCTGATGATTCATAAGTTTTGAATCATTCTTTAGAACTTCTTTGTTTGTAGTAATATGTTGTTGGAGCTAACAAACATGCATATTTGGGTGGTGTTGTATATGTTTTAAGTTTCAAACTTGTGTGAAGTTAGTGTTGGATCTTCAACACTTGATTAAGCGTTAAGGTAAAATGACATCCTTGGCCTTGTTTGTTGAATAGATTATGTTTCTGAAATTACTTAAAATGTTAGAAGAGTTTTTACCTTGTGTGAGTAAATTATTATTGTTTTTTTAAGAGTAAATCGCGCTTTTGGTCCTCCTTATGGATTAACTTTGCACTTTCGTCCCTCTTAAATTTTTTGTAGCAAATTGGTCCCTCTTATCAATGTGGTGTATCACATTCGTCCCTCTTAATTTTTTTGTAGCAAATTCATCCCTCTTATCAATGTAGTGTAACACATTAGTCCCTCTTAAATACAAAATACATCACTTAAATTCAAAATATATTCTAAAGTGGACGAAAGTTGATGTATTTTGCATTTAAGAGGGACTAATGTGTTACACTACATTGATAAGAGGGACGAATTTGCTACAAAAAATTTAAGAGAGACAAATGTGTTATAAGAGGGACGAATGTGATACACTACATTGATAAGAGGGATCAATCTGCCACAAAAAATTTAAAAGGGACGAAAATGCAAAATTTAACCCATAAGGAGGACCAAAAATGCTATTCAATTTTTTTTTAAAATGTTAAGATTTTTTACCATTTTGTGCAGGTGTACAAATAATCCTATATTTAAAATTATTAGACATTTGATATTACCAAAATCGGTTTACTGAATGCATAACAACATAAAATATTAAAGGTTTTTTTATTTAAATTTTATTTTTACCTATAAATTGGGCCATGTCATGGATCACCCTGTGGCCTAGTGGATTGAGTTATGAGGCCCAATTTATACAAGCTTTAGTGCTTTACTTAGCAAATCAGAATTTAGGCGCGTAGGCCAATTCAACGGAAATAATAAAGAAGCAAATACCCAGAAAATATAATAGAAGATATTGATTCATTAGCCCCATTCTATTGTGCCAGCTGCAGATAAGATATTTAACAAAACCTCAGAAACTCACACATTTTTCAAGGAATCCAAACGACTCAAATCAATTTCTAACAAAACAAACCTCATTGCCTGTTCAATTCAAGTAGACGCTGAGTAGTTATAAAAAAAATTGAAATTCACGTTTTGCTGCCGCGATGAATTTATCGGCAAGTTTTGGCGGGAATTTCATCCCTCGGTCGCAATGTAGCTCTTGTTGCACCCGAATTCGATCTTCTCCCCCAGCAATTTGTCGCTGGAACTTTAGTTCTCAACAATTGTTTTTAAGGTGATAGATAGTTTAAGCGATATTTAATTCTTTAGTGACTGTGATGGAATCTAGTTAAATTCGATTACCGAAATGATGTTTATGTATTTTAGGGGAAATTTAAAGGTTATTTGCAGAGTGAGTGAGACGGAGACTGAACCTGACGGAAATAATGATGAGGTAATTTAGTACTTTTGATATGTTCTGTTGCATATATCCAGTTTTCTTGGCTGGAGTATTATATTTATTGGAAATTTTGTGTTGGATGTTGAAGGAAACAAAATTAAATGGTGAGAAGGATGGAATTGTGTCAAGCGAATCAACTTCCGGGAATAACTCAGAGCTGGGTGTGCAGAGCGTGGTTAGCGATCAATCTCATTGTTATAGTAGTGACTTTCTACTTTTTTAGGTTCTGCTGATGTTAGTGCTTTTTTCGTAGGGTACGAATTACGAATCAAGTATCCTTGAGTCTAAAAGCTTAGTAGAGGATGATGGTGACAATCCTGTTGCAGCTGAAGCCAAAATGGAGGTATTCTGATTTAAATTGTTTAGAGATAATAGTGATGACATATTGAATATCTTGTTTACTGTTTTTAGTGTTGGAGCTGGTGGAATATGTGTATTTTTACATATGATTTCACTTCATATAACTTTTGATCTTTCATTTAATAGCTTAATAATTTGGTAATAATTTTTGTGTCTTTGGCTGCTCTGTATTTTGATGGAGGTGGTTGTCATGGTGGTTAGAAGGTGGGGGTTTTTAATCAAGGGTGGAGCATTTTGAAAGTGGTTTTCTTACTGAACTTGTGAAGGGAGTAGGTGGGGTGGAAGGGATTTTTCTATTAAATGTAATTCAGCATGTGTTTACTGCTTTATATTGATCTAGACTCCCTCTTATGTTGCTCTTCTTCTTCATCCTTTTTTTACATGGATTTTTGATCTGAATTTCACTTCACTGTGGTTGAGCTTGTGTTGTAACAGGATGCGGATGATGTTCAAGTTGCAAGTGGATCACCTCTACCAGGTGTGAAGGTGATAATATCGTAGCTTAAATTTTGATATACTCTATCCCTCTTAGTCATATTGATCATTTTATTTTTCTTCATCCTGTTAATATTATATCTTATTTTTCTCCTCTAAACTTTACGAAGAGCAGCAGCGATTCGATGAATCAATCAGATTTTCAAAGGAAACAATTGACATTCTGAAGGATCAAGTATTCGGTTTTGACACCTTCTTCGTGACAAGCCAGGAGCCATACGAAGTGAGTTCATTGGGACTTAATTTTCAACATTTTTAATGGAGGGAAATGACTAAATCCAAGTTACACTTGACATTCCTTGGGACTCATATGCTGGAAAGTCTGTTGAAATGTAATGAGTAGGTTATTATGGTTAGTAGATTTATTATTTATCATAACAGGGTGGAGTATTGTTCAAGGGGAATCTACGAGGGCAAGCTGCAAAAAGTTATGAGAAAATAAGGAGAAGAATGGAGGTACACCAGTGTGTTTTTATTAGTGTTGAGCTGCTTCATTTTAGCGTTAACATTATGTTGGTTTACATTTTTTGTACAGGACAGATTTGGAGACCTATATAAACTATTTCTTCTAATTAATCCAGAGGATGATAAACCTGTGGCAGTTGTGGTACCAAGAAAGACCCTGCAACCAGAAGCCACAGGTAGTTATTTAGTTCTTTCCCTGCTGGCTATTTTTCAAATGATATTTTAAAGATGCACTTAACCCGTGATATTGAACTGTTATGTACTTGGGGTTGAGCAATGTAGCTGTTCCAGAATGGTTTGCTGCGGGGTCTTTTGGCCTGGTTACTCTATTCACTTTACTTCTGCGTAATGTTCCTGCTTTACAAGAAAATCTATTGTAAGTTTCCATTTATTGTATACAAAATTATACATGATATATTAGCTGTCTTAGAAAGCATGTCAATCTGCTTTTGCACATGATTTTTCCTAGAAAACTAATTTGTTTTTGAGGTATGCAATTGCCAAACCTTTGATTGGCAACAAACAATAAGTTAGGACATCACATTCACTTCAACCACTTGCTTAGTGTTATTATTTTTGCTGCGGATCTGGGTATTCCTTCTTGTTTTACGTAGAAAAGCTTAATTTTCGTTTTGTCTTGTTGTTCTATTGTGTCCTACAAAAACATAAAATATGCTATCCCTGTGTTTATGTGTGAGTGTGTGAGTTGTGTGTGTAATACAAAGACAAACGGACATAGTTTAGCCATTAACCTTAACTCTACCTTCTTTCCTAGATCAATTTATGACAATGTTGTCTTATTGCAAAATGGCCTTCCTGGAGCTCTTGTGACTGCCCTCGTTCTGGGTGTGCATGAAATCAGCCATATTCTAGTTGCAAAAGAAGCTGGGATTAAGCTAGGTGTGCCATACTTTGTTCCAAGTTGGCAGGTTAGTATAGCTTATTCTACACCATAACGACTACTAATCAATATGCTTCTTGACACAATTTATAATGTAATACAATTATTGGAACTACTTGAATGCATTTTAATAAGTAAAAACTGTCTTCACTCATTTCTGAATAGCACTCGATAGATATTTTATTCATGTATTTCCTTTTCATAATTTTTTTTTTGTCTTGCATAGATTCTTGAATTTATTGATCCAAATAGGGTTCATACTATTTGAAGTAGAGTTGTTCTTTTGATTTCAGCGTGGTCATTGTAGCAACAAAATTTCGAGTCTAAATATATTAAACAAGAAATAATTGTACAAATTAAAATTTAATGATTTAAAGTAAGTGGTTACAATCTCTATGATTCCTCTGATTCTAATCTAAAAAAAAATGTTTCTTGAACTTGATCTTGGAAAAGGTTGATTTGATCTTCCCCAAAATGATTTAAGTGCTTCAATAACGTTAATCCAAGGGCAATTTGCTTAATCTTGGATCAGACGTGAAATGATTTGAATCTCCTCGACGAACGTCTTGAACTCCATCTTGGATACTTCGATTTTTAAGGGATTTGATCTTCCTTGAGTCGTCATAAATCTCTCATAAATCTCCAATAACGTTTAAACGAGGGTTTCTTAGCATGGTCTCGAATCAAACGCCGGATTTTTCTTTGATCTTCTAAGAATGCCTTGAGTTAATGAAAAAGGTTTTTGATGAATGCCTCGTAGAGAGAATTTTGCTCTTCAACTTGTGCTCCTTCAGTATTTCTTCTAAGAGAGAACCCCTATTTATAGTGGTAGAAAGAAGAGTCAATTGAATGGATTAATTTGATTTGCTCTCAGTAGTAGAAGGCCTACATACTTCTCATTGTCTTAGAGATAGAAACTCTTTTAAATGTCTATCACTTGTAGGGGATATGCACTATTTTGATTGGTCGTGACACATCATTTGAACACTTGGCATGATTTAATTGGCTCTTTCTATGAAGAGTCAAAACATTATTTGATTGGTTTAGACTTTAGACACTTCAATTTGACACTTGGCACTATTTTATTTGCCAATAAAATGTAGGTGGAATTAAATCAAATTAACTATTTATTTTGGAATTTAATTTAGTAAAAGTCCAAAAATAGCGAATTTAATTTAATTTCCAATATGACTTCATTTTTATTTTTCGGTATAAAATTTAAGTGTCTACAGTCATTTAGCTATTTGTTGCATGTATCATCATCTAGTCATTTCTAATGTTTTGAGAAATGGGTAATGTGTAGTTGTGTACTCATTCTTTTAGATGATATTTCTATTGTTTTTGATGGGTTGGATATGATCTTTTGTTTAGAGAGGCTAAAACCATTTATCAATCCCAGCACAAATAAACATAACAATAGAATCACATATTTACTTCAAATATAATTGTGAATAGGTTTAATTACAAATTAATTGTTTCATTAGTTCAAAAAACTTTTTAAAGAAACAACTTGTGTGAAAATTTCAATAAAAGACGTTTTATGTACTGGGGGAATGATACACAGTGGTGAAATCATTTGGCCTAATATAACTCGTTTCTTTGTGGCCAATAAATAGTACGAGTCCATCATAGAATCAAAATATGAGTCTGCTAAATCAGAATTCAAGCTGAAAATTATGTTTAGGATAATCATTTTGTCAAGCAAAAGGGAAATTGGCCTAATACATAGAAAGGGAATGCTACAAAAATCATTTGGTCTACCTGTAACGCATGTCTTTGTCGCCCAATATATAAGTTTGACATTTCTCAGATTCAAACCAAGAGTTTGTTTAATAATAAAGCCCAGCTGAAAAATATGTTCAAAATGAATTTTCAACACAAAATAAATGGAATGCTACAGCCGTAGTGCGTGATCATTTTGTCGACATGTACCTCGTGTATTTGTTGCCCAATATATAAATTTGTTCCATGTGTCAGTCAAGCTATGTGTCTGCTATTCAAGAAGCTAAGCTGGAAAATATGTTTAAAATGAATTTATCGAGACACATAAAAGGAAACCTGGTGTATCAGCTGAACATAAATTGGAATAAGATAACAAGTACTGATGATTTGTAACAATTAAATAGAATCATGATGACATCATAAGCTAACAAAGTAATAAACTTGAGAAGATCCTCGAATTATTATCAAAAAAACTTCTTAATGTTTTCATATGATACATTATGTGGAAAAGGAGTATTTATTTGATATGTTGTTTGGAAGAGGAAACTGTGTGAATGCTCTATGATGGACTCTAGACCCTCTGTGGAAGTTCTCAGATTCACTAATCACCCTGAAGTGGCTAAGTGCAATTTGGAAACATACATGAATAAACATATATTTTTAGATGTGATAGGATACTTTAAATAAACTTAATGTACTAAAAGACTCATTAAACTAGTTGCCGATGTGCTTAATTCATATGCATTAACATGTGCATAAACACACTTGAAAATCTTATGAGCTTTTAATGGCAGATAGGTTCATTTGGTGCCATTACAAGGATTCTAAATATTGTACCAAAGCGAGAAGATCTTTTGAAAGTTGCAGCAGCTGGCCCTTTAGCTGGATTCTCTTTGGGATTTATTCTTTTGCTTGTAGGATTTATCCTGCCTCCAGCTGATGGCCTAGGTGTTGTTGTCGATGCTTCAGTATTTCATGAATCGCTTCTAATTGGTGGTATAGGTAATATAATGTACCCTAACATGTTCTTTTTCATAACAAAGTTTATGTCTAAATTATTGATTCATTCTTTAGAACAGAAGTTCTACAAAAAATAACTCTGTAACAAGTTTCCTCCCTTTTTTTTGGACATAGCGAAACTACTTCTTGGGGATGTTCTCAAAGAAGGTACCCCTTTATCATTAAATCCACTTGTGATATGGGCGTGGGCTGGAATTCTTATTAATGCTATTAATAGCATTCCCGCGGGAGAGCTTGATGGTGGTCGGATTTCATTTGCTATATGGGGAAGAAAGGTATTACCAAAATCTACTCTATCTAGCCCATGACCAACGAGTAATTCTTCTCCAAACCTTGGTCAGCTGAACCCAAATTATTTATATGACAAGTGGAATACACTTGTTATGCGGTTGGATAATGTGTATATACACTTGTTATGTGATTGAATGGGTTTAGACTAACCGGGTCTGGCTTAGAATTTACCGCAACGGACACTAACCCAAGTCAGATCATCATAATTCCTCATAGCTAAGCTAATTATTCTGCTATTAATCAAAAGCATGTGTACAAATTCAGACTTTTTTTTTCCCTAAATATTTGACAGGCTGCCACTCGATTTACTTCTGCTTCGATCGTGCTTCTTGGGTTGTCATCATTGTTGAATGATGTTGCGTTTTATTGGGTAGTTCTGATATTCTTCTTGCAGAGAGGACCAATTGCACCTCTGTCTGAAGAAATTACCGACCCGGACGATAAATATGTAGCCCTTGGGATTGGAGTTCTGCTTTTAGGATTGCTGGTATGTTTGCCGTATCCATTCCCGTTCACCAGTGATGCCTTAACCAGTTTTTAGCTAAATTACATGTATACGTCAACTTAAGTTTTTAGCTAGGTCTTAGGTTGCCTGGGTGAACCCCAGTATATGTATAATTATATTGCCTTGTGACTTGTAAGGTAGCTTATGTTAATACGCAAATGAATCATCTATAAGAGTATAAGGGAAGGGCGCCTTTCCTCACAATTTCTTATTTTCTCATATTTCAAATTCCTTATAGAGTGAAATGCAAAAATCTCCCGTGTGATTCTTAATTCGCAGAAACCCATGTATTATTTTTAATTGACAGAAAATTCCTTTGTGCTATTTTTATTTTTAATTGACAGAAAATCCCTTGTGTTTTACTCGCTCTTAGATGTTATCTCTTCTTTGAAATAAAATGTGAAAACAACATTGTTAACTCAAATGGCAACAACAACTTGTTAACTTAAAATTTAGAAATAACCCATTTGTTCTCTAAAAATAATAGCAATAACCTTTTATCTATGCGGTAAATTTTGAATTTTCAAACGGGGGTGAGCTAATTAAATGATAACATGAGGACCTTACCGGAGCAAGAGGCTTGTGCTAGCCTTTGCCATCCTGATGGACTTCCCCTGCTATTGGGTTGCGAGAGGCAGACTGAGACGCAAGCCAAAAAGATTCTTCCAGATAAGACCTGGGATTTTCGACTCAATCAAAGCCAAAAGGGGGAACCATATTTCCAAGCCACTCAACGTAGGTTGTAGGCAAACTTTCGACTCTCTGAGTTGGACCTTCTCCAACGGAGTTCTTATATCCCAAAATATAAGAGAATTTATAAGAATTGCACAAAAAATGAACTCCAAGGTAGTCTTTAAAAAATAAGAATGCCAAATTTTTATAAGTTTGGACTCTTATATTTGAGAGTCCAAAGTGAAATTTTAAAACTAAAAGTAGTGTGTTAAAGTTGGATTGGAGTGGTGTGGTGTAATTATTTAAAATTAGAATCTTAAAATATAAACAAGCTGTTGGAGTGCAGAGTAAAAAGTGGGAATGTATAACACTGTTCACCACTTAAATTTTAGGATAAGAGGCATGAATTTAAAAGGTCTGTTGGAGATGGTCTTACAATATATCCACTGGGCGTGTGCTGAATATATACCCCACCAATAATGAGCTTAGGGTCACAGCTAGCGTACCATCGGTTGTTCACATTCAAACATGAGTGAGTTCGATTAGAATCGGCAAGGGGGGTACCATGGAAATACATGCTGCTTATGATGCAGGAGTATATTAGGAGAATATCGAAGATCAAATCTTGTAGATTAATTTAAATTATTTTGTTTACTTAGAAGTCTATTAGATATTTTTCTTTTAGTTATTTCATTTTCATATAAGTTTTAGTAGTTATCTTGTTTCCTTTAGAAGTTAATCTATTTTCAGTGGTTATTTTATTTTAGCTATAAATGTCCGGCTTGTGGACAATTTTTAATCAGTTGTTTATTGATATTAAAAAAAATAGAAGAGAATTTTCTCTCTCGGGTTTTTACACATATTGGGTTCATTTTTATGCATTCCAGATTTATAGATTTATGATGAAAACTGGTCTGCAGAATAATCATTATTCTTCCCGGCTTCAGTTGGCATCATAGCCGCGTTCGTTTCCTGGTGGCAAGGTTCATGGTCGGCATGGGCAGGTTTCGAAAGAAGAAGTCCAACACCATAAGCGTTTCGCTACGATGGAGATGATTGAGGATCTACAGAGAAAGATTGCAGATTTGTCCCGGCGTTTGGCGGGGCGTGAAAAATATCACAAACGTCCAGTATTTCGAAAGCACCATGACTGGGAGGAGCGACATCGAGACTTCGAGTTTTCAGTTGATATTCCTGAGTTGTCAAGTGAACTCGAGATGAATCTTCCTAATTATGATGAATCTGAAACTGAAGACATTCCTTATGTTAATGAAGGACTTCCTGTTTATGATGAATCAGATGCGGAAGATGTTTCTCTTATTGATGAAAATCCTCCAATTTATGAGGAGTCAGATGAAGAAGACGATGCTCCTTCTTTTGATGAAGAAATTTATGATGAATCGAAGGAGGAAACCGAGTCTATTAAAGTCATGGCTTCAGTGACTATTGAAGATGATAAAGATTCTGAAAATGTAACCGATTTCGTTATTGGTACATTTTTAGAACATTATCGTGTTAATTGGGTTGATTATATTAAGTATTTATCAAGTCCAAATCAAGATTTTGGCATTACATGGTTAAAATTCCGCTTTCCATTGATTAAAAGGTTGATCAAGATTCGCGATCGAATCTTCTCTTGTTCTGGTTCGCTCTCAATCCGAACTCGAGGGTGAGTTCTTTCCAAACGGGGGAGAATGATGCAGGAGTATATTAGGAGAATATTGAAGATCAAATCTTGTAGATTAATTTAAATTATTTTGTTTACTTAGAAGTCTATTAGATATTTTTCTTTTAGTTATTTCATTTTCATATAAGTTTTAGTAGTTATCTTGTTTCCTTTAGAAGTTATTCTATTTTTAGTGGTTATTTTATTTTAGCTATAAATGTCCGGCTTGTGGACAATTTTTAATCAGTTGTTTATTGATATTAAAAAAAATAGAAAAGACTTTTCTCTCTTGGGTTTTTACCCATTTTGGGTTCATTTTTATGCATTCCAGATTTATAGATTTATGATGAAAACTGGTCTGCAGAATAATCATTATTCTGCCCGGCTTCAGCTATGCCTTCATAGCATATTTTAATTCAACATGAACAATAATTAATTATGTCAAAAACAACTGAGTTTCAATTGCCTTGTTGTCTACATTTGTTTCATCCACAACCATGTCAATAATTATCACCTTTCCTCCCTTCTCCTTGTCCGGGATTGCTTCTTTGCATTTCTTGAATATTTTTTAACGCATTCTAACGCCCACTGCGAAGCATCCATCAAATTAATAATTTGACGCCCCATTTAACTCATTAATTGAACAAAAACAGGAAAATGTGTTCAAACCTAGCTAGCTTAATTAGTAGGCTAGTAGCTAGCATTTAGAAAATGTCACTTCATGCTCGCTTTGAAACCATTCGCTTAAACAATGCAATGGATCCGTCATAACTGGTTTGAGCATGGCAAGGAGAAATGGCGCCATGCTCGATGGCTCATCAATGAGAAGCAGGGGTTAGCCAATGGCCTTCCTCATCGTTGATGAAGAATTTGGAATGGACTAAAATTCGCATCAAACTATATACTGATTGGGATTTTGTTGGGTGGTTCATAGGAACTAATTCAGAAAGTTTGATTGGTTTGCCATATATGTTTGTGGATGATATCCGGTATGGTTAATTGAACTGCACACTTTAGAGACATGGAGTTTATGAAGTTGAATATATGTGGTTCCAAACATGAGCTTGAGCTTCAAGAAGCTCTTGAGTGGACAGTAGATTTCCATAGTTGGCCAATTCCATTTGCAGAAAATTAGCTTATTTAATTTAGTACTATAGTAGAGAGATGAAGTTAATTCCACTAATGAGTTCAACTTATGAACTATGGTGTCTTACTATTCTAATTAATTTCCACAAAACTCCTTGCATTATTATTTTATATTATCTATATGAGAAAATTTAGCTTTTGGTACCATAAGTTACCCTACTTTAAGGATATAGTACCATAAATTTTTCATCCGACACATTTCATACCATTACTTAAGGATCAGTAACACATTTGGTACTTCTGTTCTATAATTGACGGAATATCCAATTTTGGACGGAAAATAAATGGAAAATTTGCAAAATTGGTCCCATAATCAAAGCTCACTGACAAATCTCACATATTTTCGAGCTGACACATTACCTCACAATTTACAAGTTAAAGAATTCCAGTCCCAATTACAAAAATAGTTATTATTAATCCTATTTAATAAATTTTATATATTATTATTAAAAAAGTTAAATTAATTAGATTTTATATATAATATATATATATATATATAAATTAAATAGTATTTTATATAAATCTGGAAAAAAATTTTTAAAATTATATAAATATTATTAATCTTATTTAATAAATTTTATATTTCATTTACAAATCTTTTAAACTAATTATAATATATTTAAATTAATGATATTTTATATAAAACCTGAATTTAAAAAAAAATCTGTTAAACTTATTAGATTCTTTAAATTAAAAAAATAGTTTAAATCAATTAGATTCTATATACAATATATATATAAATTAAATAATATTTTATATAAAATCTTAAAAAAAAATCTTTTAAAAGTACATAAATATTATTAATCATATTTAATAAAGAAAAATGAATTGCAAATTTTCTCCCAAACTAAACCACCTTGAACACTCACTCCGTTTCATCCCAATCTATATCACTTAGCCAAATTCGTCCCGTAATTTTATATTCTTTTGGAATATCGTCCCACTTACCACATGACTGCTTACGTGTCAAGACGTGGCAAATTTTAGCATGAACAATTATACAAGACTGCAGAATTCGTCCCAAACTCATTACAAGATGAAATTATTTTTAAAAATCAAAAGATAATAAACTTATTTTTAAAAGTAAAAAAAGATTGTTTATTCAATTTTTCAGAAAGCACTAAAATACTCTTAAAAAACAAGATAAACATGCCCTCATATTTTAAAAGTATTGAGAAAGTGTCACACGTTCATCTCGTTTATAACAATTGTCCTAGGAAATGTCTATTTGTAGATCATTATCCATGAGAAAATATAACGTTTTTTCTTTCGGTGAATGAGAAAATATATAGGAGTATCAACTTGTTTAATATGATTGACATTTTGACAGTGTCGGCAGTGGCGGATGCACACAGGGACTACGGGGTCTATAGTAATAATGTTTATTTTGGTTCCAAAATACAATTTAAAATTCTTGTTTATCCCCGCTCAAATAAAATAATTGACTCAACTTTCAGTCAAAATAAACTCAACTTTCAGTCAAAATAAAATACTTGACCCATCATGAGTCCAAAACCATCCCAAAAACCCTTGTGTGTTAACATATTGATATGTAAAATATTCATTAATGAAACTTGTTGAATCAAGAAGAAAGAGAATGAAAAACTGTATATTTGTATTATTAATTCTGAATTTACAGAATGATCAAGTTTGATAAAAAATAATGAACTAATCTCCTATATATACACAACTAACTAACTAACCAAGGGCAAAACAGTAAAAACGCATCTAACTAAATAACATAAGCATATGCCGCTTTTAATTACTAATAATAATCTAAATAATTAGGTTACTTTCTCTTCTTCAATTCCCCTTTTCTGAACTTTGATCTTCTTCATCAATTCCTGTTAACACCCCCCCGCAAGATGGCGTGTACACATTCCTGACACCCATCTTGGATAGAATTGCTGAAAATTGCGGTCTTGGAAGAGGTTTTGTGAGTATATCTGCGAGCTGCGATGAAGAAGAAATGGGAATCCATTTTAGATGATTTCGATTAATATGATCTCGTACAAAGTACAGATCAATCTCAATGTGCTTGGAGCGTTCATGGAAGACGGGATTTTTGGCGAGATGCAATGCAGAGGCATTGTCACAAAAACCAGTGGAGGTGAAGATTGATGAATCTGTAAGTCTTTAAGTAATTGAGTAATCCAGATTATTTCACTTGTTATTGCTGCTAGTGCTCGAAATTCAGCCTCTGCTGAAGATTTAGAAACTGTAGGTTGCCGTTTGGCTTTCCATGAAATGATTGAGTTTCCCAAATATGTGCAATAGCCAGTAGTAGATTTTCTAGAATCAAGGCAAGCTCCCCAATCTGAATCACAGAAGCCTGATAAAGAACAATTAGGGTTGTTAGCATAAAATAAACCTTGACCAGGTGTTGCCTTTATATATCTTAAAAGATGATGTACTGCAGCTAGATGATTGATGGTAGGATTAGATACAAACTGGCTTAGTTTATTTACTGCAAAAGAGATATCAGGCCTTGTTATAGTAAGATAGATAAGTCTTCCAACTAATCTTCTATAAGGAGATGAATCAGGTAAAAGATTAGAATCATTATTCCTAAGTCTGTTTTTAGAATCCATAGGAACATACACAGGCTTACTGGCAAGATAACCAATATCTTGGAGAATTTGCAGAGCATAATTTCTTTGAGAAATAATTAAACCATGTTTAGAATAGGCCAGTTCAATCCCTAAAAAGTATTTCAACTTTCCTAAATCTCTTAGTTTAAAAATGGAACTTAATTTAAGCTTGATAGAACATATAAGTTCAGTATTAGGTCCAGCCACAATAATATCATCCACATAAACTAAAATTGCAATGAAACTTGAACCTGTTCCTGTAGTGAATAAGGAATAATCTGACCTGGATTGAGAGAATCCCATTGTTGCTAGAACCTCAATTAATTTGTGATTCCATTGCCTGCTTGCTTGCTTGCTTTAGTCCATAAATTGATTTGTGCAATTTGCATACAAGAGATGTAGAATTACCTGAATTATGAGATGTATGTGGATTATATCCTTTTGGTAGTTGCATGTATACTTCTTCCTCTAATTCACCATTGAGGAAGGCATTAGTGATGTCCAATTGGTGTAAATCCCAACCTTTGGCCATAGCCAAAGCTAACAAGATTCTAACTGTAACAAGTTTAGCCACAGGAGAGAATGTGGCACTATAGTCAATTCCCTCTTGATGTGTGAACCCTTGAGCTACCAATCTAGCTTTGTACCTTTCAACACTGCCACCAGAGTTTCTTTTTATTTTAAAAATCCATTTGCACTAGGGGTGGGCATTCGGTATCGGGTTTCGGGAAACCGTCCCGTCCCGGTCGTGATTTTGTAGTTTGGGACGGGAAGTATGATTGATTTTCGGGTTTCGGGAAACCCGAAAACCCGACAAACTAAATCGGGACGGTATTCGGGAAATATTTCACACCCGACTGGGAAAATCGAATCCCGAATTTCTTATCATACAAAATAAATTACCCCTTTCAATCAATCTCTTACTCCCAAATTCAATCCCCATCACCTACCCCATGGTCTTGAAATTAACAATTCATGACCATAAAGAAAAATATAATGCTATGAAGGAGCAAAATAAAGAAAAGTGTGATATTTCAACCATATAGGAGTTTAAAATTATTATTTTCAGAAAACCCGAATTCCGATCCCGAAAACCCGATATTTATCGGGAAACCGAGATACCGGGACCAAGTCAATTCAAATGGAATTCGGGTAGTAAAAATCAAAACTCGAATCCCAAAATTCCCGTCCCGAATTACCTGAAATCCTGAAATCCCGTCCCGATCCCACCCCTAATTTGCACCCTATAGGATATTTGGTAGGTGGAAGAGACACTATAGACCAGGTTTTGTTACTTTCTAGAGCCTGTAACTCAGTGTTCATGGCAGTGATCCATTCAGGACTCTGTATGGCCCGTTTATAACTAGTAGGTTCAGAGACACTTGTGATATTGGATATAAAATGAAGATGAGAAGTAGAAATGTTAGAGTAATCAGTAACAGATGAGAGAGGGTATTTAGTTTGGGTAGATACAATATTGTTGTTACAGTGATAGTCTTGTAAATAAGTAGGAAACTTATGTTGTCTAACTGATTTTTTGAGACCAATTGGCTGAGAGATGTGTTGAGTAGTGAGATGATCAGAGATAGGAGGAACAATATGTGTGGCTGGTATTTCATCATTAGAAACAGCAGAGAAGTCATCAAAGTAAAAAGGTGAATGATTAGCAATAGGAGTGACCATGGAAGAGTCCTTGGTGAACTTATCATATAAAACAGAATCATGAAAGGGAAATATACCCTCATGAAAGACCACATTTCTAGAAACAAAGATTTCATTTGTATTGATATCAAGAAGTTTATAACCCTTTATACCAGGAGAATAACCTATAAATGTGCACTTTCTAGCTCTAGGATCAAAATTGGTTATGTGATTCTTTAAAGTGGAAGCAAAAGCTAAACAACCAAACACCCTTAAGAAAGAATAATCAAAATTGGAATTGAACAGTTTATAAAAGGGGGAATGATTATTTAAAACAGGAGAAGGAATTCTATTCATGATAAAAACAGCAGTTAAAACACATTCATTCCAAAATTGAATAGGTAATTTAGATTGAAATAACAAGGATCTAGAAATACTCAGAATATGTTGATGCTTTCTTTCTACTATTGCATTCTGTTGTGGTGTTAGGCAGAAACATGTAAAGTCCATGGGAGAAGTCACCCTTGCCAATCATCTGCTTGGTGCTCAGATCCTGAATCAGGAAAGAAGTGGGTGTAAATGTAATACTAAACTGAAGAGTATTTAAAAGTGAACCAACAGATAAAAGATTAAACTTAAAGTGAGGAACATATAAGACATCAGAAAGAATGAGATGTTGATTCAGCAGAACAGAACCTTTAAAGAATACAGGGATAATAGAGTGATTAGGTAAAGTGATAGAAGTATTTACAGTAGGTTGTATAGAAGTAAAATATTGTAGATTGTTACATATATGACTTGTTGCACCAGAGTCAATGATCCAACTATTAATAAAAGACATGTTATTTAAAAGGTTGATAGAAGATGTACCTGAATGTGTAGTGATATTGAAAGAGCTGGAAGTAGATACAGATGGTTGAGAAGTAGGAGGATTACCGTTCAGTTGATTTGAAAGGAGATGAGAGAGGTGAGTAAACTGTTCTGGAGATAAGGTGTGAACAAAGTCCTGTAGATTCTGCTTGATAGGAACTTCATTGTGTTTGTCAGTATTTAGGCTGTTCACTCTGGAGATATGTGTAAAAGATTGATATAGAAGAAGAACTGAATCAAGAACCGATATATGAATGAAGATAAACAAAAATTACCAGAATTTGAATCTTGGAAGAAGGACAGAAGATTGATAACATCATATTTGATGATATGAATAACAGCATATTTGATGATATGAATAACAGCAGATTTGAATGCAGCGGATGGAGAATTTAAACAATTACTACTGATACCATGTTAACATATTGATATGTAAAATATTCATTAATGAAACTTGTTGAATCAAGAAGAAAGAGAATGAAAAACTGTATATTAGTATCATTAATTCTGAATTTACAGAATGATCAAGTTAGATAAAAAATAATGAACTAATCTCCTATATATACACAACTAACTAACTAACCAAGGGCAAAACAGTAAAAACGCATCTAACTAAATAACATAATCATATGCCGCTTTTAATTACTAATAATAATCTAAATAATTAGGTTACTTTCTCTTCTTCAATTCCCCTTTTCTGAACTTTGATCTTCTTCATCAATTCCTGTTAACACCTTGCCCAATGATTATCGAATTTGATTGATTACATCATCGATTGCATCCGGTTTCTACTTAAACAAGTATGTGCATTTCGTGGACATGAAGAATCAGAATCTTCAAGCAACCAAGGATTCTTCCTTGAGTTTTTAAATTTTCTAGTTGATCAAAATAAGGTTTCTAGAGTCATTATTTTTCGGAATACCCAGGAAAATCTTAAGTGGACGATTCCATTAATTCAAAAAAACATTGTCAATGCTTCCTCAATTATAACTATCAATCTATTATTAGAGAGCTCGATGATGGATTATTTGTTTTTCTTGTCAATGAATCTCGTGATATATCTTGTAGGGAGCAAATGACAGTTATTTTGATATATGTGATGCACTGCAAAAACTTTAAACTTTTGCCACAAAAAAATTTGTGGCAAAAAGTAACTATTTCGTCACGAAAACGTTAATGTGACGAAAAAAATTCGTCGCACGCAAGAAAAAATATCCCTCAAAAAAGAACTGTGAAAATTTCCCTCACATAAACGGAATTTCTCACAAAAGACAGTCAAATGTAGGGGTGTTCATAAACCCGTCCCACCCGACCCACCCGCCCGACCCGCTCCAACCCGCCCGCAACCCGCCGGTTTTGTTTTTAAAATAATCAAGTACGGGTTGATAATTTGTAAACCCGCACGTTATGGGTCGGGTGACGGGTTTGATGGTTAAAAAATCGACCTACCCGCAACCCGCACTTAATCATCCTTGATGTACTTTTTATTCGTTGTTTAATAAAAGTGTGAACTAAATTACATTTATTAACAAATGAATTCCTAAAGAGTTTGTTGTTGAAAAATTGAGAAGAAACTTCACTAATTTGTTATTGTTTGTAATGTGTGAGTGATGATTTGTAATGAATTTTTTTGTGGAGATTTGTAATATTCTTTTTTGTGGAGACTATTGATCGATTTAATTAGTGAGAAATCGTTGATTATATTATAGTTTTGTATTTTTTGCTTTTTGGATTTAATTTTAAAATTAACAGTGAACACAGTTTATTTGTTGTTTGAAGAACTTAAGATTATATGCTTAATTGTTTATATTTGGATGTCAAGATTTCATGACATTGTTTCCGTTCAACCCGCCAACCCGACCGCCACCCGCCCGCACCATTCCACCCGAACCGGACGGTTTATGAAAATAACAACGCGGTTGCGGTTTAAAAAATTTGCAACCCGCACGTGTTGGGTCGGGTTGATTTTTTCATGCAAACCCGCCAAAACCCGACCGCGTTCACCCCTAGTCAAATGTGACGAATACATATGTTTTCACATTACCCTTTTTTTAATCACATATAACAAATTTGTAATGGGGTATCATATGTAATTAAGTAACTTATGGGGTCATCTTTGTCAAACTTCACCTCCTCATTTTTGTATATCGTCATATATTTTTTCGGGAAAGAAAAATAGTTTTTAAGTTTGAGTGTTTGATTGGATTTTTTTAAAATCTATTTTAGCCCCCTGCATAAAATTCCTGGATCCGCCCCTTGTTAGGGAAAAACCACAACCAGATTTAATGAAATAGCAAAATAATGAACATAAGATTTACATGGTTCACCCAAAATAGGCTACATCCACGGGCTGTTTCAGATATTTCAATAAAGGGAGATAATTACACATTATTTACAAATATTCACAACTCTCGACTCACCAAAGAAAATTACTCACTTAATTTTCACACAATATCTCTCACAGTTTAAGAAAATTCCCTGAAAAATTGCGCTCAAAATTTCTGCCTAAACTAAGCTTGAAAGAATCAAAGAATTGTTGATGAGATGGATGTTTGAAGGTGTATTTTCAAATAAATGAGAAGCACCTAGTTATAGGCCTTCAATGGAAATATTTCTGCAAAATCAGTTTACCCAATCGCAAAGAGTAATGATCATCACTTTAGCCAAATTCATCCATGGGAAATAGCCAAATTCATGCGTGGGAAATTAGTTATGAAGTTGGCAGAGAACCTTTAACTGAGTAGGTGCAACTTGGGGTTGCAAATTGTTCAAATACTTGAGTGATGACCCTACATGTAATTAACCAACTTATTATGTAGAACATTTGCTTACAAATGGTCAAATATCTGACTGTCAGTCGAATGAATTTGCTTGTGCCGGCCCGTTTTCTTCCTATATCTATATGTATGTATATATCTTCATGAATTTAATAAGATAGGATGATATTACTCCTTTTGTATGTTTTTCTCCATTCAATTGCTAGATTCAAACACGTTTCGTTTAACACGAGAGTATCGTCGGTTTTAAGATGTCTCAAAACAAGAATAAAAGAAAAAGAACTGCGCACGTCTATTTTCTTTAAGATTACCTAAATATGACTCAAATTAAATGAAAAAAGTTGGTGAAGAAATAACACTTTAATAATAATGATATAAGGCCCTTATCTGTCAACCACTTTTCCAGGATAAAAATATAAATAGTTCCATAAAGTTATCATGTAAAATTCGACGCACAGGAAATTTTAGAATGAATATGGTTGATAGGGTATGTACTTAATTATATAATTAATTATTAGGTATATTCTTTTTTCTAATTATAACCTGAATTAAGTTTTATCAAACTTAAATCCCAAAGGATCTTAATTTTTTTTGATAATAAATGCCAGTTTGATATCATTTCATACTCCGGATCTAAGATGTAACTTCATGGACAGCACGATGTGGTTTTGTTTAATAATGTGAAGACTCTTAGAAATATGAAACTAGCCCCTACAAGGTGTTAATTTATGGACCGACGTGGTTTCCGTGTTAATAATGTTTACTTAAATTATTATGTTAGAAATATGAAATTAGCAAGGTGTTAATTTATGGACCGATCGATGTGGCTTAAGTTTGAAAAATATTTACTTTAAATTATGTTAAGACTCTTAGAAATATGAAATTATTATTCGAGATAATACATATTTGTAAACCACTAAGATTTGTTTCTGTTAATTATACAACATTAACTTAAAGAAATTCTAGAAATAGTATTATTTTGATTATATGTACATAATAATTATAATAATGCCAATGAGGTCATAGCTCGTTGGTAAAGCTCAGGTCCCAAAACGAAGAGATTCTAGGTTCAACTCTCACTAGTTTGGGTTTCTCCTAGTTTAATGCTATTGTTTGGTGATTGATTTTTTTGTAATTTGATTGTTATTCAAGAGATTTTTTATTAGGTGGTATTGATATTGATGATATAGCTTGGGACGAAAACCCAAAACCACTAATTAGTTTGATATGTTTTTTACAATTTTGCCTAAAATTAGCGTATGGCTTTTTCTTTTTTAATTTGAGGGAAATCCCTTTGGTTTTTTTTTATAATATTTAGAGAGATTCTATTAAAGGACATTTATGGAATTTTAATATTTTTTTTTACTTTTATTTTAATAGTATTGGTTAAGGAGGTGGCCTTGAACAGTAGCGCCACATGTCACAATCTTAGGGGGTTCCTTACATATACCCAACTCAATGGGTTCCTAACTTAATACTAGACCTACTATTTTATTTTATTACTCAAGTCTTTCATGTTTGTGTAGTGCTATGAGTAGGTATAGCTTTATAAGTGTATTTTGTCATTAATTAATTAATCTACGGGATTTTTGCATGTCATCCCACAATTTTTTCCAGTTTTCGCACATTCCCACAACTACCCTGGAGTTGGTTCAAAGATGTATACTCAAAAACAAATGCTAAATAATTTGGTTTGTTCTGAATATTTTATTGGTGGATTAGGTATATGATTAATGTAGATGTGTCAGTGGACTCGGAAACTGTCTTTTTTGGGGTCAGATTCATTGCTAGAAATTATTTGGGTGAATGTTTGAATCTGGCCAGAATTTGATCTAGGGGGGTAAGTGCACAAACATACATAAAACCAGGGGGCACGGTCACATTTAAGGCGTTTTTGTTAGATGATATAATTGAACATTTGATAAAGAAATATAAATTTGTTATATTGAATTGAGAGAATTTTGTATGTAAAGAAAGAAAACTGAATATGTATATTGAATGAAATGAAAATCAGTAGTATCAACTGCTAATTACAAGGGTATTTATAAGAAAATTCCTAACTACTAAAGCAACTAACATAACTGCCTTATAAGGACGGCAATATATATTTAATATTTTAAATATCTTAATTACTTTAATTATTCTTCTAATCTATTCCTTCTATTCCTTCTCTTCCAGTTCGCTGCTTCCATTCTCTTTACTTAATTCTTCTTCTTCTCTAATTGTATCCTTGAATTTCTCTGCTAATACTCCCCCGCAAGTTGGAGAGTGAATATCTTTCACTCCCAATTTGGATAAAATTGATTGAAAGGGAACCCTAGATAAGGGTTTTGTAAAGATATCTGCCAACTGCGCCGTAGAGGAAATTGGGAGGAGTTTTAATTGACGACGAGCAATACGTTCGCGGAAAAAGTGACAGTCTATCTCTATGTGCTTTGTCCGCTCGTGAAAGACTGGATTCAAGGCCAAATGGACCGCGGATGCATTATCACAGAACAAAGCAGGAGGAGCAGCAATTGGGTTGTGAAGATCTTTGAGAAATTGGGTAAGCCAAATTATTTCACTTGTTACACCTGAAATAGCTCTGTATTCTGCTTCGGCAGACGATTTTGATACTGTGTGTTGTCTTTTGGATTTCCAAGATATGATTGAATTCCCAATAAATGTGCAAAACCTCGTAGTTGATCTTCTAGTAATTAGGCAGCTGCCCCAATCTGAATCACAGAAGGCAGATAGGTTTACATTAGATGATCTGGAATAGAATAAGCCTTTACCTGGACTGCCTTTTAAATACTTCAATAGATGATGAGCTGCTGACATATGTATTTGTGATGGTTTTGCCAAAAATTGGCTAAGTTTATGGACTGTGAAGCAAATATCTGGCCTAGTGATTGTTAGGTAAATTAATCTACCTATTAGTCTCCTGTAAGATGATGGATCAGAAAGAGGTTCAGAATCATGTAGTTGGAGTTGTAAGTTTGGGTCCATAGGTAATGTCATAGGCTTACTTGCTAAGTAGCCTGTATCTTCTAAAAGCTGTAAAGCATAGTTTCTTTGAGAGATAATCAAACCAGATTTAGAGTAGGCAAGCTCAATGCCTAAGAAATATCTAAGAATACCTAAGTCCCTAAGCTTGAATTTGTTGCTTAATAAAGATTTAGTTTCAGAAATTAGATCCAAACTAGGACCAGCAATGATAATATCATCAACATAGATAAGTAGGGCAATGAAGGACTGATTATTACATTTAGTAAATAAGGAGTAATCTGAAAGTGATTGTGTAAAACCCATAGTGTTGAGAACAGTTGTAAATTTATGGTTCCATTGCCTGCTGGCTTGTTTCAAACCATAAATTGACTTATTAAGCTTACATACCTGTTGGGGGGCAGTGGAGGAGGTAGAAATAGTTGTGGAAGGGATATAACCCTTAGGAATCTCCATGTAGACATCTTCATCTAAATCACCATTTAAGAAAGCATTATTTATGTCTAATTGATGCAAAATCCAGTTGTTAGCCATAGATAATGCAAGTAATACTCTAACAGTAACCAGTTTAGCAACTGGAGAAAATGTATCAATATAGTCAACCCCTTCCTGTTGATTGAAACCTTTTGCAACCAATCTAGCTTTGTATATTTCAATTGATCCATCAGGATTCCTTTTTGCCTTAAATACCCACTTGCACCCTATAGGTTTTTTGTTATCAGGTAGAGAAGTGATTGTCCAAGTTGAATTTGCTTCCATAGCCATAAGTTCCTCTTGCATGGCATTAGTCCATTCAGGAAACTTAATTGCTTGTTTGTATGTATGAGGTTCTGGAATTTGGGAAATATTTGCCACAAAGGCAGAATAAGAAGGAGACAGATTTGTGTAAGTCAGTACAGAAGATAAGGGATAGTAAGTATTAGGGGATGTGGTGGTTATGGTGTTGCAATGGTAGTCATGTAAATAAGATGGTGGTTTAGTAGCCCTGGTTGATTTTCTGACAGTAGGCAAAGAATCAGGAGAAGGTGGGGATTGAAAAGGAGATGAGTCAGGTGAGGTAGGTGAAATAGGTTGAGGTGGGGGAACATTCTGAGGATCAGGAGAGATAGGGAAAAACAAGGAAGGCTCAGTAGTAGTAGAGTCAGGGAACATGGGAATTGTTGGAGAAGAGGGTGTACTGTGTTTGAAAGGAAAAATATTCTCATTAAATGTTACATCTCTGGATATAAAAAACTCATTAGTAGATCTATCATAACATTTGTATCCCTTTACCCCTGGGGCATATCCCATAAAAACACAAATCCTAGCTCTAGGTTGGAATTTGGTCCTATGTTCATGAAGTGTGGAGGCATAAGCTAGGCAGCCAAAGGTCCTTAGGAAATTGTAGTTGACTGGTTTATCATAAAGCAAAGAATAAGGACAATTGTTATTTAATAATGGGGAGGGAGTTCTATTCATTAAGTAAACTGAAGTTAAGATACATTCAGACCAAAAGTCAATAGGAATATTGGATTGAAACATCAATGATCTAGCAATATTTAGTATGTGTTGATGTTTTCTTTCAACAACTGAGTTTTGTTGAGGTGTTTGAACACAGGAGAACTGATGTAGTATACCTAAGTTGGAAAATAAATCAGTAAAAAGAAGCACTTTTGCATTGTCAGATCTAAACTGTTTTATTGTTTTGTTAAATTGAGTTTGAATCATTGTTATGAATTTAGGGATAACAACAGAGGCCTCAGATTTCTTTTTTATGAGATAAATCCATGTAAAACGTGTGTGATCATCCACTAATGTAATAAAATATCTAAAACCAGAATGTGAGGGGATATGGTGAGGCCCCCAAGTGTCACAGTGAATAAGATCAAATGCAGAGGAAGTAAAATTATTATCTGATGGAAATGGGAGTCTTTTATGCTTAGCTAAATGACAAATATCACAATGTGTTTGAGCATGTTTATGAATATCAGAAATAGGAATAAAATCTCTAAGTGCATACATCCTCTGAAAAGAGGGGTGCCCTAATCTATTATGCCATAAACTGATAGAAACTGAATTGCAGGAATGTTGCAGCTGAGGCATTGAATCTAAAGCCGGATGAAGAATGTAGAGACCATCCACTAAGCTACCCTGTCCAATCATCCTGTTGGGGGTGATTTCCTGTATATAAAGGTTAGTGCCTTGAAATTTTATGGTATAGTTTATATTAGATAAAAGAGAACTTACAGACAATAAATTGAATTTAAAAGATGGAATGTAAAGAACTTTCTGTAAATTGATAAACTGAGTAAGATGAATGTCACCAATAAAATAAACTGGAATTATCATGTTGTTAGGTAAGGAAACAGTGGTGTTGTGTGTAAGTGTGATAGAGTGAAAAAGTTTAATATCAGTACAAATATGATTGGAGGCTCCTGAGTCTATAATCCAGCTATTGTCATTAATCTTACTAGAATAAGAGTTGGTAGAGAAAATAGTACCTGAGTGAGTGGTGACATTGAATGTAGAGGAAGGAGGGTCACCTGACTGATTCTGGGTTGTAGACAGGCGTTGGTTAGAGAATAAAGTAGATAAGTAGGCAAACTGATCTGGTTTCAGATTTTTAATGAACTCATGTACACCAGGTTGTGAAGGAGTGTCAGTAAAGTTGGATTGAAAATTGTTTGCTGCTGGGGAATTTTGTCTAGGGTAGGGGGGTCTATAACCTGGGGGAAACCCATGAATTTTAAAGCAAGTGTCAATGGTATGCCCTGCCATATTGCAGTGAGTGCAAAAAGGTCTGTCCTTTATTTTGAATTGAGGGTTATATTGAGGTCTGTAAGAGGGAGATGATTGGGTATTTGGTAGGAAATTGGGCCGTGGGTTGAGGTATGGTGTGTTTGGTTTAGTATTTGGAGGGGTGGGAGGTCTGGTAAAGGAGTTTGGTCTTGGCTGTTGAAAGGATGGGGGGTTCTTAACAGAGAAGGCCATAGAGTTGTGTAGAGGAGTGTCTTTAGTGGCAGATCTTAGAGAAATCTTTTGTTCTTCCTGAATGATTAAGGAGAGTGCCTTGTTTAAGGGAGGTAGGGGATCCATGATTAGGATTTGTGAGCTAATGTTAGAAAAGGAGTCCTGTAACCCCATTAAAAATGACATCAGTTGTTCATGTTGAAAATAGGTGTCTAATTGGTTTCTGTTAAAGGTTCAGAAACCAATTTCAAACCTGGTCCATCCGCAGGGTGTAGAAAGTAGGGGCTTGTAGGATCTTCTAGTTGGTTTCTTGTAGTGGTGGTAATGGTCTGATTGGTGTTTTCAGGTATGGAAGACATAGTGGATATGAATATGTGGTGAACTGGAGAAAAGGAAAACTTGTTGTTTACTGATTTTATGAAGCTTGTGATTTTATTGTGAATGGATTCTGATAGGTTCTGTGATGAACAGGGAAGGGTATTTTTCTTGAAGAAGAAATGGATGTGGAGGAAAATCTTGAATAGATCTGGAGAATGCGTATGACTACTGAATGAAGAACTTCAATCTGGATATGAACAAGGGAGATAGGATCTGGGTTGAATCCCAGAAATAATAAATGAAAAAACAGAATCTGGAAAAAGAGGATAGTGTAATTTCTGACCGAAGAAGATGATCCAAATCTTGAATGAAAGTGGTGATCAGAACTGGATGGAGACGCCGGAGAGAAGCGGAGATATGAAAGAAGGCAGCGGAGATGTGTGATATTTAGACTGCTGATACCATGTTAGATGATATAATTGAACATTTGATAAAGAAATATAAATTTGTTATATTGAATTGAGAGAATTTTGTATGTAAAGAAAGAAAACTGAATATGTATATTGAATGAAATGAAAATCAGTAGTATCGATACCATGTTAGATGATATAATTGAACATTTGATAAAGAAATATAAATTTGTTATATTGAATTGAGAGAATTTTGTATGTAAAGAAAGAAAACTGAATATGTATATTGAATGAAATGAAAATCAGTAGTATCAACTGCTAATTACAAGGGTATTTATAAGAAAATTCCTAACTACTAAAGCAACTAACATAACTGCCTTATAAGGACGGCAATATATATTTAATATTTTAAATATCTTAATTACTTTAATTATTCTTCTAATCTATTCCTTCTATTCCTTCTCTTCCAGTTCGCTGCTTCCATTCTCTTTACTTAATTCTTCTTCTTCTCTAATTGTATCCTTGAATTTCTCTACTAATAGTTTTGGGGGGGAATGTGCGAAAATTGAAAAACTGGGGGGTGACGTGCAAAAATCCCTTAATCTACTGATTGAGCAAGTACAACGCGGGTCTATAAATAGTAGTAAGCTACTTTAATTTAATTAACCCAAAGAATGGCTCAAATAGTTTCCAAGCAAGAAGTAGTCTCAAATCAGCAGAGTCGTACACTAAACCAGTTTGCCATGAATGGTGGAGAAGGACAACATAGCTATGTCAAAAATTCCTCCTACCAGGTTAATTTAATTTCTATCTATATATATGAAAAAATAATTATATTTAATTTGAATGCTTTTAATTTCTTACATCAGTTAGTTTTTTCAACTGTTATTTATAACTTATTCGTAACCTCAAACTATAAATGATAGTAGTTTATAACTGAGCTAAATGCAAAAATATCCCATGTGCTTTGTCAAACCTTTTTGTATTATTTTTATTAGCAAAATAAATCAATTTGAAATTCCTTTAATAATATATGAGGAGGTTATTGTTAATTTAGTGAACATGGGTTATTGCTTTGAAGTTAATACGAAGATTATTATCAGTTTAGGTGAATAAGGGTGTTTTCGTATCTTATGTTGGGGACAATTGTTATTTTCGATTTGCGAATGGTTTTTTTGCTAATAAGAAAAAGGCCAAGGGGAATTTTTGCTAATAAAATAAGACATGGAGTTTGTAATTATTCATTTTCATGTTTAAATATATATGGAGCAACTAATGAACATGTTTTGTTGTATAAAGAGAGGAGTAGTGGATGTCGCAAAGCCGATTATAGAAGAAGAAATTGCGAAAAAACTCCACGTCAAAAATCTTTATTCCTTTCACTTGGCGGATTATGGATGCTCAACCGGACACAATTCCTTTCCGGCCCTGCAAATTATTATTGGAGCCATTACTAAAAAAATTGAACAAACATCAATAAAAGTCCCGGAATTTTTCGTGTTCTTCAACGACAACATCACCAATGATTTCAATACCCTTTTCAGATCAGTTTCGCCCAAAGATCATTACTATGTTATTGGACTACCGGGCGGTTTTCACAATCGCCTATTGCCCAAATCGTCCCTTCACTTTGGTTACTCTTCTTGGTCACTTCAGTGGCTGACCGAGGTTCCGAAGGAACTTTCGGATTGTAAGTCTCCGGCATGGAACAAAGGAGCAATTTTTTATTCAGGAGATAAAAAGGACAAAGTTTGTGAAGCTTATTTGAATCAGTACGCCAAGGATTTGGGATCATTCTTGGATGCTAGGGCCCAAGAGTTGGTGATTGGGGGGATGTTGGCACTTTTAATTCCTACAGTTCCTACTTTTTGGGATCCCCAATCGGAATATACTCTCATTTCTGACCTCAATCTTATGGGTTCTTGTCTCGTTGACATGGCCAACAAGGTAAACTAATTTCCATCAATATTTTTTTTTTTTAAGATTTTATATGGATTGGGGATTGGGCTAACTCCACTAAACTGGTGTGGGTCTAACTCACCTCATTCATTGTTAATTAATTTCAAATAAAACCTTTGTATATGCAAGTTTTCATAAATTTTTAATTGAAACATTCATGAGTTAGTTGATAAATATACGATTTTTTTTTTTTGAGACGGTCATGGGAGTTGAACTATTTTAAAGCATAAAGACTAATATTAAGCTAGAGGATACCCACACTAGTGAAAGTTGAACCCATGACCTCTTGGTCATGGAGCCTCAACTTTAGCTAACAGACTATTGCCTCATCAACGATACATGTGACGCTTAAAAATATTAAAAATGAATTTAAAAATTTATCCATAGCAGTTAAGGGTAAAAGATCTTATATCCCATCTTTTTGCCACACTTTGATGTCATATGATGAATCCATCTTATAGGTGTATGTGTTAGCTTGCAAAAAATTTAAATTTGAAAAACTTGTTAATAGATTTATATATATACATGCCATCAAAATGGGATAGAAGATTCATCCAAATTTTTAAATATTCGAATGATGTTGCTAATTATGATGTTATATATATCCTTGTTGCAGGGGATAATTGATGAAGCTAAGGTAGACGAATTCAACTTACCATATTATTTTGCCACGCCAGCACAATTGAAGGGTATTATAGAGAATAATAACAAGTATTCCATTGAAAGATTGGAAATACTAAATAACCCGGGGAAGCACACGTTGCCTTGCGTGACAGGCCGAGCTGCATTCTTTAGAGCCGTCCCCGAGAAATTGTTAGGAGATCATTTTGGAAGTGGAATCATAGATGAATTGTTTGATCGATACATGAAAAAACTTGCTGCTTCATCGCTTTTCGTGAACTCTGCCAATGACAAATCACTTGTCACACTCATTGTCCTCAAGCTCAAACAAGATTAACATGCACTATCTGATCTATGAATATTTTTTTAATTAAAAATGCTTCTAATTAAGTCTTTCTAAAGCATTTCAGTTTTTGGGTATTGAATTAAATGTTGAAATTTCGTTTGTGTTGAGATATGTTTTAATTTTATGTTCCTGAAAATGTAATAGTGTATTTTTAATTTTATAAAAAATATTAATAAGTTAATTGGATCGGAGAACCTATACCACAATTATTTATAAATTAAATTAATTATGTAAATATTATAAGTAAAATTTCAAAATTGGTCCGCACGTGGTCTTATTCGAGTCAATTTAGAATTTTGGCAACAATGTGGACTAAAATCGTCAATAAATTTAAAGATGTGGGGCTATTTTGGTAGCCTGAAATGTTATGGGGGTAAAATTGTCAGTCAACATAAGTATTGGCATCAACTTTGCAATAAGACTTAACTGCCATGTCACTACTTAACGGTGATTTTTAACGTCGGTACCAAATGTGTTACAATTTATCAAAACATAGTACCAAATATGGTGGACACAAAAATGGTGTATCAAAAGTGATAATTGACCTAAAACGCGGTATCAAAAATGCAATTCTTTCCAAAACTCTACATTTAGAAAAATCTTTCTATTGAAGTATCAAACTTTTTTCAAAAAATATATTATGTATTTCTATCACTATATTAGTCAGACTTTTCAAAAGTAAATTTAGATATATTGCTCAAATTTTTAAAACATATAAATATGTTCTCATATAAAAAATATTTAATACGAGATCAAATGCTAACAGAAAAATGTCGTATATTTAGAGGAAATCTAGTAATTACGAGAATATAACACCACTATTCATTCTAATTTAATGTTATACGTACAAAGTTGCATAATCTCATGTTGTTTGTTTTGGTTTTTTTAAATGAATTAAATAGTTCTCTGTATATATATAATTATATATTTTTAGAAATGAGTTTTTGTATAAATTATGAAAAGAAGATAAATAGTATAAAAATAATTATATGAAATTAGTTACTTTATATCGTATCAAAGTAAAGTTTGTATTTATTCAGAGATAATAATATTTTTTTAAGATGAAATTATTTTTAAAAATTGAAAAATAATAAACTTATTTTTAAAAGTAAAAAAAGATTGTTTATTTGATTTTAATTTTAGAAAGCACTAAAATACTCTTAAAAAACAAGATAAGCATGCCCTCATATTTTAAAAGTATTGAGAAATTGTCACACGTTTATCTCGTTCATAACAATTGCCCTAGGAAATGTCTATTTGTAGATCATTATCCATGAGAAATTATAACGTTTTTTTTTTCGGTGAACGAGAGTATCAACTTATTTAATATGATTGACATTTTGACAGTGTCGGCAGTGGCGGATGCACACAGGGACTACGGGGTCAAAAGTAATAATGTTTATTTTGGTTCTAAAATACAATTTAAAATATGATAATTTAATTCAAAACTCTTGTTTATTTCAGCCCAAATAAAATAATTGACCCAACTTTCAGTCAAAATAAAATACTTGACCCATCATGAGTTCAAAACCATCCCAAAAACCCTTGCTCAATGATTATCGAATTTGATTGATTGTATCATCGATTGCATTCGGTTTCTACTTAAACAACTACGTGCATTTTGTGGACATGAAGAATCAGAATCTTCAAGCAACCAAGGATTCTTCCTTGAGTTTTTAAGTTTTCTAGTGGATCAAAATAAGGTTTCTAGAGTCATTATTTTACGGAATACCCAGGAAAATCTTGAGTTGACGATTCCAATTAAAAAAGACATTGTCAAAGCTTCCTCAATTATAACTATCAATCTATTATTAGAGAACTCGGTGATGGATTATTTATTTTTCTTGTCGATGAATCTTGTGATATATCTTGTAGGGAGCAAATATCGGTTATTTTGAGATATGTGTATTCACGAGGATATGTGATGCACTCACAAAAAACCTTATATATATATATATGATTTTTGTTCTATATAGATGAATACTGATATTTTTGGCATAAACTGCAATATATTCTTTGCAGACTATTGTCTATATATACTCACCTACTTTTTGACATAGGTAATTGACATATGATTTCCATTTCAAAAAGAAAAAATTAACATAGGCTTTTACTCAAAAACAAGAAAAAAATTAACATAGGATTGTCATCAATGATATTACTTGCATTGCAACAGTTGACTGCACCTCGTTTTCATAGTCTGGTTCTGGTGAGGGAAATTCTGAATGAACAAATATCTATAGGAAAAAAGAAACTAACAAAAAGAGAAATTTTAACTCTAGTAAAGAAACTCCCAAATAGACCCTGTCAATAAGTAAGGTCTTACCCTATTCAAGTCAATGTATTTTCTCTTTCTTGAATGAATATCTATATACATATATATAATAGGTGAAAAAGCGTGTAATTTTGGTGACTTAACGACCACATGGTCGTTCCCGTCCAAAAAATTAATGGGCAAAACAAATGTGTCAAATGGTTTTTAATTTTGGTATCAAATGCGTCTTTTTTATGGTTTGGTACCAAATATGTAAATTAGGTAAAAGTTTGGTATCAAAAATGAAATTTTACCCGCTGCACGTGCAAAACCCATGCCACTTTTGCACACGTGATGAATTCTGTTAAAAAAATGACGGTCAAATGAAATGTGTCAAAATGGCCTAAATCATGGTATCAAATGTGTTTTTTCAGAAAGTTTGATATCAAATGTGTAATCTGAATAAAAGTTTGGTATCAATTATTTTTCCCTCTATAATATAGGATTGGATAGATGAATGCATGAATGCATGCTATTATTCGTGAATTAATATAAATTTAGGGATGTCAATTGATTCAGACCTATCCAAATCCCGTTGGTTCGATCCGATAAATTTTAATCGGGCTTAGTTAAATACGAGTTGATCAACTGAGTTTGAGTCATCTAATTAGGCTCAATTTCGAATTTTATGTTTGCTACACGGTATATCCAAACAAGTCCAAAAGTTTTGACTGATCTCTCGATACATCATAAAACTATAATAAATATTTTCGAACGTGTTAATTTGATATCTCAAAAGACAATTTTAAAAACCTTAATTCATCGGTTTCATATTCTAGTAAATATTAATAAGTTAATTGGATCGGAGAATCCAAGCCACAATTATTTATAAATTAAATTAAATATGTAAATATTATAAGTATAATCTCAAAATTGGTTAGCACGTGGTCTTATTAGAGTCAATTTTGAAATTTGACAACAGTGTGGACTAAAATTGTCAGTAAATTTTAAGATGTGGGGCTATTTTGATAGCCTGAAATATTATGGGGTAAAATTGTTAGTCAACATAAGTATTTGCATCAACTTTACAGTAAGACTTAATTGACATGTCACCACATAACGGTGATTTTTAACGTCGGTACCAAATGTGTTACAATTTGTTAAAATGTGGTACCAAATATGTTGGACACATAAAGCGGTGTACCAAAAGTGGGAATTGACCTAAAACGCGGTACCAAAAATACAATTCTCTCCAAAACTATACATTTAGAAAAATCTTTCTATTGAAATAAGTACCAAACTTTTTTCAAAAATATATTATGTATTTCTATCATTATATTAATCTGACTTTTCAAAAGTAAATTTAGATATATTGCTCAAATTTTTAAAACATATAAAAAAGCTCTCATATCGCTGACATTTTTAATATGCTTGCCAATTTTTAGTACTAGATCAAATGCTAACAGAAAAATGTCGTATATTTAGAGGAACTCTAGTAATTACGAGAATCCATGATAACACCACTATTCATTATAATTTAATATTATACGTACAAAAATGCAGAATCTCATGTTTTCATAGTGTTGTTTGTTTTGATTTTTTTAAGTGAATTAAATTGTACTCTGTATATATATAATTATATATTTTAGAAATGAGTTTTTGTCTAAATTATGAAAAGAAGATAAATAGTATAAGAATAGTTATTCTATGTCAAATCATGTTTTTTTTATGTGAGATTAGTTACTTTATGTCGAATCAAAGTAGAGTTTGTATTATGCAGAGATAATAATATATTTTTTTAAAATAAAGTTATTTTTAAAATTGAATGATAATAAGCTTATTTCTAAAAATAAAAAATGTTATTTATTAGACTTTTCAAAAAGCACTAAAATACTCCCGAAAAGCATGATAAACATGCCCACATATTTTAAAAGTACTGAGACATTGTCACGCGTTAATTTATTTCGTTTATAACAATTGTCCTAGGAAATGTCTATTTTGTAGATAATTATCCATGAGAAAATATATATCTACTTATTTAATATGATTGACATTTGACAGTGTCGGCAATGGCGGATGCACATTGAGACTAGGGGTCTACAATAATAATGTTTATTTTGGTTCCAAAATGCAATTAAAAATATGATAATTTAATTTAAAATTATTGTTCATCCTAATTCAAACAAAATAATTGACTCACTTTCAGTCAAAATAAAAAACTTGACCCATCATAAGTCCATAACATCCCAAAATCCTTGTCCAATGACTATCGAATTTGATTGATTGCATCAATCGATTGCATTTGGTTTCTTCTTAAACAAGTACGTGCATTTCGTGGACATGAAAAATTGAAATCTTCAAGCAGCCAAGGATTCTTCCTTGAGCTCTTAAGTTTTCTAGTGGATCAAAATAAGGTTTCTAGAGCCATTATTTTACGGAAGACCCAGGAAAATCTTAAGTTGACGATTCCAATTAAAAAAGACATTGTCAAAGCTTCCTCAATTATAACTATCAATCTATTATTAGAGAGCTCGGTGATGGATTATTTATTTTTCTTGTCGATGAATCTCGTGATATATCTTGTAGGGAGCAAATGTCGGTTATTTTGAGATATGTGATGCACTCACAAAAAATTTAAACTTTTGCCACAAAAAAAATTGTGGCAAAAATTAACTATTTCGTCACGAAAACGTTAACGTGACGATTTTTTTTTGTTATTTTACGGAATACCCATGAAAATCTTAAGTTGACGATTCCATCAATTCAAAAAGACATTGTCATGCTTCCTCAATTATAACTATCAATCTATTATTAGAGAGTTCGGTGATGGATTATTTGTTTTTCTTGTCGGTGAATCTCGTGATATATCTTGTAGGGAGCAAATGGCGGTTATTTTGAGATATGTGTATTCACGAAGATATGTGATGCACTACAAAAAAATTAAACTTTTGCCACAAAAAAAAAGTTGTGGCAAAAAGTAACTATTTCGTCACAAAAACGTTAATGTGACGAAAAATTTCGTTGCACGCAAGAACAAATATCCATCGAAAACAAATTGTGACAATTTCCCTCACATAAACAGAATTATCTCACAAAAGGCAGTCAAATGTGACGATTAGGTTTTCACATGTATTACCCCTTTTTTATCACATATAACAAATTCGTAATGAGGTATCATATGTAATTAAGTAACTTATGGGGTCATTTTTGTCAAACTTTACCTCCTCCTTTTTGTATATCGTCATATATTTTTTCGTGAAAGAAATATAGTTTTTAAGTTTATGTGTTTGATTGAATTTTTTTTAAATCTTTCTTAGCCCACTGCATAAAATTCATGGATCCGCCCCGAGTGTCGATCAAATGAATTTGCTTGTGCCCGTTTTAATTCTTCCTATATGTATATATCTTCATGAATTTAATAAGATAGGATGATATTATTTTGTATGTTTTTCTCCATTCAAGAGCTAGATTCAAACACGTTTCGTCTATATCTATTTCACTATATGTCTATGTCTTCATGAATGTAATAAGATATGATGATATTATTTTGTATGTTTTTCTCCATTCAATTGCTAGATTCAAACACGTTTCATTTAACACGAGAGTATCGTTTTAAGATGTCTCAAAACAAGAATAAAAGAGAAAGAACTGCGCACGCCTATTTTCTTTAAGATTACCTAAATATGACTCAAATTAAATGAAAAAAGTTGGTGAAGAAATAACACTTCAATAATAATGATATAAGACCATTATCTGTCAACCACTTTTCCAGGATAAAAATATTAGAATGAATATTCGATGCACAGGAAATTTTAGAATGAATATGGTTGATAGGGTATGTACTTAATTATATAATTAATTATTAGGTATATTCTTTTTTCTAATTATAGTATATTCTTTTTTCTAATTATAACCTGAATTAAGTTTTATCAAACTAAAATCCCAAAGGATCTTAATTTTTTTTGATAATAAATGCCAGTTTGATATCATTTCATACTCCGGATCTAAGGTGTAACTTTACGGACAGCGCGATGTGGTTTTGTTTAACAATGTGAAAAGACTCTTCGAAATATGAAATTAGCCCCTACCAGGTGTACATTTATTATGGACCGACAATGGGTTTTCCTTTTAATAATGTTTTTACTTTAAATCATGTGAAGACTTTTAGAAATATGAAACTAGCGTTAATTTATGGATCGACGTGGTTTCCGTGTTATTAATGTTTACTTAAATTATCAGTGGCGGAGCTAGACGTGATTTATTGGGGGGACAAATTTTTTTTCAAACAATGCATTAAATAAAGAAAATAATAAGGAAGCAGTATTATAAACAACATAAAAGATCGTATTATTTTTACAATTATAAATACATTTTTTTTTAAGCAGTGTAAATAAAGAAATATATGAAGAGTGAACTAAATAAATATAATTATAAGAAGAAGGCATTATAAAGAAAATAAAAAAATCGCACTTTCTTTACAATTAGTAAGAATTTTTTTAGAAACAATGCATTAAATAAAGAAAATAATTGTATTATAAGAACAATAAAATACCATATTCCTTACATAATCATTAAGAAAGAAAGAAAAATTAAAAAAAGGCATAAATATTGAGATTAAGAGAGAAAAATTAAAAGAAACGCATATATATTAAACTAAGAAGGCATGAATATTGTGAATAAGAAAGAAAGAAAGACTAAAAGAAAGTGTGCTAAGGGAAATTCGAACAATCACATAACAAACATAGAAACACCTTATCCAACAAGCCAAAGGTCAATATATGGTATATGTTGACTACTACTAATATTTAATGGTAAATTTCTTGGGGGGGGGGGGGGGTCGCCCCCCAGTCTACACATAGCTCCGCCACTGTAAATTATTATGTTAGAAATATGAAATTAGCAAGGTGTTAATTTATGGACCGATAGATGTGGCTTAAGTTTGGAAAATATTTACTTTATATTATGTTAAGACTCTTAGAAATATGAAATGATTATTCGAGATAACACATATTTGTAAACCACTAAGATTTGTTTTTGTTAATTAATAATTATACAACATGAACTTAAAGAAATTCTAGAAATATTATTATATATGTACATAATAATTACAATAATGTCAATGAGCTCATAGCTCGTTGGTAAAGCTTAGGCCCCAAAACGAAGAAGTTCTAGGTTCAATATGCACTAGTGTGGGTTTCTCCTAATTTAATGCTATTATTTAGTGATTGATTCTTTATTATTTTTTTGTAATTTGATTGTTATTCAAGAAATTTTTTATTAGGTGATATTGATGATTTAATGTAATGATATTTTGATCGAATTTTTTTCAATATTTAGCTGACCGAAACATACACACGAGACGATATTTTGATCCATGGTAATGATCGTTTCTCTCAAATAAAAAAATAAAATTTATTATGTAAGATAATTGATACACAAGTAAAAGTAATATATCTACGAATCTCTAAAACTCCCACCCACTATTAGGTTTTGGCTCGAATTCGAATCTTACCTATATATAAAACATCCATGCCCAGTAGATCATGCTTGAATCGGTCGGTTTCAAAAAAAAATAAATCATCCAATAAAATTGCTTATTCGAAGTTCTCACAATTTTTTTTCTTTCTACAACATGTTTGTGAACTTACATTTTCATTAAACTTTATTCACATGTTCAAATTTTATTCATAATTCACTTAGCTCAAACATAAAAAAATTAGGGTAAATTGCGAATAACCCCCTCAGGTAAGCCCTAACTACAAAAATCACCCTCACGTATTGGATATTACAAAAATCCCCCTCAGGTTTGTCACCTTCTTACAATTAACCCCTTGCCCATAAAATATTCCAATTTTGCCCTTGGGTGTTATTTGTATTGTTTGTAATGTCTTATAAATGTTAAAACTTGGGATCTAATTATTATATCTTAATAATTAGAAAAGAGATAATTATATATTTACTACCAGAATAATTGATAAAATTTATAATTGTCCATAAGTTTTAATAAATATTGCAAAAGAAAAGGTATTTATATATTTATTAGCAATTTAAATTGTAAAATATTTAATTAAATAGAATTTTAATAATATATTTTATAAATATGAATTGTTTACACATTAGTTAAATGAATTTATTTTTTAAATTAGTAAATTTAATAAATTATATTGTATTATAAATAAGATATTTTAATTTATTAAAGTTTATATTGTATTAGAAATTGAAATATTTATTGAAATTTATGCGAAATTATAAATTATATCAATTATTTTGGTGGTAAATATATGATTATTATTTTTATATTTACAAGATAAAACAATTAACACCCAATTTTTAAAATTTATAACATATTATAAACATTACAAATAACTTCCAAGGGCAAAATTGGAACATTTTAGGGACAAGGGGTTAATTGTAAGAATGTGACAAACCTGAGGGGGATTTTTGTAATAACCAATACGTGAGGGGGATTTTTGTAATTAGGGCTTACCTGAGGGGGGTATTCGTAATTTACCCAAAAAATTAACTTTCGACACATCTAACCAACCACTTCAAATAATTTAACATATTGCATTGGGAATATAATGGTATGGATATTATCATTTGAGAAGCATCAGTCTTATTTTCTATTTTGTGTGTTGATTCAAGTGCTTTACGAATTAATTCTAACCAGGTAAGTATGATTTACATGCTTTAATAATGCATTAATTTGTTTGTTAAAATATTATTTATTATATTCTATGTTTCGTGAAATATATAAATACACATATTGTTAGACACCAACAAATCAAACCCATCAGATACTTATTTCATTGCTAAACTAGACCGAATTTGAATCAGAATCAGAATCAGATTGATATTCACGCTCTTGACAATCCTAGTATTAGCAATGAAAACAATAGTTATTTATGATGGAATAAAAAAAAACTTTAAAAATGTTTGGCCTATTTGTTTCGTTTTTAAGAATTTACGGAATTTGTGAGATGTTCACGGTTTTTGTGCATTTTAAGAAAGTTTGTTTTTTTAGAGATGAAATAAATATTAGGCTTAATGTTTAAATAATCGGTAGGTTTTTTTAAGAGATAGTGAAAAGAAGAGTAGTATGATTAGAGATAAATTATTTTATGTCAAATCAAAGTGGATGAATGAGTGAACGAGTAGATTATTGTATGTCAAATTGAATTAATAACATGTTAAAAAAGCTACTTCTTGTACATTCATGTATGTCGGAAATAATTCAGAATGTTAGAACATTAAGGATTCATTTGATTAGATTTTGACCCAATTTTATGGTTCGTGGAACGAGATCAAACTCATTCTGAAAATTAAATTTGAGTATATATTTCGCGAATCCATATTTCAACTTATATATTCAAACTTTGATTTAATATATATCACCTCCATTTTCTTTATAAAAATATTGATTAAACACTTATCTAGCTATTTTCCCCCTCAAACTTCAACTCTCTTTTAAAAAACTGCAAACCTCAACATCCAACATTCCAACCCAATCCAAATGGTGTTATTTATTAAAATCATCCAAATCATTTTTCCAAAATCAAAATCAAGCCAAACTAGCATAAACTTATCCAAATGGATCCTATACAGTAAATATTTTAACAAAGTTGTATAATCATATGGTTTAATTAGGTTAAGTCTATCCGGAGTAAATAATTTTTTTTTTTTTTTTTTTGAGTGAGAAATAAATTTCACTTTACACATAAAAAGGTACTTGCATGTGTAATTATTACAGTTACTCTCTCATTGCTGGAACTAAATCCAATTCAGTCCATAATCCATAAAATTGCAAGTACCTAAATTAAATATTATTGCAATTGAGGATGTATTATCTGAACATTTGTGAGTTAATAAAATCCTCGTGATTCTGAAGAAAAAAAAATATCATTGCAATTGAGATTTGAGTGATTCATTAATAGGCTGAAAATTAAATTAAACTATTCAATATTTTACTGAAGTTGAGGTCGATGTATTATACATATCAATAAATCATGATAACATATTTTGATTAATAATTCTTGAAATTCGGTTTGAGTTCGATTCAATAAATCAAAAGATGACAAAATCTATATAAAAATATGAAGTTATTTTAGATTAGATCAAATCTTATTCGAACTCGATTCATTAAAAATCAAATCAACTCCAATAAAAAAAATTCAAATCGGATTTGAACATTGAATTATTATTCCTTTCTACTCCACACCCCTACTCATTCACTAAATGTAACTTAAATTTTTCCATAGCGCATAAAAAGGAAAGTTCTATCAGAAAAAAATAAAAAGGAAAGTATATTTACAAGAAGTTTATCCGAATCTACCTCTTACACACAACAATCGATATAAACAAATCAATTACTTTTATATATATTTAATGAAAGGATATTAAAAATGGAAAATATATTCTTCCTTTTCACACAGTAAAACCGCTGCAAAAAGCCAAGATGGAAAATGATTGCAGTTTTTTTTTTTTTCTTTTCTTTTTGAGGAAGCACTTTGTTGAAATTTAGAAAGTTGAAAACTACCCATATCTAAAATCGACTCCTCAATAAATACCCCCAGTCCCCAGATGCTATTTCTTAAATACTCATAAAAAAAAAAACGCTTATATAGTATATTAAAAAAATACTATAAATCGTAGGGCACGTCCATTCAATTGAACGCACCGTATCGACCAGATTTCTTCCCCCTCTCTTTTTCTCTATCTCACACGCACAATGAGAGTGTATAATATGCAAATGCAAATGCAAGCCTTGACATTATCTCACCGTCCGTCGCAGCTGGACCGGAGGCTGTATTCCCCGCCTCCGGTTGTAGGCGTTTCCGGAGGAATCTCTATTGCATTCAGGTTTCGTCCGTTCCAATGCTGCGCTGTACAATCGTCTTCCCTAGGTATGAATATCCTCAGTTTGTATGAATGCATTGTAGTGTTGTTCTTCGAATGCATGTAATTAGATGTTGTGATTACTGTATTTGTTGAATCTGTAGTGAAAACAGAGCATTGGTTCGTTTTTGATTCATTTGTACAATGTGGATTTACTTTGAGTTAACTTGGTTTTATGTGTATTTTTTTTTTATCTGAAGAGTTTTATTTTATTTTAATTTGGTGGAAGTTAAGCAACGGTTTCAGCTATGTGATGATTGAGTTCATTTTCATTAATGAGTTTTTGAGCTGCTCATTTATCTACTTTTTCCTGATAAAAAAGATCTTTTTTACTTGTTTTAAGTTATGGATGAGAAAAGGTTTGTTGAAGCTTCGGAGAAGGGGAATGTGATTCCTCTGTACAAGTGCATTTTTGCGGATCACTTGACGCCGGTGCTTGCTTACCGGTGTTTGGTTAAGGAAGACGATCGAGAGGCTCCAAGCTTTCTATTTGAATCGGTAGAGCCTGGATTTCGTGCGTCAACAGTTGTAAGAAATATATTGTTTCCGTAGTTATTTGTTCAAACTTTAATGCACAGTTTATAGGCACATGTAGGAATGGTTGTGAATTTATGTATTTGGTTCAATCGTTCTTTCTTAGGGGCGATACAGTGTTGTTGGGGCACAACCAGCAATGGAAGTTGTAGCCAAAGAAAACAAGGTTACCATTCTGGATCATTATGCAGGAAAAGTGGTTGAGAAGTTTGTAGAGGATCCTATGACGATTCCAAGAAGCATTTCAGAGAGTTGGAGACCGCAACTGATCCAAGACCTTCCTGATGCATTTTGTGGTGAGAATTTAGATGCCTAATATTTATGTTATTTATTCTTGTTGATATGAACTATTCTGTTTTTTTCCTTACTTTTTTTTTTTTTAAATGTGAAAATTTTGATACACTAATTAAGCAAGCAGATAATGCAGCATAACTACATAACAGCCTAATCTAAGATTTGACTGACCTTGTTATTCCTGCAGCATATTTATGACCTAATTAAACAAAAGATTCATTATATTCTTTGAAAATGGTTATAAATCCTGTAGTTGCATAAGACTGTAGGAGAAGATGTTGGTTATGATTAATCACACGTTTCACATTTACTGGAGACATAACTCAAAGGTTTACCCTGCAAAGTGAACTTTATGGCTTTATTGATTGTAGGAATTAGTGAATTCCGTAGTCAACTCATTCTTATATAAAAAACGCCATTCTCACAAATCTTATCATCTTCTACAGGTGGATGGGTTGGTTTTTTCTCATATGATACAGTTCGTTACGTAGAGAGGAAAAAGCTTTCATTCTCAACTGCACCAAAAGATGATAGAAACTTGTCCGACATTCATCTCGGATTGTACGATGATGTAATTGTTTTTGATCATGTAGAAAAGGTACAATTGGTCTTCAGAATAAATAATGTAAATCTGATTTTGTGGATTTGCATCTATATTTTGTTTATCACCCAAAAACAGAATTTTCTATCAACTTAAGGTCTGCCCCTTATTATAATTGTAGGAAAAATGGATAATAGCTGGACTAAGATTAAATGCTCTTTTGTTCCATATAATTATTCTTGATATATAATTGAGTGTGGACAGAAATTACTGAGTATATAACGCATCATACAGATCTATCTAGTTTCAAGCTGGTGATAAAGAGGTGTTTCAATATTTGTTGATCTCACACACACTCTCTCTCTCTCTCTCTCTCTGTTGTTGCATAGTCTGTCAAAATTCCTTCTATTCTTCTTTCATATTTATTTCTTTGTTGTTGAGATCGTCAATGAACATAACTGTGTATTCTTCTCTTTTAGAAAGCATACATCATTCACTGGGTGCGGTTAGATCGATATTCATCTGCTAAAAAGGCTTATGATGATGGAATGGAACGCTTGGAAAGATTAGTGTCTAGAGTACAAGACATTGATCCGTGAGTTTTCTCAAGTATTCCTTTCATCTTGCAAATGTTGATAATGCCATTTACATCTGCTAATGTATCTCTTCACCGCCATTTGCTAGACCAAGGCTATCTCCAGGTTGTATTGACTTCTGCACTCGTGATTTTGGACTGTCTCTAAACAAGAGCAACATGACAAGTGAGGAATACATGAAGGTTGTTTTACAAGCAAAGGAACATATTACGGCAGGGGACATTTTCCAGATTGTCTTAAGTCAACGGTTTGAAAGAAGAACATTTGCTGACCCGTTTGAAGTATATAGAGCTTTGAGAGTTGTGAACCCAAGTCCATACATGAGTTACTTGCAGGTTCTTTCTTCTATTTGGCATTCAAAAATACTAATTTCTTGATCAATTGCTATGGATGTGCCAAATCATTCTTCTTTACTGCATATTTTCAGGCTAGAGGTTGTATTTTGGTTGCTTCAAGCCCAGAGATTCTTACTCGTGTAAAAAGGGTAAAGTCATAGTTTTTTAATTGCAATCTACTCAATTTGAGATTCTTTTCAAAAACGGTCTTCTCATTTTAGAGGCTAAATATGAACAGCCTATCATGTATTTTGTGGGCAATACTGAAATGAATTTATGAATTGTTGGCAGAAAAAGATTGTCAATCGACCCTTGGCTGGGACTACTAGAAGAGGCAAGACGCTTGATGAGGATGAGATGTTAGAGAAAATGCTGCTAAAAGATGAAAAACAATGTGCAGAACATACTATGCTGGTTGATTTGGGGAGAAATGATGTCGGAAAGGTCTCTTAAGACTGACTCTTACCTTATCCAATATTCATATAATCACCTTAACTTGTTTTGGTTCTTGGTATAGGTTTCAAAATCTGGTTCTGTTGAAGTGGAGAAGCTGATGAGCATTGAACGATATTCCCATGTGATGCACATCAGCTCTACGGTGAGAATACATTTATTTGGGATTTGAATTGAGGTTGACCTGAATTATAATTTCCCGTCTTCTCTAGAAAATTTACCAATTATCTGTCCCGCACCCTACAAGTAATCTCAAACTTCATTGGCCAAACAATTTCTTGAATTTTGCTATTACTTAAATCCACAGGTCACGGGAGAGTTGCTTGATCATCTAACAAGTTGGGATGCCCTTCGTGCTGCATTGCCTGTTGGAACAGTTAGTGGAGCACCAAAGGTCACCCCTCCATTCCTCAATTCTTTGTCTAAGTTTATACGGGATTGACATGTGTCAAGTTGTTATGTATTCTTGTGAACTCTCTCTCTCTCTCTCTCTCTCTCTCTCTCTACTTTGAAGTCTTGTGAAAGTTCTATTGACAAAACACGTTAATCAAGCTTTTACTTTCTTTTTGGTTTATAATTCAGGTTAAGGCTATGGAGTTAATTGATCAATTAGAAACCACAAGAAGGGGACCATATAGTGGTGGATTTGGAGGAATTTCGTTTATAGGCGATATGGACATTGCGTTGGCTCTGAGGACAATTGTATTTCCCACGGGGGCACATTACGACACAATGTACTCCTATAAGGATGGCAACAGACGACAAGAATGGGTGGCTCATCTCCAAGCTGGAGCCGGAATCGTGGCTGATAGTGTTCCAATTGAAGAACAAATAGAATGTGAACGTAAAGCTGCTGGTCTTGCTCGGGCCATTGATTTGGCGGAATCAGCTTTTGTAAATAAAGGTTCTGCAAAGCCAGCGAAGATCAATGGTTCTGCGCCAATCGAGTTTCCTAGAATCGAATTAGTTACACAAAATGGATATTTGGGTGCTTGAATAATTGGAAACCACTTACATGCATGTTTGAATGAATCTATCTTCTTAGAATTGGGACACCAAGCTTGGTGTCTTTGTTGTATTGTATTATACGGGAAGGAGGGAAATAGTTGTTCATTTCTTTTTAATAAAAAAGCTATTCTCACTCCCCTTTGTTTGGCATGAAAACAAGTTGAATCCAGTTTAGATGAACTGAATCTTAATTATTAGTTTACGACTTGTGATTTGTAACTTGTAATATTATTAGGTTGTAAAATGTTAAATATGGAACAATGGCAGAATGAATAACAACTTTTTTTATTTGAGTTTGACTGATGAAAACTCTGTGATTTGAATTTGACCGACAAAAACTTGTTTTGGTTTAGTATAAAATTCGAATCGGCGGGTTTTCCATCAGGAGCGGAATTATGTTTCATGCTTATGAGTCCCTAGCCCCCCTCGGTTTTAATTTTTTTTTTTTTTTGAAAAGAACATTGATTCTTACTGTATAATAATATTTATGTCAACATTTAAAATACCAAACAATATTTAAAAATAAAAGTAATTAATAAATTTATTTGTATATGACTAAATTAAATAATTTTATAATTATATTTACAATACCAAGTAATATTTCAAACAAATTATTTCTTCTTCACCAAATGTGTAAGTTATCTTTCAATTATTTGTGTCCGGTAGAAATTGCACCCATTTCCATTATGAATCGATTGTGTTTAATATTATTTTAGTATAATTCTTTTGATAATGAATCTTTTATTATTATTATGTCTGTAGTGCTAGTGCGAATTAATAAAACTAATACGTTTATACTAGTTGAAAAATAGTATTATGTAGTATCTTGCAGTCTATTTGATTACTTACATAGTTATATAGTTTTTTTAATTAGATTACTTATGCATTTATAATTCAAAATAGTTCTTTTTGGTATTCTATTTTGTACTGTTGTTATTTTTGTTCTTAATATATTAACATCCCCCAACTCTCTCATTCTGAATCCGCTATTGTCGTCCATCAACTAAAGACGACCAACTCCTGCTCTATGACCGGAACTTCTGTTATCGAATTAGCACATTAATAATTTAATAAAATTGTGCTTATAATTTTTCCTTGCAATGTACATTAATTTAAATTTAAAATGAATAAATATATGACTACCAATCTACATATATGATATATCTACATAGATATACATGTATTTTGTTTTGGAAATTTTTTTATCCAAATTTGGATGGTCAAACTTATTCAACCATAAAAGTGTGCACGTATTTTATGATTGGTCTCTCTCCAAGAATTTAAATTTAATCCCGAAATAATTTTATTATTCTTAAATACTTGGATTGGTTGGCCCAACCCGTTTGGGATGGAATTCACAAACTTTTCTAAATTACGGTACTAGAAATGCAACTCCGCCCTTTCGTAGTTTTTCAGTCGGACAAAAACCCAACCCATATCTACATCCCCAAACGGTGTCGTTTAAAAGCACATTTTATCCAAAGCGAAAACTTTCTAGCGGCCACGAATTCATTCATTGTTTCCTAAATGGCTTCTCTTTTGCTCGGAGCTCCTCCAATGGCTTCCCAATCCTTCGCCCAAAATCTCTCTTTCTCAAAATCCCAATCCCTAATCCAAACCCCTACGTCACTCTCTCCATCTTCGTTTTCTTCACCCTCCACTTCAACTCTCCCTTTGAGTAAGTTTCACACACACACACCCGCAAGTGTTTCTGTGTGTGTATAATTCTAATTTCGTTTTTCTTTTTCAGTTTATTGTGGCAGAGGTGACAAGAAGACTGCTAGAGGAAAGCGTTTCAATCACTCGTTTGGCAACGTGAGTTTCTTCTACTTTTTGTTTCTGTTTTTAATTTTCTTTTTTGGGATTTATTTGGATATTTTTTGGATATAGGCGAGGCCGAAGAACAAGAATAAGGGAAGAGGACCGCCGAGGGTTCCGGCGCCACCTCTGCCGCCGAGGAAAGATAAGTATGACGACGGAGAAGTGGTCAAGATTGAAATTGATGAGTCTCTGTTTTCAAATTGAGTGAGAAAAATGTAAGGTTGTTTTCTTTCATATTATTGCAATTGGTGAGGTTTTCGTGGTAAACAATCCCATGTACTGTACTCTATTATCTTGAACTTTCGATTTCTTCTGTTAATTGATTTTTTTTTTTTTTAATAATTATGCATTTTAGTTTTCCCAATTTTGAATGCCTGGTTTGGAGTTCCCAATAATTCTTTTAGGAACTATTATCTGTCCTCACAGTCCTCATGATGCCACAATAGCTTTGATGCATATTGTATAGTGAATATTTAATTAATTATTTTTTAAACAATTTATGGTGAACATGTTATAAAACATGATGTTTATGATATAAGGATAAAAAATTAGTAAAATATTTGTGAATCAAAAAGAAAAGAAATTAGCAAAGAAAAATGTTCATCAACTTATCAAAGAAAATCAAGTATTTATAACAACATAACCACACTTCATGAACAATGTCAAGTTGACGTCTCTCCAATGAAGTTTTGATTTTCTCAAAATGTTCAAGAATTTAATGAAATTCAATTTACATAATCTAGAAATTGTCCGTGAAAATCTTCGCTCTTAATTATCGTAGCCGTGTTTTATATACCTTCTGACGTATCCGACATGATATCCATTTTTTTTCTTTTCATTTTCGGAAAAACCATGTAGCGTGTCTGCAGACCCGGCCCTGAGGGTAGGTCACGTAGGCGGCCACCGATCCAAGAGGGCCTTTTACTATTATATATATATATATATGATTATTATTTTTTTTTTTAAAAATAGGCTAATAGGTTCAATAGAGGCTACTTTGCCAATTAAGGTTATGGAAAAAGAATTATGAAGATTGAAGAAAACAAAGATAGTGGCATATTAATGGAATAATGGGGGAAGAAGCCATTGTTGACTGCAATTGGCCGCTTGGGGAAGAAGATGAAGTTAAGAGTAAGTGTACATGGATTTTCTTAACTGATTAGACCATTTTTATAATGAGGGAAGAAGTAAATAGTTGGCTGGGCCATTTTAATTTGACTAGGCCTTTTCTAGTTTGATTAGGTATTGTGAAAAAAAAAATGCAAATACAAATATTGTTGAAGTTCACCACCCGTAATATATTGATGTCTTTCACATTGAAAAATTGCAAATGCAAACCAAACAAATAGGAAAAAGAAAAATCTAAACAAAATATAGTGGGGTAAGAGTAAATCTAAACAAACAAATTGCAAACCCTAATTGCAAAAATTGCCAATGATGCTAAATCCTATCAAAACAAGAAGTGATCACAGGGGCAGGGATGTCAAGTTTTACAACAAAAACGGGAAGAATTCACCCGTCCACATTCAACAATACAATTCACCATCAAGAAAAGATCACTTCTATCAAGAACCAGAGTACTATAATTCACCATCGAGAAAAGATCAGTTGTATCAAGGACCAGAGCACTATAATTCACCATCAAGAAAAGATCTGAGATTTCAAGAAATTATAAAGAGGAAAATTGCAAACCCTAATTACAAAAAGATTGAAACACAAGATGGGCATGAATGCATGATGCATCTTCAAGATTAATCTTCACTCTTCATGGATAATTTTTTTCGGGTAAGGACTTGATTTTTTTCCTTTAATTTATATTTTGTTGGGCTTGTTTGAGTGCTACTTTTAGAATTTGTATGTGAATTGTGCTTTTGAAATTTGGTTGCTGAGCTATCCATGGGTCCTAGAAATCACATGAAAACTAAAGGCCACAAATTTGAAGTTTGCTTAGGGCCACCAAAAACTCAGGTCCGGCCCTGCATGTGTGTCTGGTACATGCATAACAAATAGCGGCGTATCCGACGCATGTCAATATTGCATCATATAAAAATTTGAAATATTTGTGCATCATAACCTCACAACTCCACCATCTGTAAGCTCGACTTCTATGAATCTTTTGATCTATTCTCAGTTACCTTAGATACTGGGATGGTTTGCACGATAGAGTCATACCAATTTTAGTTAATCAACAATGGATTCTCTCATGTTCCTCAATCTTACTCAATAAAAGAAAGAAAAAGAAGTTATTTTGATTATCATTCTTCGTACCACACGGGTTGCTTGCGTGTTCATCCAAATAATATGATGAAATTAAATTGGACAAGAACGAGGGAACGAGAATGACCTGCTCAAAACGTTAGTCCGATCAGAATGACATGAGTCAAAGTGGTGATCTGAGCAAAACTCGACCTAGTTAGAATGCGCCTCGCCACCCTAATTTCGACCTTGCATTCGTTCTTCTTATCAATGTAGTATAACACATTAGTCTCTCTTAATTCAAAATATATCCTAAAATGGACTAAAATTGATGTATTTTGAATTTAAGAGGGACGAATGTGTTACACTATATCGATAAGAGGGATGAATCTGTTACGAAAAATTTAAGAGGGACGAATGTGTTATAAGAGTGACGAATATGTTACACTACATTGATAAGAGGGACGAATATGCTACAAAAAATTTAAGAGGGACGAAAGTGTAAAATTTGGCCCATAAAAAGGACCAAAAATGCTATTCACTCTTTTATGAATCGGTTTCTATTCATTATCCAAATATCGAATATATTATAAGTTTGAATTCCACAAATACATTAAGAAAAGAAAACAATATCCTAAAATCTCTCTTGCAAAGGAGGACAGTTGATGTTGATGATGATCAAAATATAATATGTTATTTAAATTTTCTTTAACATTCACTTAGCGGTGGATATTTCCTTTGGTGGTACCTTAGTAGGTAAAGGGTAAAATTGAAAAAAGCTGTCTTGTAACCTTGGGATTGTACTTCTGCAGTGATTTAGAAATTTTAGGGTTTATTTATTTTATATTCTTGTTATTTTTATTTCAAGTGGATCCAGCGGATCCAATGTTGGATTCAGTAAGGCCATCTGCTATGATTAGAGGGGAAGGGGAAGTTGGATTTAGGGGGGTAAAAATGGTAAACTAATACTACTAGAAAAAACGAAAATTCCGACCGAACGGATTTTCCGACCGTAAAAATTGGTTGGAAAAAATCGCGTCGGAATTGGATTCCGACCGGTTCAAATTCCGACCGAAATTCCAACCGATTTAAAATCAACAGATTTGAATCGGTTGGAATTTTCGAAAAAAAGATAAAAAAATATTATTTTTATTCAATCCGATATTTTTTCCACTAAAAACCCTAAATTATAATTCAACCCAACATTAATGCTCTAATTCAATTTTCAAACACACTCAACAATTTCAAACACACTATAATTAATAATAAAATCTAACAATTTCAAACAAACTATAATAACCAAAATTAAAAATTTCTACTAACAATTTCTACAACCAAAATCTAACAATTTATATTAATTTCAAACACAACGTACTAACAAAATCTAACAATATCTACTAACAATTTCTACAACCAAAATCTAACAATTTCTACTAATTAATTTCAAAAACACTATAATAACAAATTAAATCAAAATAGTGTATATATATATATATATATACACACACACACATACCTTCAAGAAGAGAGAAGAAGAAGGGAGAGATGAGGTGGTGGTCGGCCGGAAGAGTTGCGGCGATGGTGGTGGTCGGCCGGAAGTGTTGCAGCGACGGTGGTGTGGTTGGTCGGAAGATTGAAACTGTGGTTATGGCCGGAAGAAGATTGAAGGGAGTAAAATACCGGAGTTTTTTTTTTTTTTCTGTACTAGGGGCTGCTGAAATGAGCAGCCCCAACATTTTTTTTTTATATATAGAAGTTTATTCCGACCGATTTTTAAATCGGTCAGAATTATGAATAAAATTCCGACCGATTTACAAATCGGTCGAAATTTTTGAATTCAAATTATATATATAGCCGAGGCTTTTTTTTAAAAAAAATAAATTATTCCGACCGATTTTAAAATCGGTCGGAATTATTTTCGTTATATATTTTTTTTAAAAAAACATAGTATAAAATTCCAACCGATTTTGAAATCGGTTGGAATATTTTTTTAAATTCCAACCGATTTTAAAATAGGTTGGAATTGTTTTCGTTTCTTTTTTTTTTTTGAAAGAAAAATTTAAGAAACAGTGTAAAATTCCAACCGATTTTGAAATCGGTCAGAATATTTTTTAATATTCCGACCGAATTAAAATAGGTTGGAATTAATTACGACCGTATTTTTTTCGGTCGGAATTCAATGAAATTTCAACCGATTTTTGTTCGGTCGGAATTTTTCGGTTGGAATTCTTCGTTTTTCTAGTAGTGTAAAATGAAGCAAGGGGTGGGAAATGCAATATTGCCTTGAGCCTTTGAACCACAGCTTGAGCGGCCTCACCCACCGAGTTTCATCACTCGCTGGGAAGCGAGTGTGTTGCACACGCCCGCCCAACAGCTTGTCGGCCACCTGTTGTTCCCTTTTTTTTTTATTTTTGTTTTTATTTATTTTTTATTTAATAAAAATCCTTTTTTTTAAAAAGAAAATTCCTTTAAAATACCTTATTAAATGAAATGTAACTCTTATTTAATTTTAATTTTAGTTAATTTGTGTATTATTTTTAAAAAGTTAATTTTAGTTTAAAAAATGTAACTCTTATTTAATAAACTCAAACTTAATTTATTTTGTTTTAATTTAATAAAAAAACCTTTTATTTTAAAAAAAAATCCTTAAATTTGTGTATTATTTTGAAAAAGTTAATTTTTGTTTAAAAAATGTAGCTCTTATTTAATAAACTCAAATTTAATTTAATTTAATTTGTTTTTGTTTAATAAAAAACTTTTTTATTTAAAAAAAATCCTTAAATTTGGGTATTATTTTGAAAAGGTTAATTTTAGTTGTAATTATTAGAAACTCAAATTTAATTTAATTAATAAAAATAAAACTTTAAAAGAACTTAATTGTTGTATTATTGCGTATTTTTAAAAAAAATTATTGGTTGTCAACTAATTAATTGTTGTATTATTGTGTACCAATTTTATTTCTTATTATTAATGTCAATATTAAATTATTTTTTATTATTCCCAAATCATATCAATCTTAAATGTAGTTTATTATTCCCAAGTCGGTTTGCGCATTAGTATCCGTTATTAATATTATTATTGATTATTTATTATTTGTTATTATTATGGTAAATATCACTTTTGGTCCCTCTTATCATTAACTTTTTACAGAGTGGTCCCTATTATATTTTTTTTCCCACTTTAGTCCCTACTATGAATTATTTATTTCACTTTAGTCCCTATTATGAATTATTTGTTTCACTTTAGTCCTTATCAGGTGGTTCCGATAACACGTGACATGCATATGAATATTTTTTAGGGCATTTTCGTCCGTTCACTATTGAGACTATTTGAGATATTGTTTAATTGGTGAGCAATTTTGGTGTTTGAAGAAGATTTTGGGAGAAAACTTTAGTTTGGAACGAAATGGACGATTAAGTTGGATTGGAACAAAAGCCTAGTTTGGAAGAGATTAACTTTTTTTTTTTAAATTAGAAAGACAAAAATATCCCTGTTAGTTTACTTGAAATGATGAAATTGCCCACATGTCATATCACATGTTACCGGAACCGCCTTGGACCACTTGAAAGGGACTAAACTGAAACAAATAATTCATAGTAGGGACTATAGTGGGAAAAAAACATAAGAGGGACCACTCTGTAAAAAGTTAATGATAAGAGGGACCAAAAGTGGTGTTTACCCTTATTATTATTATTATTAATTATTATTATTATTATTATTATTATTATTATTATTATTATTATTAATATTATTATTAAGTGGGAGTGGGGAAGAATGAATATTGAAATTAATTGGAATGGGAAGATTGATTCATTGGAGATGACTATATAAATGGGAATGAGAAGAAGAAGGGGTGAAAAAGGGAAGGGGTGAAAAATGGGAAGGGGAAGGGGAAGCTGGACTGAAGTCACTGGAGATGGCCTAAGGATCCGTTATGGATCATCACTTTCATATATAGCGAATTCAGATTTTAAGAAGTTTCAACTGAATTTAACTTGATTGAATATTTGTTGAATCCCATATGAATCGAATGCAACAAATCTGATCCATATTTTCTGATAAAACCCCACTAAACTATTAGTAATTAAGATTTAATGCATTTATTTATAAGACACTTCGGGTTAATATGAAAATAGCTTGGTTGAGTTTTATCTCGGTTTGATCTCAATAAACTGAAACCTATCTAGTCCATTATGTTGGGGGGAGGGGGGAATTTCTTTATATCTCTGACCCATTTCTTTTGAACCATCTTTGATAATGCGTTTTCTTTAATTCTTTATTTAGTTGATCAAGTGCAAATCTTATAAATAAATAATAGTATTATGTTTTCTAAAAAAAATAGTATTATGTTTTCTAAAAAAAATAGTATTATGTAAATATGCATATAAAGATACGGGTCTTTCACCGAATGGAATCAGACTATATCCATATTTTCTCTATTTATTTTGGATTACAGATCTTACTAATCGGATCCGATTTATTGGATTCTTTATTGGATAAATATCCTAATAAAACAATCGGCTACGGATCATATCCAGATTAAATCCTCCACGTTGATTACCCTACCTAATCCCTTTCTCATTAGCTTAAGGATTGAAGAATTTGAGAATAATAATAAGTTCATATTAGTGAAGTAGTGTTTCTTCATGAGTTGTCATCTTTTATCTCTTTAGTGAATTCCATTGAGTGGCTAGTTGAGTGAATTTACTATTATCTCTTTGATGGATTTCATTGATTGACGAGTTTATTATCCCCGAGATGTTCACTTGTGTCTCCTCTTCCAATTCCACCCTAAGAAAAACACTAACATAAGATTCACCAATAATAATAATATATGTAAGTTTAACTTGTGGCTGGAAATATCTAAAATCAAAGTAAATGGTTCATGCCAATTATATCATATATCCTTTGAATTAATGGAAACGAAAATGAAGTGTAATTCTGAAACTATTTGTTGTTTTTGGGACTCTCTTATTTTTCTTAGTTTGATAAAAAAGAAAAAATTACAATTTTTTCTAGTGTTTCAAAAATTATCGAATAGTTTTCAATATTTAACTGACTGAAACATACACTTAAATAAAACTTTGATCCATGTTTCCACACCCGTGCTTTGTGAGGTAAAATTCTTTGAACCCCCCTATGTTTTTAACTTTATGGCAAGATCGGAGTTTAGGGCCCTAGCAACGGTTAGATGAAAATATTTTTAATCATGCTTGATAGTAATCATTTTAACCTAATGGTATTTTGGTCCTTTGGCATATTTATGTCAAGTCAAGTCAAGTCATATTTGTTACGTGAGATAAGTAAAGTATAAAATATGTTATTTTATGTTAAATCATACTAGAATTTGTAGGTGTTTTTATAGAATAATTAAGATTAGATTGTTTATGAAAATTGATAGATATTATAGAATAAGTTTATGTGTAAAAAGAAAAAAAACTCGTTGATTAGACTTTTCAAAGAACACAAAAATGCTCTCTTAACTTGGACTTTCTAGTACCATCTAGAAAAAAAATTCATTACGATTGCTTTCGTTATTCTTTCACTAGACTTGTGAGTACGTTGAAGCATTTGTTTAAATTAAGTGTTGTGCCACCCATATGGAAGTCTTCGGATATTCTAACTTCAAGTCAATATCATGGTATTCAAATTTTCAATACTGGAATGCCGGTCCATTTGTATAAAAAGAAAACCAAGAGAGAAGCCCAACATTGAGACCCACATCATTAATTATTCTTGTAAATGGAAGTATTTTCTCAAATTAATTTATGGCCATCGCATTAATTAGTTGCACCGTACCAACCATCCACAAATATCTCCAAAGGTGAGTACATATATATAAATATACATATAGTTCATGAAGTACGTACTCTTCAATCAAACCAATGAATAGAACATTGTTTCTTTTCTGCTTCTTTACTTTCTTGATAGTCCATGGTATGTACAATTCTTTTGAAGAGAAAGGTAGCAACTTTGCCATGGCCGCAATAAGGCATGAACCAGCTGAAAATTATGAAGATTTTAATATGAAGCATTATAAGCTTTCTTCTTCTTCCAAGAAATCATCATCGGTGGGAAGAAGGCTTAGAGAAGGCCAGCCTCAGTCGAATCCGTCACCAAAATGGAGTACAAGCCCACGAGGGGGCTGTATCGACTGCGGTCAATATTAATTCAATATGGATCGAATTTCTATATATATATAATACTAGTTTTCAATAAATAAGCGTAAGAAATTGAATAAAAATAGGATTTATTGGGCATCGACCCACCTTAATTCAATATGGATCTACTTAATATTGTATATGTTGGATCTGGTTTGCATCCAAATTATTTCTACTTTTACACAGACGCGTAAGCGAGTCGAGTACGTAGTATCAAACGGCACACTGTTCAAGATTGGTTTGAATTTTGTCGATCTTGAAATTTTGTGTTTGAGTTTGTTTTGATTGTTTAATGATTCAAGCTCAAAACAGCTTTTAATAGAATGAGCGAGTAGCTTGATACTTTTACATGTATTTTGTCAATCTTATCTTATCGAATCGAGCTCAAGCCGAGCTTCAAAAGTTATCAAATAAAAAATGATATTCAAGCTTGTTTGATTTATGTGACCAACCAAGCTCAAACGAAGTTTTATTAAACGAGTTCGAACCGAGTATCGAGTGACTTTGATTTAAATTTCTGTCCTACCTTCAGTGTTAGCATGCAGCTGAATATATGTGCAAATTAAGGTACATCATTTGTGTGTATATATGTTGCAGTAGTGGTTTGTTAATTTAGTTGTGATGGACACTCAGAAATGGAAAGATTGTAACTGTTGATTCCATCTAGGGGTGTAAACGAGTCGATTAGTATCGAATGAAACGTTGTTCAAGCTTGGTTTGAATTTTATCGAGCTTGAAATTTTGTGTTTGAGCTTGGCTTGATTTCTTAATGAACTGAGCTCAAACGAGCTTTTATCGAACGAGCTCGAGCCGAGTATCGAGTAGCTTGGTATTTTACATGTGTTTTTTCAATTTTTAGCTTATCGAGTCGAGCCGAGCTTCAAAAGTTATCAAACGAGAAATCTTGTTTCAAGCTAGTTTGATTTGTTTGACGACGAACCGAGCTCAAACGAGCTTTTATTGAACGAACTCGAGCCGAGTATCGAGTAACTTGGTTTTATTTTCAGCCCTAATTCCATCGTTGTAAAATATTATTCAAGCTTATTTGATAATTAATGAGCAGAGCTCAAACGAACTTTTATCGAGTGAACTCGAATTGAATATCGAATAATTTGATTTGATTTTCAGTCGCACACATAAAATATCAAATTACTTTTTATTTTAGTCATTGTTCATTTTCAACATAAATGTTAATTCATTTGACTTGCAATCAATTTACATCAAGAAATGCAATTACAGTGAGCATTGTGAAAAAAAAAATATGTAAAGAAATAAGCTAAGTAGATTATTTAACAAAATAAAAATAAACAAGATGCATTGAATATTATGCTAGAATAAAATTGGCGTCCCTATGCCATGTGAAGAATCCTTTTTTCAAGTCATCAAAAGTTACAATTGCTCCACATAAATGTTGACAAAGAGGGGTTGTTGAAGGTTTTAATCATAGAGGGAGATAAATGAAGCATATGGAGAAGTAAAAGGGAGGTAAATGAAATTAACCCTAAATTAAAATAAGTCCTTGGGAACAGTTTATGAAATATCTTAGTAGGAGACTTGAGAGTTGAGACCCATTATATAATGGCTGCAATATTGACTCAAAAGTCTTTTGTTTGAAAATTGTTGCCGGAGAAAAATCAAATTAATTTAATTATTTGAAGTCCTCGCACAAGCTGATAGATGGAAAAGGAAATAATTGACCACAATTTGTTACACGTGTTAAATTAACCTGGAGGACTTGTATAATTTGACGAATAATGAAATCTGATCAAAACTCTATTTTTTTTAAGTAGACGATATGACTATATATTTATATGAGAATTATCGGGTGATTGTTTTAGTAAAAGGGATTAATCTTTACAAAATGGTGAACCTAAGTTTGAATCCCCCCATGAAAGATTCTCAAAAGAGTTAAGTGATGTCATAAACCTGAATACCCTTTGAAAATCTAGCAAACATATATTTTAATTTCTAGTATAATAAAGTACAAGAAATTCATCTAACAAGATTAGTTTATTGCACTTTTGATTCTAAAATTTTCAAATATTTTTCATTATAGGTCTCACAAAATAGTCTTTATTTTGTATTTTTGGTTCAAAATGATGTGGTGAAAATTAGTTTTAGTGCTTTCGATGTGACCTATGATTTGAATAAGGTTGGAATAATGGGTTTTGTGAGTTTTGAAAATTTGAATTATTTTGAGTATTGAGGTTTGGATAGTGAAATTTGAGATGAGAAAAATAGATGTTTAATTTCAATATATTTTATTTGGCTTTGATTTGATTTCATTTGAGTTTGGAATAGATGCAAGTTAGATTGTTTTGAATTCAATTTCGCGATTTAGTAAAACTAGGCCTTAATTGATTCATATCATAATGCTTGGTGAAAAATATATTTATTTTAATATATAGGTTTGTATTTCACCGTTAAATACACATTCTTTTCTTTTCGATCTAGAATTATATGTTTGTAATTAAGTTTGGGAGATTGATAATATAAACAAATGTGTTGATATCAACTTTTTTGGTATATTCGTATGATAGATCAACATCCACCAACACACATCTTAAAACTTTAAATATGTATTTTTTTAATAAAAAATATGTATTGACCTAGTGGAAAAAACTAGTTACACTTCGAAATAGATTAAACCATTGAAAAAAAAAAAAAAAATTAGTCCTTTGTTTTTTCTTTTTTTTTTTCATAGAAAAATTGGTCGTCGTTTAATATGGACAGCACAAGCACAGAGTCAAAAGTCCACTATCATTTATACAGTTATCTTTCATCATCTCTCTTACAATGTCAATTGAAATTGCATGCCAATTTATCATCTTAAATGTGCTAATAGAAATTATAATTACTATATTTATTTATTGAAATGGGAAGCCCAAAAGCCCATAAACCCAAGGACAAATGCTATATCCAAAAAAATTATAATACGCAGTTTACTTCTTGAAATTATAACCTTCTCACTTAAACACCATGAAATATAAATAGAAGTTGCATTTATACTCTTACCAACATCTAAATTAGTTTTTTTCTTTTTTTTTTTGGAATCACGTCTAAATCAGTTTTAGATGACATCATTCTAAGGCTTTAGTAAATTTTTGGATCTTGTACACATATCTAAGTTTTATGGCGTAATGTACAGTTTTTCTAATAGATATCAAATGATAAAAATATAAAACGTGTTTAGAATACATTGTTCAGTTTAATACTATTATACTACCATATCATGTTCATAAAGTGTAATAGTTAATTAAATTATAGAGTTAAGTGCCAAAAACTTACTTTTAGGGGCTTATGTGCGAAATGTATAAACTTTTGGTTGTAAAATGTAAATTTTCCCAGGCTTAATTTCTTGCCCCTTAAGCAAAAGATACTTTGAAAATCTCGTCACAGAACAAATCAACCAAAAAAGAAAAGAACAGAAAGAACAAATGGCGGTGGCAGTTCTACTGACACTACCGTCGCCATAAAATCTCGATCGTATCGTATCACTAATATCGCTTGTTCTTCAGCCGTCTCTCTTTATTATACCCTTCTCCGCCTTTCAGCTACTCGGTAAGTTGTATTTCTTTTTCCTGAATTGATTGTTAATTTTGTGTTGTAATGATTTATTCTATTCGCGTTGATGTTATTAGATATATGAGCATCGTTTGATGTGTACTGGGGAGATCTGCACTGCTGCTGAGAGAGATCGTTATGAGAAATCGGTAATTACCTTCAAAGTTCTCCCATTCTATATGAAAAATAGTCTTTGAAAAGGAAATTGTTTGCTATAAATTTGACACCGATCGCCTCGATGTGCAAATGACTCGATATGGTGTAAAATAAGTGCGGGCGTGCCAATGTTTGTGCGTGCAAACATAACGGTTTAAAAACTGGACATATTGATATCGATGTAAACATAATTAAAATGTCCTGATAAGGACATATTGATATCCATATAAAATGTCCTGATGAAACTGACTTCTAATCAATTGATTATGGCAGAGTAGGCAAACACTACCCTTAGTTCTTTTCCATGCCTGCCTGGCCGCAGGACTTAAATAATTTATGATAACCTTCTTGAAATGCCAAAGTTTCGTAGTCAATCGATGGCCTACTCAGTACATCAATGCATTTACAAATCAGTAATTGAGTTGATAATCAACCAGTTTAATTTGTATCGACTTGACTTAAAAGACATAATTAACATACTGATCATGCCTCAATGAAAATCACTTGACGTCAAACATACTTTAATTAAAATCGAGAGATATGGGTCAAATACTTCTATTAATTGACTTGTTAAAAGAAATACATGAGTCTTAGCCTACGGTGAGTTTCCCGATTTACAGACATTACAAAGTATGCAAAACGATAAACAGACTCCTGTGTTGGCATATGTTTGCCAAACGAGTTGATGATTCTATTAAATTCTGAAAAAATACTCCTTGATTGGCAGGTAAAACCCACCAAATGAGTTGATGTGCAAAACAGTGCAAGCTTGTTGACATAAAATAACACTGATGGCAGAGAACCACCATCAATGGATCGCCCAACCTTGGCAGATGGCTACCAATCGGGCTCCTGACCAGCGAGTGACCACTGGAGAGGGCATCAATTGAGCAGATGGCTACTCAACCGATTGCTATCAAGCAGATGGCTACTTGACAGCGAACCCATCAAGCAGATGGCTACTTGACGAGGTTGCCATGTAATTACGTGGGCACTTACATGACGTTGCAGCGTGCTATTTTGCTTGATATCGAATGGTTTCGCTCGAGACAGCTTCGCTGACGGCGGAAGCAGCTTTGCGGCTTACTTTGAGCGGCGGCGCTGGACTTCAGGCGGCCATGTCCTGCTGGTTGCTGAGGATTGACGATTGATGTCAAGGAATTGGCAATGCTGACTGACGGTAGAAGCAGCGTGCGCTGGACTTCCGGAGAGGCGTTGAGCCGATTTCAGTGTAGACTGAGTTAATTGATTGATTGAGTTGTCTTCTTCTATGCGGCAGCCCCTCTGATATTTATAAGCTGATTATAGGTCTGATCGGTTGACGGCAGTTTTCCCCACTACTTCCACCACCTCCACTACTGGCGGTTATCTCCTTCCTTGCTCCACGTTCAAATTTCAGCAGTGATTGGCAGTTGAATTTCGACTTGAAATCAATCTCCAGCTTTTATTAACTAACTTTGAGATTTTTGGGGGAAGTGGTTGAATTAATCTCTACTTAGCTATTTATGTGGCCTTGGTTGTATTTTTCTCTTTAATTAATTATCTTTTGATAATTAATTAATTCTGTTAGCTGATTTCGCTACTGGGCCGTTACACGTCGGCTGGGCCACATCCGAAAATGTTCTTGGGCCATCCGTTAATCCTTGGCCCAGTCCATTAATCCACTTAATTGATTTGATTAGTTAATGATTAATTAATGTGGCCTTATAGACTTAACTGGGCTTGTTCAGCCATTTGTTTGGCTCTTTTAATCACTTTTGGCCTCAATTAATTCATCTATAATTCATACTAGGCCAAGGTTCGATCTTGATGCTATGGGTTTTTAATTTAAATTGGGCCTGTGGCTCGTTCATCATTTTCACTTAGATTGGGTCGTTCTTCGGCCCAAAGTGGGCCCAATCCGACTTTATCCCTTTGGCTTCGTAGCTTTCGGCCCCTTGTTGTTTATCAGCCCATCGTCGAGCCAATATTCCTCGATAAATCGAGGGTGATTTTTTGGGTACAAACAGAAATAATTGACCACATTAATAGAGGTTGCTTTGCAAATTAAGGTTATGGAAATAGAATTATGAAGATTAATTGAAGAAAACAAAGATGGTGGCATATTAATGGAATAATGGGGGAAGAAGCCATTGAAAATTTTGAAAGAAAACCTTTTCCTTCGAAATTTTTGAATTTCAATGTTATTTCAATGTTTTTCGTTGAAACTTCTGTCGAAATATATCTGTTGAAATTTCTTTCGAAATTTGCCCTTTTTCTACTAGTGGTTGACTGCAATTGGCCGCTTGGGGAAGAAGATGAAGTTAGGAATAAGTGTAAATAGACTTTCTTAATTTGACTAGGCCATTTTAATGAGGGAAGAAGGAAATAGTTGACTGAAATTTTTTAATTTGAATAGGCCTTTTCTAATTTGATTAAGTATATAGTGAAAAAAAATATATAATTAAATACAAATATTGTTGAAGTCCACCAGCTGTAATATATTGATATCTTTGCCGTAATATGTTAATGTCTTTCACATTGAAATATTGCAAATGCAAACCAACGAATAGTAAAAAGAAAAATCTAAACAAAATATAGTGGGGTAAAAGTAAATCTAAACAAACAAATTGCAAACCCTAATTGCAAAAATTGGGGATAAATCAAAAAATGAAAATTGCAAACCTTAATTGCAAAAAGATTGAAACACAAGATGGGCATGATGCATCTTCAAGCTTAATCTTCACTCTTCATGGATAATTTTTCTTCGGGTAAGGAATTAATTTTTTCCCTTTAATATGTAATTTGTTGGGCTTGTTCGAATGCTACTTTTAGAATTTATGTGAATTGTGCTTTTGAAATTTGATTGCTAAGCTATCCATGGGTTCTAGAAAACACATGAAAACTAAGGGCAACAAATTTGAAGTTTGCTTAGGGCCACCAAAAACTCAGGTCCGGCTCTGCGTGTCTGGTATGTGCGGAACAAATAACGACGTATCCGACGCATGTCAATATTGCAGCATATGAAAATTTGAAATATTCATGCATCATAACCTCACAACTTCACCATCTGTAAGCTCGACTTCTATGAATCTTCCGATCTATTCTCAGTTACCTTAGATACTGGGATGGTTTGCACGATAGAGTCATACCAATTTTAGTTAATCAGCAATGGATTCTCTCATGTTCCTCAATCTTACTCAATAAAAGAAAGAAAATGAAGTTATTTTGATTACCATTCTTCATACCACACGGGTTGCTTGTGTGTTCACCAAATAATATAATGAAATTAAATTGGACAAGAACGATGGAACGAGAATGACCTGCTCAAAATGTTAGTCCGATCAAAATGACATGAGTCAAAGTGTCGATTTGAGCAGAACTCGGCCTAGTTAGAATGCGCCTCGCCACCCTAATTTCGACCTTGCATTCTATGCTTGGATATGATGGATTGAGTTTTGATTGTTCATGCTTTTACTGGCTGATTAGTCTTGAGCGATGTGCCATACTTCCCTCATAATCTACGATTGATCACCATAGACAATGGTTACATGTGGCCCGCCTATTGGATGGGACGTCCATTAAACCCTCAATGGCGCGACGGGTCACCTCCCTTGAATCTCTAGCCTAATCTCAATCGTTCTATCAAATAAGTTGGCTTGATTGAACCCTATTGATCACACCTGTCGTACGGAAACCAATGTAGCTCTACAGTTTATTGGTGTTTTTCTAAACACAGAACCATATAAATGGATCAGCTTTTGTCTTATATAAAAACCCCCATATTCGAAAAAAAGTAAACACATAAATACAATTATCCCAAGTTTATCTTTTATATACAAACACATCCTGACCCAATTTGTTAAAGATTCAAATTAAAAAATAATCAATATTTCACCATTAATTTAATAAGACATAAATTGATTTTTATACATGACCGTATTTTAGTTCACATTTGAACTTTACAACATAAATTAATTTTGATACATTAATGTTAATACCAATTTTTTTAACGATATAAGTAAAATCATTTGTCGTAAGTGGTTAATTGTTTTAAGAGTTGAACTTATGTTGAAGCTTAGTATACTATAGAAAAAATTTCAACACACGAGTTAAGTTGAATAAAAATGTTACATCAAGAAACAATGATAGAAAAAAATATTAATAATTTTTTTGAAAGCGGACATTTTACAAGTTCTGAAGAGTTCGAGATCCGACCGAATCCAAAAAACATATGAAAGAGTCATAAATTTCAAATTCAATGAGATACACAACCGACTTGAATTCGATCTAACATAAACGGAGCCGGATCCGAACTATACCCAAATCCGACCTATTGAGAAAAATAAAATTAAACAGTGCACCGCATTTATTTATTTTTAAAAAGCACAAGTATAAAGTAGTGGTGGTGCAGCACACAATAAATAATAATAGCAATAGAAAAGAGTAAAAAATAAGTATTCAAGGTTCTTCAAAATCAATGAATAAAGCAGTATATTTTTTCTTCCTTGCTTTCCTGCTAATCGATGAAGTGAATTCTGTGTACGAAAAGGAGGGGATCTCATTTCCCATGAGAAAGGGTGTGGAAGTAGAAAATTCAAAAGATTTATATACAACTAAAAAATCATCTTTCCAGTTCCAACACAAGTTGCCGCCGACAAGAAACCTTAGAGATAAGCTACCTTCATCGCCACCTGCACCGGTGCGCAGCAGATCCCGCTCTTGGCAAGTTTGGACGCCGCCCCCTCCAGTCTGAAACCTAATTTGAGGCAGCAAATAGGATCGAGTTCGGCTAGCTGAATTTATATTTTCTATTTATTTTGTAATATTTTCTTTTAGTTTATCGATTTTTTTTTTTTTTTTTTTTTTGAGGGGATCGAATATTTTAGTTTATGTATAATTTATTTCGGACGTATTTTTATGAATCGGTTTCTATTAATTATCCAAATATCCAGAGAATGTTAATGATGATCAAAATAGAATATGATTTTTAAATTTTCTTTAACTTTCACTTAGCGGTGGATATTTCCTTTGGTGGTACCTTAGTAGGTAAAGGGTAAAATTGAAAAAATTGTCTTGTAAGACCATCTGCAAATTTTGGTCTTTTATCTTAAAATTTAAGGGGTGAACAGTGTTATACATTTCCACTTTTTACTCTGCACTCCAACAGCTAGTTTATATTTTAAGATTTACACTTTATATTTCTTCAGGAAAGTACAAAAGTAGTTGTACTTTCCAACATATAATAATTTTTTCACTTAACTTTGGACTCTCATATATATATGAGTGTCCAAAGTTAACCATATAAGAGTTTCATAAATTTTAAGAGGTCCCTTGGAGTTCAATTTTTTGAAAAAACTTATAAATATTCTTATAATTTGAGTTATAAAAGCTCCCTTGGAGATGGACTAACCTTGGGATTGTACCTATGTAGCGATTTAGAAATTTTAGTGTTTTTTTTATATATTTTTTTTTTTATTTCAAGTAGATCCACAGGATCCAATGTTGGATTCAGTAAGGATCCGTTACGGACCATCACTTTCATATATAGTGAATTCAGATTTTAAAAAGTTTCAACCGAGTTTAACTTGATTGAATATTTGTTGAATCCCATATGAATCGAATTCAACAAATCTGATCCATATTTCCTGATAAAACCCACTAAACTATTAGTTAAAATTTAATGGCTTTATTTATAAGACACTTCGGATTAATATAAAAGTAGTTTAGTTGAATTTTATCTCGATTTGATCTCAAAATGATTTTAAAAGGTTCAATGAAACATATCGAGTCCATTAGGCCATCTCCAATGGAGATGGCCGGGCTGGGGGCGGGGTGGGGCTGCGGGGAGGGAGTCGTCTCCAGTGGGGGCTGGGCTCGGGGCGGGGCGGCGGGCGGGGTGGAACGGGCTGGGCGCAGGGCTCGGCGGAGCCCTGCGCCCAGCCCCGGGGTCGCTTGGGGAAGAAGAAGAAAATTAGGACACGCGCCCCTAATTAAGTCAGGGGACGCCACTTGGCGTCCCCTGACTGGTCCGTTTTTTTTTTTGTTTTTTTTTTTAAAATTGTTTATTTAATTGGTTTTTTAATAAATAAAAATAGAAAAAAATATATATATATACTTAAATAATTAATAAAATTAATTTTCCCTATTAAATTAAATTAAATTAAATATGTAGAATTTAAATATTTAATAAAATTTATCAAGTATATTTATTGTATATTTACTATCATTTAATAAATATATGTAGTCACCAATTTTTAATTTGATTATTTAATATATAAAATTATTTTTTTTTTAAATTAAAATCATTAATAATTTATTAGAATTGTAATTAAATTTATTTATGGACAAATGATTCATAAATAAATAGCCCATTTTATTTTAATATCTTTTATTGTAATTAAAAATTTAATCATTTAACTACAATATTGGTGGTGGCTATATTTTTTTAAAAATACGGAATTAGTTAAAAATAAAATTAAACACTTATACACATAATTTAGATTAATACTTAATCTAATTAAACATTTAAATACACATTAAAATAGACAAGAAAAGTAAATTCAAACAATTACATTCATGCTTAACCGTATTTTGCGTAAACATGGGCTATTAAGTCTTTTTGAAGTCTACGGTTGGTTTCTTTTGAACGAATTGTTTCATGACACAGCATATAGGGAGGTGTGCTCACTTCTGAAATCACACATCTCTCAATATCTTCCAATCTACATAAAAAAGAAAGCAAACATTTTAAGGCAATGTCGACAAAGTGGTCTCAAGCTGAAGATGTAGCCTTGACAAAGGCATACATACAGGTCTCGGAGGACAACGTGGTAGGGGCAGGCCAACCACAAGATACATTTTGGGCAAGAACCATAACTATAATGTATGTCCTTCTTGATAGTACTGGACATCAATATGAACGAAGATCAAAAGAGTCAATCACTAGTAGATGGAAAAAACACATTTGCAACAAGATGCAAAAATGGAACGAAGCACTTCAAAGGGCCTCAAGAGAGGTGGGAAGTGGCGGCCAATTAATGGACGAGGTAAATATTATGTTAATACTATGCTAAGTAATTATTAATAGGTTATATTAACTATTTTTTGTAATTTAGCATGAATTGGCATTGCGTCTGTACAATGCCGAAACGAAGCAACATTGGTGCTTCCAGCACACATGGGATGTTGCAAAAGATTGGATCATGTTCAGTTCAACATCTGGAACGTCTCAAACACCTCCTGTTAACCCATCTCAACCAACGGGAGACTGTTATATTCCAACCCCACCACCAGAAACTCAATTTGAATCGGAAACACTAGGCGACGATGATCATCCCGAGACTCCCCACGTACCCCAATCGAGTGAAAGGTCTGAAAGACCTATTGGTAACAAAAAAGCCAAGAAGGGAAAAGGGAAGGCTTCGTCGAGTAGTTCATATGGAGGAATTCATGACTTCGAAAGGGAAAAAATTGCGGCCATGAGAGAAACTACACTTCTGGTAGAGGCTGGACGAGAGAGAAGGCATATGGAGAATATTCAACGTCAACGGGAAGAAGAAGCAGCGAGACTGTCAGTGACAATGTCATTACAGGAGGAACGGATTATGTCGATGGACTGCTCTTCATTCACTCCAGATACAAAGGCGTATTGGAGGAACAAAAGAAGAGAAATACAAAATAAAAATATTCCTCGGGACTTATTTGGAGATTCATCGAATGAAGGAACCGACTGGTTTCAGATGAGGAATCAGTAAAATGTTATATTTTCGTGTGTTTGTCGTTTATTTAATCCGATTTTCTTGTATTTCCTTTCTTGTTTGTTGTATTTCATTTCTTGTATTTCCTTACTTTTTTGTTGTATTTCGTATTATGTATTAATTTTAATTTACTTAATTATTTACTCTCTTTAATTTTAATATTTTAATATAATTAATAATTTAATTACCAGTACTAATAATTATTACTATTATTAATATTATTAATATTAATATTAAAAACAAAATTAAAATCAGAATTATAGGTGAGAGTGGGCAAAGGAAGAAAATGGAATTAATTCCATTCCGGAGCCCTACCATTGGAGACGACCAGGCAGGGCTCGGCGGGGGGGGGGGGCTGCCCCGGGGCTCCGGAGCCCCGGGACTAGCCCTCTCCATTGGAGATGGCCTTCTGTGTGTGTGTGTGTGTGTGTGGGGGGGGGGGGGGGGGGGGGGCGGGGGGCTCTGACCCATTTCTTTTGAACCATCTTTGAAAATATGTTTTCTTTAATTCTTTATTTAGTTCAAGTGCAAACTTATAAATAAATAATAGTATTATGTATTCTAAAAAAAATAGTATTATGTAAATAGGGTATTTCTAATATAAGATTTTGTGGAACAATGGTGTATATAAGATACCCAATTTTAACCACAAAAAAAAGTCAACAATACAATAAATTTAAGCCCCAAATTTTGGTCAAAATGTCCCTTGATGATGTGGCATTGAACATTGCATTTGAAATTACCAAAAATCAGAAAATCTAAAATTACTAAATTGCCCCATCAAAAATTACCAAATTGCCCTATCATAAATATGTATTATTCAGTCTCTCTCTTTGCTTCATTCTCATGGTCTTCCTCCTCCTAGATCTCTTCAAGAAATTTTCCAGTCCTAATCTACCCAATCGGCCCGACTTTTTGTGCAAACAATACTCGTGGTCCCCTGACTCCTACCTCGACGAGGCGTGGCTGCGGAAGAAGGGCCGCCGCATACGGAGGAGCAAATATAGAGATCGGATTTGGGTTTGACTCCCCTGAAATGGACCAGCGGTTATCCGACAACGACACCATTTCGAAGCCTCCGCCCATCTCTCCTTCACCATCAGAATAGGATACGTTATCTCCCTTATGAAGCCCCCTCACCATTCTCGACCCTGGTAATTTCACTTTATGTATTCTCTTTGATTTATATTACCCTTGACTGCTGATTTAGTTTTATTTTTGCAAGCATGCGTTCTCATATATTTTCCAATTTAGATATTTCTTACTTTGTCTTCACAGTTTTCATAGGCAAGACATCATCCAAATATGCATTAGTTTGAACCGATTTGTTTCAAGTGTTGTTTCTCTTAGTTTTAACATTCTTGATTCTGGTAGTGATTTTTATATTACTAACTGCATATGAGACATCAACTTTCTCTGATGTTTCATTTTCATACATGTGCTCAATACACTGGAAACTGCATAATAATGTAGTGCTTGGCATCATCCTCAGCTTGATTCTGGTAATCAAGTGTAGAAGGTGTTCTGCATTTGACTTCTATTGAGGTTCTATGTTTATTTTTGAGATCTGCTATGAGATGGTATCATTTGAATGCCTATTCCATGGAGATGTGTCTGTCTCTTCCTCTTCAGTGTTGTAAGATGCTAAGAGCTTTTACATAAATCAATGAGCTCATAAATTTTTGTGCAGGAGTTTTTGTTTATGTATTCTCTCTATTTCTCTCTCTTTTCCAACTGGAAAAATGTAATTCTTAGGGAAATTCTACTTTGAAGGAGAAATGATCAAGAAAAGTAACTGATTTTATTGTGTTTGTTTATTTATTTGCAGAGGGTATTTGGAGTAAGGTCTCTTGAAAGATCAGTTCGCCCTGATGACTACAGAAGCGATTAAGTTAAGTGGATAATTAAAAGAAGCGATTAAGTTAAGTGGATAATTAAAAAGGATAATTTTGTTTTTTGGAAAGATTTTAAAAAGGGTAATTTTGTATTTAACAAAAAATATAATTTAAATTTAAATTTTAACATGACACGTGGCACCAAGATAAATGTTATCTTATATGCTATCCGCCCCTCGAAATCTTATTTTAAACAAGCCCATGTAAATATGCATATAAAGATACTGATTTTCACCGAATGGAAGCATTTGTTTAAATTAAGTGTTGTGCCACCCATATATATGGAAGTCTTCGGATATTCTAACTTCAAGTCAATATCATGGTATTCAAATTTTGTTGAATATAATGTGGGAAAGATAATTTCTTGACTTGGACTTTCTAGTAACATACTGAAAATTTTCTCCATGGAGAACAAATGCAAAATTTGTATGGAATTATCTAATTAAATGTTTATGGCATAGAATTAATTATTTTTTACAATTGAATATAAGGCACGGAAAAATGTTGCTTTGAATGTACGTACATATTTCAACTTTCACGAAAATATTTTTGAAATACTTTTAAATAAATTCACGTGGAGTATTTTAGGAAGATTTTTTGATATTATGTCGATTCAAAACGACATACTTAGAGTTATCGCGTATATTTTTGGACTTAATTCATTGTTTTTCTTTAAATATTTGCAAGTCTTTTAGGATTTTATTGGTTCTTTTGTTGGTGTGGGTAGAATCACTAAATTAATCAATTTTAAAGAATATTACATGATTTTGTCATCAATTTGATACATTTTCAAAAGAAATAAAAAAAAAACGAAAGAATTTACTTGCTGGAATGCCGGTCCATTTGCGTGAATGGAAGTATTTTTTCAAATTAATTTATGGCCATCACTTAATTAGTTGCAACAACCAATATTCCACGTTAAATATATTGACAAATAATTAAATATATCTCCAAAGGTGAGTCCATATATATATATAGTTGATGAAGTAGTCACTCACTCTTCAATCAAACCAATTGCAAATTGCAATGAATAGAAGAATATTGTTTCTTTTCTGCTTCTTTACTTTCTTGATAGTCCATGATATGTACAATTCTTTTGAAGAGAAAGGTAGCAGCTTTGCCATGGCCGCAATATGGCATGAAATACCATCAGAAAATTATGAAGATTTTAATATGAAGCATTATAAGCTTTCTTCTTCTTCCAAGAAATCATCATCGGCGGGAAGAAGGCTTAAAGAAGGCCCTCAGCCGCATCCGCCACCACAAGTGAGTACAAGCCCCCAAGTTCATCATTAGGGCTGTGCCGACTGCGGTCGCCGCCGCCGCCACCTTCTCCGTTTCAAGTTTTAAGTTGGATTTTCCTATATATATATATATATATATAATACTTCGTTTTCAATAATTCAATATGCATGGATCTACTTATTGTATGTGGTTTGCATCCAAATTATAATTTGTACTTTTACATTGAATTAATAATGGGTAATATTTTACTTACCTTAATTCCCTCTACAATTGAAGACTTTAAGGGTCTATTTGGATGGGTTTTGGCTCGGTATCGCGGGTCTTGATTTAAAAAAAATGGTTTGGGTGGTTTCTATAACACCTTTGAGACCTCATTTGGATAGGTTTTGGCTGTTGAATTTTGTGGTTTGAATAAGTTGAAACCCCACTTGGATTGGGTTTGGATGTTGGGGTTTAAGAGAAAAAGTAAATGGTAGGTGTCAAATCAATGTCTTTTTTAGTGAATTTTGTGGAAAAAAGTAGGTGGTAGGTGTCAAATCAATGTTTTATAGGTTTGAAGAGTTTGAGTGTGAGTTTCTGAATAGGTTTTTGATGGTTTTATGGATTTGGCGAAAACTCATTTGGAAGGGTTTTGGCTCGGTCTCGCGAAACTCGCGAGACCGGGCCAAAACCCATCCACATACACCCTAAAGGCTCTTCTAAGATTAACGGTCAACATTAGTTTAAGTTTAACGGGATCGGAGTAGCAAGTTTACAAGAATAACCCTTCCTTTTGCATTAATTAATTAATATTCAAAATACCATCTTTTTCTTAATATTTCTTTACCTGGCCTCCGGATGCGGCGTACATAAACGAGTTGAGTAGTATCAAACGACACACTCTTCAAGATTTGTTTGAATTTTGTTGAGCTTAAAATTTTGTGTTTGAGCTTATTTTGATTGTTTAACGATTCAAGCTCAAAAGAATTTTTAATAGAACGAACTCGAACCGAATATCGAGTAGCTTGACACTACCACCATGTGAAAAATAAAAATAAACAAGATGCAATAAAATTGGCGTCCCTATGCCATGTGAAATTTTTTTTTTCAAGTCATCAACAGTTACAACTGCTCCACATAAATGTTGGCAAAGAGGGGTTGTTTGAAGGTTTTAATCATAGAGGGAGATAAATGAAGCATATGGAGAAGTAAAAGGAAGGTAAATGAAATTAACCCTATATTATTAAAATAAGTCCTTGGGAACAGTTTATGAAATATTTTAGTCGGAGACTTGAGACCCATTATATAATGGCTGCATTAATATTGACTCAAAAGTCTTTTGTTTGAAAATTGTTGCCGGAGAAAAATCAAATTAATTTAATTATTTGGCAGAAGCTGGCAGAAGCTGTTAGATTGAAAAGGAAATACTTGACCACAATTTGTTACACGTGTTAAATTAACCTAGAGGACTTGTATAATTTCACGAATAATGAAATCTGATCTAGACGATATGACTATATCTTCACATTAGAATTATCAAGTGATTGGTTTAGTGGAAATAATTAATTTTTATAAAGTGGAAATCCCCGCTATCAGAAATTCTCAAAAGAGTTAAAGTGATGTCATAAACATGAATGCCCTTTGAAAATCTAGCAAAAATATTTTTTAATTTCTAGTATAATAAAGTACAAGAAATTCAACTAACAAGATTAGTATATTGCACTTTTGATTCTAAAATTTTAAAATATTTTGCATTTTAGTCTCACATAATAGTTTTTATTTCATATTTTTTTTTTTTAAAAAGGTTAATTCCGAAGAAGAAACTCCCCTCCTGTGTCAGAGGTTCCTTGACCAGGAAGAATTTAAATCGAGGGATGAGCACGAATGATAGGGTTTTGAGGGAGAGAGCCAACAGGATACCAATCCCAACACAATCCCCACAATATTTCAATGAAAAATTGTGCCACACGAGATTCGAACCTACATTGTCGGAGGAAAGATTTCCCACGTCACCCTAATCCTTATCACTCCGCTAATGCCCCTGGGCACATTTATTTCGTACTTTTGGTTTAGAATGATATGGTGGGGGCAAATGAAACCATAAAAAATGAAACCATAAAAAATGAAACAAAAAGTGTTAGCTTTCCATTGTGGGACCGATCTAATCAAGTAGATATTGTGACGTACAATAAAATTCATCATTAATTTTAAGTACTAAAAAAATTGATGCACACCTGAACCTTTCCTCAAGCAATTTATTTAACTATGTGCTATCATATCACGTATCATTTTTTACTTTTATCTTACGTTTCGTGAACCGTAGCATGAATACTAAGATACATGAAAAAATAATTAAAAATTAAACTAAAATTTCAACAGTACATAACTTTAAAGGATATTAATTAATTAAAGTCAAAGATCATTTTTTTTTTCTTTTGATAATTAAAGTCAAACAACTTATGATGCAGAAAATGGACTGATTTATGAAGCGAATAACCCACTTGGAATTGCACTGGAAATATTCATATCTTGTTGCATGTTCGGTATCGTGAATCATAGATACTAATAACTATGATCTAAACTACCTGATCTATAGAGCTCTAACAAAAACTACCTTATCTGCATCTCTTTCTTTTTTTCTTTTTTCTATGGTAAACAGTTAAAGCATCCCTATTCATATGGTTTTCTAACATATAGTCTTTAGCCTAGCCGTGCAATTTGTGCAGCCCTCAAGGATGCTGGGAAGCTACCCTTATGCGAATCCAGCCTCAAGGAGATCCTCACAAGAACACGCAATAATATTTAATATATTTATTATTCATAAATGTGGATAAATTGGGGAGAAACATACTATCGACTATCGCGTTAGTTATACCTTCTTCTCTGTTTACCATATGATACAAAATCTACTGCAATATTTTCTGTAAATTACTTCACTTAATATGCTAGAACTTGAGAGAATGGCCCATTAACAGCTGCGAGAAATCAAGTCACGTTGGACTGTTAAATTAGCACAGACAACTTAGAAGTATCGATTTGAATTGTCACAATAGGCAGGTTTATATGATCCAGTTGCGATACATTAATTGCCAAACAACCGACTGGAAGATGTGCAGCAAGTCATTAAGTATAACTAATAATACAAGATTTCAAATGATACACTAACCATGCAAAGAAAAATTTACATCACTACTACATAAGATGGATCTTCAGTCAGTCTTTCCCGGAGAATGGTGAAATCTCAGTGTCACTCTTGCTGCCAGTAGCCCTTCAATTTAGAAGTCGGTGGATTTGAACTGAAAAATATGCATTTGAAGAAACCATCACCTGCCACGTAAGTTACCGGGAGATCGAATACCCCCCTTATCACTGCTAACATCATCTAAATCGAGTCCATCTATGCAAAGGGCGTTATTGACACTCACTTCAGAACTGGCATTACTGCTTGTAGCTAGTGGAGAGTCTGAGATACTAACCGTCCTGCTCCTGGTTGGCCCAGATCTCACGCTATACAATGAGGATGCAGGGATGTTGTTCAGCAATGGCCGTATATTGCCTGGCACAGTCCGCCTTATATCCTGCTCAGGGAAAACTATATAAGTTAATCCTCCGAAAAGACAAAAAGTGAAATCCCGCTAATTCATCTTATTGAGCAGAATTATATATGTGTACATACCATATGCCTTATGGCCATGTCTAAAGATTTCTTTGAGAGAGTTCTTCCAAAGCCTGAGCTATCAGGAGATGAGGACTTTCCAGATAAGTTGCTATGGGGTGAGTGTTTGTCATCTTGCTTGGGTGGGACTAGTTTCCGCATGTTCATTACTCTATCAACCATTTTAGTTCCAATAAGAATAGGACTCACATTATCATTAGCTTTAGCATGCAACCGATTTAGACCATGCACGGGTACAGAGCTTCCACTGCTATGAGAAATCCCATTGGGGGGCCGACCTCTTGCTGGAGAACATGACTGTCGTCTAATCCTTCCATTTGAAGCAGGTTCAATGGATGATGACCGAGAACTTGGTGCTCCAGGTCTACCTCTAGTGGCTGAAGGTGGCCTGTCAGAGAGAGATGTCCTCAGATTTGGTGGGACATCAAGCGAGAACCCAGGCATCTCTGAAGGCTTCCATGGTCTAGGTCTCACGGTTGGAGAATTAGACCGAGGTTGAACAGGATTTTTATCTGTAGTAGAAACCGGCTTGGCAACTGAAGTGGAAGTTGGAGACTTGATTGAGACAGCAGGTGTCCTCGTTGCACTCGCCACCGTTGTTGGCCTACGAGTTGGTGTTGCAGTTCTAGATGTAGACTTTGAGGCAGATAGAGAAGGTCTGCTTGTTGGCGTTGAGGATCTAGCAGTAGACCTTGCATTAGGGGTCGATGATCTTGGAGGAACTGTGGGCTTCGTTGAAGACAAGGTTGCACGAGAAGTAGGTGTTGCAGATCTTGAAGGTCTTGATGTCACGGTTGATGTAACTTTAGATGATGCGGTTGATGTGGGTTTAGCTGGTGCAGCCACTGTGGGTTTATTTGAAGCTGAGGTTAAGGTGGATCTAGATGTTGAGCCAACGGTTGGACGTCCAGTGGGTGTTGAAGGTCTTGATCCAGGCCCCCCAGAAGAAGATGGTCTGCGAAGTCCTCCAATTGAAGTATTCATACCAGGAGATAAAGTTGGCTGCCTTGATGATAGATTGCTTCTTATAGAAGGCTCAGGCTGGGGATTAGCTAGCTGCACACATAGAGAACAATAGGCAGAACAAAATCAGTTCAACTTTGCAGATAAATCTCAATGCAATGTAAGTGTCAGTTAAATTAGAACAGGTGCACAGGAGTTGCAAAGTAGACTCAAAGCCGTATTCTATTTCCATCCCTATAGCCACAGGTCATTATTTAAGAAATGACACGACTAGAACTCTATAACGGTAATCAAATCTTAATTCTCAAAAATATCGGAATAAGTCTTATTTTGACTGTTAGTGCGACAACCTGAAAATCAATGCTCCTTGAGAAATTAGAGGCAAATCTCGTCTATGCATGTAAATCTAGCATGCCCATCAAAGAGGACAACAGGCTTGAACTACATGGCTGAATTTAATGGGCATTATCATTCTATACACTTGGGTCAAATAAATGTAAAAGTTTCCACAATATGTGCCCTTAGCATTTGTAGAGGCCTACATGGCTATTTCATATCCTCTTAGGATGCTAAAGATAGAAATCCTCTGTTTGTCACTCCAACTAAATATGAAATAATAAATAATAAATCTGGTCATGCGACCTACAACCCACATATATTATTCTTTATCAAGGATGAAATTGGCAACTTATCACAAAAGTTGAGGTCTCAGAGGGCATTCCTCATAAATTTATGAGACTATTTAGAGTTCTATCATCTATAGAACTTACTGAACCTCAGTTCCATTAATAAATTTCAGATTTGTGCCATTGTTTAAGTTCTACTAAATCCATTTAAACTAAGAACAGCTAAAAAGTTTTTCTTCCACTTACTCTGGACTTCAAAGCTGTAGGGCGAGCTTTTGGAGTTCCTGTTCCCCTCTGACTCATAATAGTTTTTTGTGATTCCATTTCCAGTGAAGGAAAAAGGGGAGTACCCGGAGGTGTTAAAAGCCTGATGACATATAATAACACTGTGAATAGAAAATTAACCTGCAGTGAAGTCAAAGAGAACCGTACATTCCATTTAATAATCCTACAGTAAGTTGAGCCCAAGTCCTACTAACAAATCTAAAACTATACAAGGCTACTCCTGTATAATGTTTTGGCAAATCATTTAACAAAAAGGAAACTCATGTATTCAGCCTCATGAATGTGAAGATGGTCTGCTTCTTCATTACTATTCGCTTCTGCTCAAATTATTTGACAACTTCAAGTTTCTGCTTGGCCACCAGTGTCATTTTAGTTCCTAAAGTGGTATATGTTTTAAAAAGAGAAGCTAAATAGCAGAGGAAAGTGGTATATGTTTTAAAAGGAGAAGCTAAATAGCAGAGGACAACAAATACCATCATTTGGAAAGAATACTTTAAATTGTTTTCATTGTCAATTACCAAAAAACTAAAAATTACACCACTTGCAAAGATTTGAAAGCATAATGTCAAATAAACATTACATTTTATCTGACTGCATTCCAATCACTACTTATTAACTTTATTTAATTAATTATGAATTGGAAATTTTCTATGCACATGTATAAAGGCACAAAATAGCAAGATTAAGATTCCATTTGAGGGAAACTGATATCAAGGCCACGAGTAGCATGTATCAAATGCATAGATTCTAAAAAGTTCCTAGATAAATATGCTTCCATGAAATGAATTTGAAAGACTGAAAAGTAACGTACGAATAGCTTATGATTTTCTTCTATTGCCAAGTCAAGCCTAGATATGTATCATCTTATAATGTTCTGTATAGACTATCAATAACATGTAAAACAATGCTATAATTACCAAACAGATTGATTTTTGTGTCGGGATACAAACTTAGAGAAATGAAGATATGAAGAGGAAGTGTCTAGTAACTCTAAAGATGGGGGATACTCATCTATTCTGTGTTCTTCAACCTTTGAAGTAGTAATGATAATCCTGAAATACAAGTGTTACTTGAGGTTTCACTCCCAAAGAAGATTTTCAGTTATTAATTCAACTCCTCTCAAACAAGAAATAAAAGAATTTCACCTTTGGACTTGGTCATGTAACAAAAGTATACAATTCAGTCACAGTCGAAAGAAGAAGAAGAATATACAAATAGAACATATCAAGTGTATTTTCAATTACCAATCATAATCATTTTTATCATTGTCAGAATTGAGAAAATCATCAGCTCCAGTCTTCCGTACAGGTGCAGCTGTAGCTGAAGTTATGTTAAATATTGGTGAACTACCAGTTATAGGTCCTGCAAACAAAGACACGGATGAAAAGGCAAAAAAATAAAAAAATAAAAAAATAAAAAAATTAAGAAGTTAGGCGTGTAATATAACTCCACCCGGTATGATTGGCCAGACAAAAATGGCCAAACAAAATCGCTTACATCTATCAAATTTTCTAATCCAACAGCATATCAATTTGCGTCAACATAAAGATAATTATAAACAAAATCTACCAAATAGATTCACCCGACAATTAATTAACAAACTAATCAATAATAAACCAAAAAAAAAATTTTTCCATACCAAGTGGAGCATCAAACTCGTCGGAGTTCTGAAGAAGAAGAAGATTGTTCCGTTCCTTCTCGCGCTTCCTCATTTCACGAAACAATGCCAAATCCTCATCTTTATTATCCTTCATTCTCAAACTCCCCATTTGCCCCCTCTCCGTTGCCCTAAAACTCCGATTCATCCCAGCATATAAATTGAAACAAAAAAAATCGTTTGTACGTACAATAAACCCTAATTTATCATCCACATTCAACAATATCCCAACTTGCAAACCCTAACTTCTCCTAGACCGCTCAAAATGATGAATTTATATTCACGGATCCATAATCCAGCTGATGACCACTACACGTTTCAGATTTTCCGCACAAACAACCATGGATGTTTTTGCATTTTTCTACCGAATCATAATTGCTATAACCTAGAGAGAGATGGGAAAGACAAAATACATATTCTAAAATGTTATGTATTTCGAAAATGTAGAAATAAAAAATAAAAAGGGGAGAAAAAAATTGGAGCTGAAATGTGAGAACTAGTGAGAGAAATGGTAGAAGAATAGATCGAGGAGGGAGTGGCAACGGTTGTAATTCGAGGGAAAATGGGGGTTGAATCGGGAAAATTTATTTTGTTTTTTCTTCAGTTGAGGAGAATGGGGCAAAGGCAAGAATGTGGGGCAGCATCAATACAAGTAATGGGGCAGATTATGATTTATGCATCTCCCTTTCTCTCTCTTAAAAGTTACGTTATCAGAAAACTGATGTTTTTTGGGCAGCAGTAAATTACAAAATTATCCCTTCCTCGAGTTTTGGTATTTAAAAGTCCAGGTTGTGGGGTCATGTGACACTTTTCCTTATTGAGAATGGTCATGTGACACGAATGTTTTCATAATAGGGCCGAACAATAAATTGGTGATTGATTTTATTGGTTGGACCGATTATGCTTCTGATAGAACTAATATGACATCATAATAATATAATTAATATATTAATTATAAAATAATTATGTACATAAATTTATAAGGTATCCTTCAATTGATGAAACATATACAAAAAATTAGATATTTTTAAATTAAAATCATATAATAATAATTTAATTTATGTTTATCATAATGGTAATGTAAATATAACACTAATTAATAAGTTAGTATAAATATATCATGATTATATTCATTTGAAAATAGATAAGTTTAAGTTAAAAATACAACTAAGAGATAAATAATTTTAGAATAAGATTATGTATATATTAATATTAAAGTTAAACATTCAAAAATCAAATTTGCATAAGATACTGATGTGACTTTCAAATTTTGCAACCATTTTCCCTAAAAATATAGTTGAAAAAAAAATCATTTGATACTCAAAATATATATGTTCAAAGAGAAAAAATTAATAAAAAATAAAAGTGTCCTAAAACTAAAAACTAATCTTTCTATTGATAATGTATAGAATGTTAGTTTCAAGTTAATTATCATAAACTAATATATAAATAATATTAAAAGAAATCTATAATTATGAATTTTTAGTCTAAAAAGTTAACAAGAATGGGAATAGCCCAAATGGCTATGTCCCTTTATTTAATTTAAGAGGTCATGTGTTCAAATTCATCCCTCACAAAAAAAAAAGTAAGGCCTCGAACTTGTTCAATAAAAAAAATATTTAAACTCAATTTATTATACATATGAAATAACTTTCAATATAATTTTTGTTTAATAACTTGTTTAGCTCGGTTTGAACTAGGCTCAATATACTAAAAAGTAATACTCTATTTGTCCTTAAATTTTCACTATCATTTCATTTTTACGATGTCCCAAAATAACACTACTTTTTTTATAAATATTGTAAAATTATTCTTCTAAAAAATACTTCTTAACCACTACTTTTCAGGACATCTATGTAAAAATACCTAAAAGTTTCACCATTTTAATTTTTACCTAAAATTACGCGCTAAAAGTAAAAGTATAGAAAAAAATGGAGAGAGTATAAAGTATGTAACATATCAAACTATTTGAGTTCGATTCGTTTTCTATTCTATTATAGTTCACTCAGTTCGATTTATTAAACAATTAACGAAGCTCAAATATTATTTTAAGTTCCATAAAAAAATCAAAAAATTGGAACAACATGTTATTCAATACTACTTGACTGATTTTTAGCTTTACCTTTATATGACATCTATAATTAAATACTAAAATAACAAAACTCGTTATTTAATAAAATAGTAACACATTCTCGACACTAAAATTATTTCATTTATTTATTTTTTTCTTGTTCTTCACTTTCAAAACGCAAGGAGAAAATAAAAATATAGATAAAATAGTTTAGCCATTTTATCTTTAGTCATGATTTTTCATTAACGGTAGTTGAAGTAGGTAGGTTTATCGGAAGAAAAAAAAGGCAAAAATAATCCTTTAACTTTGACAGGGACATGGAAATATGATATTTGTAATTTCGACAAGCAATTTATATATATTTTCTTATAAGTTGCAGCAATTTTAGTCCTCTTACCAACAATGTTAGTCCTAAATTCGTCAGTATTAAAATTATTGTTTATAAATTGCCACATAAGTAAATTATTGAGACATTATAACATTTTTACCCTAGTAATTAGTAAGTATGGAAAGAATGGAGGAAAATAAGTAGTTATCTTTCCTCCAATTTAGGCTAATTTGACAAGGTGTGGATTAACACCATGTGGCAACCAGAGGGACAAAGCCCCCAAATTTGTCTGCTTTCGTAGCAATTTAAGGACACTAATTTTAATTTCGACGAATTTAGGCCATACTAAAATTGTGATAACTTAAAATATAAAGGATGTAAATTACCTGTCGGAATAACATGTGTCCCATTTTCCCGTCTCTGCAAAAGTTAAAGGACTAAAATTGATTTATTTGCCTAGGTTTATCTTTTTTCGAGTTTGTCCTTTTCTTTTGTTTATTGAAACTCTATGGTGGGGTAAATGCAAAATACTCTCATGTGTTATGATAAATCTGTCGAAATTACCCTGTGAAATTTTTATTGCGCCTAGCCTCCTTGTACTTTCAAAAACCGTACATAAAACACTTAACTTGTAAAGAAATGGGTCGATTTGGATCGACAGAAACCATTTTTAAAATACTTCATGTTGGTCCCTACGTACAACTTCACGTGAATCTTAAAAAATGTCTCTTTAAATATGAAGATTCAAAACGACCTATTACAGTTGAGTTTTTTATGTAGGGTTTCTGAAAGTACAAGGAGGTTAATTTGGTGCAATGGAAAATTCTCAGGGTAATTTTGTGCAGGTTTCACATAACGCAAGAGAGTATCTTGCAATTTCCCCTGTATGATCCTAAGAAAAAAGTGCAAATCTGTGTTGGTTCTTTCACTTGAAAAAATAAATATATTTTTAGTTATGTTTTCATTCAAAATTAATTATTTAGTTTATTTAATGTTAAAGGTTAACTTATATTTTTATTTAAAACATTTAGATATGTAACAGGGTGACAAGGTACCAAAGTTTTATTATTTTGTAATGTTAAAATTGTCAAAAACAATTAATTAAGGATTAGATAGTTATTAAATTGGTATTAATATCACTTTCAAAAGAATAAGTAAAAAATAACCGAATTAGATGATTATAGAAAGGAGCACTTCCAAATGCATGATAAATGTATTTGCAGAATATCCTTGGGAGATTAAAAACAAAAAAGTAAATTCTCGTTATGGAAATTTCATAAAATATAAGGGTATTCTTGGTATTTCTCTAAATTGCATCTTATTGAATCATTGAAGATTAGTGTTGAATTTTTTTAAAGAGTGAACAATAATGTGCATCTAAATACATTCTACTGTTTGTTAGGTTTGGTAGTGCATTATAGGTAAAATATTGTCCAGTTGCAGTTTAAAGTATAGTATATAGTTTGGATAAGAAGCAAATATTGTCACATTAATATTTAACTTAGTCAGCATTAAAAATATACTATATGGAGTATAAGACAACACTGTCTTGTCTGATGCTTTAAATTATATAACTACTATATATTCTATATGATTGGTGGGGGTTGGAGGAGTGACCGAGTGAGGAATCTCAATCGAACATTTTGTGTTGACGGGAGTAGAAAATTATCAAGAAAAAGAAAAGACAGGTGTAAGTAGTAGTTGTGTCTTAAAGTCATTTAATTTATAATTAATTAGAAAATAGTAGAAAAAACAACAGTCAACATTTGGATATGTTGTTTTGTCGAACTGCACAATAAATATTTTCAACTAGAAAGATCTCAATTACAGGATTTCCTACTTCTACTTATCTTACAGGGTTGTTTTGGATTAATATATTAAGAATACTTAAAATACTTGATCAGGAAGGGTTGATCAAATAATTATATTGAATCATTCTTTTCATGATCTCACTCATTTTCCAATTACGTTCAACACTAAAAAAACTCAAAACATGTCATTCATAATTCAGTTTTTTATGTTTGAGTTATCTTCGAGAATCTAAAATGGAATTTTAAGTGTAATGGGAAAAAATATCAACTAATTGTTTTTACATTTACCATTACAAATAATCATGAGAGTCAATATTTTGCAAAAGCGATAACAATGATAGTTTTATCTAGGGGTGGGCACGGGGCGGGTTTGGGGTTAGAGATATGAGTTTAGTAAATTTCGGGATTGACACATTTAATTTCAAACTCGCCCCGTAATAATTTGGGTACTCGGAAGCGGATACCCGAATTATTGCGGGACGAGACAGGATTATGGGTCCCATATTATTTCAAATCATCAATTCTTCACGCGCTTAACAAAATTAAATTACAATATTTGGTATAAAACTTTGTATGTAATAGACTAGTAGTACTAGTAATTTAATTTGGAGAGCAAAATAAGTCAAAAAAAAAATTAATGTATGCCGTGGCATAGGTGGGAAGAAGAAGGAGTTGTAGAGCCGTAGAGACTATGAAAATTTTTAGAACCGAGACAAACTTATTATATTAATAACTAGTGTACAATTTAAAAAAATTAAGATAAAGTAAAAAAAGTTCTTTATTAGATGATGTTAATTAATTAATTAATTGATATATAAGTAAAGTCTATAATTATATAATAATAATAAAAAGATATAGACGGGTTCGGGTATTCGGGGTTGAAGAGGCTAATCACAAACCCGTCCCATATTCCCGTAAAAAAAAATACGGGTTTTCAAGTTCAGGTACCCAAATCCAAAAAATACTCGTCCCGTTCGGGTATTTTAAAAACGGGACGGGTCGGATTTGGGTTACCCGAATCCAACGCCCACCCCTAGTTTTATCTGTATACGATTTAAACCTAATGATATTTTTAGACATTACCAAAAAGAGTATTTGAACATGCAACATTAGATCAAAGAAAAACGTAGCACTTTTTTTTTGCATTTGTAGCCGTATCGTAGGGAAGTACTAAAGAGGTGGGAGTCATGTAGTTTTCTTTATTATAATTAGTAAATAACTATATATGTACCGAGTTCTTCTTATTTAATAAATCCCTTAATTTCTATTAATTTAAAATAGTTAAGACTAATTCTCCAAAAAGAAAAAGAAAAAGAAAAAAGAGTCAGGACTAATTGTGTCCTTAATTTCTAAGATAGCTCATAGCTTCTACTCCCTTAATATATTTTTTCATAAATATTTGATCTTTTTTCTATCTTATGCAAAATTTGAAGTAAATCAAATAAATGTCACTGCATTACTTATAAGGGGATTTATCCCATAAAAAAAAAAAAAAAAAAAAAAAACATTACTACTAATTAAGGGGGAATGAATGCAACATTGTTTAAAACTTAAGCAAAATAAAGGTCATCCATCATGTATATTCATTTGTGATGAGCAATTAATTATGATTGAATGTTATTTAATGCGATGACCGTTTCTTTAAAGAAAAGAACGAATTTTTTTTGGATTTGATTGAAGCAATTTTCTTGCTCTCAAATAAAAAAAGTGCAAGAGGACTTATGGCTATTAAAAATGTGAAATATCTTTTAAGGCCATCTCCAATGGTGGGGGAGGCTCGGGGCTCCGGAGTTCCGGGGCTGCCCCTGCCCCCACCCCGAGCCCTGCCTGGTCGTCTCCAATGGCAGGGCTCCGGAATGGAATTAATTCCATTTTCTTCCTTTGCCCACTCGTACCTATAATTCTAGTTTTAATTTTGTTTTTAATATTAATATTATTAATACTAATAATTATTTTATTAATATAATTAAATTATTAATAATTTTTAAAATATTAAAATTAAAGAGAGTAAAGAAATCAACCGTAGGCTTCAGAAAGACTTAATAACCCACGTGTATGAAAAATATGGTTAGTAATGAATGTAATTATTTGAATTTACTTATCTAGTTAATTTTAGTATATATTTAAATATTTTATTATTTAAGTATTAATTTAAATTTTTTGTATAAGTGTTTAATTATATTTTCTAACTAATTCGATATTTTTAAGAATATATAGTCACCACCAATATTGTAATTAAATGGTTAAATTTAATTACAATAAAAGAAATTAAAATAAAATGTTGAATTTATTTATTAGTGATTTGTCAATAAATAAATTTAATTAAAATTCTAATAAATTATTAATGCTTTTAATTTAAAAAAATTTAATTTTATTATATTAAATAATTCAATTAAAAAATGGTGACTACAATAAATATACAAACAAATTTTATTAAAATCATCAATTCAACAAATTTAATTTAGGAGGACAATTTAATTTTAATTATTTATTTAAATAACAAATTTTATCCTATTTAAAAACATTAAAAAAACTATTTATAAAGAAATAAAAAAAAAGGACCAGTCAGGGGACGCCACTTGGCGTCCCCTGACTTAAAGAGGGGCACGTGAAAACACGCGCCCCTCTTCTTCTCCAGAAGCACCCACGCGACCCCGGGCCACGGCCCGTTCCCACCCTGATGCCCACCCCGCCCCCGAGCCCCGCCCACTGGAGACCATTTTTCCTAAAGCAAAGAGGCACCAGACTCTAATCAGCTAGACGACCAAAGAGATATACGGGCATGTTTGTTTGATATTTAGGAGAGTAGTTCATGTTTATGCAATGGTTCTATTTGGGTAATGTTATTTGTTTGAATTTTTTGGATAGTGATTGGGAACATAAGGTAGGTGTAAGTTTTTTTGTAAGTGTTTATGTTGTAGGTGTAAGATGTGTAATACTTTATGTCAAATCATATTTGTTTTGTGAGATAAATTGTGTTAGAGATATGTTACAATGTCAAATCAAAGAAGAGCTTCCGTAGGTTCTTTCAGAGATAAGAAAATAGTTGTTAGTTTAGCTTTTGAGAGAATAGTTTAAGAAAATTGAGAAAGGATAAATTAATTTCAGAAAGTTGAAAATGTGTTTGTCTCGTTTTTCACAAACATGAGATTATTTTGAAAAATGAGGGACAAACATGCCCTAAGTAATGTAAAATTTTCATACAATAGTAAAGTAAACGGGTTGAGTGGAGTCGAACCTATTAAAATTTGATTATTTTCTCATAAACTTGAAATTAAGTTTGAACATGATTTAACTTTTTAAGTAAATTCAGTTTGAAAAAGTCAAATACAAATGAGTACAAATAATGTTAATTTTTTTTCTTTTTATCATTTGTCATTTTTTTGCATATCAAATTGAGCTTTAAAATTGCGGTTTAAAATTTACCAATGTATTCCATCTTGATTTATTATATATATCAAATCAAATTTAAATAACTAAGAAAAAAAATGCAGTCTCTTTTAGTTAAACGATGTCTATATCATTACATCGATAAATCTATTTAATATAAGTTCAACTAACACCTACAAAGAATTCCACTAACAAAACTAATATTAAATTAAAAAAAAATTAAACATCTGGTGAGCCTTAGTTTCGCCATCAGGACTCCTATAAATGTGCCAACCACATTTATACATTGGTCAATTACTATAATAGTACTCAATAATTGCTTTCTTGAGGTAAATAATTTCTTCCAAGTCTTCTAAGATTGCGACCTTTTTTTTTTTTAAATAATTCAGATTGTGACCTTCATACAAGGCCAACCACTCGTTTTCTTTATTTTCCTTTTCTTTGTCCCTATTTTCTCATAAATAATTCACCACATTAATTTGTATATGGTGGTAAATGGTAATTGTGCTGTTCAAGATATATTGGGCTGTTCTGGGTCGACGAAAAATGAAGTCATCTCACATCCGGATGCAGTACAGATATTTACTTGAAAGTGAATTTTTGATGAATACCAAAAAATTTGAAATTCGACCGAGAAGATCTGATGGACCCAAGAAATACTAGGTCCGAGTTTGATTCAGACCAGGTCCAATTCTAATAGAATCAAATTTGGGCTAGACCCAAATCCAACCAGTTGTCGGCCCTATTTGTCCTGATTCAATCAAACATATGTTCGATCTTTTTCTGTTTTTTTGACTATCAAACATATGTTCGATCTAAGAAACCAAACTCATCACAAATTAAAAGTAAAAATAGGAATAATAGATTAAGACAAAGTCCAAAGTCCAAACTGATGTAGAGCCATATATTAGGATATGAATTGGGCTTGGGCCCAATATTGATAGTGCTAGCCCCAATCTTAAATTCCATTTACCTTTAAACTTCACGCAGTATCTAATTCTAAGCTTAGGCAAAGAATGAAAAGGAAACAAAGATAGATTCATCATTCATAATCAATAAACAAGGAAAAAGGAAATACAGATAACAGTGACATCACGCGATTGCAATTGATCCCCACTCTTCAAAACTGCAACGATCGATCAAAATTCCATTTCTCCAAGTGCTAAAACTCTATCATCAACGAAATTGAATTGGTCATGGCGGAGACGAAGAAAATTCCAAGCGAAGCGAGTACTAGCGGCGGCAGCAGAGGAGGCGGAGGCGGAGGCGGAGGCGGAGGCGAAAGCGTGGTGATGGATGTTGGCCGCCGTAAAAGCACGTGTGGTTACTGTAAATCTGGTGCTCGCACCAGTATTACCTATGGTTAGTCTCTCTACTCTTTCTAGCAGGGAAATTTTGCGGTCAGAGGTTTTTTTAGGCTCTTTGTTTTTCATATAGTTTCTTATTTACAGTTTTTATATGAGTTCCTGTGAGGGTAATTATTTGGTGGGAGTTTGATAATTGGAATGGAGATTGGAGTTTTATAATCATGAATACCGCTACTTCAACTTATGGTGCATTTTGGTGTGTAAACAGAAGAAATACTAATTTTGTTGAATCTAATTTACTCTTAAAATCAATCACGGGTGTTATTATATCATGGAATGTATAATCCAACAGCCAAAAAAGAGGGACATAATAGGTGATTTGATACACTAATTATGAGTTTTGTCGTGGGCGCATTTTGGTCAGATAAAATAAGAAGTTATCAATCCTTAAGAACAAGTTTATTTTTCATATTGAAGCTAAAAAGTTCCTTAATAATTAATAATTAAAGTACAGCTGAACAATCGACTTTTATTTTTGCTTCTCTCATTTATACAAATGTTTCCAAGAAATCAGCTTGTTAAGATCTACACACTTGATATTCATGGTTGTTACCTGTCTCATAAAATCCTATTTATGTTCTTATTTAAACTTCAAATAATTTTCATATCAAATGAAAGTTGTCATTAATATTCTCCAAACTGGTATCTTAGTTTCTTGTGTTTTTAGTCATGTCTCGTATGAGCAAGTCTCAACCTGCACTTCTATGAAATACTATCCCTATCTAGAAATATAAAAAGTTGTGAATGCTTTTCTTTGATGTTCTTCTACACATTCATCATTGTGATATATCTAACAATGTTGCTAGTAAGGAGGTGCTAAGTGTATATTTAGGTATTAAACAGCATTTTCATTGAGCATGCATGTCTGCAGAAATTGGTCCAATATTTTATATCATATTATGTCACAATTATGTTCGTTATGTGACCATGATCTGGAGTCTATCTTTATGCTTTTAAGTGTAATCTCGTAGAATTTGCTCATATGCTAAGTACTGAATCCTTAAGTATGGATCTATTGCTTAATTTACCTTGATTATGCAGTATTCTACCAAGTTTATTAATAATTTTATTCACATGCTTACCGAATTCCCTTAATCTGAACATTTTAGGATTATGGGCGAACAGTCTGACAGTTGATCACTATCAAGGTTGGTATTCTGGCATAATTTCCATAATTTTCTTCTGAGAAGAAATTACTTTATACAAGTATCATTTTATCTTTCCTAAAGAATTTTGGCATTATTTGTTAATTTAGTATTCTTGAGCTGTTTGTGTGAAGTTTGGCATATTTATTAGTCTCCCTCATTGACATGAGTGATTTTCATTGTTATTATTTTTCCATGAATTTATTGTCAAATCCTTCATTGGTTCAATTCAACTTTTCTGGAACTTGGTGAACTATAATCTTCACTTGCCTATAAAAAAAAGGTATAATCTTCACTTATTTTGAAATGTGATGAGAATTAATCTTTTGGATTGGCTGTAGTTTTTAGTAACCTTTAGTGAATGAACAAAAGAAGATCGAAAGTGGGTCGGTTTTGTTTGTCTTAGTAACCTAGGTATCATTGAGAAGAATGTTATATGATCTATTTGATACTTATACTGAACTAAGGTGGGGTGGTTTTTCTCTCACTGTAGCTCTCCTTGACAGAGGCTGGAGAAGATCCGGATGTTACTTGTACAAACCTGAGATGGAAAAAACATGCTGCCCCTCTTATACCATCCGTCTAAAAGCTAGTGAGTTTAGTCCTTCCAAAGAACAAGTTCGAGTGTCTAAAAAGATGCAAAGGTATATAAAAATTTACTCATGATCTTTTCTTGAGTTGCCACAAACCGTGCAATATTGCTATGCAAATAACTATAATGCTAGCAGCAATGTGCATGGAAGTTTTCGTTTGTCTGTGTAGTGCATAAGGTCACTTATGTAGTTTTCTGATGGCCAAGATTTGTTACATGGATTTATGTATAAGCAAAAAATTTATTGTGTGCTTGGTGTCCTCAACTCCTCAACTCAACGAAAATTTGCCTAGCTTATGGTTATTTGTGCTTAACATAAAACTTTGAAAGTTTCCCCTTTCCAATTTTATAGATTTGTCGCTTTGATAATTTCACGTCAACTGCATACTTCTTTTTTGTGTACTTACAATTATCAAGGATCTTTATCTTGTTTCATGTTGAAGCTTTAGTTGTCTGGATGCTGTTACATTCTTCTACCATTTTTGTGATTGAACTATGAAAAACCCTATTCTAGTAAGTGAAATTGCATAAGAGTTGAATATTTTGTAGGTTTCTTGATGGCACATTAGACGTGAAAATATCAGACAAGTTAATAGATGAATCAGGTACTTTTGGGAGATCATGCAGTGATGCACATAATTGCTCTACACGTTCTGCTGCAATAGAATCTTCAATAGTTGACACTCAAGGTACGCAGAAAGTCGATCAGTTTATGCATTCCTTGTCGGAACAGATTGACGAGTTTGTACAATTATGCCTGAAAAGTGGGGAGTTACCATCTGATGTCCAGTTGCCAAAGGCTTCTGTCAAAAAAGTTGCACCGACTAAAAGAAAGTTGCAAGCTGATGTATCAGAAGATCTGATATACTCTTGTAATATTGCCTTCCAAATTGCAGCATCACTAAGACGAAAAAAGAAAGTTGAACATGGTGTAGGTGGAAACATTGACTTGGGTGAGCTTTCTCCTAAGAAGATTGCTGAACTTTTGGCAACCCATTTAAAGCAGGTCTCAGAACCCTGTGGTTTGACAATCAGAGCTTGTAATGGACACATCAATTTCTATTCTACTATTGAACAAGCACAATTAGTTGAGGAAGGTGCAATATCTAAAACTTCTCCCATTGCAAATATTGGTAACGAGAAGTCCTTAAAGAAAAAATGTGAAAGCATTTTGGGGAAAAGACGGAGGTTTGAAATTCGGTTGAAAAAGTCAAGCTTTGATAATGAAGAATATTCTTTGTATAGAAAATATCAGCTTCAAGTGCATAATGACACACCTGAGCATGTTTCTGAAGGCTCATACAGGAGATTTTTGGTTGACAGTCCATTAATACATATTTCACCAACTGATGATGTTACTGCTCCTCCATGTGGCTTTGGTTCTTTCCACCAGCAGTATGTGGTTGATGGAAAGCTAATTGCAGTTGGTGTTATTGATATACTCCCCAAGTGTTTGTCTAGCAAATACTTATTCTGGGACCCTGACCTTGCATTTCTGTCACTTGGCAAGTATTCAGCTTTGGAGGAAATCCGTTGGGTTAGTGAGAATCAATCACACTGCCCTAGTCTCCAGTACTATTATCTTGGTTATTACATTCACTCCTGCAATAAGATGAGATACAAAGCTGCATATCGACCATCCGAGCTTCTCTGCCCTCTTCGTTACCAGTAAGTTTTACCTTTATATAGTGCTGTTTTTTAAGCCTAAGACATACATTACTACATTAAACTTTGTGAATTTCCGAGTTTCTTGTCCATCGGTTTAGACTTGAGTTTAGTTTTGGTTTGCTATTTTCATCTTTAAGACGTAACACTGGATCAACGTCTCATAAAAAAGATAGTGTAGAGGATAACAACACTTTCTTGTCACTAATATAATTGTTTAGTTATATTTCTACACTTGAACTTATAAAATGTTCAAAATAAAGCTATCCAGATGTTAATGATCTAGATCTCCACTATGCCTTGAATTTGCTCATAATGCATCAACAGTACTTGGGTAAACTTTTATGACTTTACTTAAACATATATCACTAGCGAAATTTTATTGACCTTTAATAACAATAACTTGTTTCCCACATGCGGATGTGAGGCCACTTGTAATAACCATCTCCCATTTCAGAATTTAGCACTCAATTGCTATCATGAAAAATGAAAGAGTAGAAATCTCTTTACAATTAATATAATCGGGTTGTCATATCTTTTCTTTTGGAATTGTTAATTTACAGGCACGGACTAACCTTGATGTTAACTAGCTAAAACTCCACCATGCACACTCTTGGCTCATAATTATATCAAAGTCCTTACTTGTCGATATCAGTAGTCTGCCTTTGCTTATATTAGTATTACATAGCTGGTATACTGTAGTTGTAGGTTTGTCATTGCACATCATGTTTACTTTTTTGTTTATTTAATTTTATTAACATGAGCCTTTTTTTTTTTTAAGATGGGTTCCATATGATATGGCAAAGCCACTGCTGGACAGAAGAAAATATGTGGTTTTATCTGATTTGACTGCTTTACAAAATGGTGATTCATTGCAACTAAAGGCTATTGATAATATAATGGAAGAGCAACAAAACGAAGATATTCAAGAAGCCCCAAATGATGTTTTTGTGAACAATGATGAGATGGATGAACTTGAGTATGAAGATTCTGACGATGAATCAGACTTAGAAGCAAGCGATGAAACCATCACTGACACAGGACATGGTGACATCAGCAATGTATTGATTGGAGTGAAGGAAGCTCGTCTCAGATACAAGGTACATAAAATTCTGTGCCATCTGAGTTTGTTTTATGTTCTTACGTATGATAAAAATATTGACACTTGACTTCACCTCACCTCATGAAAGTACAAATTGACACCATACAAATATTAATTTTTGGTGGTTAAACCTAATGTTCCTACGACTAGTTTGTCTATTCATTCTTATTTTTGTTTTGAAGGACATACAACACGCGTTTGATTCAAGTCAGAGGAAGTATTTTGAAAACCAGTTGCAAAGATACACTACAGTTGTAGGACCTGAGCTCTCCGAACAAATGGTGTACTCAATTGGATGATTTCCTCGACAAAAGTAATCGTTTAAATCTCTATTTATGTCACATAATTTGCAAATTTATCAGGAAATACTGGTTGGGTTAACGTATGTAGCTGTCAGTGATTCAGTTATAATGTAATGATTATTTAATGATAACCGGACCATAAGATATGGTCACTAGAACTTGGGGATTATCATTTTCGATTATTAATTTGTGTCGGATTATTGAAATAATTTGTTGTAATCACATTAATACCTCGAAGCATGTCCTAATTGTAGGCGTGCTTGACTTGTTTTCGATGGTTTGGACTTGTGTTGAGTATTTTCAAGAATTTTCTGAATATTCATGAGGAACATTTGAAATGACTCCAACTTATTAGGTCGGATTTTTCTGAATGGAAATGTCTCGTTTGATTTGTTTTTCTAAGAGAAAAAATGAGAAGACTTTCAAGAAAAACGTGTCATGTGTTTGAATTAATCTTTTAAAGTTCGACTTGTTTGGAATTGGGTTGGTTTGTGTTTTAGTAGAGAGATTTTTGAAAATGGATCGACAGATTTGTAAAGGATATTTTAATTTAAAAATAGTTTTTGAAAAATATATTTGATTTGTTATTGGAAATTCTAAAAATCCTACAAAATAAAAATTAAAATAGACAATACCAAGGAAATGATAGAAAAATAGTTGGTGAAATTTGAACCTTAATTGTTGGGAAGGGGTGAATTTTAGGTGAGTAGGTACTTATTTTAATTTTTATTTTGATACGCTGATTAAAGGACACGGTAGAATAAAGATATGAGAAGTATCCACAAATTTGATAATGAAAACACAATCTGATCTAAATCAAGGATTTAAACTTTCTTCATTTTCAGATTGGTTTCTTTTTACACCAGTGACCGGTAAACCATAGTACCTATCTCTCTCTGCTAAGAACCAAATTCAATCTCAAGTCTAAGCAAAGGTTACAATTTGATAAATGGCACTTTTGCAGTCTGGAAGTGGAATTAAGTGCAATAAGTGATATATGCACTTTGCACCCTCTTATCACAAAATACAATTATAAACCCTTCCATTTCATCAAATCTGTAACAATTTGGACATCTCCTCACTTTCCCAACAAATTTCCTCAAGAGGTTGAACCTACTAGCAAAGTTTAATGAAAACTTCAAATTGCCAATGAACGAGAGATCATGATACTCGATGAAGAAAAACGAAGCAGGTTCAGGAGAACAAGAAGAAAAAGTACGCCTTAATCAGTGATAAAATGCCACCTATTCAGGGTCTGCATAATGCCAATTACACCTTACAAGTAGATTGCAAATTTGCAAGTAAGAACTTTTGGCATCAAAGTCTACACCTAATGCTGTCTTAGAGCACTTACTGGATGAGAGCACAATACAAAATCATGTCCTAGGTATATTTCGCTACGTGAGCATCATTTTCGCCAAGAATTCAAGAAAAACACAAAGCAACCGACAAAGAACATGGAGTTTCAGAACGCAATACTGTTAAAAATACATAGTACATAAGGAGTCAATTAAGTAGTACATATATGTACAATAAAGATAACGACACATTTTAAATGGAAGTTCAAGAACAATGGTGGGAGGTAAAGAATGTACAATTGGAGAATACAATCATAGAAAGATGTTAAAGATTCATTCATTCATTCAAACATCTTCTGCGTCACTTCCGCCAACATGCCCTTCACGGTTAGCCCAATAACTGCTTCCGTCTGGCCCAGAAATCTTAAACCTGTTTGTTCAATGCAAACAGAATCGACTCAAAAATGATCATGCCAAAAGCCATTTATATATTACTCTCTACAATTAAGTTTGCGAATCTAGATATGAACAAACCGCTCAAGGACCGATTTGCCTTCCTTGTACTTTTGACTCTTTTCATGAGCAGTTTCCTGGAGATACGATAATAATAATCACCCAAAAATATTTTCATGTTGAAACATACAAATACTTTTTATTCTTTACGAAATATACGAGACTTACGTATTTCCATCCGACATTGGAACCACAGCGGGTGCAGAATATATCTGCGACTGTGTGTAGTCCAGTCATCATCATCCTATCTTCTTTCTCTCCAACAGTTACATTTGCTCTGCACAAGGAAATACACAAACGTGGTGATATTTTCAAATTTGAATTTTTATTATTTCTCTATTGCTTTCCTTTCCTTCTGTATTATCTTTGCACATTAGAGCAAATGCAGAGCTTTTCTTACTCTTTTCTTTTGCATGTGAAAATCAAGAACAAACTTACTTACACCTTATTGAAGAGATAAGCCTTCCCATTCCTGCTGTGGAAAGACTGAACCACAACGAAAGACACAAGTCAAACAATGTGTGTCCGACAGAGAAGCCTAATAAGGAATTGCTAAACACTCCATTTAAAATAATTTAGCGAGTGAAATGCGAAAACATCCCTTGTGCTTTGCCTAATTCTAATCTTGTCTCATCTTTATTCTTTGAAACCCCCCAGTGTTCATAAGTCAGAGTCATTTACACCTCCCCGGATATCGTGTACTGTTCCGATAGCTGCATATGCAAGTATTATTCACAATCACTTGTAAGTAACAATTATATACCCCTCACAACTAAATCTGAACACCTGTTATTGTTAACACTTGTTCCCTCAGAAAAAAGAAAACTGTTAACATTATCAATAACAACCCCCCCCCCCCCCTCCCCCCCAATTTAGTCAATCAAATGGCGATATTCCATATTCCTTGGAAAATTGACAAAACATCCTCCCTGTTTATGTAGTCATTTCAGTCCAAGGCTAATATATATGTTGGGTTGGGTATTGTTGTCATTTCACGATATGTCAACGATTAAATAGTACTCAGGTGCGATTTAATAATAAAGAACGAACACAAGGGGGTTTAAGAATATAAATAACACAGTTTTTTTTTATTATTATTACTTTTGGCACAGCACAGGCAGTCTTCTTGCATTTCACTTATAATTTAGTGTTTAAGTATCAAAATCAAGATTCAACATTGATAGATGAAGGATTGAAAGCCTCATCATAACAATGGTAAGAACTTCCTAAGAATTAATGATGGATGTAAAACTAACCCAAACATCCAAACCAACGAAATATAGCAACATTAAACAATCAATCATAAAGTGATCATTTAGTATTCTAATCAATGGTTTATCAAACATTTCTTCAGATGACTTACGAAAGCCAATATTTTTGTGCAGTATATATCTAATTCAAGTCGATCTTAACAGAACTTTCATTGTTCCAAGACCACAATCAAAACTAAATCTTCAACTCAACATCAAAAATTCATCATTCACACAATATAATTAAATCATACTACCCATTGATCAAAATTTCGTATATATACGTTTTGTTCATCTAAATATTGGAAACTTTAAGTTGAAAACTTCTAAAAAACGAAAGGAAAATTATGAAGAAATTTCTAAATTAATGAAAACAATAGAGTTTTAAGACAAATACAAAATTTCACTTATTTTTGTTTCCATTGATTCAAAACAAAAACTTTAAATGTTTTCTACGGGACGATGAAAATTTTGATCCATGATATGATACTGCCCCGTTTTACAAGATCCTCAACAAAAATAGTCAACCACCCACCAAAATTGAAAGATAAACATCAAGTTAAATAATAAAACATAGATCTTCATCCTTAATTGAAGATCAACTCAAGATGAGAAAATTTCCATATTTTTCCATGAATTTAAAGGGGATTGAGAATAAACCTTGGACATGATATCTTCACTAAGAGCAATATGTGTCCCACAGTACTTGCAACTGTATATCCTCCCTTCAAGAGTCACCACAAAAACCCTTCCCATCTCTCCCTAAAAGGTTATCCAAAAAATTAAATGAATAATAAATACAATTCACAAAAGGGTATCCAAATAATTGATCAATGCATAAATCCCAATTCACACGCATGTGATCTGGAATGGTAAATTTAGAAAATGAGATGTTAAATTGAATTACCTTAAGACCGAAAGTGAAAGAAATGTTAAATTTGAAGACAAGTAACTTAACAACGCCTACTTTTATTTATTAAAGAATTGAATATTTGCAGCATATGCTTTACCCTTCTTCAATGGGTGCACAACTTTTCCCAAAGGTGGACCTTTCTAGTTTCTTCAGTGTTACGTGTGCGTTATCGCCATTCACGCTTTTATAGCACTTTGTCTACTTGTCTGCATTTAGCATCAGGGCATGTGGTTTTTGGTGTATTGTTAAGGGGAAATTGCAAAAAAGGTCTCCTAACTAAAGCTCATTAACAAAAAAGTCATTTAAAACTTTAGACTGACAATTGAGTCTGGTAACTAAGTTAATTTGACAATTTAGTCATATTTCGGTCCCAATTACTCGCCCTTCCACACGGAAAATTAACTCCTTGCTGATGTGCACTCTCCTTCATCCTCGGGAAGACGAGTCTTTTTGGAAGCTACTGTTTCCTGGTGACCTACTCCGATGTTTTGTCATGCACGCCACCTCGTTCACTTTTTTTCATGTTTACTTTTGTTATCTCCCAACACTACTTATATGACACATCTGCAAGGGGTTAATATTCCGCATGGAAGGGGCGGGTGATCTGACAAACACGATGAAAAGCTTGATTTAAGGAGAAATAACTAAATTGACAAAACTTACATGACATAATTTCCAGCTCGAATGTTCAAAGATTTTTTTTGCCAGCAAGCTTTAGTTTTGAGACCATTTTGCAATATTCACTCAAGTTAGAGTGCACATTAACAAGGGTTTAATTTTCACGTGAAAGGGGCGCATGATTTAACGGACACGGGGTGAAAAAGAACTCCTATACGGTTCAAATAGAACTAAATTGATGTTTTCCAAGTTTAAGTTGCATTATGAGGTCAACTAGTTTTCAAAATTATTTTAATTACTTTTCAATTTAGTTCTATGTATTGATGTACACTTTGATGGAGTCATGTGTGGGTCTTGAATCTCTTGACCTTGTGGAGTATACTTAACAACATGAACAAAAATGAAAAACATTTCTCTCCTTATTCTACATTTATATTTTAGTTTCCTTGTCACTTTATAATTAATTTTATGACAAGTACCAATTAAAATATTTATTTATAATGTAAAGTAAAACAATTATGGTACTAAGTCAACAAATAATCCAAAGTAATTAAAATAATTTTGAAAACTAGTTGACCTCATAATTCAACTTAAACTTGGAAAACATCAAATCGAATTGTAGAAAACACGAATAACCATAACCTCTACTTACAGGCCTAGGCCCAATAAAAATGGGTCCTTGCATTCAGCCCAAATTACAATATTTATTAAATACAAATATTGAATCATTATCCAAAAACACTCTATTGGGCTATTCAGAGACTTTTTCCTTTCAGTTTCTGATAAATAAATTTGGAATTGGAAGAAGAAAAATAAAAGAAACCAATCTCATTCACAAAAATACAGAGTCACACAATCACAGAGAAAGAGAGATGGCTTCTCATCTCTCTTCATATACACCTTCAGCTATATCAAATTTCTCTGTGCAACACTCTAAACCTTCTTCAACCTGTAAGTGTCACTATTTGTTCCTTGCACAAACTAAATTCATTACTATGAGATAAAGGCATGATTTTTCTTGATTTTTGCAATTATTGCTTGCTTTTATTTTTTCATGTACTTGTAGTTTTAACTAAATTTTGCAAGTGAAGTATGAAACATTGTAATTTGAGGGTCAAAAAATGAATAATTGCCTTTTCATGTTTATGTCCTTATTTAGAAATAAGTGAGTTCCAATTTTGTTCCTAGTGAAATGTAATTGAAGATTGCATGTGGAGTTGTGTTAAGTCATAAATATTAAATATCACTCCTTTCTATCAACTTAAGTTTTAGATGATTCGGACATTCAATATGGTAAAGAGCCAGGCCAAAAAGAGGTCCTATGTTCGAATGTCTCCGCTACCTATTCATAAATTTCAGGTGTTACGCTTGTGGCGGCGTGTTAAGTTATAAATAGTCTAACGGCTTTAGCTTTTAAATGAGTTGGACATTCAATAGTTGGGTTGCTGCTTTTAAACTTAAGCTAAAAGTATATTTTTTGTTTTGTTTTGTTTGCTCATCATGATCTGTAGCTGCTGCCAATTTGAAGCCGGTTGGATGTCAAATTAGATCCAGTTTGGAGGATGATAAATCCTCTCGTGATGGTTCGGAGTCTTCAGATCATCCATCATTAGAACTCGTCGAAGGAGAGGTTTGTCTTTTTATGTGTATTTGCAAATTGTGGCAAGTCCAATTCTATGACATTAGAGACTCATTACTCTTACTTTTTCCTATGTAATTCGTATATACGATGTGAAGCCTTACATTACACAACGTCTTTCTTGCTTTTTTCTCCATGGTAGTTAAATCTTTAGAATAACACTAGCTCCTATGTTCGGGGTGTTAAATCTGTACTCGAAATACAGACTATGCTAATTGGTTCTTCTCCTTTTGCCAAATATAGTGCATTTCAGACCTATGTTCTTTTTTTTCTTTCTCCATTGTCAAATAATTGCAATATGGTTCTTGAAACAGGCATCACATACTGCAACATCACGCCGGAAGTGTCTGACTTGTATATGTTCGACTGTAGCTCTAATAGTAGCACCAGGGATTTCAGATTCTCGAAAGGCAATTGCAGCTCTTGATGGCAAAGAAAAAGCAGTTTGTCGTAATTGCAGTGGCAGCGGTGCTGTTATTTGTATGTATTTACACATCACACAACATAACATATTTTTTGTTGATCTAGTCTTGCTCTATGAGATGTTAATTTGTTCTTCATTTAGGTGATATGTGTGGTGGTACAGGAAAATGGAAAGCACTCAACCGAAAACGAGCCAAAGATGTATACGAGTTTACAGAATGTCCAAATTGTTATGGTATTTTTTTCCTTAAATACATTGTACATTTGAAGTTATATATACTAGCATTAATTTCTGAATATGTGGACGACTAGGTCGAGGGAAACTAGTATGTCCCGTATGTCTGGGGACGGGTGTACCAAATAACAAAGGTCTTCTTAGGAGGCCGGACGCACGGCAATTACTTGACAAGATGTATAACGGCCGGCTTTTACCAGGATCATAGGTAAAATTAAAGTTCAAAATTTATATATATATATATATATTGTGTGTTAATTATTCTCATATCCTTTGTGTTACTTAATTTCTATATGGTGTTTGTTTTTTGAAGAAATTTGCTGCTTATTCGTATCATAGTCCAAAACAAAAACATGCCATAGAATAGATGATGGAATGGAAATGCATGTAAAGGTCCATGAGTGAGTTAAAGACATCAAAATTTGTATGACAATGTCTCTAATTTACTATTGATGCTGGTTTTGGATATACTCTACAGTTTACTTGTAGGTGTTAATAGAACTATATATTTGATACTAGCTACATGTTGTAGTTTTGGCCTTCCAAAATATGATGTCATCTCTGATTGGCCGTGGCCTTTTGTTTTGTTGCTCTACTTACTTAATATTATATTATATTGCGAAGCTTAAAAACCATTTAATTAATTTCTGAAAATTGAACCAACAAAAGCAGATTTATTTATATACATCCAGGTCGTTTATGAAGTATATATAATTTCCAAACTCTGGTTAGATCTTGAATGATCACCCTGGCCTCCTTTTCTAATCACCTGCATGAAATTAAACTGCTTGAAATATTGCCACGTAGTTCAATGAAAGACACGTGTATGCAAATCACAAGTAGTCAAAAGTTCTTGACTTCTTGATATATTAAGATTTATGTACTAGCTAGAAGTATAAGCAAATAAAAAAAAAAAAGGAAAAAGGAAAAAGATGAAGAAAGAAAAATCTGATTCTAATAATAATAATAATAATCCATTACCATACAACGGAAATAAGTCACAAGGTGAATTGTACTCTCCGGAGTGTGCTATCCAAGTAATCAACATTAATACTGAAGAGCAAATAGGGCAGGGAAAGTTGTACGCTCCTCCAGAAACTGCGATTCAACATTTAACCAATTCTAAGGTCTAGGCGGCAATTATTTTATTTATTCGTTACCACTTAGCAATTATATATGTTTGCATGTGAATTCGCTCACTATCTTTTGCTTAATATATATATATATATGAAAACAGGGCAAAGAAGCAGCAAGTGATCAAGGCGGAGGAGGAGAAGATGAACAAACACGGCCGGAGAAAAATACTAAGTTGAGGTCCAAGCTCTAACAAAAACAAATGAGCTACATACTACCACATAGGGAAAAATTACTATTGTGAACTGAAAATCTTCTTTACAATGTTTGTTATTAGATTTTCATGGCTCAGTTTGGCTGGCCCTCTTTCAAAATTGATTTGAATGTTTTTGTCTTTCGGTGTCATGGGTAAAATTGTCATATCAAAATAAAAATATGAACAAATACTTGCAATTTTTTTCTTTTTCGGAGTATATTTGGCACTTACTTGAGATCACAGGGGGTTTTTGGGAGTTAAAATAATATAGGGGTTTTTTTTGGAGTTAGACAAAGTATAGGGGATGTTTTTATCTTTCGCTCAATGTTTTTCGATAAATTTAATTTATAGAAAATAGTATTGGATGGTTCTACGCATGTATTCACCATTCAGAAAATAAACCATCCAAATTAGAATAATTTAAATTTATATAAAAAAAATTCAATAATCAGATGCATCTAATTTTTGAAAAAACTTGGTACATGTTACTAACCTGATAGAGAGATCTTTTGGATTGATTTGCAGAATTAAGCACTAGGTAGATTGATTTACAAGTTTGGTAGATATGATTGAGAATAGGATTTCATTGTTTAAGTATATGCTATGGATTCATTAAAACTGAATTTAAATGTTGTATATATGACAAGTTTAATTTCAGAAACAACATAGAATTGAAACAATTGTTCTTAAATTTTCATGAAGAGTACTATTTTGCTAAAATTTAAATACAACTTCAAATGGGAAAAGGGCAACCATAAACATTGTAATGAAGAAATTCAATGGAGGGTTTTGATTAGAAGAAACAACAAAAGGAAAATTAAAAATGGTCAATCAAAAGAAGGTACTTGTATATAAAATTATATTAATATAATTCCTTTCAACATTAAGATAGCGCAGAAGAAGATTCACTTAGGGGGGTGGGCGTTGGGTTTGGATAACCCAAACCCAATTCATCTCGTCTCGTCCCATTGTTAAAATAATCAAACAGGATGAGTATTTTTTTTATGGGAATACGAGACGAATTTGGGATTAGTCTCTTCAATCCTATATACTCGAACCCATCTATATCTTTTTATGAATATTATAAAATTATATACTTTGCTTGTATATCAATTAATTAATTAAGTAACATCATATAATGAAGAATTTTTTAACTTTACCCTAATATTTTTAAAATCGTACACTAGTTATTAAGACATTAAGTTTGCCTCAGTTCTAAAACCTCTCATAGTCTCTTTACCACTTCTTATTTTTTCCACTTATGTCATGGCATACAATAACTTTTTTTGGTTGTTTTTTATCTAAGCCTTCTCAAATTCATCTATCAGCAGCACATCATTTATTAAAATACTTAAAGGGCAGTCCTGGCCAAGGAATTTTTTACTCTAGATCACCTAATACACATTTATCTGCCTTTTGTGATTCAGATTGGGGCAGCTGTTTAATCACAAGGCGTTCTACTACAGGATTTTGCACATTCTTAGGAGAATCCCTCATTTCTTGGAAATCAAAACGTCAACATACAATATCAAAATCATCTGCCGAAGCAGAATATAGAGCAATTTCTGGAGTAACAAGCGAGATATTGTGGCTTACCCAGTTATTAAAAGATCTTCACATTCGAAACCAGTCTCCTCCAACCTTGTTTTGTGATAATGCCTCAGCAGTTCACTTGGCTTTGAACCCTATCTTCCATGAGCGAACAAAGCACATCGAGATCGATTGTCACTTTGTTCGCGAACACATTGCCCAGCACCACATCAAACTTCTGCCAATTTCTTCTTCTTCACAGTTAGCTGATATATTTACGAAGCCCTTATCTAGGGTACCTTTTCAATTGATTCTATCCAAGTTGAAAGTGAAAAATATTCACTCATCAACTTGCGGGGGAGTATTAGATTCAGAGGAAATTGAAGATAAAGAAAGGAGAATTTCAAATTGAAGAAAAGCTCAAGTCTGGATACAAAGAGGAAAAAAGGGGCAGGAAAGAAGAAATATCATTTTAATTATAATTTTATAATATGTTTATAAATATAAATAATATATAATAGTCACGGACTTTGGTTTGGTTAAGTTAGTTAAATATAGCCGTTTAGAGTGTGGCTATATATATTGATGTAATTAGCTGTAGATATACAATTCATTACTTACTTTTATTTTTCAGATTCAATTGTTCATATTTGTAATTTCTCTCCAAAGTTCAATATACAGTTTTCATAATTTTCATTTACAAATGCTTGATTATATAATCTAATATAATTTCGTCTCGTCCCATCCCACAATAATTTGGGTATCCGCTTTCGGTACTCTAATTATTACGGGACGGGTTTGTGATGAAATGTGTCAATCCTGAAATTTACTATACTCATATCTCTAATCCCAAACCTACCCCGTGCCCACTCCAATCATTCACGATATAGATATTGTAATAAGGAGCTAATTATAACAATTTAACTCCTGTGAAAGACTAAACTAAAAATACTTCGTGTCGATATATTAAGCGGAAAACAACTCTTTATATTTCAAATGAAAAAGGTCACTGTCTATTGGCTTCTCAAAATGTATAAAATGAACCCTCAACTAAAAGGAAATTGAAAATTAACAAAACAATGTTGAAGGAAGAAGAATAACAACTTTTTTTCTCAAAAAAACTAAAATATAACAAAATAACCTATAGTAGTCCCACTCCTTCCACTCGGGTTGCGCGTGTCTGTGAAAACAGTGATAAGGGTAAACTTGGTAAAGTTAATTGTAGAATGGAGACTTGACCATTTTTTTTTTTGATAATTAATGTAGACTTAGACTTTTCAAATTCAAAAGCGAACAAGTTAACATGTTGACTCTAGAAATTTTGGTTTATATAATTTTAGGTCATTTTCCATGTGAATTTTATGGATGATCACAAACACAATTTGAATTTGCCCAAAGGCATTTACAATTTTCCAAGGAGTTGACTCGTAATATATACTGCAAGAGGCGGCTTCAAATAAGTCGCCATATTTTCATTTTGGTTAATCAAACATGGGAGGAACTTTTGGTTTCCCATGTAGCATGTGATCACAAAATTAGATGATAACTTCTAGAAGTTAGTTTTATAACCCTTTCACCTCATGATTAAAATGTCCTGAATTCAACTTTAGTGAGTATTTGTTTCAATTTATTACTAATCTTTTGTAATTGTTTATTATTTGTGTTTGAGCGGTTATTAAAATGATTTTTGATATAATGATTGATGATCAATATATTTTTTTCTTTTTTAATATAAATTTGGAGTTTGGACCTAGTTTGTAATGAAAATAATAATTAAAGAAAGACAAAAAGAATATACTCAAATTAAATGGGTAATTAACCTCCGTAGAATCTGGCCTTATTCCAATATAATATACGACTATTTAAATTTTAAAAACAGAGAATCAATATTGAGTGCAATTTATTAAGAAAATGAGAAAAATATTCAGTATCACAAAATGTAGTAGCATGTGCACACACATGATATCCCCGGGTTGGTCCCACCATACCCGCTTCATTAATCACAATTAGGACCGTCAATTAAGCTTATTCTTATAATTACTTTTTATTTCAAATATAGGTTCCATGCATTCAATTCAATTTCGAATATCTTTTTTGGCAAAAAGAGTCCATACGATGAATATGTATCATTTTCGAATAATCTTTTTATTACAGTTTGAATCTTTATTAGTTCAGACACAATTTAATCGCATCCAATTATTCACAGGAAAATGTTATTCCATTGCTTTGATTTTTTTTTTTAATATTTCTAGGAGGAACAATTCTAACCCAAATTCAATTAATCTAAGTTTACCCAAATCATTCACTTGATACGAGACATGCACTTGCAATTGTTTTGTCATTTTGTGTTTCAATAATATTTTTAAGAGAATGATCTATCATAAAATTATTTGTCTTGTAATCTGAATGAGTTTGATCAAATCAAATTTAAAATTAAAATTTAATTTGGATATATGCGTGATTATTTATATAGTATGTATAAACATTATACATTTTGTACGTTGTGAAATCAAATCTATGTGAAAATTACCTTATATTTCACATTTCCCATTTACAACTCTATTTTATCCATTGGTGTTGTTGGTAATTTCCTTTTTTATATACTCATTAATTGGTACATCTTATTGTATGTGACAAGGAAGAAAAACTGTCAGGAAATTTTTTTTGGTAGGAGAAACGAAGAAGACCATTTCACACAAGTCATATACGTGCAGTATTAACAAAATTCATGTTACTTTTGGTGGTATCACTTATTTTTGGTTGCGTGCAATCAGATTGATTTATAATATACTTTTTATAAGAGAAATTGATATAGACTAAGAAAAAATTATGAACATATATTATGTATTGATAAAGTAATTAATAATTAATAAAAGTTATCATATCAATAATCAATTTAACGAGCCACGAGTCGTCTATAGACTATAGCACCATCAATCATAATTCTCCATATATCACTCCATTGAATCTAAGAAGAAGTCTATAGGTGAGATTATTTATGTACGTAGATTAAATTATACTAATCCGCTTTAAACTAATGTCTTATTCTTTTAGCCAATATCTTAGAAAGTACATATATAACCTATCCATCATCATCCACCATATATATATACTCACATATGTAAATGAGTAACACATTATTTATGTTTGATTTGAAATTTTGTAGTATTAAGTTTGAGATTGTGTTAGAACTTAATGAAATTGTAAAACAAAGAGAGAGCTCAAACGAGCTTTTATTAAACATGCTCGAATCGAATATCCAATAAATTGATATTTTATATATATATTTGATTTTTTGGTCTATCGAGTCAAGCTCGAATCGAGTTTCAAAAGTTATCAAATAAAATTGTTGTTCAAATTAGTTTGATATGTATAATGAACCATGTTCAAACGAGTTTCTATAGAATGAGCTCAGACTGATATCAAGTAGGTTGAAATTATTTTCAGTCTTATGCATACTCAGTGGAGGAATCTTGTGCATAATCCAATGAACCTCAAATTATGTTTTATGACAAGTGCAATATATATGTTATGTAATTAACATTTTAAGGGTGAATATCACAAAATATATTAATTTTTTAATCAGTGAAGTCGAGTTAATCGAGTCGAGGGATGAACATAATTATATTGCTTTTAATTTATCATGGTTAAGAAGTTTATTAAGAAATGTTATTCCATGCATGTTGCACTAAGGATATGGTACAACATTTAATTTTTACATACCAATACACGATGAAAACAAGATATGAGACAACTACTTTGTAAGATTTACGGACTAAACATAATCGTGTTCGAGTGTTGAACCACGTCATTGACGCAAAATATTTTTTCAGTTTATTAGGTATTGCAGTTAATCAAGTTGACGTAAGATGACACGATAGAGAAGGGCAAAGACAGAAGAAGCCTCCTCTATTTGACCATTACTTTTCACCTGTAAAGTACCAATTTCCAAGTCATTTTCCAAACCCAAATATTCAGTCAAAACTTCCAACATTTGCCTCTACCCCTCCATTTAATTTCCAATTGTCCTCTCTTTAAACTCCCTTTTCTCTTTTGTTTTCCATCCCACATCGATCTCCCCCGTTTCTCCTCATTCACACACACAACACACGCACTAATTCTCACCATATGGGTTTCTTCATAGAAGAGAAGATACTAAAAAGAGTTGTAATACTTGTACTCCCAAGATGGATCAAAACTTTATTTTTCTTAATCACCATGCTATTATCTCTTCTGTTATTCTCCGGCCCCGTTATTCTAATCATCGTCGACGCCCTCCTCCCCGCCGCCCTCTTCTCCGCTTCCCTCTCTCCGTCGCCCATCACTCTCCAAACCATCTCTTCCTACCTCAACAACTACGATTTTCGCTACTCCCTCATCGATATCCCCCTCCTATCTGTCATCCGTTCCGCGATCATATTATGTAAGCATAATAATTATTACTGTATATATTAAATGTCTCTCCTCTATAATAATGTTAAGTTTTACGACGAGACTAAATTTGGTCTAGAAAAAAAAAATTGGACATAGTGGACAACATTCTCCACATCAATCTTTGTGGTGAATTCCTGGCCCCACAATGAGTGATGCGGTTAATTTATGTCCATTTAGTCTAGAAATTTCTTCTCGACCTGGTCTAATCAATTAGACATTTAATACTTATTTATTTGTCAATGTTGATTTGGGCTTTTTTTTGTGTGTGGCTATAGGTGTTTATAGTTTTTGCGACGGGCCAAAGTTATCGAGGGGACCGTACATGGGGGTCGCTACCGTGTGCTCGGTGGCGTCGATTGTGTTTGTATCGGTGAAGGCTTCGTACGTGTTTATGGTTAGTAGTTATTGGAGAGATGATGGGTATGTTAAGGCAATGGAGGTGGCGTTGTTTGTTTCTTCATTGGGTTTGGCAATTGGGCATTTAGTAGTGGCGTATAGGACAAGTTGTAGAGAGAGGAGAAAACTACTCGTTTACAAAATTGATATTGAAGCTGTAAGTCCTTTCTCCCCCCCTTATTTCACACCCAACCAAAACTTAATCACATGGGCATTTTTGTCATTTTAATTTTATCAGCTGAAATATGATAAAAAAATAATAATATTATAGTAATAATTTTCTTTTTTGTTTTGGTTTAATTTAACCTTCACAATGCAAGTGCAACACGCTTGTCTTGTAATTGAAAGATTTTGTCTGAATAAGTATAAATAATACATTTGCATTTTGATTGAAAATATTTAACCAGATTTTATTTGGGTAATAATTTCGCTTATGCAAGTTGGATGTTGGTGGATCCGCACCCCGCTGTATCAAGATGACCAATATATATATGTGGCTTCCATTTGTTGGTCTCACGTTCTTCTAATTTAAAACAGATTAAACTTATATTATATGATAAATTATAATTGGAGGACCAGGGTTTAAAGTATAATTTAGTTGTGAAATGAGTAATTGTAGTTTCCAACAAAGATTACACTATATGCAACTAGTGAAGGAATTAATTACATGCTCTTTGTTTTAGTTGAAAAGGAAATATTAATGTGTAGCACATGTTTGTAATATTCTTTAATTTTTCTAAAATTGATATATATCTCGATTTTATATTATATTGTTAGAACTAACTGCAACACGAAATGAATTTGTTGTGTTTCCGACCCTTTGCCGTTATGTGGAGAAATAAATGAACAGTATTCTTAGGAACATCAATTGAAGGACCCATATTTATACACAGTTTTGGTCAGATAGAAATGTATATGTGATCATGTGCTATATATATATTGTTGTATGTGCTTGTCTAAAAAGAAATTAAGATGCATGTGCAATTGAACCTGACCACATATTACATGTCTGATAATTTACTTATTTGCTCCAAGAAAAGAATTCAATTCAACAATTTTTTTCCTAAAATATTTATGCCCTTATGCCTAACATGCCTAAAACCATAGAAACTGACTTTTCAAAAATCTCTAAATAGACATTTTCAAATGCAAGTTGGTTATATTTGTTATATGTTGCATTATTGCTTGTTTAAGAACCATTCTTCAGTACATAATAAACAAATGCAAATACAAATATATAGGAATTGAAAAGGATTATTTATTTTGTCTTAGACTATATTGTCTAATTAAATGACCTTATGTCACATGCATGCCTGCAGGTCTCAGCAAGCAAGAAGGGATTTCCAAGATATCAAAAAATACTGCAACAAGCAAGAAAAAAGTAAAAACAATAGGTTATTCTGTTACTTTTTAATACAGAATCCCATTTTCCCAGAATCAGATTATTTCAGGTAAATACTGTTAAATAATCCATCTCTACTACTTACACATGACATATTTCATTTTGTTACTTATTGACAATCATCATATTTAATTTGCAGGTGGAGTTTGGTATAGCTTATGATCAAGAACTACATCGAGAATTTTACGAGAGACGTAGATTAGTCCGTACATAATACATCAATTTTGAATGATATATAGGTGCTTGTACATCTTGATCAATGCAGAGGCAGGAGTCGAAAGAGTGGTGTACTTTACATGTAAATATATACATAGTGTTTTTTCATATATATGTAATTGAATTCTGATGTTACAAATTAGAGATTAATTTCTATTTATATAAACCAAGTAATATTGAAATATAAGTGTAAAAAATTACATGGCTATTTGGCTCTATTGAATTAACTTTGGGTACCCAGCAATAAATGGCAGCAAGACTCTTTGGAAATCACAAAATGTTCTTTTGTTGAATGTGCCTTAGTACTAGTAGTAAATTGTAATTGTTTCAGCATTAACAGAAACTAGAAAAATACTTAAGTGTTTTCTTTAATAATAATAAAAAATAAAAGCTTCGTTAGGGTGACATGGCAACAATTGTCCTCGTGGCGGAGAGATCCAAGTATGGGTCTGCACAGTTGAAACGTGACACTTAAGCTGTGTAATTTAAACATTTCATGAGTTGCATCTTAATCATTATCTATAGCTTTTAGCACAATGGCAGACGCTCGATTTCACAAGCTTTAATTGACTCGCTTTTAAATTATCGAATCAAGCTCGAAAATTAAACTGCAAAAGCTATATTGATCAAACTAAAAAACACATCTTTGATTTGATTTTGAACTAGATCTATTGCCATATCCCAAAATTAGTTTTGAATACAGAGCATCAATTCTCCACTATGCAAGGCTGTACATGCTTCATAAGATACCTTGAGAAAAAGAAAAAGAATCTAATTATCTAATTGCCAACCATCAGCCATTAATTAATATTGTACCCACCTAGCTACAAAGCCACAGGTCATGATATACTAATTCTTTTCTTGGTATTATTACAATTAATTTTGAGTTTTTACAGATCACATGTCTACAACTCTACATAATGCAAAGATAATGGCCCAAAACAGGTAAGATTTGCACTGACATTTAAATAAAAAATAAATGTCCTATAACTTACATACCAGATAATGAGGTCCCCATCAAAAAATTAAGCACTCGAACCACTAAACATTGATCCCCCATTGCCTAAATAGTGGACCTAATTTCATTGTATTAAATCATGAGTATTTGGTACTATGATTGGATGACAACAAAGCTGGTCTAGTACCCTGAAAAAGATGCTGCTAATATATTAGCACCAAGTAGCAGTTTAAATGAGTTCCTAACAAAAAAAATTAGCACATATTTTAATTTCATTAATTTCTTACACTTTTCAATTTCCTCCATCTTTCATATACGTTTTCCAATTTTCGTATTTTCTTTCTCACATTCATGATTTCATTTCATCTTTTTTAGATTTTAAGACTTATGCGTTTAATTGTTAATTAATAAACTTAAAATAAATGAGGGGAAAATACTTTTGATACCAAACTTTAGTCCACAAAAAAAATTTGGTATCAAGCTTTTCGAAAAAACACATTTCATACCATGATTTACACCCTCTTGACACATTTAGTTTTGACGTCAATTTTCGGACGGAATTCAGCGCGTGCCGTTCACTTGCCCGTTAAATTGACAATGAGAGGAAAAACATGCACGTATTTTAAAGACCCACCATTGTTAACTTAACACGCACGTGCTGAATTCCATTCAAAAATTGATTAGGAAAACTAAATGTGTCAAAAAAGTACGAATCATGATATGAAATGTATTTTTTCAAAAAACTTGATATCAAATGTGTTTTTTGGACTAAAATTTTGTATCAAAACTATTTTTCCCTCTAAAATAAATATAATAACGATTAAAACAAATACAAGTGAGGTGCTGGCAGATCACAATTTAAGCATTATTCAGACTCAAGAAATCCAATTAAAACTTGGCCCAACCTCCAAAATAGATATGGGCCGATTTAGATATTGGTTACAGTTTACAAATTACATGGTACTATAAATCATTACTTACTGGGGTTCAATAGAAGCCCTGCTTTAAAAGATCTATATACCATAGGCTTTCTCCATAAGACCATCTCTCTAATGGCGGATAGGGTAGGCTAAACCTAAATTTTAACCACCTAAAATATCACTTTTTCATCTATAACAAAAGGTCTTTTTTCCCAACCACCAAAACTCAAATTTTAGGTCCATAGTTGTTTATAATTGTTATATATTTGTTTTTATTATGAAATTTAACTTAAGTTATGGATGCCATTGCAATTTACAAGTTGTATGATGTCAAGACAATACTCTTGCACTTGGTTGCATAAGGAATTAACACATAACACAAATATGTGTCAAAGCAAGAATAAGTGTGGCAAGGCAAGAACAAATGGATGCTTCTAAGTATAGCCATGTATCACCATGCATGAGAAGCCACCCATCACTTTCCTTTGTAAGACATGTATGAAGCCACCCATCACTCTTCTTTGTATAACATGTGTAATCTTGAACTCCTATAAATAGGTGAGTTCATTCATCATTTTGTAAGAATAAGAACAAGAACAACTACATAATCTTATATTTCCCTTTACATATTACTTTGCTTACACAACAATTTCATCCCTTTTATCCTAAGTTTTATAACACGTTATCAGCACGAATTTGCTCCATAACTCGATTTCGCGATGTTTAGCTTGACCACTAAAATATATCACACAAACAAGAAAGAAATGAGGCAAACACTTTGAAAGGCAGATTTTCGGATTTGCACAAAATAGCTTCTGTTTTTCACTCATTCCGACCATTTCCACCGTTGGATCATCCTCAAATTTTAATCGAAGGTTCCTCACACCAGCCTCTTCATTCTGACCGTTCGGATAGTCCGTACAACGTTTGTAGGTGACACGGCATCCATCAGAAGTTGACGAAAAAAAAAGGGGTTGAGGAAAGTAACAATTTGCCTCTATCCGAAAGGATTAAAATCGACAAACAAGTAATATGCATACTTTATTATACGTAGTATAAATAACTTGAAATTCAAATTAATATGCATACTTTATTATACGTAGTATAAATAACTTGATATTCGAATATGAACAAATTGTTTTCGGCTTGAAAGAAAGCCTAATAAGTTTTGAGTTTGAAATAAAGCTTTAAAGTTTAAGCTTGAAAGAAAGCTTCGAAAATCTTAGACTTGAAAGAAAGTCTAGGCGAAAAACTCAAACCCGAAGTTTTGAGTATATTTTCGGCTTGAGCCTACTATATTTATGCCATAGAAAAATGGCAAATATTACCAAGCTCGAGTTCGCTGCCCTTGACATTTCCGGAAAGAATTATTTGACATGGGTTCTTGATTTTGGCATTCATTTGAGTGCAATGAACCTCGGAAATGCTATCAAAAAAGGAAATGAGGCAACCGAACAAGAAAAGGCAAAGGCTATGATTTTCATTCGCCATCACATCCATGAAGGGCTTAAATCTGAATATCTTGGGATGAAAGATCCCGCTGCCCTATGGGAGAGCTTGGAGGAAAGATATGATCACCAAAAGAGTGTGATACTCCCAAAAGCTCGATATGAGTGGATGCACCTGAGGCTGCAAGATTTTAAAACAGTGAATGAGTATAACTCCGCAATGTTCAAAATTGTATCTCAATTGAGATTGTGCGGAGATAATATCACTGATGAAGATATGTTAGAGAAAACATATACTACTTTTCATGCCTCTAATATGCTCCTGCAGCAGCAATATCGTGAGAGAAATTTTAAGAAATACTCTCAATTGATTTCATGCCTTCTTGTGGCCGAACAAAATAATGAATTGTTGATGAAAAATCACAACTCCCACCCTGCCGGTTCCCAAGCATTTCCAGAAGTAAATGCAAATACTTCATTCCCAGAAGTGAATGCCAGTTATTATGGAAACAATCGTGGTCGTGGTCGTGGACGCGGTCGTGGTTATAGTGGCGGCTCTGGAAGGAACCGAGGTGGTCCTAATAAAAGGACTGCACCGTACCACTTAAAGGGAAACAATAGTGGTGTTAAATATGAAAAAGCGAAGGGTACTAAAAGGTACAAAAATGATACTTGCTATATGTGTGGAGTTAAAGGACATTGGTCTCGTACCTGTCGTACGCCAAAACATCTTGTTGATCTTTATCAAGCTTCTATAAAAGAAAAAGAAAAAGAAGCTAATTTTATCAATACAGTTGAAACCACTCATTTGGATGTTGCCGATTTTCTCATTGAGCCCAGCAGTGCTTATGACGACAATGAAAAAGTCCAGAATAAATTACTTGATGGCAATAGAAAATGAACTTGTCATTTTGTATTATGTATCTTAATGTTTTTTTTTTATGTGTATATGTATATATATATATATATATATATATATATATATATATTTATATACTAATTTTGACCAATGTATAAAAGGCATGTTTTCTAACTTATATCTCATTATCTTTATGTTATAGAAAAAATGAAAAATAACGTTGATGTGAGCGTGAACAATGGAGATATTTGTTTGGTTGACAGTGGAACCACACACACGATTCTTCGAGATGACAAATATTTCTCAAAATTGAAATTAGCAAAGGCTAATGTAAGTACAATTTGTGGTACTACAAAATTAATTGAAGGTTCCGGAAGAGCCAATATAATATTGCCCGGGGGTACAAATATTTTGATAAAAGAGGCGTTGTACTCTCCGAAATCCACAAGAAACTTGTTAAGTTTCAAAGATATACGTTTGAATGGATTTCATATTGAGACCATGAATGAGGGGAATATGGAATATCTTTGTATCACATCCATGATTTCATGCCAGAAGCATGTAAATGAAAAACTCTCAGTTTTCTCATCGGGTTTATATTATGCGACCATAAGAATTTTTGAATCAAATGTTGTATTGAACCGGAAGTTCAATGATTCAAAACTTTTCTCGCTTTGGCATGACCGACTTGGCCACCCGGGAGCAATTATGATGCATCGCATAATAAAGAATTCAAGCGGGCATCCTTTAAAGAACCAGAAGATTCTTTTGCCGCAAGAAAATGTGTGTGTGGCATGCTCACAGGGGAAATTAATCATCAGACCGTCTCCTATGAAGATTGATGTTGAATCCCCAATGTTTTTACAACGAATTCATGGAGATATATGTGGGCCTGTAGATCCACCTTGCGGACCTTTTCGTTATTTTATGGTCCTAATAGACGCATCTTCGAGATGGTCTCATGTATGCCTACTGTCAACGCGTACAATGGCTTTTGCCAAGCTTCTTGCTCAAATTATAAAATTAAGGGCACAATTTCCTGATTATTCGATAAAGACAATCCGTCTTGATAATGCCGGTGAATTTACATCTCAGGCATTTGATGATTATTGCATGTCAATTGGAATTAATGTTGAACATTCTGTTGCACATGTTCATACCCAAAATGGCCTGGCTGAGTCATTTATAAAGAGGTTGCAATTAATTGCTAGACCTTTACTTTTGAGGTCAAATTTACCCACCTCTGTTTGGGGACATGCAATATTACATGCTGCTTCACTGGTCCGGATTAGATCAAGTTCATTCGAGGCGTATTCGCCATTGCAGCTTGTGACAGGCCAGCAGCCTGATATTTCTCATTTGAGAATTTTCGGATGTGCGGTTTATGTTCCAATATCACCGCCACAACGAACAAAAATGGGTCCACAGAGACGACTTGGGATCTACATTGGTTTTGATTCCCCGTCTATTATCAGATATCTTGAGCCCCTGACGGGTGATATGTTTAAAGCAAGATATGCTGATAGTATTTTTAATGAGACAGTTTTCCCGCCGTTAGGGGGAGATAAGAAGCCTGTTCCTGAAGAACGGCGTGAAATAGAATGGAATGTGCCATCTTTGTCTCATTATGACCCACGTACAAATAATTGTGAGCAAGAAGTAAGAAATATTATACATTTACAAAATGTTGCAAATCAATTGCCGGATGTATTTGTTGATACAAAGAAAATAACAAAATCTTATATACCGGCTGTTAATGCACCAGCACGGATTGACGTCCCTGAAGGACATGTCCCTACAGGACAATCTGAAAAACCACGAACGAAACGTGGACGCCCGGTTGGTGCGAAAGACAAGAATCCTCGAAGGAAAAAGATACCAGAAGTATGTATTCCTCCTGGAGAGGAAACTGTTTCAACACAAAGCGCTATAGAAAAAATAACTGATCAGTCTGAATTAAGAAATGCCCCGGAAGAGGCAAATGAAACTGATACTCCTGAAGAGGCGATATTTGAAGAGATCTCTTTGAATTATTTAAATACCCGAGAAAACTGGGATAGAAAGAAAGTAATTGTAGACAATGTTTTTGCATATGGGGTCGCACTAGATATTATAAATAAGGATCCCGAACCGATATCGGTTGATGAATGTCGACATAGAAATGATTGGCCAAAATGGAAAGATGCAATTCAAGCTGAGCTTAACTCGCTAGAAAATCGTAAAGTTTTTGGACCGATAGTTCGCACGCCCGAAAACGTGCAACCGGTCGGGTACAAATGGGTATTTGTACGAAAACGGAATGAGAAAAATGAGATTGTGAGATACAAGGCACGACTTGTTGCACAAGGATTCTCACAAAGACCTGGAATTGATTATGATGAAACATATTCCCCTGTGATTGATGTAATCACGTTGCGGTATTTGATTAGCTTTGCAGTCTCTGAAGGACTGGACATGCGTCTCATGGATGTGGTTACCGCATATTTATATGGATCACTTGATAGTGATATATATATGAAAATCCCTGAAGGATTCAAAATCCCTGAAGGATCTCATAATCGAAGGTCTCATGGACTGTATTCAATTAAATTGCAACGATCCTTGTACGGATCTGGCCGGATGTGGTATAATCGGCTCAGTGATTATCTCGTAAAGGAAGGATTTGTTAATAATCCAATTTGTCCATGTGTTTTCATTAAAAGATTTGAGAATGGATTTTCCATTATTGCGGTATACGTGGACGACTTAAATCTTGTGGGGACTCCTGAAGAGCTCACAAAGACCGCAAACTATTTGATGAAAGAATTTGAGATGAAAAATCTCGGGAAAACAAAGTTTTGTCTCGGCCTGCAGATCGAACATTTATCAACTGGAATATTTATTCATCAATCGGCATATACAGAAAAGATTATGAAGAGATTTTATATGGACAAATCTCATCCATTGAGCAGTCCCATGGTTGTCCGATCTTTGGATATAAAGAAAGATCATTTCCGTCCTCGGGAGGAAAATGAAGAATTGCTTGGTCCTGAAGTACCTTATCTAAGTGCAATTGGAGCCTTGATGTATCTTGCAAATTGTACTAGGCCAGATATCGCTTTCTCAGTTAATTTGCTGGCAAGATATAGCTCTGCACCAACACGAAGACACTGGAATGGAGTTAAACATATTTTGCGTTATCTTCGTGGAACGATTGATTTGGGTTTATTTTACTCTAGAGATTCCGACCCACATGTAGTGGGTTATGCAGATGCCGGTTATCTTTCTGATCCACACAAAGGTAGATCACAAAGTGGATATGTATTTACTTGTGGTGGCGCTGCAATATCATGGCGATCTGTTAAACAATCTCTAGCAGCCACTTCTTCCAATCATGCTGAAATTTTGGCATTACATGAAGCAAGTCGAGAATGTTTATGGCTGAGATCAATGGTTCAATATATTCAAGAATCTTGTGGGTTGCCTTCAACAAAGAATATACCAACATCATTATATGAAGACAATGCCGCCTGTATTGCTCAAATAAGAAATGGATATATCAAAGGAGACAGAACGAAGCACATATCACCAAAGTTTTTCTTTACCCATGAGCTTCAGAAAAAGGGTGATATAGAAGTGCTTCAGATTCAGTCATGTAACAACTTTGCTGATTTATTCACTAAAGCATTGCCAACTACATCATTCAGAAAGATAGTTTACAACATTGGAATGCGGCGACTTGTGGATCTTATGTCGGCATCAGGGGGAGCGTGTAATTAACGACACTTACACTGTACTCTTTTTCCTTCGTCCAAGTTTTTGTCCCAATGGGTTTTTCTTGGCAAGGTTTTAACGAGGCAGTGTTACACGCTTATAAGCCCCATATGGATATGTACTCTTTTTCCTTCATCCAAGTTTTTGTCCCAATGGGTTTTTCTTGACAAGGTTTTAACGAGGCATACTCCAGTAGCAATAGGCATCCAAGGGGGAGTATTATGAAATTTAACTTAAGTTATGGATGACATTGCAATTTACAAGTTGTATGATGTCAAGACAATACTCTTGCACTTGGTTGCATAAGGAATTAACACATATTCTCTATATGTGTCAAAGCAAGATTAAGTGTGGCAAAGGAAGAACTTGTGGAAGCTTATAGACATATACAAGTGTTACAACTTGTTGAGTAGCCACCCATCACTTTTCTTTGTAAGACATGTGTGAAGCCACCCATCACTCTTCTTTGTATAACATGTGCATTTTGAACTCCTATAAATAGGTGAGTTCATTCATCATTTTGTAAGAATAAGAACAAGAACAACTACATAATCTTATATCTCCCTTTACATATTACTTTGCTTACACAACAATTTCATCCATTTTATCCTAAGTTTTATAACAGTTTTAAGTATTATTTTTTCACTTTGCTTAACTTCTTTTGAGTTCATTTGTCGTTAAATCGACTTCATTTATTGTTTGCAAAAACAAAAAAACAAAAAATTGATAAAAAGAATAAATATTTGATAAAAAAATGTGAAAATTTATTTATAAATAGTGTTTTCACATTAATATTTTGAAAGCGATATTAATTATTAAAATATAATGCATTTACCTGAAAAAAATGTGAAAATACGTATTTAAACAGAAGGAAGGAATAACATTTTATCTTTCTTTATCAAGACTCAAAAGTGATCTCAAATATAGGATCAACTTTGAGATAGCCTAAGTTTTAGTCCCCCAAAATACACTAATTGAGAAGTTTATTTTTAGTTTAATTCTCAAATAAGTTTAGGACTATTTTGATGGTCTAATAACCAGAAATGTTATATAATCAACCAACACAAAACCACCAGATGATTGGTATAATGGAAAAGACTAGTCATATTTTATAGCGAAGTAAAGTTTAAATTCCACGATCAATCTGATAAATCACTCTGACGTTGAGGTTAATAGACATGACAACTCCAACAAAATCGTAATTGAATCACAACATAGTAAGAGAAATATCCTAATACCAATAATTGTTAATGGGGCACTAATTAAAATACATTGATCATTCTTCAAACTTAAGAAAACCTTTCCTTTTTGCTTTCGTCGTCTGATCATCCATTGCATGGATTTCATTGGAATCCCCCATCTACACAAAGCTTTCATATTCGTCCGATTAATTATGATTTTGATACATTGCATTCTCGAATTATATATTATTTGACAAAATAATGTATTTTGCACTCCAAAAGGGTGTACTTTAGCAAATTATACATATTTAAGGGTGTAATTTGACAATATTTCAATTATAGTGTCTAAAGTGTCCAATAATTTATTTCTGAAGTCCAAATGTCAACTACTGCTTCTCAATTGATTTATTTTTAGGTTGGAGTCCAATCAATCTTCAGCTAAAAGTTCATTGCTCTTCTTTTCTATTTTCATTTTCACTGTTAATAACAATATACCTGGGGCCAACCACGAAAACGGATTTGGGCCAAGTTATTATATGTTTGGTACAATTTACAAAAAATTACATTACATGGTACTTAAACAAATGGGTTAATTACAGAGACCTCCCATGAGGTTAGGTGTAATTATCGTCCAATCCCCTTCGACTATCATAATTACAGGGACCTCCCATGAGGTTTCAAAAGGATTACAAAACCCTAACAGACCTTGACGGAAATCGTGAAATGACGTTGTTGCCCTCGGTAGTTTTACTTAAAGAAAAAAGTAAAAAACTTGATTAATGAAATGTCCGATTTACCCTTGAAATAAAGCACAAAATTATCATACTACCCTTACAAAACTTAATTTTGAATAAAAATAAAAAATCATAATTGCACATTAATCTCTAACTTTTAAAAAATTAATTTTATACAAAAAAAAAATCCGAATCCCTAAACCCCGCACCCCTTCCCCCACTCCACCACCCCCCCCCCCCTTCCCTAACACCAGCGCTCCTTCCAGGCCGGCGCTGGGTGGGTGGGTGGGTGGGTTTTTTTTAAAAATAATATATATTAATTTTTTTTATTGATTTATAATAAATTTTTTAATATTTATAATTTTATAATAAATATTTTATTAAATCAGGTAATAGAATGAATATTTACTTTTTGTACAAAAAATAATTTTTTAGTTAAAATTTTACGAAATTTTTTAATACAGATTACTTATGAACATGTGAGCATTTTTATAATGTCTAATATCTTATGTTCGATTTTTTTTTTCTTTTCATGATTATACGTAATTCATTTATTTATCCTTGTATTTAAATTATAATTTTTTTTTGAAATTATTAAAATTTCTGGTTAAATGTGAAAGTTAAATATATTTACATTTTTATTTATGTTATACAATATTTTTCTTATAATTAATCATAAATTTATTAATTTTTCCTTGTATTTTATTTGTAAAAGTATTATGAAAAAAATATTGACATGTTATTATATTTTTATTTAAGAATTTATATACACTAATAAACTAATTATAAGTTTCATGTAAATTTATAACATTTGAACCCATACTTATACATATAAATTGCAAAGAAAACCCTCATATGAATTAAACATAACAAGGGTATAATTTTTCACCAAAATAGCTACAGTAACCCCAAGGGTAAAATAGGAAGTTCAATAAAAAATTGGCGATGACATCAGTAAAAACTAACGGAACCCTAACGGATGTAATCCTTTTGAAACCTCAGGGGAGGTCCCTGTAATTATGATAGTCGGAGGGGATTGGGCGATAATTACACCTAACCTCAGGAAGGTCCCTGTAATTAACCCTAAACAAATTTATCTGTGCCAAACACAAACCTAGCCTGCTTTATAAGATCCATAGATCACAGGCTCTCTCCATTAGAGCATCTCACAGTATCATCTATAAGTGGTCATCTATATTAAATTATACATGGTGAACAGTGTTTTAGCTACTCAGTTTTAGCTATTCAATCCAGCAGTCATCATCTAAAATTTTCGAAATTATTATATTTTATTCTTTTTTCAATATTAAATTATAAATGACATTATAAATAATGGCGTATTACATTTACACGTAAAATATAAGTGATAAATATATATTTTAATATTTTTTATTTAAATATAATAAATTAAAAAATTGAAATAAATGGCTTTAAATAACGATTTAATAAACTATTTAATTCAAATAAAACACTAACTCAAACCAATAAATTTAATATACATGGGCATCCATATATACAAGTCCAGACTTGTATTATACATAGTCTTGTATAAATACAAGACATTGCTGGAGGACAAAAATTGATTTGATTATGTATATATTTGTGTTTTTAGCTATTGGAGAAGCTAAAAAAGTGACTGCTGGAGATGCTCTTAATGATCACAAATGTTGAATAATCAATCAACACAATTATGTTCAGAGTTCTGACATTAGAGCAAAGCACTATTGGATTAGTACTTAATGCACAAGAAAATTCTGTCATTTAACAAGTACAAGTATATATGAGTCTATGACACTGTTTTTTTAACTAAAAGTTGTATCCATTCAAACATTTAAAATTAAGTGAAACACATTTAATAGGAATTTTATTTATTTTGTCATATACAAGTATAAAAAACTGCTATTGATATTTCTTCAAAAAAAAAAAAATTAAAAATATTTTAGTACCTCTTTACCAATTACTCTTAAAGGTGTAAATGAGTTAAGTAATGTCAGAAAAGGGTTCTTGTAGAAATGGAAAGTAATTATAATAAATATTTCATTTTATTTATTCTACTTTATTTTTAAAAAAAAATTGGTGGAGACTGGAGACCCATGTTAGAAGTTTTGATTTTTTGAGGATTTAATTAGGAAAGTTAGGAAATAAGTTCAATGATGTTGGGTCAATCAAGACAATAAATTTAGCGCATTATTAAAATTGTTGGATTTTATATGTGAATCTGTTCGATCCGAATAGGTACCCTTTGATCGAAAGGATGCAATCCAAACGATGTGTATCTTGCGAAAAAACACTTTTTTTGTGTCTATAAATGGGATACAAAACGCAACCCCCTACTCTCAACTAATTTTATTCACATATAAAATCCAACTATATATAGTATGCTTTTAATGATTTCAATTCCAATTTCATTTATAAACACTTCAAGAATTTGAGTCGTCATTCTTTTCATGTTTTGAGGAATGGAGACTGCCGGTAGTTGAGGACGACGACCAAATTATTTGTCACACTTATGGGGTAATCGAGCTTAGAGATTCTCTGAAATATAGTTTGAGCCATTTTCACAGATAAAATGTGAAAATAGAGAAAAATTAAAGGTATTGGGGGTGGAGAAAAATAAGTATAAAAAATTTGTTTTGTGATTGGTTAATTATGGCTCCAATCACAAAATAAGTGTATTGTAGTTGTCAAATGAGTTCAGCTAAACCCAAGGTCTTTGGCACATGAATAATATGGGTCTCCCTAAATTCTTTGGTCATATGAATAGTATGGGTCTCCCTAAATTCTTTGGCACATGATTATTTATTATCTTACATTAATTTTATATATAAATAACTGGTCTCGTGCAACGTACGTGCAATGTTCGTGCAATTTTCTAGATAATGCAAAATAAAAATGTAAAGTAATAAATTAGAGAATAGGATGCAGGGACAAAATTATAATCTAAGAAACTAAAAAATATTAAATATATTTAAGTTAACTAGAAAAGTGCACGTATGTTGTACATGTCTAGTTAATTCATAGATAATTTTTGTAAAAAATTATAAACAAAATATTTCAACGTTTATACACTAGTTCAAATACATTAAAAAGATAATTTGCTTACAACGACGGTCGAATTTTCAGACGACTCACCTTCACCTTCACCGCTCATGCCCTCCTCCTTGACCAGTAACGCCCTGACAGCTGCTATGGCCGCTGCAGCTCGATCAATCAGCTCGACTCTCCTCACTCTCTCTCTTTCCTCATGAATAGAATAAGTATATTGATATGTAGAAGACTCGTAAGTGCAATAAGAATTCTCTCCAATTCCTCTTCATCAAATCCACTGCTCTCATGATCTCTCCGTTTTTTTTATTTGTCGCTTTGGCAAAATTTTCTTGTTTACTTTTATTTGTCGTTTTAGAATTTCAATGTAAAATTAATTAATGTTATTTTACGTAACTTACTAATACTTGTCAGTAATGCTAATTAATGCTATAATTATTTGATTAAAAGGGTATTTTGGATTTTTTTACTTCAAAAAATTTGTCTATTTATGACATTCTTTAATTCGTGTGCAATCCTTCAAAGCGACAAATAAAAAGAAAACGGAGGGAGTATCAAATATTCTCTAGCTACGTACCAGAATTTTCCGCCATTAATTTTTAGTCCAACCTATCACTATTTAGTCTAATTAATCGCCCAGTAAACAATTAATTAACGTTAGTCAAATCCAAAGAAGAAGAAAAAGAATAATTAAAGATATATGGCTGCAATGGGTAGGATTAAGGTGCTAGGTAGTGTTTTGAATAACGATGAATTAATTTTGTCTAAATACTAGTAGTTCTAAATGAGCTAGTTTGGGGAACATGCTGTCGACATGGTTTATACTAACAGTGTTTTCTAAGGATATAAGTATTAAAATTGATAGACCAATGTTTTTTGGAAGATTTTTTTTTTATTTCAATAATTATGTCTATTGGTAGCTTAAAGAAACAAATAACCATCCCAAGATGGTGTACTACACTGGAAATTTTAGTGGTTCGAGGGATATTTATTTGAGTCTAAAAAAAATACGTACGAGACACATATAAATTCAACCATATTTTCACCATTGAGCTTCATTTACCTTGAGGATCGTCCTCAATTTTATGATGGATCGTCAGGGTTACCTGATCTCCTTGTACATCTTCCGGCACTTCCTCCTCTCTGTTCACAAAATTAAAACCAAATAAATTATTAAAAAAATCAGTAACACTCGACCCGAGATCCAACTTTAAATCAGTAACACTCAATCGATCTCTTTATCATTGTAGTTTCCTTCTCCCATTGAGTATGGATAAACTCTTTAACTAGTAAATTTTTAAAATTACTCATTATCTTTGGTGAGTTCTCCTACTTTTTATTTATTTATTATTTTACATGTCTGTTTATAATATTAAAATAGAAGCTTTGGTTAGGTTTAGATTTGAGAGATTTAAGATTTTTTTTACTACATATAAATTCTAAAACTATATATTAATTTTAGATATGAATAACTTGACTCGTGCAACGTACGTGTAATTTTTCTCATCTCACATAATTAACAAATATGATTTGATATAAAGTAATATATTTCCTTACACTATTTTTCTTCTTTCCACAATATCTAAAATAGCCTACAATTTTTTGTTTTGTTTTTTAAACTACTTTCAAGAAACACAAACAAACAACATTACAAAAATCTAGACATTTTTAGATATCTCAATTTATTTTTGAAATAACTCTCAGTTTGCGAGACAAAATGGTCTTTAATTTTTGAATCATTGAAAACGAAAATAAAGTGTAATATTTTTGTAAACCCCTTATTCTTCTTGACTCTTCGAACTCTCTTATTTTTTTTATTTAGTTTTTTTGACAATTTCAACTTTTTTTTAATATTTAGCTATCAAAGCATATAGTACTAGAATCAATAAATTTGTCATGCTAAGCCAAGTAACTAATCTTTCAATTAAAACTTTGATTAGTAGTCCAATTTCTTAGTAGCCCAAGTCTCAATGAAAAGTTTAAAATAGGTCTGAACCTTACAGGAATAATAATAATTAAGAAACATTATGTTATGGTTTTTGAAAATGCTACCTAAAGAGGGAAGATTCTCTGTTAAAAGTGATATTTTACCTAGTATTTGGCTTAATTTGATTGCTTCATTAAATTGTAACTGTATAATATGAATTAGGGCTGTCAATGGGGGCGGATTTCAATCATATTAATTTATGCTATTTAATAAGAAAAATTAAAACCATAATCATTCATCTATGTAGTAGATGTCATCTTCCCCCTATTTTTTCGTCCAATTTTTTCTTCTCTTCCATTATTGGGTTTTCTTCTTCTTTTTCCCAATTTGAATCTTTTTTATTCAGATTTTTGTTTATTCCTTTGTTCTAATATTTTATCGTTTATAGTTGTCCATCATATTCCATCTTTTATAATTTTTTAACAATAGTTTTGATGAAATAAGCAAAATATTATATTTTTAATTCATAAACTTGAAGGAAAATGAAAGAAAAAAAAATTATTGCTAAATATGCTAAACGGATCCGGATAATTTGTCAGGATCCAGGATATCCACCGGATTCGGATTCGGATAGAAGAAATGGACATCGGACTCGGATCCGGATCTGCCCTGATCCGGTCCGAGTCCGGCCCATTGACAGCCCTAATAATATCAAAATTAATTCCACCTGCTGGGCCTGGACCAAAATTGGTGGGCTCAGAGCCATTTCCCAATTACTCTGGGCTTCAGACCAAAAAGGCTTAAAATATGCAACCATTACAGCCCAAATAGAAATGATGTGGGCCCCGCTGGTCAAGATAATTTTATGATTGGACGTTCTTTGGTGAAGGATTGTGCTATTTCTTTTAAATACAATTGGTTTTCTTTTGTTTCTTAAAAAAAATGGTTTTCTTTTCTACCATTTCATATTTAAAATAGTTAAACTTTCTACCAAAAAGGTTCTAAAATTATAAATTAAGAAAATTCTTCTTAGTTACATTCGTTAACCTATCATAAACTTGAAAAAGAAAGGAATTAAGATGAATGAATATTTGTTTCAGCTTTATGTAAAATTATTTTCTACCAAAACAAAATTTTCTGATAGAGTGAATAAAAAAACATGCTAAAGTAATTTATGAAAAATTGTGAATAAAAATAATGCTAAAGTACAAATTATTCTGTACTATTTTGTATTTTGTGAGAAGCAAAAACAAAAACTTAACTTTGTTTCCGATGAACATGTATGAAAATTGTGTTCCATGTTAATAATTGCCCAATGAAATTATAGTCGGGATTATTGTATTTTTGGTGTCACAACTATAGATCGCTGACGTTTTTATCCCGTAACTTTTTGGTCTGACATATTTGTTGTCACATCAGTGTCAATTTTTGTGCCAATTGATGCAGACCACAATTTCAAAATTGATCCGAAATTCTCCCATGTGCAGGCCATGTGACATGAAAATCGGAGTTTTTGAGCATTCAACGTCCTTTCCATTAAAAAAAACACCAAAATTAAAAATCATAACTTTTCCTATAAAATTCACCAAATATTCCCTTAATTAAATTGTTACCCGCCTCCTTCTTCTTTCCCAAATAAAAACATCCAAGTGATCGCATTCACAACAAATCAATACAAATATATATTAAGATTTTATGAGATAAAGAAAAAAAAAACTATTAAGATTTATAACAATATATTATGTTTATTATGGTAGCACGAAATTAAAGCACTAAAAATGGAGCACTGTAAGGACGCAAAATTCGGAGCCTAAATAATAAATACTTTCGATTCTTCCGAATAAAAAGCAAAAAGAAAAAGAAAAAGAAAAGAAAAGAAAAAAAAAGAAAAAAGAGAGAAAGGGAGGGGAGGCGAAAACCGAAGAATAATGGCGGCCAGATCTCTGTGGCGCGCCAAAACGAAACTTCTTTTGGCGGCTACAGCGGCTGGCGGAGCCGGCGCAGGCGCGGCGGCTATTTCGAGCTCCGACGACCCCGCCTCTGCCCTTAAGCTCTCCACCGCCGTCCCCCTTCGCCTCCTCCGTGACGCCTCCACTGCAGCTACCATCGCGTTCGGTACGATTAGCTCCTACTTTTTATTATATTCTCTTAAATGTAACTTTTGAAGCAGAATTTTGAATTGGTTCCATTTGCTCTGTTCATTGTTTTGTACGTATCATGTGTATTACGTCAATATTATTAACTTAATTCGCTAAATTAAGCTGTTTTTTAGGTTAGATGTTTATTTGCTGTGTGGTGGAAGTTATTTTGTTCATTGTGTTGGCCGCGGTGTCAATTAAGTGTAAATGTATATCTAGTGATTTCAATAGATGTTGGCTAGGAGAATTTCTCTACAAAAAAAATGATTTTTTTTATACAGAAGAAAAAATTGAATTAAATTGTGTATTCATCCACCTTAATATGAGTAGAATGTTGCTTTTATTCTTTTGTTGCGCAAGGGTTTCAAGTATTAGGCCTAACTAAATCTCTTTCAGAATGAATTAGTTGGCCAGTTAAAAACTTATGTTTCTAGGAGAAGTTGATCATGAAACTTAGTTGACCCATTAAACATTGAAAACATTTAGCTTTATATTCTTCAATTATATTTTCCAATTCTTTGAAGCCTTCCCATGATTACAAAAATTTCCATGTGAATGTATTGTCATTTCGAGTCATAATATTTTACATTTGAACAGAGAAGTCAAACAGTCAGTATGATTCTTTATTTTCTTCCCCGTTGGCATGTTCCAGAATTGGTTAAAAGGATACAAGTTTCAGAATGTGCAGTGTATGTTTGAAACTAGAAAAGTTTTGTTTCCTGATGAATGTCCAGGGTGCCAGGGGTCTCCATGCCACTAAAACTCTACCAAGTATACCTACTATTTCTTGACCAAAACAGGTTTGAAGGCACCTAAATTATTTATGATGCAAGTGCAACCAACTTGCCTTGTCATTGGATAACAATACTAGGAGAGTTACCAATGTGCTAATACACTTTCGTTGTGATTGAGTGGGTGTTCTCAAACTGGGTCTGGACTAGAATTTCCCGACTCTACCAAACCAAAGTCCATTCTATATATTTGGATAGCAAATCCTTCAAACCCAAACCAGTCCTTGGGGCTTCACATTTATACATTCCCTTAATTGGAATGCAGAGGTTCAGTGCCCCCACTGAAAAACTTCCCCTTTATTTTCCCCAATTCCCTCCCTAAATACAAAATGCTGAATTAGGTTATATTGCTATAATTCTCCTTTTACTAGACACGAAAAACATAAATTTATGCAGAAACACAAATTCTATATTATAATATCATTGAACACTAATGTAAATATAACATAGTACATGAAGCATATAACAACTGAGCATTCTTCAACTATAATCTATACATGAATAAAACCTTCGTCTTGGATTGTCATTTCATCATGAGGTCTCGAGTTCCCTTATTGCAGAAACAATCAACAACATTTTTCAAAGAATTTGAAAATATACTTGTGTCATTTAAAAATAAAATTGCTCTAATTGTTTCATATATATCACATTCTTTGAATGTATTCGAGTTTGTCAATATTGGGGAATTGGGAAGAAAGGGGAAAATGTATGAGTATAACCCTAATTTGTGTTTGAAGATAAGATAAAAGAGAGAAATTTTCCCTTTAATTAGTAACATAATGTCATGTACAACTCAAATGAGCAATTTCCAGTGGAAACACTGGCCAGTTGTCCTCAATTGGCAAAAATTGGAAAGTTACAGTACCATAATTAGGTCAACGAGAAATGAGAGGAACAACTTGATTTGAGTTAAGTATTGGGACGAAAAGGTACTTTGCACTTTCCTCTTTCCAGATATTTTGACTTGTTTGGCTTCAGAAGTGGATGTATGTAAATTTTTGTAGACTTGAATACGATGAGAAATTTATTGCATGTGGAAGTTTGACCATTAGCAAGCCTAATGAACTGAGCTTGACCTTGAATTAGGAGTTGTAGCTAGAGTTGAAGAATATCAATAAAGCTCAAGCCAGCTCAACTCAACTTGTTTTAATCCCTTTTTCTATTTGCATCGGTAAAAAATAGCTTATAGGATTTCTCTCGACTAATATTGATGATCTCACGGCTTATGATTTTTTGTCAGATTATGAATACTCTCTCTGGGGATTGCCAGAGGGTAGCATTGAAAGGGAAAAAACTAAGCGTGAAGTTCACACCAGGAGTGCACTTAGGCTTCAAGAACTTTGCTTTAAAAATGGAGGAATATACATCAAACTTGGTCAACATATTAGTCAGCTGGTAAGCTATCTCGTTCTGTTCTTTTTAGATGTAATATTTAATTACAGAACTTCATTGAAATGTCTTTTTCAGGAATATTTGGTACCAGATGAGTATGTACAGATAATGAGACAGTCGATGTTAAATAGATGTCCGGTTTCTTCATACGATCGAGTGCGAGAAGTGGTCAAGAAAGAGCTTGGAGGGGAACCTGATGAAGTAAGTGCCAATCATTCTCATTCAAATTAGCACTTGAAACTGGTAGTTATTCTTGATCACTAAAACAACTTTAGGTATATGGATGTTAAAAATTGTTTTCATTAATCAAATTTTGATCTTCTGAACAGCTGATTCAAGCTTTATTCTTGGCAGATTTTTGATGAATTTGATCCCGTCCCCATAGCAAGTGCTTCTTTAGCACAGGTTCATGTTGCTCGAACTCATAATGGACAAAAAGTTGCTGTGAAGGTGTCAAAAATCTCAACCTTCATGCTCTTCTACTATTGATGTTAAATGTGATATTAACTCCTTAGCATTTTTGCTTTATTTTATCACTTCAGGTTCAGCATACTCACATGACAGATACTGCAGCTGCAGATTATGCAACTGTGGAGTTTATTGTAAACACTCTGCATCGGCTCTTTCCTTCTTTTGATTACAGGTTTGAAACGAAATATGCCAGTAAATTTTCTTAAGGTTCTCGGATAAAGAAAGCTGAATTAAGTCTCCCTTTAATTTAAACGACAGTGATAATCTCTGACAAATAATGCACATTACTCTATGCATTGTTAATATTACATTCTCCTTTTACTACAGAATAAATTAGACTTAAATTTTTGCAGGTGGTTGATTGATGAAATGCGGGAAAGTTTACCTAAGGTTCGTAATTAAAGCTTCATCAATGCAGTTTTGGCTCTTTCATTTTCATGTTATTTCCGCTGTCTGTAACATGTTTCCTGTGTCACTGAATATGTTTGTATGGTTTATTTTTCTAGTGAGATAACCCCCATCCACTTTCTCTTCATCATGAACATGCGTTTTTTGGGTAATCTCATTCTTGTTGCGTAGCTCTTTGCATTAACTAGATGTTCATAAATATGTAGGTGTTTAGAGGTTATTAGTCTAAAAATCAATTCACAATGTGATCTGAATTAATTTAGTGTTCATTTCTAGAATTATAAAGTTTCTTGTGTATATGGTATTTGATTAACTGAGGCACTCATGAAAGCGCTAAGATGCTTTGGAACTTATATACATTAGGCCCAGACTTATCTTTTTGGATTTCCAATTTCAATCTTCGAAGCATAAAAAATATGATCTTTGGCAATAGTGAGTGTTATTATCGTTGCACTGGTCTACACAGTGCTGATCTTTTATGGAGGGTTGTTCTTTTTCGGTTTTTGCATGTCTGTAAGCTGTCTGATTTTCAATTTTTGCTCTTGGATAAAAAGGTTAACAAGTCTCAACGGTTTTTATGGAAATTAGATGTTCTAGAACCCATATTTTTACAACATTCAATGATTTTCTCAGGAGTTAGATTTCTTGAATGAGGCCAAGAACAGCATAAAATGTATCAATAATTTTCGGAGGTACTCTCCACATATTGCAGAATATGTTTATGCTCCGAAAATAAATTGGAACCTTACTACCTCAAAGTTGTTGGTGATGGAATATATAGATGGAGCTCAAGTAAATGATCTCAGGACCATTCAGAAGCTAGGAATTCAGCCAAGCGAGGTTTCAAAATTAGTAAGTTTATGCATTTCTCTTTCTAATTCAGTGTGGATGATCTTACAAAAACTAGTATGATCAATTAGTTGATTTGAAAAAGAATTACAATAATGTCACAACTTGAGCATACTTGAGTTTGATGAGACGGGGGTTTTACTTTATGCAGTTAAGTGAAGCTTTTGCTGAAATGATGTTTAAACATGGTTTTGTGCACTGTGATCCACATGCTGCAAATGCGCTAGTTCGCCCATTGCCTTCTGGTCGTAGGAGTATTTTTGGTGAGACATCTTTAGATCTTTCACTATGGTCTTTTCCATTTAGAGACTCGTTCCTATTCTCCCAGTAAATACAGTATTTGTTTCTTTTCTCGTAGGGGAAACATTAAAAAAAAATCAAGTTGACATTGGCAGTTGTGTATATTGGCTTAAGTTGATCCTCACTTTTGTTTCCCTTGCTCAGGAAAGAAAAAACCACAGTTGGTGCTATTGGACCATGGTTTATACAAGGATCTTGACTTCTCGACGCGAATAAACTATGCTTCCTTGTGGAAGGTATATCTTGTGCGGAATTGTGTTTTTACCGTATGTTTATATTCCTCTCAAATCATTTGGTGATATGATGCTTTGCATGCTTTACAGGGTTTAGTATTCTCTGATGTCAATGCAATTAAGGAATATAGTGCAAAATTAGGTGCTGGAGATGATCTTTACGCATTATTTGCCGGTATTCTTACAATGAAGCCATGGAATAAAGTCATTGATCCTTCTGTGGATCATCTTGTGGTCCGAGGCACTGACAGTGATCGTTCAGAACTCCAGGTGACCACATGCTGAAATTTAGTGCTCTAATAATAACCGGGTTCATAAAAAAAACTCTGAGGATTTATCCTTTCACTTTGAATTGATTAACGTTTAAATTACATTTGCAGATGTATGCTTCACAATATTTTCCTCAAATTACTGAGCTTCTGAGGAGACTTCCTCGTGTTATTCTTTTGATGCTAAAAACAAATGATTGCTTACGCGCTATTAATAGATCACTGGTAAGTGATCTCTTTTAACTTCTAAAAGATTTAATTTTGCTGCTTACATATATATCCTCGTGCACATTATCTGTGAAATTTTAATTTCCTAATAAACAATATTTCAGTTGTTTTGACCTATGAATTCTGATTCAATTTTTGGTTGAGTTAGGATTGAGCTAGAAATACATGTTAGTGACTTTCAATATTTGTTAAATTTAGATGTTCCATTCTTTCCCTTTTCTTTTTTAAGTAGACTCGATTTTTAGTAATAGTGAAGAATATTAGCCCAAAATGTGACCTGAATTCGGAATATCTCCTTTAAGAAATCACTTGTGTATGTATCACGTGGAATGTTGAACAAATCATTGTCTTTTGTAGTCAACACTTAATATAGATTGCTTTCATTTTATCACAATGTATAATCTTATTCGACATTGATGAAATATAATTTTATGTTCTGTAATAGATGTAATTATTTTAATGAGATTGCAACATTCTAATTTATGTCTTGCTACTAAGTCAAAATCAAGGCGTTTTCTTTCATCCTTATTACCACCATTATGTTTGATAAACAGATGCAAGGATCTTCGCTTGAGACTTTTTTGATTGTTGGAAGAGTTTCTTCTGAAGCAGTTATCGAGTCAAAATTGTTGCAGAGCAAGTCCTTTTTCTCTCGGGTCTGTGTGTGGTTTGAAGAGTTGTTATTGGAAGCTCGGTTATTTGGAATGCGAATAGCGTTGTGGCTTTTGAATCTTAAAGCTTTATCATTGAGGTTAGATCGATTTTCACACTAACTTGTTATTTTGGTATACCAACAAATAACGTTGTAGGATACTTGGTTTCCAAATTAATTTATTTTTTTAGAAAACCACAAATAATGTTTTAGGATAGAAACTCTGTATCATTCAATTGCTGGGTGGGGGTAGAAATATTTTTTTGTGTGTGTGTGTGTTTAATTTACATGTATTATAGCATCAAATTGATGCTTGCTGTTGTAAACTCCAAACATTTTGATTCAGACAAAAATGTAAAATTATTTCTACTAAATTTTCTACCGATGCCCTATACTGAGACATGATATAGGGCAGAAGCGGACATTGATATATTGTTTGTGAGGGGGTTTATCCGTTGTTTGATTTCCTTGTACCTTTCTGTTGATCTTGGCAATGAAATATCTGATTATTAAAAAAAATGCAATTATTATTGTTTGAATACTGGAGTATTTTACTATTTAATTCGAGATGACGAATAAAATATGGTGATAATTTGATGTCATAAAATCAGAAATTCTTACGTAGATTGATTTGTCAATATTATGACGTTCTATGAAAAATATTTTTCTCAATTTATCAAACTCATTATTTCTCATTCCATGAAAAAATATTTCTTGACTAATAGTTATTTCTCTTTCATCCATTCTTCAGCTACAATGACGTAAACTTGGATCTATATCCGTAGCTTGAAGCTCTACCATTTCACTGAATTATCTTTACTACAAAACTACCAATCGTGGCACGCGGTATTCACATGCAAAACTTGAAAAAATATATAGATGTTAGATATGAAATAAGAAAAGTTGATTATTTAAAGTTTTCAAATCCAACTCCAAGTGAAGATGAAAAATTTGGAATCAAAATATGAAGTTGTATTAAACTGGTCTAACTTTTAGAGATAATTTTTTTCTTAGTTAAACTACAAATATCATCAATTAGTTCTTAAAAATGAAAATCATAAAGATAAACAATAAAATATACACAGCAAAATCAAACACATAAGAATACATACTACTAATATTAAATTTTCCAATGTGTTCTATATAAGTAGTTTAAATTTCATAAAAGCAAGATATTTTAGGAAATTTCAATTTTTTGGTGTAGCGTGGTATCACAATCGACACTTTGGAAATAAAAACATGTTTCTGTTTTTTAATAGTAGTATAGTTGAATGGGTAAAGTAAAAGGATAGAAAATAACTAGCGGAGAAAATTGTTGGGTTGAATCAAACGACGCCGTAGCTAAGTCAAATTGCCGCGGTGGCCAAAAAGCTAAAAGGTCTTTACGCTTTTTCATTATTTTAAGAAAAATATCCCAAGATATTTTGGTTCACGTCCAAACCCTACTGCCCTTTTGAGCGCGTGATCTTAACTTCGAAGTATTCTTCAAAAACTTCACTATAGCTATCCATTAATGTTAAATATGATTAAAATAATAGATGAAACTATTTTAGTAGTTATATCTTTGTAACAAATATACGCATATTCACTGACGCGACTGAACGCACTAATAATTCGCGTAGCAACAATACAAATGTGACTCACTGCCCTGATCTGTTCTCCAAGATAAGCAAACAAACAAACCACCACACTTGGACTGCAAAAATAAAACACCCCCCCTCCCCTTATAAATCCTTCAACTATTGCATGAAATCGCCGGAATCTTCAACCACCGCCGCCGCCGCTGAATCAAGCATGGACTACAACACCTCCGACCAGCGCCAGAACTCCTCCAGATCCACCTTCGTCGAAGAAGGCAACGACATCGACGGCGGAGATCCGGCGGTTTGGTCAGCCTTCACGGACAATTTCCGACAAGTACAGTCGGTGCTGGACCGGAATCGAGTTCTGATTCAGCAAGTTAATGAGAATCACCAGTCGAAGGAGCACGCAAATTTAGTGAAAAACGTGGCGTTGATTCAGGAAATCAACAGCAATATTTCGAAGGTAGTTTCGCTTTACTCGAACCTGTCCACTAATTTTTCGACCGTTTTTCATCATCAGCGGAATGGTGATGGGATGAATTCTGAAGAAAAGCAGTGATTGGTGACGTATTGGTTAGGACTTTTAATTAGATTTTCAATTTCCTACTTAATTGCTGGTTCGTGATTGTAGCTAAGACTTTCTTGTTTGTATGGCTTGTTGTAAACTGCAGCAAAAGCGCAGTGAGATAAAATAGAGTATTTGAATTGATATTGGGTGAGAAATTATCTGTAGTTCAATATGATGTTGAGGAGATAATATGAATTTTTATTTTTATTTTAAGAATGAGACACTATATATGCCTATTTGGAAGGGTTTTTGTTCGGTTTTGCGGGTCTCGGTTTCAAAAAAATGGTTTGGGTGGTTTCGGTGAAACCTTTGAAACCTGATTTAGATAGGTTTTGGATGCTGGGTTTTGTAGTTTTGAAAAAACTGAAACTCCACTTAGATTGTGTTTGGATGTTGGGGTTTGGGGAAAAAAGTAGGTGGTAGGTGTCATATCAATGTTTTTTTATAGAGTTTGAGAGGAAAAATAGGTGGTATATGAGTTTTTGTATATGTTTGTGATGAGTTTCATGAGTTTGTCAAACTCCATTTGGAAGAGTTCTAATTAAGTTTCGCGAGACCGGGCCAGAACCCAGCCAAATAGGCCCTATGAATTGATTGCATTATTACGAGTGAAAACAAATTACTTCCATGTGTTATTCATAAAAGATAGTTTGCATCTGCCTCACTATTATAAATGAAATGACAAAATATCTCTATGTGTTATCATAAAGAACCTCATCGCCTCCCCCGTCGTTTTTACATTTTCAAAATAGGATAAATGATCATTAGATAATATCATATGGAGGTAAATTGTTCATTTACACATATCACAAAGATATAAAGTGACAATTTACATCACTGATTCACAAACACTATAAATATATACAAAAGTTTTGATTTTTCTACTTTTACCTAAAACTTGGTGTAGAAAGTTAAAGGAGCAAAAATATTTAGATGAAGTATGCTAAGATTCATATTAGAAGATACTCCCTCCGTTTTAAATTAATGGTCACATTTGTTAAATTTTTATGTTTCAAATTAATTAAAACATTTGATTTTTCGATGCAATTTTTTTCAATTTTGCCCTTTCTTGAAAAGCTTAAAGGTCACAAATGAAAAAATGAAAAATATAGAATAAAATATATAAAGTAGTTCATGACAAAAGTGATAGGAATCATTAAACATAGTATTTTTGACATTTTACCATAAAAAATTATGCATTATGAAATTTTTTAATTTATGTGAAAACAAAGAATGTGCGAATTAATTTGAAACGAAAGGAGTAAATATTGTTATTTAAGTTTAGTTTTGCATGTACAATACATCGAAAATTGATTTTATTTTTTATCCATGTCTTAGAAGTCTATGTTGGTTTGTCATACACATTATGTATTAGCACGAATTCGAACATGGGTTCGCAACATTACGTGACTTCATCTAGTTTTCATCCATACATATGTTTGGCACACCACAGTTTATACAAGCTAACATAAATAAAAACGGAAAGGCCAAAAAAAAAAAGGATAACTTATAAGCACAGAAGTTCGAACGAACAAAATGAAGATGGAGATTACAAAGACATTTCACCACTGTCTAAAATGATAACTTTGGTTTTGGGTGTTCCACTCTCTCTTCCTTGTGCTTCAATCTTGCCCACAACATCCATTCCAGACAGCACTTTGCCAAACACAACATGGCGTCCATCCAACCTTATAAAACACAACAAACTCATCTAAAAACACAAATTCCGAGTAAAAAGTCATGAATTTAGAGATATCAATTACCAGCTTGTTGTCACAGTTGTGATAAAGAATTGAGATCCGTTTGAATCCGGTCCAGAGTTTGCCATAGAGAGAAATCCTATAGTCAAAATGAGAAATATATTCCAATTTAGCATTTTGAAGGGTGTTTATTAGTTTGTTTTGTTTTGAATTCTATCAAAGAAGACCATCCACAAGTCCCTGCAAATGGTATACTCACCTGGACCAGTGTGCTTTAACTTGAAGTTTTCATCGGGAAATCTATCACCGAATATCGATTCTCCACCTCGTCCATCACCTCTGGTGAAGTCGCCCCCTTGGATCATAAAGCTTGGTATGATCCTGTGAAATCCGCTCCCTTTATAATGAAGTGGCTTCCCACTTTTCCCGATTCCTTTCTCCCCTGAGGCAAAAGAGTCGAATGTAGTTTGCAGCAAGTGAACAAAGCAAGCACAAGTTCAGTATGTGTGATCACCAGAAATTTATCAGATCTTTTTAAATATAAACGTAACACATGATTTAAGTGTAAAAAGAACAAAATACATTACAATTGTCAGGTTTATTAAAGCCTTTAAATTAAATGTAGTAAAATTTAGCTTACTCATGAAAGGAATGACTCGGTCATTACTGAAACAGGGAGATTTATTGTATAAACTTGTGTGTCTCAGCATATGCACCATGGTGGTGCCATGATCACGTTTTGTCAGGTGAACAATCTAACTAAGCAACTATTACGTACTTGTGTGAGGCAGTCATTTAACTATTCAAATTGTCTTGGTCTCTTGACCTGATTTAATCCATTCCATATGACCTTCATTCCAAAATTGATAATGGCCGCTATACGCTAGTATACTCATCATTTTGTCAAAGAAGCAGACATTATGTCAGAACAACTTTCAAGGCTTTATTAACATGGAATAAAGTTGTATTAGGCAAAGGACGTTCCTATTTCCTTACTTTTCTTGAAATATTTTGCCATCGTCATTGGTTGTTTCTATGTTAATTACTAGCAATGGATCACAACATTCATCTCTCTATCATTATCAGAATAATCTACCATATTCTCCTTCAGCGTCCAGAACTACATGCACAGCAATTTGACTTGAACGATTCAAATTGAACTCATCTAGAGTCACATATGAGTCTAATATCTTTCTTTCCTATCAAACTTATGCTGATAAGCTTGATACCAACCCTTGTTAGTTTATGCACGTTGTAAAAAGACAAATAACGGTCTGAAACCACAAGGTCAAATAGTTCCATGTTTAATCCAAGAAAATGCTTTAAATTTGATAGAGCATTCCAAAAGATCCATTCTTTATCCAGGGTGAATGGCCAACAAAATGAACGAATATTATGTCTACTTATACAAAAGATATCAGTTATTTCTAGAATTAGCCCATCTTTGCGATTGTCCCGTTATACTAACGCGTTAAACAAACTTATTATATCACATTACTCGTATAGATGTAAACAGTTAAAGCATAAAGGGAGAAAACGTTACTCGGCTACCCGTGCAAAGAGCTCGGAAATTTTCTGCAGAACAAATAAAAAAAGGGTAAGAACAACTCCATTTGTCAAAATCTATCATAACAGAAAGAAGCAGGTCCCAAATTTCCAAAGGGTTGCATTTGACATATTACCTGCTGTCTGTGGTACAGTTTTCCCGAAAAGGCCCATGACAATGCGACCTGAAAACTCCCCAAGTTCTGTGATTATGATTTTTCCAAATAATATTGGAAGTAACATAAAAAATTGATATGACGACAGCACTTAAGGTAATGCCAAACAATTTCCACATATGTTTTTATGTTAATGAATATAAATTGTTTTTGCAAGCCAAGCATCCGATATTTTGAAGTTCTAGTGCTTTTGCTCTTTCTTCTGCTTTTTGTGATTGAAATGCAAGAGGCTAGTGTTCATGTACTTCACCAATGCTTTGAGCACATTGACTTCCGGACACAAGGTAAAAGTATACATGAAGCATTTCTAACATATTCTCTTAGTATTACAAAATTAATTGAACTCAGCAATATCATGAAAATTCATTGTTCTCAAAAGTTCTCATTAGTTTATCCTAGCTGTACGTCAGCTAAACAATTTTCCTTTCAGTGCCAACAAAATTGACTTGGTTTGATGAAAATACTCAAAATAGTCACAAGAACATACAGAATAGCTAAAAACAAAAGCAACATCCTAAATCTACTTTGTCACAAAATCAATCAAAGGCATCGTATCTCGATGCAGAGACTTACTTAAACTATGACTGGCAGCATAAAATTGAAATTATGTGTGTGCTTTTGCGTCTCAATGTTTAAATTAAGGATGAAAAATGATATTACCGCTGTTCTTTCCGTTAATCTCAACGTCGAAATAGACTTTATGAGTTACTTGTTCCATATCCTCCCAAGTTTCCGCCTATATCATCATATATAAATAGAAAACTCATTTCCACTTGGTGGATAAGATTAACGAACAAATAAAAATCCAGAATTGAATTGTTTTCAATAGTAGAATTAATCATACCTCATTGTTTTTCTTCAATTGGACTGACGACACCCCAGAATCGTTTAATCTACTCTGAAATCATTAACATATGCCGTTTGTAAATATAAACAAACTAAAATACCCAAATAAAAAATCATAGGAAATACCAGGATGAGAGCAAGAGTCCCGAATAGAATCAGAACCCACAAAACTACAAAACGTAGAAGTTTCATTCTATTGGGCAGTCTATTAACGATACTTGCTGGAAAATTAATATACACTATCTTCTTCTTCTTCTATATCAACGATTCGCCGAGTTTAGGCAACACTTGTTCCAACTTGTTTGGTGAACAATTAATATAGATCTCGTTCCAACAATAATTGGGGATTTTGGTACGAGTTTGATCGCAATCTATTTGTTAATAAGACCGTGTTTGGATTTCAGGAATTCAAGTAGTCTAAATTTGGATTTACTTCTTTAATTTTGAAATGTGTGGATTTCACTAAAGGAAATGGTTTTGCTTCGCTTATAATATTTACTAGGAGTATTATTTATGTATTCTCCAAGAAATTTAGGATCCATATGGATTCATTTAGTTTTGGTTCGTAGAAACACAATTTGAATTAATTTTTGATGTTAGTTACGGTGGAGTTTAAAAAAAATTGAGAGGTGAGAGGTCAAGGAAAATGGGTAACTGATATATGTTAAATTAATGACTTTTATCGAAATAAAATAAGTGATGTATATGAAGTCAATAATTTTTTTTTTATAAATTTCTAACTTTATTTATTTGAGGAGATGACTGAGACCTGATATGAAACTAGATACCAATACGTTTCAGCCCCATCACCCCATCACGATGGGGCAAGAATTGGGGCAATCTAGATTCATAAGGAGATTTCGGGTCAGAAAATAGTTTCAAGGACATTGAAATTTGATGTGCATATCCAGTGTAATTGAACTAAAATAACCATATGATGGTGGTCATGTTATTATGAATCCGATCAAGTGTAAACCTACAAAACAAAGCACGTGAGGGTAGGTGGGAGGTGATTCTTGTGAAAAACGCAAATATTTAAGTAAGATATATTTTATGTCCTAAATTTTCATTACTATTTCATTTTAGAATGTCCCAAAATAACACCAATTTCTATAAATGAAATTATTTTTCTCAAGAATACTCTCTCACATAATAGTTATTTGACACCAATAACTCTTGTATATGTAAAAATATCTAAATGTTCCACCTTTTAACTTTTACCTAAAACTTCGCACAAAAAATAAAATGATAGAAAAAAGGGACGAAGGGAGATGATCTTTAACAAAAATAAAGGTTGTGCAGAGATTGTGAATAGTATTTGAGATGTGTGTGTAAAATATCACAACTTAAATCAAGAGTTAATGATCAACTTAGGGCTGTCAATGGGGCGGATTTTAATTCGAATATGATCCGCATTCGGTCCGATTTATGAGAATTTTTATTCGCTTAAGGATTTGATGTGTCTAATCCGATTAAGAAGATCCAAAATCCGAAATTTGTGGACATAAATTTTTTACCACCATATTTAATCTTCTACCATTTTCAGACAATAGTCTCGGTGAAACAAGTTAAATCATGAAGTTAGAATCTGCAAGTGGATTTGGAGAAAAATGGAAGCAAAAAAAATATTGCTAAACGGATCCGGACATCCTGGATTCAAGATCCGACCGGATCCGAATGGAGAAAGATCTTGATCCGATCCGAGTCCGACCCATTGACAACCCTAGATCAACTTAAATCTCAACCACCTGATATCACTAATTATTGTCCATGTTCATCAACCATAGAACAAACTTGATAAATAAATTATTGCTATTAATGTCATAATTATATGCTAAATGAAACTAAGTATTAGGTTGTTTTTACAATTGTTTGCGAGGAAAGGGTCACAATTTTATGTCCTTTTCCTGTACCCGTAAAGCTTTTAGTTGATCATTAAGAGAACTGTACTATATGAATTACGGACAATTTAAACTATAGATTGACATAATCCTATAATCTATAGCATGAACATAATAACATAAGGTTTTTTTTTTAGGGCCAAACATAGATGATATAAATAATCAAGGATATTTGGATACAATAATATTTGTCACGAGATCAGGAAATCAGATGTGAAACTAAGAAAATTAACTGCTAATTTGGCCAAATGGTGAGCTACTTTATTATTAACTCTATCCCCCTCAAGTATCACTTTGTTGCAACCTATCTCCAGGCCAAACTCCAGCCATTTTAGAGCAGCCAAAGCCTCAGCTGAATCCGGACTTAGAGGAAGAGGAAGAAGAATGTGATTCTAGCCCTTGCATTTACCCACGAAGTCACGAACAATAGTACCAATTCCAACCCTATTGCCATCTCCGGAAAGAGCAGCATCAACATTGATGTTAAGGTAATCATTGGTGGAGGAAGCCAACGGGCTTGAGCGCGAGTTGGAGGAGATAAGTGAATGTTTACCATCGCCTTCCGGAACCGACCATGGAAATCCCTCGCAAACATTACAACTTCATTAGGCGTGCTGAAAATCCCTCTTCTCCCAGTACCGTTTGTTACGGCTGAACCAAATCCACCACCAGAGGATTGCTATGTAGCCAAACTCCTTACAATCACACTTCGAACGCATATCTTTGAACCAAGATTCGACATCTGATGTGCTGCTGTTATAAACAACGTACAGAACCACATAGACAACCCAAATCAATCTTGCATATAAGCACTCGCACAAAAGCTTGTAAGATGGATTCAAGGTCTATAATACAACGGGAACAATATTCATCGTCTATAAGGACATAATTGTACCCGGACCGGTACAACATTAGGTTTTATAAGTTGGATTGAACTATTTGAGCTATCAATTTCAGTTTCATAATACCAAATTTATGACACTTGTTTAGATCACTTTGATTTGAGATGAATTTCATGTTATTGAGTAGTCATTTATACAATACTTTCAAATATTATAGTCATTTCATACAATTCCGTCAAATCCCTCAAATTTAAATCACGCGGTCTAAATCAAGCTAAGAGTTCCAGAAGTAATTTTAATTTATTGAAAATATATGGAGCTTATGAGTCATTATACTTTTCTTTAAATAATTAACCATGAAAAGAATAATTTAAGAAAAAGAAGAAAAGAGAAAAAATGAGCACAAACTTGAAATAGTAAAATAGAACATATTCATATACAATTGGTTGCTTGAAGATATGGCCAACAAGGTCAATCCTCAATCGTGGTAGCTATGGAAGTCGCTCTCTATTATTGCCGTGTGGGCACGTTTGGGTGGCGTGACAAACCCGCCTACCACGAAAAAGCATCAAAATTATTCTTAATAATATTATTATTAATAATAAAAATAAAAAAAGTCAAGTTCAACTGTATGAAAACTAAAGGCGGTAGGGAAAAGAACAAAAGCATTAAACTAGTCCATTAAATTCGGGCATCTGGGGTAGGAGTTGTTTGTGAATAAGAGTGTACAATCAACTTGGTTTTAGCTAAAGGTGTTTTCACTTTTCAATGGTCCTTGTGTTTGTGTTTGTGTCGGTCAATAATATAAATGTAATTTTTGGATACTAAATATATTTCTCTTATGAGTAACTTACCTATCATTATAATTCTATGATTTTCCAAAAAGTTTATAGTAAGTATCAAAATACCATATGAAGAATATTTTTACTATTTTTTCGTGAATCGATGAATATATACTTACATTTCTATTTGATAAAATCTTGTGATCTCATATTTGTCATGTGTAAATTCACAGTCAATAATGTTTTTTTTCAATAAACATGATAAGATACTTATAGAAGAAAAATAAATACGTTCAAAACTAATTTAACTTATATTGAAATAGTAAATATTATCGACAAAAATTACATAAATTTGACATACACAAGAGTTTTAATAAATACCTCCCAAAATTATTATCAGTATATTTTACTGTTTGAAGCAAACTGACATTTATAAGACACATAAGTTAATAAAAAAATTAAAAAATTCCATGGCCTTATTTGTTTGGGTTTAATATTATACTCTATATATACATTTCAACTTTTCTATATTTTTGGAAAAATATACGACTTCCATCATTCTCAAAATTGTTTGAATCAATATAATTTGAAATAATCTTTAACTACTACCGGCTTCATCATAATGTATCTTTGCTTATTATCAAATGAACGCATCTTCTTTTGAAACTCATAATTATTTCTAGCATAATATTGAGAAACAACCAAGCTACAAACAATATAAGCAACTAGATTCAATAATGAAGGTTTTGCAAGTATCTTTATTCCATGCAAATTAATCGCTCATGCCTCATATCCGATCGAGTACCCCTTTGAAGAACTTGCCATCAAAGAAAGGGTAAATATATTTTGTTGATATACATGCACTATTTTATTATTATTATTATTATTATTATTATTATTATTATTATTATCTTTCTTTCTATTTTTCTTTAACTTGACTTGATAAAGCTACTAAATAAATAAAGATATCACCGTTAACTCATACTCCTCATGTTTATACATTGAGACTGAATTTATTCGAAATATATTATACTTTTACATCTAAGAAAACAAATAAAATATAATACTACTTGCACCCAAAAAATATAGAGCATCCCATGAACATTCTATTTTTGGAAAAGACCATATGAAATTGATAACCAAAGAAGCTTTATATTATCTCTTATTCCTGAAAATTATGTAAGTCGAATAAGCCAAATGGGCATGGTTTTAATGACTCATCAACTTGTCTCTGAATAAAATTAATAAAGGAAAAAAAAGAAAAAAAAAGCAACTTGTCCTCATTGAATAGAAAATAATTAGAGGTAAAGAAAAACACAATACCTAATCCCATCAATTATCACTATATATTTATTTCAAAGGGCAACCACTGGGAAACCATCCTTTTCCAGTCTCCATTTTCCTTTTCACTTTTTCTCTTTTCTCCACCACAAAATCACTCTATTGCTTCTCTGATTTCTCTTCAATTTTTTCAGTCAATAGGTAATTTATTTTTCCTTCATCTAATCATGTTGTTAATTTCTCAGCAGAATCTTTTGCTCTTGGTTTCGTTTCTTCTTGTAGAAAAATCTTAAATTCTGAATTTTAGGGGAGTTTATCTTGTTTTTCCTCTGGAAAATGAAAAAATTGTTCGCGATGCACTTCCTTTCGGCCGTTCTAATTGAAGTCCTGTTTGTTTGTTACCTTTTTTTTTTTATGAATGTTTGAATCTCATATACTAGGTTAAAACTTCCAATAGATGTTGATGTTGTTGTTGATCTTTATTTTTTTAGGTTCAAGTTTAATGATTTCTCTATTTCTTCTATTGTTTTAATCGCAGGGGTGTTCTGTTTCTGAATCATGCCGGTTCCAGTAAGTGAAGACCTCTTTTAATTTTATATCATTCTGATTGCTTAATTTGTGTTTTTGTTTATCTGAAAGCTTAGGGATACTTCTGTGCAGGTAAAACAGTTCTTGTAGGTTGTTAATAAAATTTCCAGTTCAATCCGAAAAAGGAAAAAAAATAAGAATCTCAGAATAATTCGACCAGCATCTCATTCCCTTGAAGAAATGCAGCAGTCTATTAGTTTTGCAAGAGCTATTCCTATTAAGAAAAGGAGATTTCCAATTATTGAATCTGCATCTCCTTCCCCTGAAGAAAAGCCTTCCGTTTCCGAGGTCAACGAACAAGAATCGAAAATCCCAGATGCCAAGCCTTCCAGTTTCGAGGAAAACGGAAAAGAGTTGAAAATCCAAGATGAAAAGCCTTCCAGTTCTGATGACATCAAAGAAAAATCCCATATCTGTAGAGCTGATACAGATGTGGCTTCGACTGGTAAATCTGATCTGAGCAAGTCTTCTGCTTTTTTAGTTACTGATACAAATGTTAAATCAGCACAAGCTAATTTGGACATTCCGGAAACCAAGCCTCAGAAGCCAGAACCCGCTATTAGTTTAGGACCTAAGGATGATTTAATGAATAAAGCAGATCTACTTTCCACTGAAGAAAGCAATAGGGGTGCTCATATAATGATTTTGAAGCAGGAAAATGTTAGTGGTCAAACTGACGGTATCTGTGGGCTCAAACTTTCTACAGCTTCACAGAATGTTGAATTGCCATTAGAACCAAATAAACCTTTTGTCCCTGCTTTGGAACATCAAAGCAATAAAGCTATATGTGGAAAATCCGTTGAGTCAGATCATTTCTTGTTTAGTTTGAGTGTGAGCAAAGATAAGCTTGTTTTGGGTGAGAACAATGACAGTAGCACAAAATATGCCAGCAGTCGAGATTGTGCTAATCGATCAAATTGGGATTTGAATACAAGTATGGATGAATGGGAGGGTTCCACCAATAATGATTCATTTGCTTATAAGTCTAGCCAGACTAGTAATAGTCTAAGGCAGAAATCTTCTTTGAACAATCATGATGTGAAAACTACAGCTGGTACTGTTGGTCTCAGTTTGAACAAAGGAAAACATATGTTCAATGAGCACGGTTCCACATCTTGTAATACAGATGTACGAAGTAGCCAACAATGCAACGATTCTCTTCGACTCAGTCTTGCTATGCCCTTTAGGGAATTGGATGCAAGTGGGAAGCAATCTTCTTTACCAAAGAAATTAGACTCTACCGATGCTGGTCCAATGTTAAATTTGATGAAGTCTCAGTCATCAACCATGAATCTGAATCGTGCTAGTGCTAGTGCTAGTGCTAGTGCTAGTGCTAGGACTTTAAAATTAGAGCCTGTCGATGAGAATTCAAAACGTGATTGTAGCATAGACAGTGGTAGCAGTAATATGGGATCATTAAAGCTTAGTCCGGTGAAACGAGAATTTGTTGAGAAGCACAGGTCAGAAATTGTTTTGCCGTCGTCTATTAGCCCACAGAAATTAGTTGGCCATACATCAATAAAATCTGAATTGGTCCAGGAGGGTATAAATGAGGTCTCCAAATTAAAAGATTCCGTTGTACCTCAATATGTTGGAAGGGTTATGCTGCATCAAGAGAGCTCTGCATCTTCTTCTGCTATGTCAATGCCTTTGACTCCTCAGAGTTCATGTCCGTCAAGGTTGTCTACTTGTTCAGAGTTAACTTTAAGTGGGGGTCAGTCTCAACTTTCCTTTCATAGTGAAGTACATGGCAACAAGGATATACCTAACAAACAGATTACTGCTATGGTTTCTAAACCTTTTGGCGTACGTAATTTGAATGTTGAAGATTCTAAAAAGTCTGAACTGACTCGAGTAAATGAGCTTCCTTCTGAGTTATGTGGGAATGGTGAGGTAGCTGCAAATGATGAGGAAAAGATCGACGGATCTTCTGAAATGCTTGAAGAAGAAACATTTGGATCTGATTGTGAATCTTATGAAAACCGTGCTGTTGCTACTTCCATGGATGGTGTAAAGCTCTGTAATAAGGAAGATGGAGAATATGAGGAGGGTGAGCTAAGAGAATCTCTACAACATTCAACTGGAGAAGGTGCAATTGCTCTCGGAAAGAAGACTGAGAGTTTACAAGTTGTTGAGCGTGATTCTGGTAATTTGCAGCCTTTTGTTCTTTCGGGTGACCAGAGCACAAATACGTCTGATTTTGATGGAAAATCTGCTATATCAGAAAATCACGATGAACCTCATAGTGACCATATCAAAGAGTGTGTAATAATCGGTAATGAGCCTTGTAGTGAAGACAATTCTTTCAAAAAGTTACCAGTCATAGTGCCAGAAGTTGGAGTTGAAGAGAAGAGATCCATCAGTGTTACTATAGAGCAACGTCTTGATCGGTCAAGACAAAAAGATGTTGAAAGGGAAATCGAAGAAGAAGTGTCCAGTGATGGACCAACTAATGGAAGTCATGGAATAGGTTCTGGACTAATTAATAAAGCAATTGATCCAGTTAAAGAAATCTGTCCGGAAAAACATGATTCAACTTTTTCTATGGTGGAAGCATCTATAAATGGAACTGATGCTGCTAAAGATTCTAACAATGTAGGCAATAAGAGCCGCATCATAACCTTACCACGTGCTTCTGTTTCCACAACTTCTTGTAGAACAACAAGATCTATTCCAAACAGATTGTTGACAACACGCAGTGGAAAAGAAAGATCCTCCGACTTTGATGGAGATATACACCGAAGAGGGAATAGGTGAAACTCTCGATTTTAATCTTTTTTTGCCTGTTATAATGCTTTTTGTTTCCAAATTACATTCCTCATTGCTTTGTCTGCCATTTCTCCAGAAATGAAATCTATACTGGTGGCTCAAACAAATATCCAAAAGATAGGGACCATGATATGCCACTCAGGGATTCAAGACCAAGGTTCATGCGAGGAAAGGGGAGGGGATCTGGCAGCTTTGGCTCTTTACACGATGAATGGGATTCTGATCATGACTTTGCATCAGAAACTTATAATGGTCCATCTGATTATCGGGTCACCAGACATAATAAACTTGATTCTTCCATTGCTGATGTTGACCTTGGATATAATCATAATGGCTATGGTATTGGACCTGATGGTCCTTCTATGGGTAGTAATAGAAGAAAGGTGATGAATGATGACAAGTTTATGCGACATTTATCTGATGATATGATCGATGGTCCTGTTTACACACGTCCACAACCCATGTATGAGGAATTTGATGGCCCACCTATGCGAGGGAACCGTAATTTCTCTAACATGCAAAGAAATTGTTATCCTCGAATTCAATCAAAGTCTCCTGTAAGATTCCGAACACGTTCACCGGGTCCATGGTCAACTCGTAGGAGAAGATCACCAGATGAGCTTCCAGAAACAAACCAGAATAGGTCTCCAGCAGCTCCTCTTTATAGGATGAGAAGAATGAGATCTCCTGACCGTGCTTGTTTTCGCGATGAGATGGTTTCTAGAAGGCGTGGATCTCCTTCCTATGTTACTCGCCATTCTAATGACTCAAGGGATGTGGATTCTGGACCCGAGCATGTTCATCCTAGGTCTCTCAATTCGAATAGGAGAAGCCCACCTCCTACTCGGGTCTTTCCAAGAACCGCTAGGAGAGACGTGTTAGATTCTAGAGAAAGGGGTGATGGAAGCATTGATGAAAGAAGAAAGTTTATTGAGAGACGCGGACCTATTCATTCGTTTAGACCAAGTTACAATGGAGGAGATAATGATAATTTCCGCTTTCACGTAAATGATGGCCCCCGGCCTTACAGATTCTGTCCAGATGCAGATAGGGAGTTTGTTGAAAGAAGTAATATACGGGAAAGGGAGTTTGATGGACGAATAAAGCATCAACCTTTGGTTGTGTCCAGGCGTATTAGAGATATTGAGGAACAACAGGATGGAACTCACAGACCCGGAGGACGTGTTTGGCATGATGATGGATTCAATGATGTCTCTGGAATGAAACGAAGAAGATTTTGGACTTCTGCCGATTCTTGAAACAGCAAGAGATTGCTAAAAGTTTTGAGGAACATAAACGTGTAGGTTCAGTCTACTACTAGTATCCGGAGGCAAATCTTGCAATCTGTTGGATTGAACAGTTGACTGATTGAAAGGTGAGTTAATGCACCAGTCAGTCAAACAATTAGAATGTCTAGTTTTATCAAATTATGTGCGCGAACATGATAGAATCTCCAAGAACATGTGTCTATGCCGCGTATATATGGTTTGACTCGTTCGGTTGAATATGTTAATCACAAATCAATACACCATGACACCTGAGAAGATTAATGAATTATCTTCCAGTTTCTGTTCATTGATATTGTGGGTACGGAGTATTTGGTTTGTAGACCGTGATAGGTTTTACCTTACACTCACTTAAAACTGTGTAGAGTGTTCTAATGGCGATAAGATAGTGATGACCATGTGTGATTGCTTCTAATTCTCTCAATGGTGGGAAGCTACATTTAGTTGGTTTGTACTTACTGCCATAGATATTAATATTAATGCTTGGCTGTTAAGGCAATGTGGTTTTTATTTCCTTAAACATTTTGCTGCAAAGACAGACAGAGAGAGTGAAGGGAAATAGATGGAGTTGGCAAAATGGTCAGACAAATGGTTCACATGGAACATGGCCGGCCCCACATATTAGGGGCCATAGGCGAAATGTATAATCGGTGTCCTTTTCTACAAAAGAAGAAAAACACTATAAAAAATTGTTTTCTTACTTTTAAGATTGTAAAAGTATTTATTAAATATTTATATGGTTTTTTTTCTATAACTTATTTGTTATAGAATAGATAAAATGACTTATCAAATTAACTTCAAAAAAAATATTCAATGGTAATATGTTTTTATAATTAAATTATGTTAATAGAGTTAACTTTACTTGTCAAAATCAATGAATAGATAAAGTAAAACATAAAAATATTTATGCTCTCGCAATTATGTTACGAAATGGATTCTTTAATAAAATTGAATTGTAGTAATTTTTGGTATGTAGACTGGTTCGCTAATTTCAGAATTTGTGCCGAATGCCAACCCAAACAATTTGGTTCGGTTTGGTACCAAAAATTTGAAAAATGTGATTTTGGGTCTTTTTTGTAAATTTTATGTAAATTAATTTTTTAAATTTGTAGTTTGACCCAAGTTGTATATCATTCTTAATTCTTAAGCTGATCATAAGTAACAATATAAGAAAAAGAAGAAAATAGAAATGACATCTCCATATAACTCTGACACCGCCAAATCTTAAATTTAATGTATTGTTGTAAAATTACATTGTCATAATTTTCTTTACCAAAATACTGAGATACAATAAAATAGAAAAAATGATACTATCAATTATAGTAGTAATTTCTAGATAGATCAATATAATTTAATTCTAGTAAAAGTGAATAGATTATCATAATCATTAGATCAAGTTGATTTTCACCTTCCTTTCGAAAAGCTTGTTATATAAATATGACAAGACCTCATTTACAAAATATTCAAGTTTGATAGGGATAAATTATTTTAAAGTCATCTTATAACATTCTTACTTTATTCCACAATTCATAATCCTACTTTAAATTTTGGGGACTCTTGACAATGGGAGCCCTAGGCACCGCTCCAAGTTACCTAGTTCTTGGGCCGACACCTACTTTAAATTTTGGGGACTCTTGACAATGGGAGCCCTAGGCACCGCTCCAAGTTACCTAGTTCTTGGGCCGACACTGACCCGAACCCAATCTCATTTATGTTGAATCAAATAGGTCTTTGATCGGCTCAAACCTAACCTCATCCGTCAAAGTGACATCATTAGAAATAGGTGCAGAACTCTGAGGTTGTATTGTTGAATGATCCTAATTTGCTTCTGAATAAGACTTTTTATTTTATTTTATCAAAGTGGCATTTCCTTTTTTGGGGTTCTTAAATTTTATTACTCTCTCCAGTAGTACCTCGGATTGGATGTCTTTCTTGCATCTTTTGGAAGCCTACTCATTCGGATTTGAACTAGTATATATTCTGTACAGGGGTGCTGGAACAAAGTCACACTTGGAACCAGGGGTGAGAATACGGTCCGAACCGGACCGAATCGAACCGAAGTTCGGTTCCTGACCAGTTCGGTTCTGGATTTTCGTGAACCGTTTACTGGATCGAAAATTTCGATCCGATCCGGTTCGGTTCTGATTCGGTCCAAAAAAACCGAAAATATATTTTCCTAAAAAATTGCTTCTCCTTCTTCACAAAAAATAGGCAGTTGAAGTAATCCTCAATACCACACAAAAAGCTTTAAAATGAACAGCAGTAATAGTAACCTCAACTATTCTAGGGTGCGACCCTGTTAGTTACGGCCTCACGTGCGGCCCGCATCATCGGCCGTTAGATCGGCTTAGATTCATCTGAGCCGTTGGATTGGTAACTAAGTCAAACTCCTTTAATTTCGGTTGACCTTTCATAAAAAACGGAATTGACTATTAAACCCTTTGACTTAGTTTGTCAAAAAAAAAAAAGAAAAAACCGTCTGAAAATAGGAAAGACCGTTTTGCCCCCCATTAAATTTTATGTTTTAAGAAGACGTTTATACCCCCACTTAAAACCTACTTAATTAATTATTTCCTTCTCTTTCATAATCTTTCAAACCTAACTAATAATTTCCTTTTATTTCATAATCATTCAAACTTAATTGATTCTTTCTTATTATTACTTCTCCACCATTTTTACACCATCCATGCCTTCAATAACCTATGATTATGGTGTTAAATTAGTTATAACCTCACCACCATTTTTGCACCTTAAATGAATCCTCTCCAACATTGCTTCATAAATTTCGAATGGAAAAAATGAAATTTTCAATTACATGGGAATCTAAAAAATTAATATTTCAAATCAATAATTTTGATGTATATGCTTAATCCCCTTTTATTTATTTATTTCTATTCGATCGATTAAGTTCGAATGTCTTAGATAATTTTTTAAATATTAGGGCTCATGAGGATTGATTGATCATAACTATCACTATTAAACCAATTTGATGAGATATCAAATTCTTGAGTAATTAATACGGTGGAGTTTGAATTTTAGTAAACATGGACGTTTGGAATAATTTATCGTACAGTACAATAATTGGCAGTAGGTAAAAAAATCAATCGTCGTAGTTATTTTATGTTTATTTAGTTTGCTTAATTAAATAAATTTAATTTGAATCCGAATAAATCTCCTTGCTTTTATAACTTTTTAGATTGAAAAAAAATCCAAAATATTATTTGTTGAAATAATAGTTGTAAAAATTTAAATATATATCAAAGTGATACTATATATTATTTTCTGCCCAATATATTATACAATGAAGGAGAGAAATATTTGTTATTTACCACAGTATTTCAAATTAACACTATTAATATGAAAAATATCATGTTACATAGTAATAGATAGGATTTACCATACAAGGCTGATAAATAAAATGTTTTTTGTATAGTCTAACTGTTTAATACAGTTTAAAATTAACTGTGTGATATATATTATGTAATTTGAACAAAATTCTACATAGGTTATTTTTATTTTGTTCTATTGTTTACAATATTTTTTCTTACATTAAAATTTCATTATCAAAATGGGTGGTGTGGGCCGTTTTATTGGGCCATTTTGTTACTGCCGTTATTTTCGGCCATTTTGTTCTTCTCCCACCTTTTTTTAAAATGCTTTGGAGCCCATAACCATATATCACATATTCTTATACTCCAATCTTTAATCTATTGAGTCAACTATGTTTGTAATATTGCGGCCCACAATGTAATCGAATATTTTTGTGCTATAATGCTTTGGGCCTTGGATAAGTTTCATATTTTGTAGGATATGAAAATATGTGGTTTGGTCCAAAAAAGAAAATAAAAAAATATGTGGTTTGGTCCAATTTGGCTGAAAAAATCCTAAATTTGCTTGATTTTAATGAATTATTGGGTATAAAATTGTGAACATGAATACCTAAGTCGATAATTTCAAAAAAAATATGAGTCTGTCGTTATTTCGAATAAATTGTCTATTAGATGGTTATGTAACATCAAGTCCTCCGTAATTTGAAGATATGTTGATAATTTCAAAAAATATATGAGTCGGTCGTTATTTCGAAGAAATTGTCTATTAGATGGTTATGTGACACCAAGTCCTCCGTAATTTGAAGATATCTTGATAATTTCAAAAAAAATATGAGTCTGACGTTATTTCGAATAAATTGTCTATTAGATGGTTATGTAACATCAAGTCCTCCGTAATTTGAAGATATGTTGATAATTTCAAAAAATATATGAGTCGGTCGTTATTTCGAAGAAATTGTCTATTAGATGGTTATGTGACACCAAGTCCTCCGTAATTTTAAGATATCTTGATAATTTCAAAAAAAATATGAGTCGGTCGTTATTTCGAAGAAATTGTCTATTAGATGGTTATGTAACACTAAGTCCTCCGTAATTTGAAGATATGTCGAAAATTTCAAAAAATATATGAGTCGGTCGTTATTTCGAAGAAATTGTCTATTAGATGGTTATGTAACACCAAGTCCTCCGTAATTTGAAGATATCTCGATAATTTAAAAAAAAAAAAATTGAGTCGGTTGTTATTTCGAAGAAATTTGTAGGATATCAAAATATGTGGTTTGGTCCAACAAAGAAAATAAAAAAATGAAGAACTAATGGCACTTAATGTATGATTCCATTCAAAAATCAGATTTGGATTAGGACATTTTGTTCTTGTAGATAATTTCATTTTGATTTGAGTTTTTAATATAATGAAAAAGAAGAAAGTAGTAGACAATAAATCCTTCAATTTCTTTGAATCTACCTACATAAAAAATCTTCCAAATCTCTAAGGAGAATATAACAAATACTATTATATGGACCAATTATATTTACATCCCAATAAAAAATATGAGTCGGTCGTTATTTCGAAGAAATATGTTTTTTTAATATATATGACTTTTAAATAAGTGAATATATTTATACTTATTATTTTTGCATAAATCACTGCACATTGTCTATAAATCAGAAATAGACTTAGTTCGTCTTCATAATTAAAGTACTTGATGTCTATAGTCTAATACATAACATAATACATTAGCTATTTACATACTAATTTCTAATAAACTATGCCAAAATACATTATTTGGCTTATCCTAGACATCAAATTCTGGAAAATATTGATGCCCAATATACTACTAGTACAGTCCTACTACCATTTACAAAACAAAATGCACTACTACTACTACTATTTACACAACAAAATGTAGTTTGATGAAAATATGAAAACATCCAAATAAGACAGTTTTAAAAACCAATATCCAACTTCAAACAATTTCAATTTTCCTCATCACTTGAGGAAATCACTATAACTTCTCTTTCTTCATTTTCCACGGGCATATCCTCTTCAGTCTGGACAGCCGGAGGTGGTTGTGGTGGTTGGGATTCACCATATATAGCTTCCAACTCCCACCAATACCTTTCTCCATTCTCTCGGAAATATTTTGGCACAATCCAGTATATTGGATCCTGTAACATTATATCATAAATTAGGATTAATTAATCCACTTAAGGTAATTAGATACTGTATTTGGAGATGATTATCGTATAGACATTTTACCTGCCGAAGCAATTTCCAGACATCCTCATAATCAACTTCAAGTTTATTTTCCACGGGGTTCCACCGAACCCGTTTGCACTGAAGAGCCAGCTGCCACAAGTAATAGCGAAGATATAGCCTGTCGTATTCCCTTTTCAATAGTTCAAAAGTGTAGTTCTTTCCAGTATGTTCTTGTAGCCTTGATGCTGTTGGGATTCGGTAAGATAAACTGCCCTTAGCACAGCGGAAAACAAAAATTTTAAGGACCTCTTACGGAATCTTGCCAGGATACTAAACTGGTTGTATATATATGAATAATAAACGACAAGGATAATAAGATCCAAATTATACCTGTCTCCTAGCAAATCCTGGTAATCAGCAAAGTCGTGCTTTTCTCCCTCGGTAGAAGTCGATCCAAGCCTTGATGTAGCGCCCCACGTGTTGCGCCTCTACGAGTTGATACACCACAATATCACGAAATATAATATATCCTAATCGGCTAGAACATAGGATATATTAATATCTAGGATTAGAGAACAAGATTGGAACGAGAACGAAATCGAAAAATTCTTCCAAAAAGGAAGAGATGGTTCGGCCGATCACACTAGGGAGAGAGGGAGAGAATTTTCTTGACTTGGCTTTTTTCTCTTGATTAGTGTGTGTGAGATATGACCTTAGGTCTCCTATTTATAGGAATCTCATCATCCTAATCCTCCTAGGATTAGGATTCCCAAGTCTTCTAATTCTCCTACATGGGCCATGGCCTTTTAATTGGAAGACTAAGTCTTCTAATTAATTCATGGCCCATACTAGATTTAATTAATTGGGTCTTTATTTAATTCCCAATTAAATAGCCCAATCAATTTATTTCTTTCTCATTTAATTAAATTAGACTCTAAGTCTATTTAATTAAATATTCCCTTTATTAATTAAATCCAATCTAATTAATTAACTCACAAATTAAATTCCAATTTAATTTATAATCTTGATCCAATTTCAATTGGATCAAGTTCGATCCAATTTGCATCGACCCAGTCGACCCAGTCGACTCGGTCGACCCAGTCACCCCAATCGACCCAGTCGATTTTGGTTGACTCAGTTGTTCTTCATTTCCTCGCTTTCGCTTCATGTGTATTGTGTATGCCCCCGTAGGTTCACCACATAATTGGCCGTGGGTTGTAATTAAATATTTATTTAATTACTCGAGCATTAAATACTCTAAATCAATTGAACACTCTGTCGATTGATCATTCCAAAATTAGCACCCCTGCCAATTTGGGAATTCTCCCACACTCCACGGTCGATGTCTGGCCACAAGCCCATGGAGCCCAATCACTGGTGAATTAATTCAGTGAACCTATTAATCATTTACAATTTCCATATACGCTATAATCTCTCCATCGATCGATCTCCCAGTCAATACTTAAGGGCATGGATTTTTCATCGGTTCCCTTTTAATTTTGTTTTGACTTTATGCATTCTGATCTCGAAATAATTCTCTTTGACTTAATCTTTATGAGCTACTTTCATAAAGCCGTCAGATACCTTGGCCAAGGATTTTACCAGAATTAATTTCTCACAGAAATCCATAGGAGAATTTTCCAACCTATCAAGTCGGGTCAATGGATCCTTTGTTGATGATATGAACCTGCATACGAGTTCCTCTATACCCAACGTGAATCCACAGAGACTTTCTGGCGATCTCCAGTCGGTCGGAACTCACATCTAAGTATAGACGTTCTCGCACCAGATAAACCCTATCACCTCAAGTATTTAGGGATCATTCCTCGTATACTATTGTAAATAGGAATAACTTCAACTCCGATATGCGACTACCGCTTCCATGGTGAGTTATTTCCTAATTGGGGTATTCAGTGCACTTGCCATCCCAGCAAGTCACCCACTTATGTGTATCGACTATCCCAGTCACGCTCGTGGACCCCAGCGTCCTCCAGTTCATCGGAGTATACACATTAGTGAGAGTCTAACCGAATCCAACGATGTCCCATCTCGATTGGATTCTACGACTCTTGAATATGTTCTAGATCACGGCCTTGGAGATCAGTCCACGGGTTGTCCCATAGCCCTGTGATCTAAGGACTTCTATCCTTATGCGTAGATAATTATTACATAAGATGAAGGTGACCATATAAATAAATGCATTTATTAATCCATTTGAATGGTCCTTTTAATTTAAATGCAGCCAAAACAGTTGGCTTGCAGGACACTATTCTATCAATCTCCCACTTGTACTAAAGCCAACTCTCCATACTTCTGATTCCCATCTTAGACAGATGTTTCTTGAATGCCTTTGAGGCAATGGCTTAGTTAGCGGGTCCACCGTATTATCCTTTGAGGTGACACGTTCTATGTCTCCTCTACCAATGATATCCCATATCAAATGGTATCGTCTTACTTCGTGCTCGGATTTCTGATGAGATCTCGACTCCTTCGCTTGCGAGATAGCTCCATTATTATCACAAAAGATAGTAATGGCTCGGCAATGCTAGGTACGACGTCCAATTCTTGGACGAAGTTTTTCATCCAAACACATTCCTTTGCAGCTTCACATGCTACAATATTCTATGCCTTGGTGGTTGAATTTGCGGTAGTATCCAACTCACCGCACCACCTTTGAGGCAGACATATCCAGATGTTGACTTGAAATCATCTACATCACATTGGAAGCTAGAATCAGTATAGCCTTCCAATTTCAATTCTCCTCCGCCGTATACTAAGAAAAATTCTTTAGTCCCTTTCAGGTACTTTAGAATTGACTTTACGGCTACCCAGTGCTGCTTTCCTGGGTCAGACAAATAGCGGCTAGTTACGCTCAGGGCGTACGCTATGTCTGGTTTTGTACATAACATACCATATTATGCTTCCTATCGCGGAGGCATGTGGTATCTTAGACATCTTGCTTCTCTCCTCAGAGGTCTTTGGGGCCATAGACTCAGAGAGAGCAATACCATGTCTCATCGGAAGCAATCATCTCTTGGATTCTTCCATACTGAATGTCATCAGTATTTTATCTATGTACTTTGATTGGGAGAGGCCCAGCAGTCCTTTCGATCTATCCATGTAGATCCTTGTACCTAGTACAAAGGATGCTTCTCCCAAATCCTTCATTGAGAATTGTGTAGAAAACCATGCTTTCGTTTCGGATAACACTTTTGCATCATATCCGTTGAGCAGAATGTTATCAACATAAAGCATAAAAATTCAACTGTACTCCCACTAACTTTCTTGTACACACACTGCTCGAAAACGTTTTTGACGAATCCAAAGGTTTGGATTATATCATCAAAACGTATGTTCTAGCTTCGGGAAGCTTGCTTAAGTCCATATATGGACCTTAGGAGTTTGCACACTTTGTGCTCATCTCCCTTGGATGTAAATCCTTTTTGGTTGCTTCATGTAGATCTCCTTATCAATGTCTCCATTGAAAAACGATCTTTACATCCTTCTGCCATATCTCGTAGCTGATACTACGCTGATATGTCCAAAAATATCTAAATGGATTTGGGCATCGCTACATGCAAAAGTTCATCAAAGTCAATGCTCGACATTTGAGTTTATCATTTTGCGACCAGTCGTGCCTTTTAGGTAATAACCTCTCCATTCACTCCAAGCTTCCGCTTATAGATCCACTTGCAACCCAAGGGAGCTACTCCCACTGGTGGATCTACCAAGGTACAAACCTTGTTAGAGTGCATGGAGTCCATTTTAGATTCCATGGATTTTTGCCACCTTCCCAAATCTATGTCTTGCATAGATTCTTCGTAGGTCCTTTGATTAGTCTCAGACTGTCCAATTTCATGCAGCAGACTGTAGTACCTCTCGGGTTCCCTACGTTGTCTTTCAGACCTTCGAAGTTCATGTGTACTAGTTGGTTCATTTTCATGCTCGGGTTCTCCCACTGCCTGTGGTGATGGGTCGATTTTATGAACCTCATCTAGTTCTATGTTGTTTTCTTTCTTGTCCATCAAGAAATCCTTCTCCAAGAAGTTAGCTTTCCTAGAGACAAAGGTTGTTTGTCTTAGAGGAACATAGAACTCGTATCCTATTGAGATTTTGGATACTCCACGAAATGCATAAGATGGATTTTATTTCCAGCTTATCTCCCACTAGCTTATTCACATAAGCGGGAGCCTCATATGCGCATGAATGCATATGAAGGTACAATACCAAAACCCATATCACTTGATATGTTTTGGAACTGGCTTCATAGATACTTAGCTCAGTATCTTCGATTTTCTCGATCAAGTTATAATTGATTGAATAAGGAATTTCATGTAAGATTTCCTAATGGACATTTTCATGTCCAGATTGCTCGACAACTGACGATGTTTCGAGCGGGTCTTACATTTTGAGAATCTAATTCTCTATTAAATAATCAATGGCGTATTTGCCAATGCATGTTCGATTTTGAATCGATCCAAATCTCTTACATGCTTTCATTGATTAGGCTCTCTTCTTTATTCCAAAATAATTTGGAATTGTACTTCACAACGTACTTTTACCCATGAGGGTACAAGAGACGCCTTATCTCCCACTAATGCTTTAGTGTTTTCACACACTTTTAAATGGATTAAATCCATTACAATTGTTTATTCCTTTTGGTTGCCTAGCAACCAACTACTAAATTTGATTTCCGTTTAAGTAAGATTCGAAAGTCGGTTACTATTTCTAGCGTCCCTGTCAAGCTCGACCTAGTCGAGCTCAATCTTTTGAATCTTTAATTCGGAAATTTATTTTAGTGCTTGTGTATCGCATTTCGGTTACACAACGACTCAAGTGTGTGGAATCTTGATTATTTATATTTTATTGACTATGCATATTATATTTAGTCGTTATATGAGTATTCATACCCATTTGCTTATGCATACCTTTTGCGTATAGGTCTTATAGCGCAACCAGTTCCAACCATTATGGAACCTTCACATCCCTTAAGGCAAGGGATGGTCTAAGCAAATTCTAACGATCTAAATAATTCATGGCTTTAGATGCATTCAATGCATCAATGAGTACTTCATTGGGTGTCCAACACCCTTATGCATTACTTGACCATAAGGTTAAGTTCAATAAAATTTAATCATCCCTTACGGGATGAGTATGTTCAATTCCTTCTTTCCCTTGATCTTAATCCTTGGAAGAACCATTTTGATTGACTTTTCAACTTATCATCCTTCCAGAAAAAACCTCTAAGGTTATTTCCCTTCAGAGAGGATCCATTCCTCTTCTTCCATCTCTCGAGACCTTTTGGGGCCTTTCAACGAGATGTTACTTCCCATTTAAGGGAGACTTCATGTTTGCCTTCAAGAAAATTTGGGCTTGAGAACCATCCTCAACCCATTGGTGAAACTTATCACCTTTCTTATTTGAAGAGTAACTTCGAAAAAAAGGCAGCTTGGTGAAACCTATCACCATTCCAGTCGAAGCGTAACTTCGAAAGGACAACCAATGAAATCTTTGTAAGGAGATGAGTCCTTGCTTGGACTCGAGAATAATTTCTCAAGTTTTGAAGTCATTCAAAATTCATTGGGTTCAGTCAATTTATTTGATTCAAGTATGATGGTAAATATTCTAGGATATATCACTTATGAAAAACTATCATAAACATGACGATAAAAGAAATAAATACGCGGCAGATTAATATCAATGCATAATTTACAAACATGGTTTTTATTTGTAAATTACTCCCACTATTTTTATCGAATACTTATGCCCCCACATAAGGTTCGGGAAATAAAAATTTCCTAATGGGCTCAAGGCCCAAATGCAATCGCTCAGTACCCACGACTCGTTGGCCATACCAATTGATCCACTTGGTGGGCGATCACGTCGCCGGTTAACCATCGCAGCTAACCCTTGAGTTCATTTAGCCTCGTTTTTCGTTATGGACCCACGACTCGTGAGACATCCATACTTACTCGCGTTAAATCATGTCCAATACTCGTGAAGAGAAATAGTTCAATCCTAGACGCCCCACGACTCGTGAGACAGCGCCTAGAACCTTGCTATCCTCTCCCTTGGCACTAAACTGTGCATCGAGGCAATAGACATATTATCTTCCTATAGCTCGACCCACGACTCGTGAGACATCGAGATATATTCGTACAATATGCCTAAGACCTAGTAATTGGATAGGCTCGGACCATAGACACCATTCATATGCGCCCGTTATTCGATTTAATATTATAATTGAGTTTTAAAGTTCAATTGGAGGTTTTACAAATTTTCTTGTGCGAGGTCTCATCAGATTATGCTTTATCTTGTTTACGTTTTTCTATCCTAAGCATGCATCTCATACATCAAAGAATAAATACAAAAAGTAAACATTCATCACCTAGCATTGCACGTACGATTGATCGATTTCCCATCCTATGCGATCCATCACGAGCCACTTGATGGACCAATTGGTCAGTCTAGGGTGAAAATAAATGGCATAATCTATTACATTTATCAAACCCATACATTCATGGGCCTTCTTGTAATGTCCTTCTTGATTGGGCCTCCATGTATTGAATTGGGCCTCCATGTCCTCCAAGGTAATGGGCCTCCATGTGGATCTCCAAGTCTTCATGAGGTCTTCTCGGCTCCAAGCCTAAACTAAGTCTAACTTAAAATGGCCCTATTCTATTACATTTTAATTGCACAAGCAAGGGGCACCAATCAGGCCCATTTAATTACAACCCATAAAATAAATAAACCAAACTACACAGGGCTTAGGGGCAAAATCGACCAATCCACATATTCACTCAAGAACATGCATAAATTCACATAAGGGCATAAATGTAAATTTATCGGCTTCTTTAAATTTTAATTCGAAATATTATTCATATAATTAATTTTGAATTGTCCAATATTAAAAGGACTATTATGCTCTTGCTTGAGCATCAAGGAATCTAATCTTACAATTTAATTAAAGATAGAAATAAAATCCAATTTAATTATCTATCCTTATCTTGAAACTCTAAGTTTCCTTGTTTAATAAGATCTCTAAGATCTTTAATCTTGGTAATTAACTAGAAGACATTAATTTTAATTAAATGTCTTATCACAAATGAAACTCTAAGTTTCCTTGTTTAATTAGATCTCTAAGATCTATAATCATGGTAACTTATTAAAAGACATTAATTTTAATTAAATGTCTTATCATAAATGAAACTCTAAGTTTCCTTGTTTAGTAAGATCTCTAAGATCTTTAATCTTGATAATTAACTAGAAGACATTAATATTAATTAAATGTCTTAACTTAAATGAAACTCTAAGTTTCCTAATTAATTAGATCTCTAAGATCAATCCAAGATTCACTAAGATTCCATAACAACCAAATCTCCAAGATTTTGTTCAAGATTATCCAAAAACGAAAATTCCCGAAACCCTAATTATTTCACTATCGCGCGCGTGCAGTTTACGTGCAACTGCCGTGCAGCAGCCGTGCAACCGCCGTGCTTATGCCGTGCAGTAGCTGTGCAACCGCCGTGCAACTGCCGTGCAGTTACTTTGCAGCCACTGTGCAGCCGCCGTGCGACTGCCGTGCAGCCACTGTGCAGCCGCTGTGCGACTGCCGTGCAGACTGTGCAGCTGCCGTGCGATAGCCGTGCAACTGCTGTGCGATTTTCAGATTTCGGTTCCCAATACGTTTTTATATAACAATTTCTTGATTCCTTAATTAATTAAAATCAACAGTTTTAATTAATTTAATCCAAAATTAAAAAACATGATAACAATAACGAATCTAAAATTACAGTTTTAACAATCCAGTTAAAAACTAAAGATCTATCCAACAGATCTAATCTACAGATCTAACATGCATGTTAATCTAATCAACAGCTAAAATCAAACATATGATTTTAATCCACAGAATTTGCAAATTCATATATATACAAAGCCAGAGTTGGCTCTGATACCACTGTTGGGATTCGGTAAGATAAACTGCCCTTAGCACAGCGGAAAACAAAAATTTTAAGGACCTCTTACGGAATCTTGCCAGGATACTAAACTGGTTGTATATATATGAATAATAAACGACAAGGATAATAAGATCCAAATTATACCTGTCTCCTAGCAAATCCTGGTAATCAGCAAAGTCGTGCTTTTCTCCCTCGGTAGAAGTCGATCCAAGCCTTGATGTAGCGCCCCACGTGTTGCGCCTCTACGAGTTGATACACCACAATATCACGAAATATAATATATCCTAATCGGCTAGAACATAGGATATATTAATATCTAGGATTAGAGAACAAGATTGGAACGAGAACGAAATCGAAAAATTCTTCCAAAAAGGAAGAGATGGTTCGGCCGATCACACTAGGGAGAGAGGGAGAGAATTTTCTTGACTTGGCTTTTTTCTCTTGATTAGTGTGTGTGAGATATGACCTTAGGTCTCCTATTTATAGGAATCTCATCATCCTAATCCTCCTAGGATTAGGATTCCCAAGTCTTCTAATTCTCCTACATGGGCCATGGCCTTTTAATTGGAAGACTAAGTCTTCTAATTAATTCATGGCCCATACTAGATTTAATTAATTGGGTCTTTATTTAATTCCCAATTAAATAGCCCAATCAATTTATTTCTTTCTCATTTAATTAAATTAGACTCTAAGTCTATTTAATTAAATATTCCCTTTATTAATTAAATCCAATCTAATTAATTAACTCACAAATTAAATTCCAATTTAATTTATAATCTTGATCCAATTTCAATTGGATCAAGTTCGATCCAATTTGCATCGACCCAGTCGACCCAGTCGACTCGGTCGACCCAGTCACCCCAATCGACCCAGTCGATTTTGGTTGACTCAGTTGTTCTTCATTTCCTCGCTTTCGCTTCATGTGTATTGTGTATGCCCCCGTAGGTTCACCACATAATTGGCCGTGGGTTGTAATTAAATATTTATTTAATTACTCGAGCATTAAATACTCTAAATCAATTGAACACTCTGTCGATTGATCATTCCAAAATTAGCACCCCTGCCAATTTGGGAATTCTCCCACACTCCACGGTCGATGTCTGGCCACAAGCCCATGGAGCCCAATCACTGGTGAATTAATTCAGTGAACCTATTAATCATTTACAATTTCCATATACGCTATAATCTCTCCATCGATCGATCTCCCAGTCAATACTTAAGGGCATGGATTTTTCATCGGTTCCCTTTTAATTTTGTTTTGACTTTATGCATTCTGATCTCGAAATAATTCTCTTTGACTTAATCTTTATGAGCTACTTTCATAAAGCCGTCAGATACCTTGGCCAAGGATTTTACCAGAATTAATTTCTCACAGAAATCCATAGGAGAATTTTCCAACCTATCAAGTCGGGTCAATGGATCCTTTGTTGATGATATGAACCTGCATACGAGTTCCTCTATACCCAACGTGAATCCACAGAGACTTTCTGGCGATCTCCAGTCGGTCGGAACTCACATCTAAGTATAGACGTTCTCGCACCAGATAAACCCTATCACCTCAAGTATTTAGGGATCATTCCTCGTATACTATTGTAAATAGGAATAACTTCAACTCCGATATGCGACTACCGCTTCCATGGTGAGTTATTTCCTAATTGGGGTATTCAGTGCACTTGCCATCCCAGCAAGTCACCCACTTATGTGTATCGACTATCCCAGTCACGCTCGTGGACCCCAGCGTCCTCCAGTTCATCGGAGTATACACATTAGTGAGAGTCTAACCGAATCCAACGATGTCCCATCTCGATTGGATTCTACGACTCTTGAATATGTTCTAGATCACGGCCTTGGAGATCAGTCCACGGGTTGTCCCATAGCCCTGTGATCTAAGGACTTCTATCCTTATGCGTAGATAATTATTACATAAGATGAAGGTGACCATATAAATAAATGCATTTATTAATCCATTTGAATGGTCCTTTTAATTTAAATGCAGCCAAAACAGTTGGCTTGCAGGACACTATTCTATCAGATGCAATTTGCCGGAAAACATTTGTATTGTGCCATTTGTAATGCATCCTTCCAGAAGTTGTCTCATCCACTAACATTCCTAGAAAAAGTTCTAATTCTGGGGTTGTGAAAGATTCAACTGCCATGATTCTGCATATTCAACAATATAAAAGTGTTAGGTTTTTGTTTGAGCAATTTTTAAATTCCTGAAATTCAGTACCAAATTACACAATTAGAATAAAAAAAAAATGGCCTAAAGTTATTGCAATTGAAACGATAATATTAGTTGAACTCACAACATTAAGTCATAAACAAAATCAAACTAACATATAATACAATTCTTTAACTAGTCTGAAATGGTGTTTTAAAATACATATAAACCCAAAAACCAAAAATCTTGCTAAAGTTCAATATACTAAACTGACCCGATAAACACAAAATTAGAGTGTTGGGTGTTTGTCATGTGAAGACTAAATCTAATTATTTTTATTCATTTAATAAGAATATTATACTAATGTTGTATTTAATTAAATACAAAAATAAATGTAAAATAATATGAAATAATAACCACAACAAAAATGTTGTTGGTCTAAATTAAAGTAAGATATAATTACCTATTTCAAGAATACCACGAAATTCTCTTTTCAAATGCTAAAAATCATATTTAATAAATATTCTCATTCAATCGATACAATACATTAACTAAAATGATAAAATAAATACATTTCATGGGTGAAGTGCGGAAAAAGAAATTAGATGGCCAAATCTTATAATGATTAAAAAACTAGGATAAATAATATAAACAAATAAACAAAACAATTGACTAATTCCGGGGGGGTGGTCTGGGTGGACCGAAAAATGTCCAATTTTGTGGAGGAAAGCCTGGAATATAACTAGGAAACGCATAAGGATTGTGAGTGCTTGGCCCTGCCTGCGATGTACATACCAAAATATTATTTTATTATACGTTAAAAACACAATAAAAAATGAAGCACTTCAAGTTCAGAAATTGTAATAATACGAAACAAAAAAATTCTAACCTGTGGATTCATTGGAAATCGTACTTGAGAAGCAATACCAGCATTTGTAGTTTGAAATTGAGGATGGTGCATGCTAAAGAGAAGATTGGTGTGAGTGTTGCGATTGTCAGGCATACCAAAAGACGACATGCTTGGTGAAGGTTGATTCAACGAAGGTTGGGTCTCATCGTCATCGCCAACATAATCATCTTTTGTTGGTTCATGGGGCATTTGAGAATTAGTGGAAGGAGTATTTTGCCTCCCACGTGAAGTACCCGCAAATTTCGGGTTTAGCTCACAAGTGGTTGACTTGTGTCCGATTTTCCTGAAAAAGTAATAAACATGATTAGAACAAGATTACACAAGAGATATGATAAAAGAATCATGACATCATCAAAACAACAACTAAGAACTGACTTGCACAAGCCACAACGTTGCTTCTTTGATTTGGTTCCACCTTTAGGAATAATCCTATCGGGATCTACAACATTGTGGGAATGTTTCACAAATTCTTTTGGAATTTCCTCACCATCAGACTCTGAAAGTGCGTCGGATTCATCCTCAGCCGCCACTGTCAAATTTCGAACTGCATTAATTGATTTATCAAAGAATGGTTTACGATTTTGGGAGGATAACTTTGAGAAGTGCATACACTCCATGTTCATCTTAGGAAACCAAACTTCTTTAGGTTTGTCGTCTGAAGGGAATGGAAAATCCATTCTGAGCTTCTTGCCAACTTCAACAAACCACCGAGGATTAATAGTCTTCTCAGGAAAGGTTGAAATTCTCATGTTCTTGAATCCACAGATTATGTGCCGACAAGGAATCCCATCAGATTGAAGCATCAAACATTCACATTCGAATTTGGACTCATCTAGATCAATGATGGCAGCAAAAGTGCGAGGAGTTTTCATGGTATGATCGCCAAATTGGAATTGGTACCGCCGATCTTTAAGTAAGGACATACTCTGAACAACAATATCCTCATCCGCATTTATCTCCTTTAGTACATGATCCAATATAGCTCTCGTGCATATGCGTGCAGCATGGTTCTGAAGATTTCGCAGTAATCCAACTTTAAGTTCTTTTGGTGGCTCCTCGGATTCTTTTTGTAATTGATAAAACCGTTTCCTAATTTTTTTTAAAAAACCGTTGGTGTAATGTCTAAAAAAATCCGTTAAACTAAAGCCGGGACGCACTTTCTGTTTTAATAATGAATTCATGGATTCTGCCCGTTGTGTGCTCCTCATCATAGCAAAGAAATGACCTCGAAAGAATGCTTCTGCCCACTGATTCCGTTTTGAGTAAATTTCTAATACCCATTGATGGTTTGTAACACCGTATTCCTCAATCAATTCAGACCATCTTTCTTCAAATTCATCAATAGGACACGGCCTTTTCATCAACTTGGAGAACATTGTTGAAAAATCTCCAGTTTTAATATTTGATTCGGCATTACGGGAGATATGCCAACAACAAAGCCGATGTTTCGCTTCAGGAAATTCATGAAGCACAGCAGCGCGCATTGACGCGTCCTGATCTGTCAAAACCGTAATAGGACATTTTCCATTCATGCTTTCGCGGAAAGTCTGTAGCAACCACCTGTATGATTCAATCGTCTCACTGTATAAAATAGCAATTCCAAATATACAAGTGCACAAATGACAGTTTACTCCGGAGAATAGAACAATAGGAAAACGATACATGTTGGTCTTGTACGTACTGTCAAATAAAACAACATCACCAAACTGCTCATATTCAGCTCTCGACATTCCATCGCACCAAAAAAGTCTTGTAAGTGCCCCGTTTCCATCGACAGTGTACTTGAACCTGAGGGATTCATCTTTCAACTTCATACCTTCGAGAAGACCCAAAACAGTATTCACGTCGCCACCTTCGATCCTTTTCAATCTTTGACTGTTCAAATAGTTGTAACCATCTTTTCTATTAAAAACACCGCTAGCACTGCCTCCCCCCAATTCTTCTACAAAATCCATAACATGAGAAGGTCTAAACCCGACATTTGTCATCACGTTCAACATTGACTTTGTTGATGGGGTCAAATATCTATATGCAAATTTGGAACAAGTCAGTCTCTAAATAATTTATTTTATTAGTCAACGTAGTAACGAAATTAATTAACTACCCACAATAACATAAAACACTATACATTAATTAACTAATTACAATAGCTTATTTACCTATTACAGCGTAGGCGGTGAGATGTATCGGAAGTTTCAAGAGTATGATTGTGCTGGGGCTCGAACCTCGTCACTTTGTATTCTCCCGTAGAATTATCAATAGCAACACGAAAACTAGCTTTGCATCCACACCGTGTCTCTACCTTTGCTTCCCGCTTCCGATCATAATCTTTAATTCTTTCTGAACGAAAGCCCTCTCGAGCGCACAACCATACCCTGCTCAAAACGAGGCCACTATTTCTCTTCCTTTTTAACGAGCTCTTCCTGACATCAAATCCAACTTCCCTACCGTAAGAAATATAAAATTCTTCTGCCTCCTTAATAGTCTTAAACGTTAATGATCGAACTCGGTCAATGTTAGTGATATCGTTAGTTGGGTCAGAATTGTTACTCCCCTCTTCGACTTCGGTGTCGCCACGGTGGTTGTGTGAATTGGAATTCGAAACACTTTCTTCCGTATCGGAGGAGGATGTTCCACTACTGTTTCTATACTCTAAATAAAAAGGTAAATTAAAGTAAATACAAATTTAATACTTTAAAACATACACATATAGAATCAAAGTTTAATTGAAAAAAATTAACCGAAAAAATACAAATGATTTTAAGTATTAATAAATTTATCGTTTGTTGGGAAAAAAGAAAAAATAAGAGCTTGATCATATCTGTGAAGGAATGTGACACGAAGACCCAAGTCGCCCACAAATAACCAAAAATTGTATAATCAAACCCATATCTTGAACTGATTTATATAATTTGATACAGGGAATTGCAAACTAATTAATATCTTAACGGCCGAGTTCCATTATGCTATAAATCTCAGAAAACAAGAACTCAGAACAACATCAACATTCAACACACATATCTCTCCCAAATCTGAATACCGACAACTAAATGTCGTGCAAAAACAACTCGAGGTTGATAGAATCCGGGTATTATAAATTTACCGTAAATTGTTAAATTGCTCGAAATTAAGAGAACAATATGGTCAATCATAAACCACTATAAATCTCGATTGAAATTTACTATAAAACTCAATTGAATTTTACGTAAAACTCGATTGTTATGACAAATTGTGCATAAAACCGAATTAAATTTCTAAGGGATTAAAAAATTTCTGTAAATAGTTTAGTTAATCAAAATTAAGAGAACAATATAATCACATATAAAAAACTGTAATCTCGATTGAGGTTTACTGTAAAACTCGATTGAATTTTACGTTAATTTGTTCACATAATAAAAATTATCATCGCCAAATTAATTACCTTGTTCATCACGGCTTGCATCAACTTCGTCATCCGGGATTGTACAATTTCCCACCATATTTAGGTTTGTGGAGATAATGATGAAGAGGTTGATTAGGTTTGAGGAGATAGTGATGAAGAGATTGATTTTGAACTAATTAGTTTTCTTAATCGTGCAAGATGAATTTAGAATTGTAATTAGTGTTCTTAATCGTGGAAGATGAATTTTGAATTGTAATTGGTGTTTTTTATCGTGGAAGGTTGTAAGTGGTTTTTTTAATCGTGGAAGATGAAATTTCGTTTTACCCTAATTACATAAATAACTGGCAATTGTGTTTTTAAATCATGGAAATAAATCTGATATAAATTTAGGTTTATTATGTGAAAGGTTATAAGTGTCTTTGTTTAATTAAGTTTTAAGTGTTTTAAATTTAAGTTAAGTAAAAAGGATATAAATGACTTTTCAATTTGAAGTTATTATTTTGATTTTCCTTTAAAAATAAAACATAAGGTTAATTTGGACAATAATAAATCGGTCCAAGTTGGCAAAATTAAACCATTAGTTACCGTCGCCACGTGGCGTGATTTTAAGGGAGGGCCGCACGTGAGGCTAGTTACGGCAGGCCGCACCCTAGTCGCCCCGTAGTAACCTCTTACTTTAAAATGATCTTGGTAATAACAGTAATAATGATGAAGATTAATTGAACTACTAAAAAGATAAGAAATTAAACATCATTAACCTCTTACTTCCTGAATAGGACTTGAAGAGAAGAAACGACAGTGGTGCGGTGAGAAGAGAAGAAGCGGCAGTGTGGTGGACTGGTGCTGTGGAGGGGCGGTGAGAAGAGAAGAAGCGGCGAGAAGAAATGGGAGCAACAGGTTTGATTGAAGAGAGAGAGAATTAATGAATTAGGGATTTAGTAGGTTACTTTTCACTCTTCAATTAACGTGTAAAAAATGGATTTAAAAAAAAAATATTCGGTATTAACGGTTCGGTTCGGTAAACCGATCGGTAATACCGAAAACCGAATGACAAGCTAGGTCGGTTCTTGGGCGAGAACCGTAGCGGTTCGGACCGAAACTTCGATCCGGTTCAAACCGACCAGTAAAACTGGACCGTGCTCACCCCTACTTGGAACTCTGAAATCATCCTCTAGAACCTCATTCTTTTTATCATAAATGATCAGTTTGCCTGAAATGACTTTCACCAATAGGAAAATCCAATTCATTGGGCCATTCAATACCATCGAGTAGAAAGCCGGAATGGTTGTGAAATCAACCACATGGGTACTTCAATGTGCTCATGGAGCCCTACAATATAGATATTTGGTATAATTATCGATACTAAGATATGCCATAAGACCAATAAGTTGATTCGATATCTCGTTAACTTCTTCACCTGAAAAATGCAATATTTTGGAAAAAACGACTGACTAGGTAAAATAAAATAGGTTAAAACAAAAAATGACTTGTATCTCCCAGTTTAATTTATTTCCTTTTGTTTTAGATTTTTCTTCTATTCAAAGATCATCTTTCGACTTTCCAAATATCTGCAGATGAACAAAGTTGTAAATGAAAAGATGTCAAAATGACTTTCTACTTTTCAAATAGATTTTCCTATCAATAGTAACTTAAGTTATAATCCGAATTTGACTAAATATAGTTTGAGGCTTATTGTTGGTGGAAGTCCATTTTTTCATTAGAAAATCAAATGGATATTGATTGAAGTTTGTCCGTTCTTTGGTGTAAATACTTCCGGTACTTGTTTTGGTGTTGTAAGGCTGTGAAAAAACAAAGAACTTTGGAGTTGCCCCGACTAAATGTGACGTCACGTACCAAATAAACGTTTTTATGTGACTAACTGAATTTTATATATTTCTAAATAAAATAACACAAAGTTTTAATAATATTTATATGTAGAAGAGTTGGTGTTTTTGAGGTCCACAAACATGTCTAATAACTAAATCGATAAGAGGATTTTGGGTCCGACCCTATTGGACTAGGGTCTAGGCCAGAATGCCTTTCCAAGCTAAAATCAAGTATTTCAGATTATAATGAAATAGTATGCCTTCCATTTGGATCTGACCAAGTTAATACTTTTACGAATTCATTTATCAGCTTCATCATATATACTGGTGGGGTATATTATATATGATTAAATTGTTACTAAATATTGATGGGCTGTTGGAAATGATACATGGTCGAGGTGCATGCCTTGATGATATGCATGAACTCATTTATTTTACAAAATAGGGATTATGTATCAACATCAAACTCTTTAATTTTAGAATAAAAAATTGTTGCACCAAAATTGTTTGATAAAAATACTTACAGAGTTTAATTTATCTTATTCATTTTAAAATCCAATTTATATGTACACATAACACATTGTTGGTTGCTCATGTGAACACGCGCGTTGACTCCAGTCCAATAGATGGTCAAATAAAATTGTGAGAATTCAAAAGTTCATTCACATTGCTAAGAGATGGTACGTAGTATTCATATCTTTTGTCACACCCTGACGGTCTATGCAGAGAGAGTAATGTATGGTTTTTTTTTTTTTTTTAAATAATTTCCTTTCTTTATTATTCTTTTAACTCACCTTGCATTTTGGGGTATTGTCGCCTTAAAACATTTTGTATATGATACCTAAGAGGGGGTGAATTAGGTATATAACTTTTTCTTATGTGTTTCGTTCCAGAGGACAATTAGTTGAATGTTCCAGTAATTTCAAGTTTAAAGTTCCGATATGATTAATTTCAAAATTCTAGTGAAGTAAAGTGCAGAAAATAGAATAAGTATGCAAACACCGTTTATAGAGGTTCGCGCCCAAAACGGCCTACTTCCTCTCTTCCAGCACCCCTGGGTAATTCACTAGATACGTGGCTTGCAGGACGAACCTCCGCCACACGAGATTACAAGATTTCTATTCTTACTCTCGATACGAGCTTGCTAGGCCTAACCTATCGCTCAACAAAAATCGTGCTTGCTAGATTCCTATCTATCGCACAAAAATCGTGCTTGCTAGAACACTTAGTCCTATCGCAGTACGAGCTTGCAAGTACAAAACTTTCGCTCAAAAACAATTGTAAAATTTTGATTACAAATAAATGCTCCAAAGTGAGCTGATTTTTGCTAGACTAAACACTCTTCTTTTTTCTTCTATTACTTAGAGTATATTCAAGATTTCAAGAGCAAGAAGAAAAAAATATTTTTAAAAGCTTTTTGAGAAAAATGATTTTTGCAAAATTACGAGCACTCAAAGACTTTAACTTAAGAAATGATTTAGCAAGTGAGAATTTTTGAGAATGAATTGTGTGTTAGCCGTGAGAATTGATCAACTATTTATAGTTGAGTGGAGTTGGTTCAATAGGGAAGGATTTTTAAATTCAAAAATTATTTTGCCACTTTTAAAATGATTTTGCAAGATTAAAACATGTGACAAACTTTTCAATGAATGTGGACAAGGTTTAGTAAATAGATGAAGATAAAATCTTTCCAAAAGAATTGATTTGGAGAATATTTTCAAAAGATTAGATAATCAAGGCAAGATATTAGCTAGACAAATTAGAGACAAATTATCTTGCTAGCTAAGTCAAAGGTTTTGAAAGAAATCTTTCCTTTAAAAGTTGACTAGATTGAGAATTCAAATTTGATGGCCAAAAATAATTAAATATTGAAAAAACATTAGGCCTAATTACAGAAATGATTTTCGGCCATTGTTTATTAAGCAAAGTCTACGGCTCTTTTAAAAAGGTAGGAAGACAACTTAGATTTAAAATTATTTTTAGAAGTGGACCAAAAATGTTGGGCCAAAAGTATTTAGAAAAGTTTGGGCTAGAAATTTTTCTTGCTCTTTTAATCAATTGAAAATACTTACTAAGTTGACCACAATTTTCTTGAATCGAAAATTTGGCCCTTCAGGGGTGCTAGGGGCTTCGATCTTGATCTTCATTCATAACGAGCCTTTAGCTAAAATTGGGCTTCTCATGATCTTCCGTCAAAATATGCACAAGCCTTTTAATATCAAACTGAACCTTCTTCATTGTTTGGACCATCTCAAAATTCAAAATTCAAAATGGGTTGCTCTTTTATAAATAAATACCTGTTCAAATCATGAAACTAAAGAGCACCAATATGTTAAAAAGTTCGTTTGTTAATCATCAACTATTCAGCTAACAGTATACATGTGAAAGATTAAGGGAGACATTAGGCTTTGTTATTCCAAAGAAGAAGTCGTTCGGTTCTATGACTTCTATCCTTTTTTTTTTTTCTTTTCTTTTTCTAAAGGGGGTAAAAGTGTACTACAATTAATCCTTTCAGATGAATTAAATTCTATTCACTCACATAAAAAAAGTGGTACATGATTGTCTATCAAAAAATATTTAGTGTTACATTTGTGTCATATTTATAACAAATCATTATAAATAAAGATGTACATAATATCAATATTTGGTACTAGAATATTCCAATAATCGATTACTAACTTCACTTTGTTAATTAATTACCCAACTTGAAGAAAAAATAAAGAAGGAAAAGGATATTAATATCACCATCCCAATTAACAAGAAAACATGGCGGGAACGATGTAGACATGCTAAGCTAGGAATATTAATACTAGGATAATTAGACAAGAAAGTCATCATGGATTAATTCATACTTCTCCGTTTTTTTTATTTGTCGTTTTGGAGGATTGCATACTGATTAAAAAATATAATAAATAGTCATTTTTTAAAGCAAAAACCCCAAAATACCCTTTTAATCAAATAATCACATTATTAATTAGTATTAATTACAAGCATTGACAAGAAGGGTAAAATTGGTAGAAAAAAATTAATTTTACATTGATCTCCTAAAACGACAAATAAAAGTGAACAATTTTTTTTTACCATAACGGAGGGAGTATATATCATGCACCCCTCTAGCTTTTTGTTAGTTTTGTAACTTGTGTAGTAATAAGAAATATAATTATGAGCTAGCGATCCACCTTCAAATACTCTCCTTAAATGTAGGCTCTATTTCATTTCTTTCCAATCCAATCCCCAAAAGTCTTCTCTTCTCCTCCCCCCAATTTCTATTATTATTATTTTTATTTTTATTTTTTTTCCAATTCTTGATTCCTTCGCCATTTCTTTGCAAGAAACAATTCATCATGGATCCATCAATGTATTAACAAAATTTATATTCCAAAGCATGCATTTTTTAACACAAAAGGCCATCGTGTTATGATCAAGAAATAAATAAAGAGAGAGAGAGAGAGACATAATTATATAAGGAGAAAACAAAATCATATGTTATTTAATGATTTGGTGTAAATGGGGAGTTATAATTATTACAAGATGTTTGGATGCTTCAATCGGAAGTTTAAAATAAGCGAATCGGAGCCACCACCCGACGTGAGGGGGGCATTCCGGCGGTACACGGAGGGGGCACCGCACATGACGGCGGATCAGCTTTTGAAGTTCTTGGTCGAATATCAAGGGGAGCACGGATGCACCACCGCCGACGCCGAGGCCATCATCCAACACGTGTGCCACCACCGCCACCACAACACCAAGCGCCACGGCCTTACTCTTGAGGACTTCTTTCATTTCCTCTTCCAAGATGATCTCAATGGACCCATTAATTCTCAGGTCATTTTCATGTCTATGTATCTTTTCAGTTTGATTCGTTATACATGTTAATACTATTTTTCGTGTGGTAATTTTCAAGATGGGTTCGAGCTAGCATGTATAAGTAAAAAACTGACTATCTATGTAAAAATATCAAACTACTTGAGTTCGACTTGTTAATACTCTGTTTAGGCTCGGTTAATTATGAAATCAAATCGGGATCAAACACAATTTCTAGCTCCATAAGAATTTCAGATAAAACTTGAACATTACGTTGTTTGACACTACTCAACTCGTTTACAACCCAAATTACAACATTGATATGTGTGGATGGATCGAAAATAGATTATCTTAGAGGTGCTTTTTAAATTGGCACCTCTTGGTAGTATGATCGCACTAAGTTTTTGCTATTGTTTAGAGATAGGTGGTTTAGGCCTAACTTACCTACCTAAAGCTCATATCCAATTATCCATCCCCTTTTCACAAGTACCACCAAAAAAAAAAAAAAAAAAAAAAAAAGCCATATCTTAAGTGAATAACTTAAACTTATGGATATTTAGACATTACAAGGGCAAACAACTTAACTTTTGTTGAAATCTATATATGTTGAGAAATTATATATACAAACATTTCAAATTTACTTAACAATAATTTGTATAATTCCAGGTACACCATGATATGACAGCTCCATTGCAACATTATTTCATATATACAGGTCACAATTCCTACTTAACTGGAAATCAACTAAGCAGTGACTGTAGTGAAACTCCTATAATAAGATCTCTTGAAAACGGTGTGAGAGGAATCGAGCTCGATTTATGGCCTAATTCTGGAAAAGACAATGTTCATGTACTTCATGGAAGGTATGGTAAGCTCCTCCTTAATATTATTATTCCTTTCCCATTTCACTTCTTATTATTACGCACAAAATGTCATTATTCCAACTCAAAATTTATGCGTATAGGACTCTAACGACTCCAGTACCACTCATCAAGTGTTTGAAGTCCATTAAAGAACATGCTTTTGTTAAGTCTCCGTATCCTGTCATTGTTACTTTAGAGGATCATCTTACGCCCGAGCTTCAAGCTAAAGTGGCAGGGGTAAGATTTATTTAAACCTTGATCAGCTATATTTTGTTATCACTTTTCGGTTTTTATAGATTGTTAAGATCAGAACTAAATTGTTTATAGATGGTTACACAAGTTTTTGGAGATATGTTGTATTGCCCTGAGTCTGGATGCATGGAGGAATTTCCTTCGCCCGAGGCCTTAAAGCATAAAATTATACTCTCTACAAAACCACCAAAAGAGTACCTTGGAACGAACAATAACAAGGATGGAGAGACGTCCTCACCAATGGAAAAAGATTCTTCCGATGACGATCTATCAGTGCTTGAACCCGATGATAAGGTAAAACCAGAAATAATGTATTTTCATTACTCTTGCAGTTTAGAAGGGAAAAAGGCAAAACTGCTCCAATAACTAATGGTCGCTGACAAGTTTGCCCCACAAATATTCGGACTGATCCACAACTTACAAAATTGAAGCAATTATGGGACTTTTTCGGCCCAACTGAGAAAGTGAGTCTCACTAGCGGGCCTCTTGAATTTAAATTGTGGAACTTCCAGCCCGTGAGTGAGGTCACTTTCACAATTGGGCCGAAAAGATCCAAAAATTGCTTCATTTTTGTAAGTTGTGGGGTAAAACTGTCGGCTAGCGAACTTGTCAACGACCATTAGTTATGAGATCATTTTTGCCTTTTTCCCAAGCAAAGAAGGGGCTAATATTCGTTTTTATTTTTCCTGAAAATTAGAGTGATAGTGATCAAGAGGAAGAGGATAGCGATATCAACCAACAGAAATCGGGGAATTTGGCATCGCCAGAGTATAAACGTCTTATTGCCATTCATGCTGGGAATGCAAAAAAGGGGTTGAGGCATGCGCTAAGAAGCACGATTGACAGAGCAAAACGACTTAGTTTGAGTGAACAAGAACTCGAAAAGGCCGCATCGTTATATACGAAAGACGTAGTGAGGTACTCTGCATAATCTTGATTAATGTTTCTACATTCCTTGGTTAAACTTTTTTAAACTTTTCCTTCCCATTTTTATTTTTAATTTTACTTTTTTTATTGTTTGTAGATTCTCTCAAAAGAATATATTGAGGGTATTTCCTAAGGGTACACGAGTAACCTCGTCGAATTTTAAGCCGATTACTGGATGGATGCATGGAGCTCAAATGGTTGCATTTAATATGCAGGTTAATTTTTACATTCCTTTTAATTTATAAATGCCATATATATTGTTAATCATACCAAAGTACTTATGAAGAAAATGATCTAATTAATTAACAGGGGTATGGAAAATCTCTTTGGATGATGCATGGAATGTTTAGATCAAATGGAGGCTGTGGTTATGTCAAAAAGCCTGATTTGTTAATGAAAAGAGGTCCAAACAATGAGGTTTTTGATCCCAAATTACCAATACCAGTGAGACAAACATTAAAGGTGAGCATATAAAAATCCTTAAAATCAAATTTATTCACAAAAGTTAAGAGTTAGTTTCATACTATTATTCATTCTGTTTTTCCAGGTCACCGTGTATATGGGAGACGGATGGCGTCTAGATTTCAGCCACACACATTTCGATTCATTTTCACCACCCGACTTCTACACAAAGGTTAGCTATAAATTCCTAGTCGAAGATTTATCTTATAACCTATGTTTGCTTCTGGAATTTCAGTGAGTAAATTGATAAGGGAAATGATAATGAGCAGAAGGTAAAGCTTTGAATGATGGGATAATTAAAACGTTTTCCTTGGCGTTTTACTCACTGAAATCCAAGAACCAGCATATATAATAGGTTCGGTGAAATATGAGCTAGAGACTTATATGCAAATCCAAGAATGAACTTTTGTTTCATGTTATGTTTTGTGTAGATATATATAATAGGGGTGACGGGAGATGCAGCAAAGAGAAAAACGAGGATAATAGGAGATGATTGGACACCATATTGGGACGAAGAATTTACGTTCCCATTAAGAGTTCCAGAGTTAGCTTTACTAAGGATAGAAGTACGCGAACATGATATATCAGATAAGGATGATTTTGGTGGACAAACATGTTTGCCTGTATCCGAGTTGAGATCCGGGATACGTTCAGTTCCGCTTTATGACAAAAAAGGTCACAAATTTAAGTCTGTTAGGCTTCTCATGCAGTTTCAGTTTGAATGAAACCCAAATGTTTGGACATATGTTTTTCACTTGTTCTATGTCCATTTTTAATTAGTTCTGAATCTGATCATGATATATAAGAATTAATTAATTGTATGTACTAGTAGTTAGTTGGTTTTTGTTAGAAATTAACAATAGATCAAAAACACTCGAACTGGAATACGATCGACGAGGTTTCCTTGTGTTTCTAGCTAGCTAGTTTCATTTCCATTGATTGTAGATTGCTGTCGTGATGGAACGTACCTTTCTAAATCCTCTGTTCTTCCATGGATACATGTCCAATTAATCTTTAATTGTTATCTTGTAGTATATATTACTGCTACTGTTTGAGTTTGACAACCTAGTAATGTCATGTGTCAATATATATATATATATATATATATATATATATATATATTTATAACCCGGAATTGTAAGAAATTGTACATTCTTTTGATAAATATATATATATAGTTTTGGACATGTATCTAATGTACAATAACTATTGTTCCCATTTTGAGGTGTACTATAATACACTGTTGACATGGTCGTATTACAATTAACTAGTCCCAGTCCAGTCCAGTCCAGCCCACAGCAGCATTTGTTGACAATTCCTTTTGCAGTAGTTGGACTCATAATTGAGCTATCAACCAAAATTAAAGTCAACGGAAATGCTTAATGAAAATGATCTTATCTTATGTTTGGTGGTGCGATACTCTACAATGACAATCACGATTATACTAACCAGGGGCGGACCCAGATAACGGCTAGTGGGGTCTACAACCCCCACTCAAATATGTATATTTAGAAAATAGTTAGGTACAATTACATAATTTGTCACTTGGCTTAGTGGTCAGGGGCTTGTAAGTTTTCTATAGGGCCTGGGTTCGAGACTTGGTAGAGAGAGATTTAGTCTTTTATTTTTTGATAACTAAAACAAGGCTTGTTGCAAAAGATATTTGGACCCAAGCCTCCCACTTTCTCATTGACTGACACAACCAGAGAAGCTAAGAGATTTAATTTATAAAGATGTTACATATTGTATATTATCCCTGTACATGTTTAGTCTTTTTCCATAACAATTCTTCTTTCAATTTCTTTTTTCCCTTGATAATATTTCTTTGATTTTTTTCTTGCTTAATATTTTTTTTAGTTTTATTTCTTTCTTAATAACTATCATGATAATTCAATTTTTTTTTTTTTATAATACAGTTTCTTCATATTAGTTTTTTATTTAATACATTACTCTTTGTCAAATCCCCCACTAAAAATATTGATCTAGCTCTGCCCAACCTATTATGGACTTATTTCAAAAATAAAAAATCGATGCGGGCCAATTGTGAATGTAACTGATGTCATTTGAAATTGTAACTAAGATACGCAGATGCATTATCTTTTGAGGCCATAATGGGATATTGTATATAATTAAAGTAACTTGTGAAGGTTAATTTTGTCAAACTTCACCTTCTCTTTTTTGTATCTTCTCATATATTTCCTAGTGAATGAGAATTTTAAGTTCGATTATTTGATCGATTTTTTTTTTTTTTGTATTTTGATTATTTAGCGTAAAATTTTAGCCCCCACGGGACCAAATTCCTGGATCCGCCCCTGATACTAACTACGTGACAAGCACGCTTGTACTAACTACAAGACAATTAACACAATTTTATAAGTAATGCGCGTTGATAATTTTAAAAAATGAGTTGGGTCAAAGGTCCAAATATATTCATGATCAGTAAATTAAATTTGTTTCCTCGTCAACTCCGAATAAACTAGTCAACTCTTAAATCAGTGATTTGATCTCAAAAAGTGAATGTTTTGAATGAGTGGATTGGATTTGTACATAATTGATGTTAACAAATCTTCATTGGAATAAGTTTAAGATTGTTTGTTTATATTTTAATGTATAATAATAAATTGTTTGTTTATATTTTAACAACTCCATTTAGCAAAATTGTCCCTTGAAATTTGTTAATTAGCAATTGGGGATTCATCTCCATTTATCGCTTAAATCATCATAATTTTCATCATCCTTGCAGCCTCTGAATTATCTTCACGAGATGAAGTAGTGAATAATTCACCAGCCTTACTATCATCTTTGGCCGGAATTTTAGATTTTCAGAATTTATAACCGTATCATGAAATGTGAATGCATAACGATGAAGAATATTTGGTTGTCAACAAATATCTAAATAGGGTTATTTTTGTCAAATCCTAGTTTTGAGCATAAGCATGTTAACCGCACGCTATTTTTTTTATTAATGGATTTATTGTAATTTTGGGCTAAACTTGTAACCGAACGTCATTTTTAATAATTGACATAATTGTGATATAGGTGCAATAGACAATCTGGTTCAATTCCATTGAACAAACTGAACGGCCCAGTAGAAAAGATCAAAGATCGATAACAAAAAAAAAAAACAGATAATGAACGAGCATAGACAATTGACAAATAAATTAGGCACAATTACAGCCGGTTGTGGCTTGTTTTTTCTTTCCTTTTTTTTTTTTTTTGCATTTATATAATTTAATTTATATGAAAAAAATTAATTATATGACACATAAATAATTATCAAGAAAATATATACCCTGTTTGTAAATATTAAACCCTAACCTTGAAATTCTAAACCCTAAATCTGTTAAACAAGTAGTAGGTAATACAATTAATTTTAAAAGCCTAAAATATGGACTGTACAAAATACTGTAAAGTTTAGACTGTCATATAATCATTTTCCTTTATGTTGTTTTGTTTTTGTAAGATTACGTTCACAAATGTAATTGGGCCATATGAATATTTAATTGATGACCAAAATATTTTATTTAGTTGGATCCTACCATTAATAAATTTACTATTCATTATTAGCAAAATTTGCATTTGAATGTTTAATCAATGACCAATGACAACATACAGTGAAACTATATATAGCCTCCGCGAGAACATCATGTGTTAAAGAAAATTTACACGTACAAAACTATCATCTATAAAGTTTATTGCATAAAATTTGTATATGAATTTTCAACACTAAATACCATCAGATTTTGAAATTATGAAGAATTTAGTTAATTATTATGAAAGCATCAAAACATGCCAACCCAGCCATATTGCTTTATCATGGGCTCTAAATTTTGTGGAAATGATTGTTTAGTAATCATTCCAATAAAAAAAAATAAGTTCAAAATTGACAAAGAAGTTTTATCAAAATTGATCATGACCAAATCCATTGAATCATTTCCACATCCTGTCTTGAATACTGATTTACAATTGCCAGATCCATAGGCCCCGTTTATTTTAGCCTAATCGACTCATTTTCACGTTCGACCCTTCATCAAATTAGAAATACTGAATTGGTACTCACACTTTTTATTTCAATGACAAATTTAATACTCCTTAGTCCAAAACTTAAACTAACAATTTTTTCTTTTATAGTTGCGCATTAAATTAACATATGAGACCCATATAACATTGGATTTCTTTCCAACAAAATACTCCTTAGATTAAATATGTGCACCTATATACGTTTTTGTTCGTAAACAAGAAAAAAACATGATACTTTTTTATAAAACCTGCACAAAATTCCCATGTAATGTTTTTATTGTGTAGTATATATCCCATTGTGATTCACAAAATGCCGCATAAATATGTTTTTCGTCCAAAGTAAGGGAGGGTGTCTCTCTCTCGCTTTTTGTGAAACTTAAATTCGATTTTCAGCTTAAATTAATAATTATCAAAATACCCTAAATTAGAAAAATGTCATCTTCTTTATCCCATAAACCCCCACTCCCCCACCCCACACAATCCCACCCCCATACCGTCGACGATCTGAGTTTGTCATTCCTAGGCTTTGTTGGCCTGAGATCGAATAACCTAGGTTACCACAACATGGGATCTACGATTAAACCTAATCGCATAACCCAGGTCATTGCCACAGCCTAGGATGACGATCCTAGGCCGGTTGCGGTCTAGGTTTTATTTATTATTAAATTATTTTCTAATATTATACTCCCTTCGTCCCATTTTTTTTACTCCATTGCTACTGTAACCGGTCAAACTTTTCAATCTTTAAGGTGACTTATCATATTAAATTATTCACACTTGTGGTGTATTAAACCTTTAAAATATTAATATATATGGTATCATATGATATAATCAACTTATTAGTAAAATATATTTATTAAATTATTTATTATAATTTTTATAAATTTAGTCAAGTTGACTGGTCAACTGTCCCAAGGAATAAAGAAAAATGGGACGGAGGAAGTATATAAAATAAAATTAGTCTAATATAATAATAATAATAATAACCTTAAATAATTAACAAAGTTAATACTTAAACGACAAAAGGGAGAGTCTTTGTAGAACATAATGGAATTTCATGCAACAACTCTATAAGAAATTTCCAAAATACATGTAGATATCATGCTTTTTTCTTTGTGTAAACTTGAAATCCAAGTAGTGTGAACTGCAGAAAATTCTTGAAAATTGTGAAATAAAATTGGGGGTGGCTCACCGGCCACAAATAAAATCCACCACCCATATCTACATTTATTCATCATTTTGTAACGCAAAAAGGAGAATTCTATATTATAAAAGATAACCGAAATAATTAATTTATTCATCTTTTTTCCGAGTAGGTATTAATTTTTAATACTAGTATTTAAGATAGTATTTGATTCGCACCACCGTCTTAATAGATCAAAGAAATTTTCTGCCCTATGGAGCATTGATCCGGACCCTTCACGTGTTAGCATCTTGTGTTATTAATTGGCTTTAATTGACTGCTTTTAATGTGAATTTCAAAGTCAATTCTCATATCTCCCCGTTAACGAATAAAAGAAAGAAAAAGCCTTTTAATGTGTTGACGTAACAAATACACAGATTGGACCACCCTTTCTTTCTTTAGGTACTTGTTATGACTTCTTTGATCCTCAATTTGGTCAAGTAGTAGTACATTTTAAACGTACCTAATCTTTTGCATTTTCGTGAAACATAGAGTAAAAAAACGAAAATTTTAATTCAAACTTTCCATCAAAAATGGTGGAGGCGTGGGCAATTTTCAATATAACAAATTATGGTTTAAAGGAAACTGTCAAATACATTTATCTTTCATTCTTCCTTGGACAAAATAGTCCCTTTTACCTTTTCTTTATGACAAAATGTTCATATTGCAGTTCATTCGAAAATTATAGGGAACGGAACCAGAACTGAACAACTTTCTTTGAACAAATATGCGAAAAAAACTGGTGGTGGTCAATGTTTTACAAAATCCTAAACTACACACCATGTTAGAATAAATCATCTACATACAAAATTATACCCACATATTTAGATGAAAAAAATCTCCAAAGAAAAAAGAAAAAAAAACAGAGGATAAAGAATCAAATCCCTTAATTTTGTCGAATATCAATCTGAAGCAATGGAAATTGGACCACTATATACACTGCCATGGCTCTCATCACATATAGCCAATGCTCGTTCCAAATTAGCAACAATGTCAGTCATTGTAGGCCTATCTTTACTCTCCAAATGCACACAATGCATTGCAGTGTACGCCACCAATTCCACCGCCTCCGATTCATTAGGCTCCGGTGGCCCCACTCTCGGGTCTAAAATATTCGCCAATTCTCCGGCCATAATTGCCGGCACTGCATAATCCACCAAGTTAATCGGTGAACCCCCATTTTCACCGGTTTTAAATATAGCTCTTTTCCCCGTCAAAAGCTCTAACAAAACTACCCCTAGACCATAAACATCACTCTTTGCAGTCAAAACGTTTAAACCATAATATTCGGGATCAATGTACCCCACGGTACCCGCCGCCTTTGTCGGCCTATAATTGCGATCATCCTCCGGACCCAGTAACGATAATCCGAAATCCGAAACTCTAGCAATCCAATTTGCATCGAGCAATATGTTAGATGACTTAATGTCTCGATGTATAATAGGAGGAACCGCGTAACTGTGTAGGTACTCGATCCCACGAGCCGCGTCTAACGAAATCTTTATCCTAATTTTCCAAGAATTTAAAAAGCTACTACTCTTTTCCACATTGTTCTTGTCGTGTAAATGATCGTAAAGAGCTCCATTCTTCATGAACTCGTAAACTAACAACCTTTCATCCCTTTCTTCGCAATAACCAACCAACCTAACCAAATGCTTGTGATGTAGTCGAGACAAAAACACTAGTTCGGAATCGAAAGCCGTCTCCTTTTCTTGAAATTTCTTCGTTCTTGGACCCGACTCACTTCTCTTGATAGCGACTTCACGCCCATCGGGTAGTTTCCCTTTATAAACGACCCCGAAACTCCCGGCACCCAACTTGTGTTCCAAGGAAAAATTATTCGTAGCCGCCACTAAGTCCGAGAAGAAAAACTCCTCCGCCCTGTCTGCGTGTTTGGACGAAGTCCCACTTCTCTGACGCCTCATGAGAATGGACGTTTGCCGTCTAAGAGTCGACGATCGAGAAGGAGGACTACTGCTCGATTGTTGAGCCGCATTAGTACTAGTAATGGTAGGTTGTACGGAATTATGTATTTTTTTCTTTCCGAAACAAACACCGGTCCACAAACAATAAATCACGGTACAAATCCCGGCAAATCCACCTACCGATCCTACAATCGCGAAAGCTAATAAACCCCTCCTTAGACTCTTCGAAGGCGGAGAAGGTCTATTAATAATGGGTGGTGGTGGTGGTGAAAGTGATGGTGGTGAAATCGGAGGAATCGAGGTTGGAACATCACAAGGCCTACAAATATGACCATTTCCGGAACAAAGTGATTCCGACTGAGGATATAAATTACACTCACAAAGGGTTTCGACACACGGCCCCGGAAGAGATCTGGATAGAAACGGAAGCTCGGTCCCGGTAGCGTAATACCGATTAGGCCAACCGGGACCCCAACAAATTACGGACAAATTGCTTGTGGTTAATCCACAAGTGAAATTCAAACCTGCAACAATAAACTCAAACGAAATCCCATCAGTAATATTTGTATAATTACTTCCAATTTCACCCCAACAAACTACCGTACGATTCAATCTTCTGATCGCACAACTGTGATTTTCTCCAAGCGCCATTAAAGGTCTATATTCGTATGCAAAATTATTTGGTACATTTAATTGTTGGTTGTCATTATTCCCTCTACAAATAACAAATCCTGAATTGTTCATACCACAAGCATGATTTCCACCAACAACAATATTCATCATCGAATAATTCGCAAACTCTGTTTGTATCGAAATTGAAATTGTTTCATCATCACCCCAACACAAAACCCTGTTGCTAATTTCCAGAACCCCACACGAAAATCTCAACCCAGATGAAATAATTCGAAATTGTAAGTTATTATTATTTGAATTTCTCTCTCGAGCTGATGAGAAATTGTTTCCACGCCAACAAATGGCAGTATTATTTCTTAAGGCGCAAATTTGAGTACTCCCTACGGAAAGAGAAGTTAACGGGGAAGTACCGTCGTTGTAGATTCTTTTAGGGGTGAAAGTTGTGTTCCAGCAGAGGAGGCTGAATCCACCGGAGCGAACGGCGCAGAGGGTGTCGCGGCCGCCGGCGACGGCGTCGAAGGAGGTGTTGGGGAGTATGGGTGGAAGAATTTGTCCGTTGCTCCAGCATTGGATTTGTTGAGTGGGTTGTTGAGCAGTTATGGTGCAGATTGTGGTGGCGGAGCCGTAGACGGCGGCGAGGGTGGCGGCGGAGGAGCCGCCGAGGGCGTCGACGTCGGCGAGGAATAATAGTATGGTGATGGCGATGAGGGGTGGAAAGGTTGTTAAGGGTGTCGTCATCTAAGAGAAGGTTCCCCTCATCTGTAGTGTTTGTAAAAAGAGAGAGAAGGGGAAGAAGAGTTGTATATATGTATTGTGAATATAAAAAAAATATATAATTTTGGCCAACTCAATAATGTACTACTATTATTATTTATTATTTGTTGGGGAGGCTAGCTGCTAGCAGCTAGCTGGATTCTGGTTTTAGGAAATTTGTTAAATTAATGAATTTTTGTATTTTTTGCTAATTCTAGTAATACCTAAATTAATATTAATTTAATAATGGAAGATATGCATTTATCATGTAATTGATATATAAGTTTAGATAAATAAAAAATCATTACCACAATACATTGATATTATAATTGAGATAAATAAAAGATCATACCACAATATAGTGATATTCCCCCTTTTTTTTTAAGTTTTGGATTTTAATCAATTTGTTTTAGGAGTGTTGGCCATGTTATGTGTGAACATCTTCCAGTTTGTCAAATAGTGGGCACTAATTCCTTTTATTGAACTTATACATGATTTTATTTTATTTTATTTATTAACGATATTTATGTCTTTGACTTGATTTATTCTTTTTCGAGGTCCGTCAGACATTTTACGTGAGAATTCTCCCAATAGAAAAATGAACTTGAATTCGATATATTATGGGGACTAGTCTCTTCAACTAAAATCAATCACGTGTAGGTATTGATACATAATTAATGTATCGATTACCATTTGATTGACAAACATATTATAATGCAGTAAAATTCATGAGATTAAGTTATGTTAACAAACTTATATGAGTAATAAGATAGATGTTCTAACGGTCTATTTCATTGGTTGTTTGTTTTGAAGGATTTTAATTTGATTTAAAAAGTTTTGAAGATTTTATTAAGCTGATTGTGAAAAAAATAAGAACGTGTTTAGATTGATTTTGAATTTATATTAGGTATTTATTGAATATAAAAAAAAACAATTATCAAAAAATATTTAATGAAAAATCATTGATAAGTTAATAGAGATAAAAGAAGAAATTTGGCATAGGTTCGCTGTAGATTTAGTTATATGAAATGAAGAAAAAAAATTAGTCCTAATATTTTTAAATATCGGTGGTATCAATTTAATAATTAAAGATGCATGTTATATGAATATTTGTTCAATCCAAAAGAAAGATAGAGTTTTCAATGTTATTCTAAAAGTTATTGATGTGAAATCAAATAAAAATGTCTTTTCAGATGTAAATAAATTTGCTAATCACGTCATTTTGTAAAACAATTTCAATTGATATAACCAACACGTGGCATGGTGGAACACAATAACTATTTATTATGTAAATAATAAATTTTGCATGGAGAATGCTCATTTATTCTAGTATGAAACAAAGTTGCAAATTTTGACTAAAGAAACCATTGATGATTTATAATAGAAATAAATCCACACTTTTAGGGGGTGTTAATATATTCATATATTGAGTGCTTAAGGAGTTGTTAAAAATGAAACATTTATTGTTTTTTAATATCGGATTAGTTTAAAACTTTATTTATTTCAATATTTGCGGATTAATTCAAATCAAACGAAGAAAGAGAACTTTTATTACTTGAAGAAGATCATTCACCAAACCATTCAGATAACATGACTTTTGTGGCAGTGGCGACGTACTTATTAAAGAAATAAGCTATTGACATTTTCCACCTTAAAGATATGCACTTTTGGTACTTTAAACTCTGGAAATGAAATTTGTTACTTTGCATCCTAGAATTGTATAAATATTGGCAAAGTGAACCCTATTAAGGTAGCAAAATGACACTATATTGCCAAATAATTTAATTCAGCGGTGCAAAATATCAATATTTCATATTTAAGTTACAAAATGTCAATATAATGTATTTTTTATGTGCAAAATGTAAAAGAAGTTAGATTCATTTAAAATTGTTCAATATTCCGGACATGTAATAAGACCAAATCTAGTGTATACTAAACTGTTCACTTGTAATATTGTTAAAGAATTTAAAAATTGATGTAAACCATGACGCGCGCTACCCAAGTTTGAATTATAATCAATTCCACATTTTTCATAATCGTGTATATATATTAACCCAATTAATTCAACAATTAAATCAAATTCAAACATAGAATCAATATTTTTCTGTATTAATACAAAAACCACTATAATTAACATACATATGTGTGTCGAGTTTATTTTTCTTATTCAACAATATAAATTATAACATCTCAAAAAAAAAAAAAAAATTATTATTTTCTTGACCTTCACTTCCAGGGTTTAATAGTATAATTTAAGCACTTTCGTGTCACAATTAAGTGTTACATATGCATACGTTAAAAGTACTACCCTAAGGGCTTATTTCGTTGGGTTCTGGCTCGGTCTTGCGAAACTGAGCCAGAACTCTTCCAAATAGAGTTTGGCGAAACCCATGAAACTCATCACAAACATATTCAGACTTATAAAACATTGTTTTGACACGTGCCACCTATTTCCCCCCTAAAACTCTATAAAAAAGATATTGATTTGACACCTACCACCTACTTTTTTCTCCAAATCCCAACATCCAAACTCAATCCAAGTAGGGTTTTAGCTTTTTCAAAACTACAAAATCCAACATCCAAAACCTAACCAAATAAGGTTTCAAATGTTTCACTGAAATCACCCAAACCATTTTTTTTGAAGTCGAGACCTGCAAAACCGAGCCAAAACCCTTTCAATTAGGCCCTAAAGGTCTTGGGCTCGAAGACCATATGAAGAGTGAACATTTTTCCAATTTTATATTAGGTAATAGATATTTATTCTAATTGATTTTATCCACTGTAATTTGTAAATGTATTCAATCGATTATATAACGATGTAATTCACCGTTTCAATCATAAAAGAAATATATGTGCTCATATAAAAGATGTATAAATGTGTGTTCATATGAATTTTAGGGGTAAAGGCACGAGAGTACTATGTGTTATGCAAAATCTGCAATATAAAACTACCATATGAATTTTTTTTTGCACCAAATTTTCTCGTACTTTTAAAGACTAGATAAACACCCAATATACGTTAGATACTAACACTGTTAATTTATAATTGAATTACCTAAAGTTGCCCTAGATATTATTAAAGTATAAGAGGTACGATACACCTCCAAAGAAAACTCTCGTATCCATGAATAAGCAGCTGCTACAGAAACTATCTTGTACGATTTCCATAATTTATGTTGGATAAAGAGTTAAATGACAATTTATGATATTCATAATGTTCAATTTATTTTCTGTAATTTAAAAAAAAAAATTAACCCCTGTAATTATATAAAAGTTTCACACCGCCTCCCTGACATTTTTATGTGTTGCACTTTACTCCCCATGTTATGATAATATGGTAGTTTCCCCCTTGTATTATGATAAATATGGCAATTTATCCCATATGTTATGATAAACGTGACAATTACCCACCTATGTTACAAAAAAAATATTTTTGATGTCCACGTACTCTCAATTTCGGCAAGTGCACTCTCCGACTGAAAGAAGGTAAATTGCTTCTGTAAAATTTTCACATGGAGGTAAAGTATATTTTTTAAATCACATGGGATAAATTGAACATTAGGCATTTCACAGAGGATAAATCGACATTTTTTTTGTTTCCCAAGGGTTTAATCCCTTTCGAGGCGCGTCGGACACATTAAGTGGGAACATCTCCCAACAGGGATTCGAACATGAGTTTGCTACTTTGTAGTGACTAGTTACTTCCACTAGATCAATCACCTGTTGGTGGATAAATTGACATTAGCTCGTTGGATAAAGGAGTCTTTTTTCCCTAAGTCTAGTCTTGCGTTAGTGAATAGGTTAATTCGTTAAATCTGATTAGATCTAGCTGAGTGAATGGGCCGATCGAAGTAAGCCTTCTTTATTAGTCCCGTGGCTTTTTGTCCTAGAATCAGGGTTAGCCATGACATAAATTAGAGCTGAAAGGTGTTAGACGTTCATCATACATATCAAACAAATATAAATTATAGGAGATATATAAAAATAACGTAGTATGAAGCTACTCGAGCTTCATTATAGATTGTTTGAGCTTGATTTACGTAAAAATCAAACTAAATTCTAATACAATTTTAAGTTCGATATGAAAATAGTTCGATATGAAAATCAAATAAAGTTGAAATGGTTAAATAATTGAAAATAGTACAGAATTCTTCCAACTTTCTATTACCAAGGTTTAACCTTACTCGAATATATTATATATTTGTATATGCAATGGGTCGGTCAAAACACGTTTTAGAAAGACAAATGAAAATTAACTTTCTCAAATGGGGTTTTATTTCGTGGAAACTACAGACACTGATTTCGTATACATATGTGTACTACAATTATTGATACTTTCACCGGAAATAGACATGATATACATATTTTATCTTTTTGAATGTAATTTCTTAGAATAGATTCAATTGCCAAATGTGGACGACAGAGACAATTGTCTTACAATTATTAAACTTTTATTCTTATCTTTACCTTAACTTCTATTTTTGGATCAGAAAATATTGCAATCTTTAAAATGAAACAATAAGCAAAATAGCACATTGAATTGAAACTAGATAAAATGACGACTAGTCAGTCTGGGTAATGTGGACAAAGGTACGATGAGAAATGGGGATAAATTACAGCACCGGCCAAAAAAATCACCATAATGTCAGTATAAACCTTGTGAAAAAGTGATGCAATATTTAAAGGTTTCTTGAAATATACTACATAATATATGTGTACGTATTAATAGGGCTATCTGCCAGAAAGATTTTTTTAACTCTTACAGAAATCGAATTTGAATTAAATTGACTGAATTGATCATATGTAACAATTATATATTAAATTTAAATAATTAGGTAATATGCTATTTTACACACATGTCATCATTTAGTTGAGCCTTAATCTCATTTATCTACTATTTGCTACTGACTATTCTACATTTCATTGTTATTTAGTCACTTTCAATGTAATACATATATAATTCTACATTCTACTAATGTACTACAATTAATATTCCAATACACGCAATCATCTCAAAGCTGAGGTGCAGTGTTTAAATCACAGTTTGGTGGTCAAACAAGACCGCTGCCGGTAGAACGTACAGATTGGAAACAAAAAAAAAAAATTTGAATTAAAAAGCTTACAGCAGAAAGTGGTCATCTGTTGTTTCCAGAGCTTTATGAACATGGTTTGCTGCTTAAAAGCAGTCCATTATGATCCTGAATTTCAAACAGTATCATGATGTCGCAATTTGATATATTAATATAATCCTTATCATGTAGTATAATTAATTAAGTGTATTGTATTATGTAGGTGACCAATTCAAGGAAATTAAAGTCACCTTTTTCCAGGGCATAGGGGCTGTATTGTATTGTTAACACAGAACCCACATACACGCACACTTTGTTATCCATTTGGAGATATTGCCAGCTCAAATTCTGTACCTCCAACAACAGATAATAAAGCTCCATGAAAATGAACTAGCTAGGACGTCTAAAAAGGTATTATGTCTTACTCTGTTGAATATACCAACTTCTAGTCCCATATATATTTTGGCAGTCGGGGTATAGTTTTAAGACATTAATTTCTCAATGCATGTATACGTGACATTAAAATAAGTATGACATAAAAAAGTAGCTGACCATTTTTACAGCCCCGGCCAACAGTATAATTAATTGCAAATACTATGGCACATTATATTGTATCTTTTAAAACATGTGAAATGATACTACTATTCAGGAGAGTAGCGACAGCATACCTTGTACTAGGCATAAGAGAAATTGCAGTATTTTTGTGGTTCTAGTATATGAAGCAACCCATTTATGAATTAGGGCATCAAATTTTGAGTACAATAAATCTAGATTTATGATGATAGTAGTACACATTTAACACATAAAAACTCACAGTGAAGCACATATTTGAAGAGCATCATTTGAATAAAACTATGACTTGTTTCAGGATCGAGAAGACATTTACTTTCAACAATAATCTGAAGTTTCATCACATGTACAGAAATATTTGATTTAAATATCACAACATCTACTACATGACCACAAAGACTGCAAATAACTTAGCGTAGCAACGGCAAAACACTAGAAAGATATGTGGAACATCCAAAGATGTTGGAACCTATGAACTATATTACACATGAATCTTATTTTACATTTGTACATTGTCGGAATGTGCTTAGGAGCTGGGATTTCATCGAGTGCTGCTTCTATTGCACAGAATAAGCAATACGCTATACAAAATCTTACAGCTCCGGCTAAGAGACAGTCTCGAGAAAAAGAATAACTAGATGATTGAGATACATAATAAGGCACATTTGATCAATGCTTTTGTCCTATGTCCATCCTGAAGCAGGAATTCCATGTTTTTGAAACCATTCAGGCATATGGAACTTTTCATGGAGAAACGGTCTTACATCCTTTTGCAGAGAAAGGTACTTGAGCAGTGGAAGGATAACATCCAATAGCTGATGAAAATTTAGATAAATAGACATATTAATGGGGAAGAAACTCATAAGCGAAAAATGCAAAATTTTCCTTTAAACTTATTTCGGGCACCTGCTCGTCGTGAGGTTGTCCAGCAGAAAACGGTATGCATGGAACTCCATTTAATGGTTGAAGCAAAAAACTAAATGGGTTATTGTCTACAATAACTATCCGACATAAATCCTTTGATAAGCTAGATAAATCCTTTACATGTTCACGATATTCCCTGTGAAGTACGCAAACAATACAAAGAATGAATTTTCCAGGGAGGCAGTTGAATCTCATAGTATAATAGGAAATAGACTGTAATGATCATCTTTTATGAAATTAAAGTACCACATGTCGCATGGTAGAAGAAAAAGAAGTCTTGATCTTAAAGAGGTAAAAATGACTTGAACAAACATAAGATATAAGCATTTAGGTTTTACTAGACAATAGTGCATCCAAAGCTCTAGTATGAACTACATGGGCCAAAATATGCACCTCTTACCACTTTGACTATCTTTTACCTTACATGGTTAAAGACGTGAATGTCCAACAATATGATTTCTGCAGAGCCTACTTGGTAGGAATTACGAACGGATAAGATAGATACCTGATAACTAGTGATTTTTACCAACACAATACTCTTTGCACCCTCTAATATCCAATGCCACATTAAGTGAAGCTCAAGGGCAAGAGATCAAGTCGAACAAGGCCATATGCTATTCAAGCTTATTTTGATTTCTTTTATAGAGTTTGAAATTGTGTTTGAATATGGTCAGATTGCCAATTGAACTTGAACAAGTTGTTATGGTGCTGAATATGAATCAAGCTCGAATATGTTGAATTTTTATTATTTATCATTCTTCGAACTAAAGCCTGTCGAGTCCAAAACAATCCGAAGTTTAAAGCTTATTAAACAAACAAGTGTTTAGATATGGTTTGATGCGCATAAAGAAAAGCAGAAACGAGCTTTTATTGATCAAGTCAAGGTGAATATAGAGTATCTTGATTCATATTTTAACTAGCTTACTAACCCTGTTGTTTAAATATGCTGACCTTCAAATCGTAAAAACCTCCTCCAAACAATCATTTTCTCCTGTCCTGAATGTTTGATGGGTTTCATACCATGTAAATCTAGTAGTACACTATTCAAAACTAAGTCAGTAAATTTACTAATCTTTGGAAGGTTGACTTCCCTATAAGACCAACAACGTACTGGAGGAAGGAACTCCATAAGGAGTAATGGGGTATTGTCTAATGTTTTCATGAAGCTTTGATTTTGATATCTTAACATATTGGAGGCTATACTTTACATCCTTCTCCTAAAAAAATTATTTCCTTTTTAAAAAGATATTAATCTATTTCTATTAAATAAATATGTTTGCAACTGTGTGACCAGTTACTACAGTGACATAGGCAAACAGTAGGGAAGACGCAATTCAAAAGTTATATGCAATATTAAAAATGGTCCTTGTACACAAAGTATCTGACTTCAACTTCCAGAATCATAAAATGCATTTGGTTACATACTTTCCTCGTCTTCATTTGGCCTACACATGGAGCTAGTGTCAAACATGATCAACTCCTAAGTGTGTACAGAATATCATAAGTTATTTCCTTGTTTTATGCTCTTTCACTTTTCAAACACAAATTCATCACACACAATATAGATGCCATGTTCAAGGTGTTGCTATGAATGACATTACCCTTATGAAAAACTAACAGGATATACCTACATCTAATTGCAGTAAAGACACAAAAGAGTAACGCTTGACAGAATATAATAATAATGCAAAGAAATCCCAGTATTCCTAGTGAGACAACCATACAGGAGCAGCTAACTTACGTGCTAATGGTCGAAGGCCGATAAAGTCTACGACTGAATCGATTTTGAACATCTATTCTATCAACAAGAGGTCTGGCATAGCCTGCAAGAATATAAAAATGGAAGTTGATCGACATGTAAATGAAATATAAAAAAAAAATGCCGCTGAGAACCAAGAACGATAATGCATCACAAAACAATAGTATACCTTCAAGTCCAGCAGTAAACAACACAAGATTGGCAAATTCACTAAGTTGGTTCAAAAATTCATCAAGTCCAGGACGTTCAAACACTGTCACGTAGTTGATCCTAGGTTTTCCTTCAAATTCCTTTAAACCCCACATAAAAATAAATAGTATATATCAGATTGATTTCAAGTGTAAAATGTTCAAATCCACATTTTTCTGCTTAATTAATGCCTAACATAACCTGTAACTTACCTTGTCAGAAGAGATGCATTCAAGTTCAAACCATTTTAAACCAGCTTCTGTGGCTTGAGTGCGTAGCATAGCTGGCAAGCTTGATGTCTCGTATGCACATACCAGCGTTTCATCCAAATCAAGAACCACCTGTATGTAGTAATAGGCATGACTACGAAAGCAATCAGATTTGAAATAAGCATTTAAAGAACTAAAAACCTTCGACAACCAAATGATGATGAAAACAAACTAGAAACACATTTTAATTATGCATTTAGAACTTTGTTGACTTCTGTATCTTAATAAGAAAAAATAGAGTAATATTGTATCACTAATTCACTCATAACAATTAGGCAACAGGTATGTGATATCTATTCTGAAATTCTATTTTTCCTTTTACATTTCATAAGTTGTCTCGTGTACTCGATCAATTCCCATAGGAACAGCTGTTTCACTTGACTGATCTGTTATCTGCACCCCCAACCACTTTTCTCGATGCGGCCTCTAACTTGCTTGGTCTGTGCTTACATATACTAATACATGTCCTGAGAAGACCATCCATGAGGGAAAATACTAACTCAGACCTAACTTGGGCAGACTCATCTAACCACAAGACAGATGTATTTGTCCATGTCATGTGATTGATCATTCTTCTAAGAGTGTTATCCAATCATAAGACACGCGTATTGCACTTGCTAAGTGGATGTTTTGGGTTTGAGAGAACCCGGTCAGGGCTAGAATTACCGCGTTTCAGGTTAGAGATTGTGAAAAGTGATGTCATATCTGACGTCATGGCCACACACGTGAACATCTGAACAATTTTCAGTTCATTAATCATACCTTCAGCCGAATTCTTAAATGCCATTTGTTTATTGCCAGCGGTGAGTGCAACATATAACATCTAGCACAATCCACATCTAATAGAATACCAATGAATATATATGTCTATTGGACACATTAGGTAAATGTCTGTAAGCTAATTACGGCATTAAGAAAAGCAGGGATCAGCATGAAAAGGACAGGTGTTTAAGATGATGGAGGGGTTTCATAACTACATACAATGCCATCATTCAAAACTCATCTCTATCGGCTATGAATGATACGAATTTAAGTTATAGCAACTTGTTAGCTGCAGTGCTTTGCCAAGAAGTCATTTGGTAAATCCCTACAAATGTGTTTGCCCTATTCAACATTCAAAAGGGTAGTCAGACTGTCAGAGTAGTTGTATTACAGCTAAGTTAAAGCTCATTTAATTCCTCAGCGAGTGAAGTAAACTATAAATACGTCAGAGTCAACAAAATAAGCATTTTCTGATGGCATGGTTATTCAAAACGTTTAAAAGTGTCAAATACCACTACTATGGCTACAATAACAGAAGGCTGAAACCATCTCATGCTTGAGATTATTCCTCACACTGTCATGCATCATAAAATCCATTTCCATTGTAACCTCACTACTTCAAAACTAAGGTTGGCAATTATATAGTATCATGCACTGTTAAACTTAAATTTATAGCAATAATGATAATTACAACAGTGTGGTCTCTTTTCCACATCAGCTGTAAACACTGCTAATTAAACTAGGATGTTATCATTTCCTCTTTCCTATTACATATGAAGACTTTTACTCCAGATTCTGCTTTACCATGAGAGTATCCAGCTCTAAAAGCAGACAAAACCATCAGTACTTACACTTTAGTTGAATCACAGTAACTCATATACATGTAAATTATCAAAAAACAATAAATTATATATGAGTATATAGTACAAAATGCCCCCTCCCTCTTCTAGATAATAATTCAATAGCTCCTTTTGTGTATAGAAATATAAGCCAAATTATTGAACATATTTAATGACACAGCTACAATTAACTTCAAGTAAAAAATAAATAATTACAGTCATTAACCTAGTCCATTAATAAAGTAAATTATTTAATTAGAAATCATATTAAAATTACGCTAAATTCATACTCAAATGGGAAAAGGAAATCATAAGAAAAGTTACAGTTAGCTTTTCCAAAGGTGGTGGAACGTCAATCAACTTCTCTCCACCACCAGAGGCGGAAGGCGTCGGAGGCGGAGGCGCTTCTTCCGGTAGCTCCACCGTCGGAAGAGGCTTAAACTGAGACGGCGGCGCGCGAGCCGCGGACGCGAGAAACGACGGCGTACCGCGGAGGATCTGAGCGAAGATCTGGAAGAAGAAAGTCAGCCAGTTAAGCAAAGTTCTCCACACCTGTATTGTCGGAGGCGCGTACACTTCAGACGCCGCCAGCTCCGCCATAGTTCAAATACTGTAGTGATGATTTTATATAGGTGTCTTCCCCTGTATAAACTGCGGCGGCACTCTTGTGTTGTTATGAGAGTGTAAGTGTGGGTTGTGTGTGTTCTTAGGCGACGGAGAGTGGTCAAAAGTGGAGGCGATGGCTATTTCGATCGAGTGAAGAGAAAAGATTGGTGTGTGTGAGACACGCGTTACGAATAAGAGTGAGGTTACAGGGGAAGAGAGATTTGTGTTGCTAATTTCAAATAATATTTGTGTTGACTTGACTACATTGGATTTATCTTGTTTCCTTTTCCAAAAATTTATTCAGGACGAAACTAAAGTAATTATATAATTAGTGCAACTATCTTCTTTTGAAATGAAATATAACTCTCGGTAAGATCATCTCCAATGGACCATTTATAACTCAAATTATAAGAAAAAATATAAGTTTTGTCAAAAAATTGAGCTCCAAGAGAGCTCTTATATTTTAAGACCCACAAAAAATTATAAGTTTGGCCTCTTAAATATAAGAGGCCAAAGTTAATTGTTAAAAGCCCTTTTTGTATTGAAAGTACAAATCTTTTGTACTTTTCCCGTAGAAAATTAAAAATATTTTAAAATAGTAATCCATATTATTTTTTTGAAATAATAATATTTTAATTTTATATTACTTTCACGAAATATTTAATTTAAATTCATAGAACACAATTATTTAATTTAAATTATTATTATTTTCTCAAAATAATAATATATTATTATTATATTAAATAAATTTTATCTTATATTAAAAAATAAATATTAAATATATATATCACTATTATTATATGTAAATCATAATTAAAAATAATTTATTAAATATCATCTAGATATTGGAGTGAAATGGTGTTGTTGTTTAAAAGTAGAATCTTAAAATATAAACTAGCTGTTGGAGTGCAGAGTAAAAAGTGGGAATGTATAACATTATTCACCCCTTAAATTATAAGATAAGAGGTCAAATTTAAGAGGTCTGTTGGAGATGGTCTAAAATAACATAACCAATCGCAATCAGATAAGTTTGGACAAAAACTTTCCACGTGCATTGTACTATACATTTTGAATTTAACCTTTTATGGAAAATAATTTATGCACTTATATTGACGAAAGTTTCATTGGAATAATACCGCATTAGTTAACAATCTACTTCATTTATTATGGAAATTTCGTACCTTGATTAAATTCACTGGGGTATTGGATGAGGACTAGGGGTGTTCATAAACCCGTTACACTCGATCCACCCGCCCTACCCGACCCAATCCATCAGCAATCCGTCGTTTAATTTTTAAAATAATCAATTGGGGTTGGGGGTAGGGGTGGGTTTTTTTTTTAAAAAATTATAATTATTTTATTAATAATATATAACTTTATTTTTTTTAATAAATATTAAATATTTTAATATTATTATATAAATTTTAGATTTAATTAATATTTTGTCGAATTTATGTTAAAGTATTATTTGGTCTGATATTATTCATAAAACTAAATTAGTTAAATAAATATGTATATATAATAAGTAAAATCTCTAAATTGGTCCGCACGTGTCTTATTCGAACTAATTTTGAAATTGGGCAACAATGTGGACTAAAATTGTCAGTAAATTTGAAGATGTGGGGTTATTTTGACAACCTGAAAAGTTATGGGTATAATTGTCAGTCAACATAAGTAATGGTATCAATTTTGCAATAAAACTTAACTGCCACGTCATCAGTTAACGTCCAATTTTAACGGTGGTACCAAAAGTGATTGATTTCTTAAATTGTGGTACCAAATGTGTCGGCCTCGATTTTTATGGTACCACAAGTGAGAATCGGTATATAGTTTGGTACCACAATTGCAATTCTCTCTATTGAAAATGTATATGTTTCTTTTAATTGATTAATATTAGCAATAATACGTGTTTGATTTTACATTTATATTGATATAATTACTCATAAATTTTATCAACCCGCAAACCCGACCAACCCGCCAACCCGCCCGCACCCGCCTCACTCGAACCGAGCGATTTATGAACATGAAAATGCGGGTGCGGTTTAAAATTTTGTCAACCCGCATGTGTTGGGTCTAGTTGATTTTTTCATATACACCCGCCCAAACCTGGTCGCGTTCACCCCTAATGAGAACAAGTGTTTACCATCCGACTCCCCTACGGATAGAAACCACTGGTGTAGGATTAATGTAACCGCTTTATTATAAAGTTATATTACAACTTTTCATAGATTGAGATGCGGAAGTTTTATTAAGGACATGTAAATTGAACACAATATTTTTCATATACCAATTTCATAGGCATGTTAGCTATTTAATTTTACGTCTCATTTGAACAAATTTCGTCTTTTTTTAATTTATGTTTCAATTGTATTTAAGTTTAGATTTAACTTAATTTTTTTGAGACACATTCAACATATTATATGGAAATCTCTGTTTAAAAATTAAAATTTTTGTTTGCCACTTTGTCAAACTAATCACTACATTATATCAATCACCCACTTTTTTTTTTTTTTTTTATAATTTCTCAAGAGTTGAACTTCTTTCAATATGAATCGGATACATTATATCACATGTTGTTTAATGAACTTTATTTTGCTTGTATTGTGATTCGAGGGAAAAACACTATTGATACCAACTTTAGTCCAAAAATACCTTTGGTACCAAACTTTTGAAAAAACACATTTCATACAATGATTCACACAATTTTGACACATTTAGTTTTGCCGTCAATTTTCGGACAAAATTCAGTACGTGTGCCCGTTAAATTGATAATGGGAGGGAAAACATGCACGGATTTTAAAGACCCACAATTGACGGCACATGCTGAATTCCTTCCGAAAATTGGCGGCAAAAGTAAATGTGTCAAAATGGTGTGAATCAGACTAAAGTTTAGTAATAAAAATGTTTTTCCCTCGTTGTGATTCATCTCATCCCATGCACCTCCCAAGCCTAGGAATAATCGACGAACACTATGCCTTTAAATACATAAATTTCATTATTAGTTGCTCAATTATTTTGCTTATTCGAAAAAACAAAAAGAAGTTGTTCATTCATTTTCAAATGTTCAATCTGTCAAGTCCCTTGACCTTTTGGTTGAAGTATTATAATTTTGTTGTGAGAAAAAAGCAAACAAGAACATACGGAGTATAAATACGTTTGCTTCTTTAAATTTACTTAAGTTTTAGATAAGTGTAAAGCAAAACTTTCAAATATCTTAAAATTTTTAGCAGTGACCAAAAATTAGCAATGTTCTACAATTATTTTATTTGATAATTTCTTGGGTAAATATTTGGTTAGATCTGGCCAAGTTAATCGTTAGACGTTGTGGTTACCATATGATCATACATTAAATATAAAAAGAAAATTAAAATATTTTTCCTACACGATGAATGGTAAATATGTCGTGTGATCATATATCAAAATTTCAATATCATGTAATACCAAAAAAATTATATTTCGAGTCAATCGAAATAAAAATATAAAAATACTTCCTTGTTCATGTTTTCTTAATTTATGATTTTTCAAAGGGTTTTTTGCAAGTTAACTCCTTGTGATATGTCTAATGGGCAATTTACCTCCCTGTGATATAAAAATAGGCAATTTAACTCCCTGTGACATGAAATAATGAGCAATTTACCTCCTTGTGATATAAAAATAGGCAATTTACCTCCCTATGAAACGAATAATGAGCAATTTAACTCCCTGTGATAAGAATTAATGAGTAATTTAGAGGGAGGCAATGTGCTTCTTTTATAAAAACACAGGGAGGTATCTTGCCATTTTTCTTATCACAGGGAGTTAAATTGCCTATTTAGAATATCACAGGGAGGTATTTTGCCCTTTTTAGAATATCACAGGGAGGTATTTTGCCCTTTTATTTATCACAAGGAGTTAATTTACCTATTGAGAATAACACAGGGAGTTAATTTGCTATTCACTCTTTTCCAAACGTTCTCGAAAATGTTTTGAAAAAGTCTACGGTCCAACTTCAATTATGTAGAAAAATTCACTTTGAAACTATCCTTGACATTGACATGTCTAGCAACTGAATCAAAAAACAAAATTGTGCAGCAACTTTGAAAATAAAGTTCGGATGGATAAATAAACTGTACAATTTACATGCTTCCCAAAATTTAATTAATCTAACAGATCATAAACAAAAATATAAATACATTAAGAAAACAAAAGGTTCAAATATTTCAGGACTCGTCAATCATTTAATAGATAATATATTTCAATTTGAAAATAAAACAAAATTTAAACCATATAAAAGAATCCCAGTACTGTGAAAAAATGTAAGCAATCTATCTATATACACTTCTACATCATTAATAAACAGTACGAAAAATTATATACTGGAACAAAATTAGCATTGGCAATATACACGATCCATCCTCTCAGTTAATGTAAAAACATTACGCTTTAAACTGATCTTGCAACCTTAACAGAAATCAAAATTCACTCATCCAGAAAAGCTCAAGAAGAATTAATTAAACCTCGTACGAATGACAAAGCCAGGGGTGCTGTAATGCTTCTTTTGCAGTCGGACGTCTCTTTGGATTTATCTCGAGCAAGCATTTCAGAAAATCGATGAAAATGGGGTCGTAAATTTGTAGGTGATGATCCAAAGAACACTCTTCCGGAATAATGTACTCCAATTGATTTGTGTCCTGTTACACGAATCACGGTTTATACATGAAAACAATTTTTAAGAACAATTTCAATGTTTCATTAATAAGGAATTCCTAACTTGGATGTTTTATGGTACATAAATGTAAAGATTTTCACATCGCTATTTTATAGAGGTAAAATTGCATTTTAGTCCAAACCGCTAGCCGCTAAGGACAGGACACTCGCCAGTTTTAGAAAATGTGATTTCAAAAATAGCACTTTTGATCCCAACATTTGTTTAGTTGCACATTTCGTTTTGTGCTCCCGTCTCATCCATTCTCTCCACTTATAGTCTCATAGACAAATTGTTTTCCAATGTAGGTATTACCATGAAGATAACGAAATGTGCAAAACATAATTTAAAACTTGGGACCAAAAGTGGAATGAATAAAATGTTTTTTTTGTTTTTTTCTTGCCATTTCAAAGAAATAAGAGCAACCTATTAAAAAAAAAAATACCTCGTTTATATGATACAAATCGTATTCTTCCGTGAAATACTTGCTAGTCTCCTGTCCCTTCTTCAACATATCCATGTGAATAGGACCGAGTAATCCCACCATACGTGCAAGAAGCAATACAACTGCTTCATTCGGAAAAAGCACCTCCCCAGAATACAACTCCGCTAAAATGCACCCGATGGACCAAAGATCAATCTTCTGGTTATAAGGGAGGCCTAGCAAAACCTCAGGAGCCCTATAGGAACGCGATTGTACGTACAAGGATAGGTGGTCTGTCTGAAAGCAACTGCTGCCAAGATCAATAACCTTTATCTCGCATCTGCGATAACTTTTTATTAAAATATTCTCTGGCTTTAAATCACAGTGAATGATTCCCAAATCATGCAAATACGAAACTGCCTCCAAACATTGTCGAGTTATTACCTGCAAGCCACGGAACATAATATTCAATAAATTATACTTAATTTATGGAAACCGACCACATATTAACATAATCTTTTGACTAAAAAAAGAACCTGCAGCCTGTCCATTGTAAAATATGGCTCTGCATCAGACTCTCGGTTATATTTCTGGAACTCGTACAAGTTTGCTCGTAGAAGTTCAGTTACGATAAATAGATGCTCCTGCCATAAAGTTAAAAATTTAGTTCGAAATGAGTAAACACGTGGTAATTAGTTCTAGTCTAAATCATTCATGTAAAGAATCTACCAAGACTGCAGCATTTTGCAAAACCACATTAGTATACTGGGGCAGGATGGTAATTCTACATTTACTAAAATACTGAAGTTTCTCTGTACATACTTGATGGTAGAAGTAATCGTAAAGGCGTAAAATGTGGCGTTCATCAGCGGGGTCGTGTTTGTTAACAAACTTGAGAAGTTTAATCTCATCTAAGCTCTGATCGAAAAAGTCCTTATCGTTCTTTATGATCTTTAAGCAAACATCCATTCCCGAGTATAGATCATGTGCCTGGACAACTCTACTGAAAGCAGCAGAACCCAAGAACTCCGTAACATAATATCTACCTGCTATGATACTATTCATAACAATAGGAAGCTCTTTGTTCTCTTCAAAACCGGTCCTGAAAATAGCACAACAAATTAGTACAACTGTTTCCAACAAAAACCGCAAAAACAAACTCATAGACCTCATGAGCAAATATGGAATTTTGCATTCTTGATTTAATGTTGAAATAGTAAAATCATGCGACAAAGATAAATGTAAAGTCTTTCCTTAAAAGACCATTTTACCCCTATAACAATTGCAAGGTACGGCGATGACTTACAAACCTGTTTTTTCTATGTATAATTCTAAGGTCGAATATTTCATATTCATCCTCATTATTATAGATAGCAAGCTCATCAGAGATAGCACCACCCTCTTCATTTACCGCAGATTCCGGTTCATGATGTCCTCCAAAACTCGTTTCATCATCAATTTGCCGATTCTCTTGCTTAAATATATTGAATTCATCGCTGCTCTCCAAAACTCCTACCTGATCATATATCGAATTCCTCTGGTTCAAAAATTTAATTTCACTTTCAACGGTACCACTACAGCAAGCACAGAGAGGGGCCGAACAACTATAATCTTCTTTGTGATGGTCTTTAAGTCGAAAGTCATCACCCAATTCATAATAATCTTTATACGATGAATCGTTCAAATTTGCGCCTCCTTCAGATAAATGAGTCTCCGTTTTGATGGTTGTAATAAACTTATCCTCGCTCGGGTCACTATCAAAATCTCTGCCATTAAAGAATGGTGGCATAGCGTAATCCTCGTCTTTCTCCCTGTACCAGAAGAGGTCACTTTGCATATCGAAATCATGGTAATCCCGAGCTGTGCCAAATTGAGACATCCTATCTGATGAAGCTTGAGAAGTCGGTCGAGTTGTACGAATCCCATATGGATTTGTAAATTCTGGAATTCAAAAAGACACCGAAAAAAGAAAGATTTAGGTTGTTAAGTAATAGCTATACATTTTGATAGTAGATTCATATATACAACTTCAAATGCTAGACCATATAAAATTGTACATGGAGGCATAAACAAGATTTTTACTAAATTAATGAAGACTACTAAATCTTTAACTCAACAAGATGAGTATATATCATCATTGAAATGCCATAACATAAATAAAACAATAAATCTTTTAAATAGAAACAAACAAGGCATTTAATCTGAAACATTAACCACCCCACCCTCCCCACATTACAAAATGAGAACTAAAATAAGGACTAAAATGCAAAAATACCCCCTATATTTTATCTAATTTGCAAAATTAAAAACCTTTGTGATGTTTTTGCGAGAAAAACCCGTGTTAATAATTTATTACCTCCCTTCACCCATCTGAAAATTAGTTGACTTTATATAAATAGACGAAAATACCCCACAAGTCAAAGAAGGGTTAATGCTAACTTTTTAAGTTAGCAAGGAAATTTTGCTAAATATTTTAGAATGGGAGGGTAAATGCATTATTTTACTAATTAACAAAGTGGTTTTCGAACAATTTAGTAAATTCGCAAATTAGGCAAAAAACAGAGGTGTTTTTGCATTTTACCCAAGCAACGTCATCTACAACTACAAGTCAATTGAATATATCCAATAAAATATAAAAGGGAAAAAATTAAATACCAGAAGAACACAATTCAGTGGTAGAAGAACCCAAACTAACAAACTCATCATCAGACGAAGAACCCCTAGAGCTCCTTCCACCACCACCAACCTCCTCCGGCGGGCGGCGAGTTGCCGGAATTTTGAGCGTCGGAGGCAGAGGAGCCATGGGGAACAAAAATTTCTGAAAATCGGAAGAACCCAGTTGATGAGATTTGTCCATTACATCTTCCATTAACGCTGATTCACACTCCGAAAAGCCATTTCGTCTCAAGAATTCAAGCACCGCCTCAAATTCAACGTCTGTTGCCATGTGAAACAGAGAATTGAAAAGGAAAAGAAGAGAAGAGAAGAGAATTGAGTTTAATATAATAATAATAATGGTGAGTTCATGTGAAAAGTGGGGGAGGAATTGATGATTGATTTTGATGATCATCAGTTGGGATTTGCATGTCTATGCTGTGCCTTTCTCTCTCTATCTCTCTATACGTATATGTGTAGAGAGAGAAATAAAGAGGAGGGGGTGGGGGGTGGGGGGAGGGGGCGTGGGTCGTGTGACTTTCTGCTTTCCTTGTTTAGTTGTCTCTTTTATTTTTCACTTTCTGCTGTAAAATAGAAGCCAACGGGAAATAAAAGATATCTTACCAACTTTGAAAATTATTATTCTAGGGTGGAATTTTTCTGGTGGGATCGAGTGAAATAGAGATGACACGTGGTGAAATGGTATTCTGACATGTAGGATATTTTTGGTCAGTAATTTTTTGGCGATATAAATCCGACCAAATTCATTTAAATCACAAATCTTGGATATTTGTATATGTTTGGTGAATAATACCTCTTCTAGGAATATATTCAATCTCGAAGCTAATGTAAATGTTAAGGGCCTGTTTGTTTGGCGTTTCCTAGAATTTTTTCGTGTTTGGGAAATGTCAAACAAACATGTTTTCTATTTTTCGAAATAAATTTTTCATCCATTAATTTTCTCAAATTACTCTCTCAAAAGCCAAACAAACAACAATTTTCTTATCTCTAAACAAAACCTATACAAACTCTACTTTGATTTGATATAAAGTAATCTATCTCTTACACAATTTATCTCACATAACAAACATGATTTGACATAAAGTCTTACACATCTTACACCTACAACCCAACTCTTCCAAAAAAACCTACACCTACTTTATTTCTCAAACCACTCTCTCAAAACCCAAACAAACAACATTACGCAAATCGAGATTATTTCACAAATCTTCACTACTCTCCTAAACTACTTTCCCAAACGCCAAACAAACAGGCCCTAAGAGTCTCGTTCAACTTAATTTTTGAAAACATGTGATGTGCATGAGAGTATAATATATTTATTTTATGATTTGATAAATAAAGCCAAACGAGTCCATCTTTGTCTTTTTTTTCTTTTCCTTTTACAATAATATATAGTATATTGTGAGCTTATAACTCTAGATTGTACATAGAATTGAGGGAATCAAAATTTTGAATTTTTTTAATTTAGTAAAAGAATTAGAAAAATTATTCGAATTCACAATATTACGATTTAAGAGATCGTAGGCATATTAGTTATACTTATACCCTGGTATCTAAGTATTGATAGCAAAATTTTATCTGATCTTTTGATTGAGATGAGAGTAAGAATAGAGAAAAAGACTAAAATAAAATAAAATAAAATAAAAAAATCATGGGTGTTTGGAAAAATACGTACATATCTTAGTACGTACTTTTAGCATCTTCACAAAACTTTTAAGACGTTGAAGTATATAGATACCAACTTTTCATTTTATTTTTGTTGAGAAGTAAATACATACAATTATATAACCCCTAACTCTCATAGTTAATTCAAAAAAATAAAATTTCTCATAGTTAACTAATGAATTCTTACTCTTCAAACGTACATAATTGTAGCAGGAGATTGTGGTAAGACTTGGTCATATTTTAAATACTTTGTATTATGGATGTAATAATTTACTAGATTCAACTTTTGGAAGTAGTATGAGGTATTCCAATTTTCTAATACAAGACAAAACATTTTTAATAGTAGGATTATAGATGGGAATCTAATAGTAATCATAAAGGTTGGTGTTCATCATTAGCTGCTTAAATATCGGAATATGTCTCCTCTTTAATATCTTCTTATTAATTATAAATAACATGTTAATTATTGGGGGAGATGTGGCAAACCTGAAAAAGAAAATTACTCTATGACTTATAAAATCGACCAATAAATAATTAATATGTCAAACACGCCTTGAAAAATATTAAGTTATTTAACAATGAGTTATTTCATAACTAGCTAATTTAGTTTATATAATTTAGAGAAATCGATATAGCTAATTATATTAATGAGGAATATCATTATGCATGGATCTGATATGATCTGATAAGATCAAGAACAAAGTTATCAGGTCGGCCTCTAAGTTAATTGGAAAGAAGCTAACATTCGATATCCACTCGGGCGACTAGCGATCGACCACGAGCTCTGATTTATGAAGGCAACCATACATTACAAAAAATTAGAGGGAAATCCATGAAAACCAGCCACCAAGAAATTAAAAGAAAAGCTTTCCATATGTTCAAGGTCCAATAATTAGAATTGAAGATCAAAACATGTTGCGTATTCAAACTCATTCGCTAAAAGCACTTTTGAGCTCGTACATCACATATATCAAATAAGTTTTACAATATTTTTCGTTTGAAAACTATTGAAACTCGGTTTTCCTGTTCGACTGAATAAGCTAAAAATTGACAAACTACGTGTAGTATATATATAAAAGTACTGTATGTTCCACTCAAAAGTTAATTTGACTAAAACAATGTTTTACTATTTTACATCAGACATAATTGTTTCAATATGGTTGAAATGCTTCAGGATTGCCATTTTGCAAAGTATTATTTGCTTGTATGTTAATACAATTAGGACTGATTAGATCATATGGATGGATAAATACTTCATTTGCTTCTAATGGCCTAAAGTGATAGTGAGTTTCATTATTAATGTCTCATGGTTACTTATTCAACAATTAATCAAATCCACTAAAGTTAAATTAGAAATTAAAATATATTAGAAATAAGACTTAATTAGGGAAAGTATGGTAGAAAATGATATGCTACACTGCCCAATAACAAAATTCAACTAGATACTATTAATTAGAATTTAATTTTGTCCATGCATGCTTTTCTTTTTCCAGAATATATAACTATATAACGTTTTTTATTCTTTTCTAGATATTTAAATCTCAAAAAGTTTAAAATTTTGGACTATACTTAGTATTTTGATCTAAAATTTGAAAAAAAATACTAAATGGTAATGTAACATATAAATTGGATAATATCATAATAATACGTGCATTGGTTAGAGATTTGGTAAGTGGTCTATACTTGAATATTATTGTTTGTATCAATATGATTGTGTTATGGGTGCAACCTACTTTTCACGGATGTATGAATTATATTATCACGACCCACCCCGAAAAACACCATTATTTTGCTTCAACATATTTCCATTTGTTTGGCGCCACATCTATTTTACTTTATAGTTGCTTTTTTTCATGTGATATTCGGGTAGAGAATAAAGTTGATTGATATTGCAATTGATATGTTCTTTGTGTTTTGAATTCTCAAATTTCAAACATGTTCTTGTCAAACCAAAAGGGAATAGTAGTTAGGAATATCAATGTCTAATGGAAACGAAAGAAATTAAGAGAAATTTTGAGGTTCAATTTACAATTACATTATTAATGATACTAATAGTCTAATACGGAAAAATTAACTACTTCTTATTGTAGGATTTCGAATACATCTTGAAATTCAGGGAAATTATATGATTAATGCTAGAAGTGAAATAAATGAGTTTATCAGTTTTGGAACTTCTTGTTGTATTAAGTAGTATGGGTTAATGGCAATTTACCCCCTGTGATATTCATAATGTTCAATTTACCCCAATGTGAAAATTTTAAAGTAGCAATTTACCCCCTTGAGCCAAAGCGTATAACTCACTTGCCGAAATTGAGAGTGGGCAAAAAAAGTATTTTGTAACATAGGGGGTCAATTGCCACATTTATCATAACATAGGGAGGTAAATTGCCACATTTATCATAACACAGGGGGATAAACTGCCACATCATCATAACACAGGGAGGTAAAGTGCCACATATAAAAATTTCAGGGAGGCAATGTGAAACTTTTATAGAATTACAGGGTGATAAAGTATTATTTTCAAATCATGATCACAGGGATGCAAATTGAATATTATGAATATTCAGGGGGTAAATTTCCATACCTCTAAATAGTATATATGATAAAAGGAAAGAGTAAATAAAATTTTGAAATGATTCCTAGGCCAATGTTTGAATCATTGTGAAGCGAAAACATTTATTTGAGGGCTCAAGCAATTGGCCATAGTGATTTTTACATAGTATGCAGTTGGAAGAAACACACATCAAAACGAGGTGTTTTACCCACTTGACTATAGGGTATATATATATAGCCCTTATTGTTTATGATCGATGCATATTTTATCATGCATATAATTTTTGTCAATAAGTTTTTTAAACTCTAATGCATTTAAAAACAATTTTCGCCTATTAAAGCAATTCTTAGATTTTCAAATAGAAAAAAATTTGCATACTAATGTTTCTAATGAAAATCAATGTAATATACATAGTTTTCAAATGTTGTCGAATGATAAATATCGATATGTTAATGAAATAATTTCTTTTCAATCAAATTCAAATCGAATTTTTGACAGCTTTGATTCGACTTAGTGCGCCAAGTCCAAATTACATCATAGTTAGTATATAATTAAATCAATTGATTGATTGTCGATAGCTTCGATTGAACGATAGATTATACACATGTATTACACTTACAAGCAATTGTCAGTTCATAATTTTTAACATTCTCAACCACAATACCAATTCAAATAGCTAATTCCCAGCTAAAGTAGTTGATTCACTCTTAAAATTAATCTTTATCATGGGATCTAAGATGCCTTCACAAGGTATACATATATATCCAATGAATACAAATGTTTCTCTTAAAAAATATATATCCAATGGATCCAATATATACAAAAGTTTCTAAAATATAAATAAAGGACAACAAATATTTATTGACTATGGATTGGTTATTCCTTAAAGCAACCTAATCACTAATAATTTCTCTTGACATTTCATTAACACCAACTTGTAGCCTGCACGTACATAGGTTTCTTTTCTTTACATCTATCTTCTGTCTTTTATTTTTATCTTTTATTTTACTTTTAACTGCCAAAAGGTATTAATATTGGCTGATAATTTAATTATTCCGTGGTTTATACAATTTATCATCTTAATTTAGTAATTTATTAACAATATTGCAAAAACAAAAAAAAAAAATTATGAGTTCAACGGAAAAGTTTATTTCAGAATTTCAAACGCGGTTTTTCATAATTTACAGAACAATAATAATTTATTTTAGATTTATCACGTTATTTAAGCTTTGACACGTCTCTCGAAACGGATTTCCTGTCACAAATTGGTGTCACACCTTAGTGTCACACCACTAAGTGATTGTCACGTAGGAGTTTTTACTATTTAGTCTCAAACTAATAAAAACACATAAACTTAACATAGCTATTAGAAATTAACGGTTGTTAACTAAATAAGGAAAAGGGTGTGTTAATTGAACATGGAAAAAGACGGCATATTGCTAGAAGGAAAAGCTTCAAGAAGAAAAGTTTAAAAAATGGAAACAAGATCTCTGCCTATCTAGATTGCACGGATACGGATACGGCGATACGATATAATACGATACGAATATGGCGATACGGATTTTTAGAATTTATAGGATTCGATACTGCAAAGATGCGCATATAAAATAAAATAATTTTATACTATGCATAACAACATAACTAATTTGATTATTCTATTATATACCACATAAGCAAACGATCATATTCAAAATATATATTGTCTACTAGTTTAATTTCGAGTTGGACAACAATACAAAAAAGTTATACACTAAAATTGTCCAAGACCCGTATTGATTCGAAATTTCCAACTAAACATCACGAGTATTGATACTCTTATTCAAGACCATTCAAAATACTCATTTTTTTTAACTTTAATTTATTAATTTTTAACCATTAACTTTGAAAAACTAACAAAAACACCCCGTGCGTATCCAAAACGTGTCCAAAACCTGCAGGATACTCCAAAAAAACGTATTGTACCCGTATCCGAATTATTTTTTATTTAATTTAATTAGGATACTCCAGGCGGCATACTGTAAGCGTATCGGACGCGTATCCGTATCCCCGGAGTACTGGATACTGCACGGGACCATTTTTCGGAGTATCCGTGCAACCTAGCTGCCTATGCAAAGTCGGAGAAATTCATAAATCCTTGCACTTTTTTGTTCACCATTATTCTCAAAAATATCAACAAAATTTTTGAGATCTAATCCCATAAGTTGAAGACGCCAATTTAACACATTAAAAAATCATACTATATAATAAAGGCTTGTCAATGAGGCGGATTTCAATCCGGATTCGTTCGAATCCGGTCCGATTTATTAGGATAATTGTCCGATTAGATATTCGATGGACCTGGTCCAATTATAAAGATCCGTAACACATAGAGCGAATATGGATTTAGGTTGATCCGATCCATTAAAAATCCGTATTCGATAATAAAAAGAATGTTATATATATAATATTTTATAAAAGTAAGTATCATTAATAATATTTCACTGTCAATTTAAGAAGATAGTAATTTATAAGTTATAACTCGTTTATAAATTTATTTAAATCAATATTTTCATCTAAAAATATGAATATTAGTAAATGATGTTTGAACATGTGAGCTAAAATTAAATAAAATTGTAAAGTTAATAAACTTGTTTTAGGAAAACATATTAATGTAATTTTTTAAATAGATTTTTTATTGGATCCGAAAAAGATCCGATATCCAGCCAAATCCGACCAAGATCCATTGAATTCAAAAAATCTAGATTTGAGCAATGTTTTCAGAACCGGACCGGACAGTGAACCGGTGAGCCAACTGGCCACTGGTTTTACTGGTCGAACCGGTCGGACCGCTGGTCGGACCGAATGACGTCATAATGATATAATAAATATATTTAATTTTAAAGTATATATAATATTCATAAAATTTAAAAATTATCCTACAATTGATTAAAAATATATAAAATCTTAGAATATATTTAAATTAAATCACATAATATTTACATAACTTATATCATAATTGTAATATGATACTAATTTGTAAGTTCATATATATATAATATGACTATATTTCTTTATAAACATTTAAAAGTGTAAGTTAAAAATACAACAAACTAAGAGATTAATAATTTTAAAATATGATTATGTATAAAAGTCTAATATTCAAAATCAAACTTACATAATATATTGATTTGATTTTCAAAATTCAACACTCTTTATCCTAAAATAATATTGGAAAGAAATATCTTATAGAACAAATTTTAATAAAAAATTATTATTTGAGTATTAATTTTCATTGATAATGTGTAAAATGTTAATTTGAGTTTTCATAATCTAATTTATAAACAAATTTGGCTACATGTTTTCTGTAATTTATAAATTTGTTTTGTACTAAAAATTCAACAAAAATAATGTAGCTCAACTGGTAAGGAAGTTATCTTTTATGCAAGAGGTTAGGTGTTCAAATCCCACCTTCTACAAGAATTTTTAGTTTATTTTTAACATTAATAAAATTTAAAAAATCCAAAAAAAAAAAAAAAAAGAAATTCAAAATCGGGTTGAACCGGCCCAAATCGGTTCGCCGGTTTTGGACCGGTTCAACCCGGTTCAGACTGGGTTTTGAGTCAATTGGTTTTAGGGGGTAAACCGGACCGGACCATCCTCCGGTTCGCGGTCGAACCGGTCGGACCGGCCGGTCCGATCCGGTTTTAATTACATTGGATTTGACCACAATTCGAACAAGATCTGAATCTGACAGAATCTGATCCGATATAACTTGAGCCGGATCTGAACGAACCTGATCCGATCAGAATCAGACCCATTGACAGCCCTAATATTATATAGTAAAAAATAGTAGCAGTTTGTTTGTTTTCTTGAAACAAATTTGGTCAAGCCCAGACTGACGACTCTAAACTCAATAAATAATTTACAGCCCACGAAATTAATGGGCCGATAATTTCTACCAAATCAAAAACTCTTTCTTTGTCAAGGCCTGTTTTATTGGAACAAATACAATATGTCAATATTTTCCCAAGGGTACCGTTTGGATCATGGCAAAGCATTTTATCCAGCATTTCCACTAACAAAGTCCATGACCAAGACCCAAACGAAATCGAGATGTTTATTTATTTTGTTTTTTTAATATGATTGTGACTTATAGCATTACATCAAAACAAATATCGATTTATTTTTTAGCAATATAATGAGTAGATAAACTACAATTAGATAACTAACTAGTATGAAATTATACATTTACTCACACTTCTCATGGGACTCGAATCCAAATTTTTACTAATTTCAGGAAAAATGTTGAAAGGAAGAATTAAAGGTACAAAAAAGATGCAAAAATGTGAACAAATGTTTTTCATTATATCCACTCTATCTTGTTACTAAGTCTAATTAGAAAAAATAAATTAATATAGATATATTCAATTCAAAATATATAATAAGCGAATAATGGTTGCATTTTGAAAGAATCTCCCCTGGAGGTGTTGAGTTGTTTGGAAGTTGATGTTTCAACTTAGCTTGAATTAATTTTGTTTTGTAACAAAAAAAAAATGTATAATAATTTGTCACTATTATTTAATAAATAAAATAAAATATAAATTCGCCTTGTAATGATCTATCGACATGTAATGATCATAACTCGATGGGTTTTGACTTTTATCTTCGTAGTTCACTTTGCTCCCTTGATTATATCAGTTCGCCCTCCATTAACTTATTTTGTATTTTTGTATGATTCAATTGCATAAAACTATTAGTTTTGATATATTCTCGTCTAACACCTCAATTTTTTCTATCTGAATCCCCTACTAAAGACACTTAAAAGGACAAAATGCATTTAATAATTACATGAGAATAAATTGAGAAATTTGAGACATACAATACAACCAACAAGTTTTTTTTTACGAGAACTTGTTGAAACAAACAATGATGCAATTGTAGTATAAATAATAAATTAACGCCATTAATAATTGAGGAGGCAAATTGAACATTAAAAAAAAAAAAAAAAAGACAGGTTAAAATATAATTTGAGTTATAAAAAATTCATAATAGTTAACACTAGTATATATATGTCAGATCAAGAAAGCATAGTGGGGTGTAAGAAATAGGATCCCCACTAGCTGAAAACAGAGGTTCCTATTTATGGTAAGTCCAAAGGAGAGACAAGTAGCCCACTAAACCACCATACTAATTATGTCAATCCAATTTCACTTTTTTTCTTTTCCACGTCTCTATTATTGTTTCTTTACGTGGAAAAGAAAAACCTTTTTTTTTTTTTTTTTTTTTTTTTTGCAATTGCCAAGTTAAAAGAGTTAATTGATTGATATAAAGCTTGTCCGCCCATGGCTACACTACACGCACCTAATTATTAAGAAACATGCTTCCCCACTCCAAATAGATTTTGACTTGACATTTTATTTTCTCTAATCAACCAAATAGATTTTCTTAAAGACATATATGGTCCTTAGACAATAGTAAATAAATTTGTTTATCAAAAAAGAAAAGACTAAATTTGGTTTTCGTTTTATGTTTATTATATTTCTTCAATAAAATTTGCGTAAATTTCGATACGAGTGCAGAGAAGAAATAACTAATTAAATAAATCATTTTCTTTTTCATTTTAGAAATATTATAAAATCAAATTAGAGGGGAAATAAATGATCAAGTATTTGACAGTATAAGAAAATATACGAGAGTGAGGTCATATGTGGTCACCATTTATGCGACATGCATTCTTACCTTAGGTGCAAAGCCACTTTCCGCAAAGAATTGAAAGGAATCTTGAATATGTTCAAGGCCACTAATTAATGACGTTTTCACACTTAAGACCCATTTTATTCTATTTAAATAAATAATTTCTTTAATTTCTTTAATTTCTTTAATTTCTTTAAGCATTTTAATTTCATATATTTATCATACCAAATGTTAGCCCGGAAATAGACCGACCTTGAGCTTTCAAAGGGTACTTTTCTGGCTCTTATCTTTTCTAATTCTCCTCTTAAGGAATAAAATAATTTTGACATCTTTATCAATCTTTTTGTGTGTGCCTTTGATTGATTCGTATCATTGAGCAAATGTTTTTCAAGTGCTCCAAAAGGCTTGGTAAAGGTTATGCCACGGGGCCTAAAAAGGAATTCATTTTATTTTCTAGGCTTTAATTCAATGCAACCTTAAGTAAAAGAAGTTTTAAGATTTCACTTGAAAAGTATTTTGATACGTATGGGTTGCCATGCCTTTTCTCTCTTGAAAATTCGATGTCATCCAAGAATTTAAGGTTATTTAGATGGAGTTTACGAGCTTTATTTAACTTCAAAGTCCATATGAGTATTCTCAACCACAAATTTAAAATCTTTAATTTTGTATGATTTTTGTGTAATTGTGCTGTGCATGCCACATCATCGAATCAAAGTAGAACATTTTTAGGTTTATTTAAAGAAAATATTTTTTTTTAAAGATGAAACTAATTATTTATGAAAATGAACCAGTTGAACCATTAGTCCACTTTTCAAAGAGCACTGAAATGTTCTCCGAAAACGAGACAAATAAACCCTTATCTTTGTGTTAAGAACAAAACATCCCTTATTATATTAACCGAAAAAAAAAACAATCACCACTACCCATTCATTTTTTTATTTGAGGAGGGGTAATGTGATTTTTTTTGACAACGAGGTGGATTGCTCTTTAGATATATCTCAAGAGGTAATTAAACAACTTAAACTGTGGGAAGTAGCTAGGGTTGTACTTGTTTTCAGTGTTCTAAAAACCTAATTGGATCGACTAGCTGCCAATCCAGTCCTATCAATCCTCCAAAATCAGTTTTCTTCCTGGCCGTTCTAATCGGGAAAACCGGTGAACCAATGAGATTGAACCACTGGTCCACTTATAACCCAAAAAAAAAGGTAGTCTTAGAAAGAAATTCTCACACCTCTTCTTCTATTTTTTACATTGAGTCAAACAAAAATCTTTCATACAATAAGTTATAGAGATCTATTTAAGCATCAATTTCAGAAGAAGACTCAATTCTCCCCCAATTCAAGTATTTTCATGTTTTTTATATTAAAGGGTTTAGGTGACAAAATTCATCCAATATTTTCATTATTTTGATATGGCCTTTATCATAGTTAGAATCATTATTTTGATATTGTGTTATCATAGTTGTAATATTGTTGTTATCATTCATTCTCAACTTAAGATTTGTAGGAAAATTAAAAAAGAAAAATCGTAACGACGTCACACAGGCTAACCAATGGTTAAAACGGTCGTTAAACCGATCTAACCAATAACAAGTAAAGCTACCGGTTTGATGTCCGGATCGATTTTCAAAACATTGATTGTTTTCAGCCGCACTTGCATTTTTACGTACTTGAATAATACTGACACACGTTGATGTGACGTATCACACTTTTAATGTTTACACAAATAGATAATCTGCATTTTTTCATGGAGAGATAATTTGTCGTATGGACATATCTCATAGAGAAAAATTGCTAAAACCTAAAATGGAATGGTTCAATATGTTCTTTAGATACCTAGTTTCATATCTTTAATTTAAGAACTTGCCTCAACTCACATGTTTCCCGAAACCCAGGCTCTTAGAACACATTCAAACCTAATTTCATATAACAAACACATCTAAACCTAACTTTACATTTTAAGCACGCAAAACTTCGATTTTGTTTTTATAGTTAAACATTCAAAAAGGAATTAGAAGTTTGTACAAAATCGACAAGGGGGCAACCCCATGGCAAAAGATGAATATGAAAAAATAATTAGACCAGCCAAAATTTAAAGTGTTCACACATGTTTTCTCGAAATATTACAAAATTTCTTTTTCTTTCCCAATTAACAAGAGGCGTTTAAATAAGGACTATGCTAGCATCACAGCCAATTATCACAGCCCAACATCACAACCCATAATATAAAATTGCAAAAAAAAATCATAATTAATGATCAAACAAAAATAAACCCTATTTATAAAATAATTCATCAATTTCAAACCATATCTATGACTTTTGCCAAGAAAAACTTGAAAATATTATTTTAAAATAAAACCCTAAAACCCTAAACCTAAACCCTAAACCTTAAACTCTAAATCAAACCCTAAAGTAAACATTATGTAATAAACCCTAAATTATAGGCATTGCAAGTGCTTTTAAATTATGAGTTTATATTTTTATTGTAATTTTTAAGATATTTTATATACAAATATTGATAAATGATAAATTATCATTTGGAAAGTAATGAATTATTTTTTATATGAGTAATATTGTATAATTTATGTGCTCTTTTATAATTTTCGAAAGTTGAGTGGGTTGTTAATAGATTAAAAGATTATTTAAAGAAAAAAACATGTTAAACAAGTAGTAGGTAACACATTTACCTTCAAAAAAATAAAAAATGGACTGTACAAAGGGATGTGAAGTTTGAGGCTTTCATATAATCATTTTCCTTTAAATAACTCTTTTGAGTGATAAATCAACAAAGTGTTGTAATCAATGCAGTCATCACACATGCGATTTTATTTTGTTTTGACAAGTGTTAAACATACGATGAAATAAGGGTTAGACACGTATTTAATACCTGAAGGACGAGTTTAAGTAATTGAATTATTATTGAAATTTAGAAAAAAATTAGTTTGTCAGTCACATCTATTTAGGAGTATTATTTAAAATTAGTACCATGTATCTAGTCCAAAACCTTGATAAAATAAGGGTTAGACACGTAAATATATTCTTGTCGCACTTTGACCATCACAAATGGTTCATGATGTAAAAGATGAGGTCTAATCATGATAACTCAATGGAGAATACATAAAATAAAGTGATTATGATATTTGGCAAAAAGATTTACTCAAAAGGTACAAATTGCGCACTTTAAAGATAGGATTAAAAAATGTGATAAAAAAGAAAAATATACTATAGAAAGTCAAATAATCCCATTAATATATCTTTAAAGAAAAAGCTTTATACTATTATTCAGTTATTCACTAATATTAATGGTGAAAGCAATTTTCAACTGAAAAAATCGAAAGCAGTGTTGAATATATTCCAGCTAGAATTGTATATATAGTACTAGTGGCATATATCAAACAGGAATTATATTATATAAGTCAGTGTATTATTTTGGTCCCCCAATAGCGTAATTATTCTTTACTTCTTTTACGAAAAAAAAATAAAATGTTCGATCTTTTTACATGCTACCAAAAGATTGCCAATTCATCTGGGCATAATTAATGACATTAGCATTTGTGCACCACAAAAGTAGGCACAAAAAGGTCCTGTGTGGGAAAAGAAGTGAGCAATAATTCATTAAAGTTTTAATTCACACTGATGTTAATATTCCCTTAAAATCGAATTATTGCAAGTAGACTTCTGCACCATTAATATTAACCTTGGACGTTTTTCAATTAAGCTACCAAGAAAATGTATAATTTTTTATTAATATGTTTATAATTCTTGGTAAATGTTTTTTCAATTTGAAGTTTTAATCATATTTAATTAGTTTCTATATATATGGAATGTTTGATAGACATGCCGGGTTAATATATGTTTATAGAAGAATTTTCGAATTTTTAGTTAGGAGCACATGCATATGAAAAATGAGAAAATATCGAATAAAAATATCTCAAAACAACGTCTTACACTATAACATTTTCAGCCTATTAGCAATTAACAAGTTGCACACTAGGCTACAAGCTACTCCCTCCGTTTTTTTTATTTGTCATTTTGGCAAAAAAAATGTTTATTTTTATTTGTTGTTTTAGTATTGACTGAAATAATATTGTATTGGTTTATCATAATTTTTTAGATCTACATCGAACACATAGTTGTAAGAAGATTGAAAGAAAAAGACATTTTATTTATATATTCTATTTTGAGAAAATAATACACAAGTTTTTGAAGACCAAGTAATTAAGAATCTACACAAAGAGATCTTCCACTTTGAGATTCTTATATATGTAGAGGGACCACGGCTAGCTTTGCCTCTTTAAGAATTGGAGAAGGCATATAACTATTGCAATGTGAAAATGATTGATAGGAAGATTGTAACCCTTCAAGTCACTAGGTGAAAACTCAGCTATTTGTAATTTAATTAATTTTCATCTTACCCCTTTAAACTCGTTATAATACGTACTCTTGACATGGTTATATTATAGCTAATAGTATTTAAATTTCCATATTTTAATTGTCTTGTAACTTCATGATTTTTTCTTTTGTTATGACAACTTATGATTTTTTTTTTAAATCGTTTTTTTTTTTGGAGGACCCTCTCATATATGGTTATCTATGTTGTAACGTAAGCTATTATAATCTAAAGTAATAATATAAATTAAATATTTAAATATTTTCTAACCGTTCAGACATTGTGTTCTATACGGTGTTATTTACTCACTAGGATAAACATTGCCAAAAAAATGGGTAATTATCAATAAATCAGCAAGATTTTACATCCATCAATATATATATATATATATATATATATATATATATATATTATACATTATATGGACATATATTCATGTTTTTCAATGAGAGAAACATATCTGAATTTAATTCCAGGGTAGCCAAATTAGCATATAACAACATCTTCAACCGAAGGGCATCCCCTTTCCCTCCTCACCCCCTTCTCCACCCCGCTCGTCTCTCATCTTCAACCGAAGGACAATTCCTTTCCATTTAATTCTATTTCGCAACTTTCCCCACTCTCACTTAATAATAATAATATTAATAATAGGACTGTAGACAAATTTTAAATTTCAAAATATAACTAATCACAATATTAAATCTTAAAATTTTATTAAAACTTGCACAAAATTTTAAATTTCAAAATTTAACTAATCACGATATTAAATCTTAAAATATTATTAAAACTTACACAAAATTTTAAAAACGATTTTATTAAATCTTTCACAATATTTAAAAATAAAATTTATCACTTTTTGTTAAGTTTATTTTTTACACAATTTTTACACAATTTTAATACATATATATAATACAAAAAATAAAAAAAAGGAGCCAACAGGTGGTCACCAAGTGGCAGTCACCCATTGATCGTCCAAGGGCGTCTTGCCCATGGGCAAGTACCCCTTCCCCTATTGCCCGTCGACTGGAGATGACCGACGGGCGGCTTCCACCATCCCCCTTTCGCCCGTCGACTGGAGATGACCGACGGCTCCCGAGATGGCTTAAGTATTTCATTTGAGGAGTCAACCATTTAATAAGGTAGACACTCTCATGCGTGTTAATATCCTCCAATAGAATTGGAAAGGATCTCTTTTGTAGATACAGGTTGAAAAAGTAGATGAAAAGGTTGCAAAAGTGAACAAAGAGGTTAAAACATAGAGACATATCAAATCAAACAACTTTTTGGAGGCCTACCCTCTTATTATACTATTGGTACAAAAGAAAGAGAGAGGTCTGGGAATCTTAATATTTTTTTTTTTAAATAACTTCACATGAAATAGACTAATACTCCCTCTTCTCGTTAAAATTATTCTCTCACATCTTTAATAATTTGACACAACCATAAAATTTCAACCACTATTTTTAAGGACATAAACATAAAAAATACTAAAAAAATTTGATACCTAAAACTTAGTGCAAATGAAAGCATAAGAAAGAAGGGGGACGGAGGGAGTAATTAATAGTACGATAGTAAATTACTAAAATAATTAATAAGGCGTGAAGCCTTTTTATCATATAATTGCTAATACGCGTAGCTGATATGTAAAAGTATGAGGTTTAACTGATAAAAAATTATATGATACATCAACTGCACTAATACACGTGATATAACATCTAAATGTAAGGAGAATTTGACTGTATGATTTCATTTTTTTTTGTTTTCCAAGGGTTTAATCCTTTTTGAGGCGGGTTGGGCACAATAAGTGGGTACCTCTCCCAACAGGTATTCGAACCTGAGTCCGCTACTTTGTAGTGACTAGTCCCATCCACTAGACCAATTACTTGTTGGTGTATGATTTCATTCACACCATGCATATATATATATTAGTATAAAAAATCCAATTTAAACGAATATGTTTGGTTTAATATACTATGTCATGAATGTAGCGGGTGGATGAAATAATCTATGTTGTGTCGATGGAAGAGGTTGAAGTTTGAAATGGTCCACCACGAGGGCGACTGATCTGTCAATGCTTTCATATTTCCCTAAGCGATGATGAGATGAAATACCACGGTGTGTGGTGGTGCTACCTTCTCATGCCTTTCTTATATCTGTCACATTCAACCTTTACAAATTCAAGCTCATTCTATTCACACCACCCTACCCCCCCCCCCCTCGCACGCTCACATGCCAATATTTTCAGTTTTTTTTTACATTAAAAATTTAAAACAATGTAGATATTTCTAAGGTAAAGATTTGAAATTGAAGGGACTATTTGGTTTGGTTTCGTATTTTTTGTTCGAAAAATGGTTTGAGGGGTACCTTTAAAACTTTTAAATTGAACTTTCAATGTTATTTTTGTAGAGTTTACTGCGAAAAGAGTAGATGGTAGATGGTTTGAGTTTGTGAATAGATTTAGACCGAATTTAATTGGTTTTGTCAAACTTGAATTTGAATAATTCCGACCTAGTTTGGCAAGACTCGCAAAACAAGGTCAAATCTCTTCCAAATAGGTCCAAATATTGTCATAATCTTCAATTTTTATAAGTACGTATGTGCAACATATATTATATTATAGGATATATTAACGTACTGTTTCTTTTTGTTTTGTATTATGGGAAAAGTTCACATAGATTTCAAAATGCTTTTAAAATAGTAATTTAGGCAATAGGCATCCTTTAATATATTTCATTCATGTGAACACAAAAATATCGGATCTACTTAGTCCACAACCACCAAATATATCTTCAATTAACTAGATGGAGTGCAAACCTAATCTTCTATGGGCTTCTTGCAAAACAAAAGCTCCGTTAGGAACCAAACCGAAGTTGATTTGGGTAAATCCCATCTGATACTTAAATAAGATATTTGATCTTGAATTTGAAATCTAATTAAAAAAGTGTGAATTATCTGTAAAGGTAAGTGTGTGATGAATGAATAATAACAGTGTTTTAACATTTGGTTTTCTTGTTTTCGGACTTCCGAAGCCCTCTAGAGATTGGAACCAGGCTCTTTTCGGGACATGGTTAGATCGGACTATGTTTTGGATGAGTTTTTTTATTTTTATCTTAATTTTTACCCCCAATCATTTATTTATATTTGTATTGTTTACTAATTGAAAAAATCAATGTACTAAGTAATTGATGGTTTTTATTATTTTTTCTTTCCCGGCCTCCCTAAAATACATCACAAGAAACGACATTAGTGCAGAGTACATAAGTAAAGCAACCTCTCCCTGCATCAATATTTTTTACCCAAGTCCGAAGGCAAACATACCAATGATGCCAATAATTTCTAATTATATTCTAGCAACCAACCAAAGCTGTCAGTCACAAAAAAAAAAAATTAACACTTTTGTACTCTGAAAAGATAGTTGATTCAACCCTTCAACCACAACTTTGGTTAAAGTAATTTACTAAAAAAAATGGTTGAAGTAATTAAAATCTTACCAATTTGTACAAGTAGTACTCTGTTCTAAAAGTGCTTTTAGAAATTTTGAGAATATTTTGAGGTCCACTTGGCTTTTGTGCATTTGATCAAAATTCCAAAGAAGAAATGGATAGTTGATTTAAGTTTTAGGTACTGCCGTACTGGTAGTCTTTTTTTTAGAGATTATAGATAGAAATGAAATAAGTTAATGGAAAGGTAATTTATGCCAAATCAAAGTTGTTTTATGAGTTGAGTAAGATAAATGATACTTCTGTTACTCCGGAGAAATACACAAATTATCGCTGAGATTTTGTGTAATTATATAAATCATCCTTCATATTTGAACAATTACACAAACTAATCTGAAAATACTGAATTCATTACATTTACCCTCTTACGATGATTTCATCAACAAATAAATTACACAAAACCATATGAAGGATATTACTGGAATAAATTTAATATTACTGGAATAAATTTAATTTATTTGTTGATGAAATCATCGTAAGAGGGTAAATGTAATGAATTCAGTACTTTCAGATTAGTTTGTGTAATTTTTCAAATATGAAAGATGATTTGTATAATTACACAAAACCTCAGCAAATAATTTTTTCAAATTATTCTTATTATGTAAATATTAAAGATAATATTTCGTATTGTTTAAGGTGTAAAGTTGACCGTATCTATTGTTTTCTTGAGAAAATACATAAAAACTAAATCTAAATTCTGAAAAGTATGTCAACTCGACTCAAACATAACACGACATGTATATCACCACAAACACGTCGTTTTAAATAACAGAAGAGCACAACTTATACTAATCAGATCCAGACCTAATACAATCCCTTAATCTACACCCAACAAGATCTACAAATGAGAAAATATTTGAAGATTTACCCTTGATTCCACTTCACAAACTCTAATGTATCAAAAAAAAAAATCAACCAATAACAAAAAAATAAGATCTACATAGAGAATCTACCATCTCCACCATTTGTTCATAAGTTGTTCCCTCAAAATCCCCTTAAGACCCCACACGTAACTTCAAACTTCCACAGTCCCCCCACCACCAACAGTTACACTAACCAACTTGCACACACACACACACACACACACACCCCTCCTCCACCTCACCCCCTCCAAAATAATAAATAATTGAGAAGCCCAAATCACTCAAAAGCCTCTTCTCAACCTCTGATGCCTACAAATAACAATAACATTAACAACCCTACTAAAAAGAATAATTTAACCTCTCAATTTCTTGACAACAACACCATACATACAAATATTACAATATCTTCGTTTTAAATATATATATATATTAATAACCTACGTGCATTATTACATACGGTTTCTATTGCTATTACTTTTACTACCCGACATCTTTTATGCCGACGCCGGTTACCTCCGCGAGGCAATGCCTCGCTGCGGAGGCCGCTACCTCCCTCGACGAGGCCGTATCCGTCGCGCAACGTAGAGGCCACCCCCAAACGACGTCACTTCACATGATCTCATCCTTACTTTCCTTACCCAATTCCTCCTTACGTGAAACATGCACGAGAACAAGCAATAGTTCATACTCAAATAGAGTTCAGTTCAAAGCACTTGAGCTCTGTTTAAATGTTTCTTTAGAGCGTATGCCTTGTAGTAGTAAAGTGATTGAAGAGCCACCAGTTTCGAATTCATTAATGGCGGCCATAAAAAGATCACAAGCTAATCAAAGAAGACAACCTGAAAATTTCAACTTTTATCAGCAGCAACAACAGTATTGTTCTAGTGTCCCTGTTGTTAAAGTTGAGCTACAGAATTTGATTCTTTCGATTCTTGATGACCCTTTGGTGAGTCGGGTATTTGGGGAGGCGGGTTTTCGGAGCTGTGATGTGAAAATGGGTATAATTCGCCCCGCGAATAGTTTTTACCCAAATCATGTTTTTGGTTGTACTTCAAGGTACAAGCGGCAAATCCCACCTCTGTTTTTGTGTAATGATGAAATGGGTAGTAAAGGTTTTAACTTTCCTTTTGTGGGTTGTTTTTCGGATGAGAATTCAAGAAGAATTGGTGAGGTTATGGTGAGGAACAAGAAAAGAAACCCGGTTCTTTTGGGGGTTTCCGCCATTGATGCTTTGAGGAGTTTCTTGGAAAGTGTTAAAATGAAAATTGAAGGTGTTTTGCCTTTGGGTTTAAGTGGGTTGCGTGTGATTTGTGTTAAAGATGAGATTTTGAAGTTTTTTAATGGGGATTGTGATGAAGGGTTATTGGAATTGAGATTTGGGGAAGTAGAAAGAATTTTGGAAAATGTCAAGGGAAATGGGGTATTGTTAAGTTTTGGCGATTTGAAGGTATTTTGTGAGGAAAATGTTGGGATTGATGGTTTGAGATATTTGGTTAGTAGATTTACTAAATTGATTGAGCTTCATAGAGGAAAATTGTGGTTGATTGGAGGGGTGGTGACATATGAGATTTATTTCAAGTTTTTGAACAAATTTCCCTCCATTGAAGAAGATTGGGACCTTGAAATTTTGCCTATTACTTCACTTAGATTTTCTATGGGAGGTTCTTATCCTAGATCCAGGTAAATTTGATTTTGTATATGCTTTTTCTTTTTCTCTTTTTGTTTTTGTACAATTATACAGTCACAACTTGTGGTAATTCTTGTTCAGATTGGGTCTAGTCGAACCTAAAACATATACTTGGCTAGTTATCTAGGGATGTTTTCAAATGCTTGAACTTTAACTTAAATTAGAGATTCTTGAGATATTTGTTAAAGTAGTTTAGAACATAAAGTGAGCGGTTTCGCATTTTAAGAGAAAAAAATAGTAAAATTGGCTAATGTTTGCATTTTAAAAAGGAAGAAAACTGCTAGCAAAAGCTAGAAACAACCCTCCTGCTTTTTCTGTCAATTTTAAAGAGAAGTGGAATCAGAAGTTGTCATTCCAAACACTACAATTTGAAGCACTTTTTTACTTTCAAAAGCAATTGCAAACACCCCTTAATTTTTGGAGTATTTGTATTTTGGTTTTTTAATTTGTTTTTTTTTTCAATTATGAAGATTGTTGTGATGAAAAGATCTCATAGTTGCATGTTATGTGTTGTTGTAAAATAACAGTTTGATGGACTCTTTTGTTCCATTGGGTGGGTTCTTCTCAATGCCGTCTGATACGAAAAGTCCGTTGAGCAACAATGCAGGCCAACGTGTGGCCCGTTGTAATCAATGCAATGAAAAGTACAAAGAACAAGTCACTGCTCTTTCAAATGGAGGTGTTTGTGCTTCAATTGCAGAACAGTGTCAATCTAGCTTACCTTCTTGGTTGCAGATTGCTGAATCAAGTTCCCAAAATGGTTTGGCTTCCATAAAGGTGTGGTATTATAATCTTAAGTTGTTGTGTTCCTCCTAATATAGAACTTCTAATTGGAAAAAGCGGCACATATCGAATAATTCACAATTATGCCGAACTTTGGGATAGAATAGCATCAACATCAATATTTATTCCATGGTATTTACACGATGCTACTCTTTCAGAAAGTTCCTAAAAGGGAAAGGATAATTCTTGCTCAAATCATGTTTGGTCCAACCCAAAATATGTACACATGACAAGTGCAATACACTTGACTTGAATGAGTTTGGTCAGACACGGTTTGGATAAGAATCTCCCGTAAAAAGAGAGGGGCTTTGACTTTTCTGAGGTCCTAGTTAAATTTATCAGAAAACCTTTAAACTCAAGGGAAACCTATTGGTTGAACGAAGGTCGGACTCTCATGAGGTCCTATATTTAATGAACTTGGGAAAAACTCTTCGAGGTCCGGAGTTCAATTTCCTTGAGAAACTTATAGTAAGAGGCGGAAGGGCCTTGCTGCTACAATCTGCTGAGATTCAACCTTTTACAAGGCCAGTCAGTAAGAAAAAACAAAGAAGAAGTCTTTGCTTAGTTGATCCATGATTTATGTTACATCTTTTGTTTCCAAACTTTTCTTGTATTTCGTGGCAAGTCCTTGCAACTTAACTGTCGATTTTTCATGTTGCAGGCCAAAGATGATAGCTTGCTACTAACCGCAAAAATTGCGGGGCTCCAAAAGAAATGGGACAATATCTGCCAGCACCATAATCACAACCAATTTCCACGAGCTCTCGGTTTTCAAGTTCCCGAAGAAAGGAAAGAGAACACCAGCAACAGCACTCTAAACCACTCCAATGCATCATCATCTGAACGAGTAAACAAAAACGTAAACTCGAGCTTATCCACTGATTTACAACAAACTTCACTAAAAGGCCTAAGTTCATTAGATATGCTGTCCAAAACCCACATATCTGTCAAATATCATCACTTCGATTCTTCAAGTACCACTTCGGTTAATTCAGTGACTACTGATTTGGGATTGGGGATTTATTCAACTTCTCTCAAAGATCCCAAGTTGCTATATAAAGCGCTTTTCGAAAGAGTTAGCCATCAAGAAGAAGCTATCAGTGCTCTTACTAAAGCAATAACTCAACACCAAACGAAAAGTAACCGTGGAGATGTATGGATTAATTTACGAGGGCCTGATAGATTGGCCAAGAGAAAACTCGGTGTGGCATTAGCCGAGATACTATACGGAAGCAGAGAGAGTCTTATCTTCGTTGATCTAAGCTTCCAAAATGAGACAATTCATATGGATAAATTCCTCAAAGTTACAAATAAGTACGACTTAACAATGAGATGTACTGTGGTCGATTACTTGGTGGAAAAGCTGAGCAAAAAACCGTCTATTGTCTTCCTTGAAAATGTCGATAAAGCTGATTTAGTCGTGCAAAATAGTTTATGTAAAGCTTTGAAGACCGGTAAATTTTCCGACTTGTATGGTAGAGAAGTAAACATCGGCAATTCTATGTTCCTCTCTACTACAAAGTTCATTGAAAATGGCAAGAATCTCTCCAATGTTAAGTACTCCGAGGAAGAAATATTGAGAGCAAAGGGAAATTTAGTTCAAATATTAATCAGATTTGATTTAAACGATGATCTCACATGCACGGAAAAAGGGTGTTCTGATTTTCTTTTGATGAACAAACGAAAGATAATAGCGGGGACTACAAGTGGAGATCAATGTGGGAGCTCGGAAGTAACAAAAAGAGCACACAAGGGTTCGAGCTCTTATCTCGACTTAAACTTCCCTGCAGAAGGAAGTGAAATATGCAGTAGCACGTGTCCTGAGGAATATTCTGACTCAGGCTCCAGTTCGGTGAAAACGAGGTCATGGTTAGAAACTTTTGATGGTCTAATTGATGGAACTATCGTTTTTAGGCCATTTGGTTTTGACAAACTTGGTGAGAAACTATACGAGGAAATGAGTAAGAGTTTGCACAAAATTGTCGGTTCCAAGTGTTTGTTAGAGATAGAATCGAAGGTAATGGAGCAGCTACTTGCGGTTGCGTATTTGTTGGACGAAAAACGAGTGGAGGATTGGATTTTTTGCGTTCTTGGTCAGGGTTTTGTGGAAGCGATGGGAAACTTTAGTTTGGATGATCGTTCGATTTTGAAACTCGTTACGTGTGAGGGAAGTATTTCTAAAGATGACCAATTTGGAGGTTTACTGCCTGGTAGGATTATAGTGAGTTAGTAATAGATAAATTGATTTATTTTACTAATTGTATGTATAATATTTATATCATGTGTATTTAGGTAGTTTTATTCAGCTTGGAAATCCATATTTCATTGGATTTTTGCAGGTAGAGTTTAGGTATAATATGAATTGGCATGTATTTTTTAGGCTTAGTAGGATGTTATTTTCTTGTTGCAGCTAGGTGTAATTTTTTTTGTAAGATTATGTGTAAATAGTTTAGGTTTGTGTATCTGTTATCATAATGAAATAAGAAATGTATTTTGGATGGACAGATTCTTTGAGAGGCTGTTATTTCTCTAGCTTGTTGAATGTTGAGGAATACCTCTTGACAAAATCAAAAGAAAACTTAATTTGACTCAATTAGATGTATTCATAAATTAGTTAATAAAATAAAAATATGTATTTTTTTTTTGTTTGTTTATGAAAAGTTTGGGTGGGTTTGGCTCCGGTCACCACCACGGGCCAGGGCATGCCTTCAGAACCAAAGATCGCTTACAGAGGTACTTACAGATCGCCCACCAACAAAACTCTCACGTCGGCAATGGGAATCAAACTCACAACCTTTTAAGGGGAAGTAGTCTGTCCTTACCAACTGAGCCAACATGTGTTGACAAAAATATGTATTAATGTACGTTATTATTATTATTTTTAAAAATGGAATTTTTTAGGTTGAATTTATACATGTACATTATGTAATAGCCGTTACTTATATTTTAGAGTTTTGAATAAATATGTAAATATTTTACACTACTGTATTTCATTGTAATTATATAATCAATCAATCACAACACTGGGGATGACCTATACCCTTTGCACTCTTCGGTCCGAGCTGTAAATAAAGTCTAGTAGATCAAAAAAAAAAATCAATCACAACCTCAAGAAAAAAAATGAAGAAAACTTAACTAATTATGTATGTCCCTTTTATTTTGAGAGAGAATTATGTATGTCCTTTACTTGTGCAGTAATATCCATTTTTATTGTTTTTTTCATACATAATTTTTTCTCACATATATTGTAATTTTTTTAAATATATATTTATTTTGATATTACTATAAAATATCATAAGTATTATATTATTATTACATATTCTCCAGACAAACAAAAACCTCACATGAAATCATGGGTTCAAGCTTTTTATGTTTGTCTTTTTGGGGTTTAGACTTTAGAGTAACGGACTGGGTCGGGTTTGATGGGCTGAACTGTGAAAATATTTGGGCTTGTTTTACTATACTTTTTTCTTATTAGGAGGCGTTTGGTAGCCGAATTAGATAATAATTAAGCCCAGCCCGTGTTATGATCTCTACTTCGTTTGCAATCACTTAATTAATAGCCCAATCTAAATTTTGGTAGCCCAAACCGAATGCAGGTTTTTTTTTTTTCTCTTTCTCTCTCTTTTGAGAGAAGGAGAGTGTTTTTGCTTGTTAAGACAATTTTAATGGGATTCTTTTTTTTTGTTATCTCCAATTAAAGATTTTATAGAAAGGGTTCTAAATTTCATTCATAATATATCTTCCGCCTGGCTTGCGTCCAGGACAAAAGTGTCTTTTCCAAAATCTTTTGAAGTTTGCCTCGGAATATTGTGTAATTTGCCAAGATGAGGAAAATTATTTTGTGAATCTGCTTCACCACATGCGTCATCAAACTAACATGATAGGAGTATAACAATTTAATTACATGGTGATATATGAGTAAATAATATTCTCGCTATATTTTATGTTCTTCCCCACTGATTTTATAGTGATATATGCAATTTTATTTCACGTGTCATGTTTGTTTGGTGACATGGTGCATCACATATGTGAAGAATTTAAATATTTCGTTAGTATTCAATTCATTAGCGTCACTCTTAATTGTCATTATTAAATCTACTTCTAATGTTTCATACGAGAATAAAAAATATCCAAAGTAAAGACAAAACATACATCCAATCAGTTCTTAGGTTTCCATTTAATGACTTTGTTATTGTTTATATAAAGTTTGCCACTCTTAGAAAGATAAGACAAAAAAGAAGAATACAAAAACAAAAAAGTGGTTTGGATTCATTTTGACTCAAATGTTTCAGATTTTCGTTGGACTCAACATTGCTTGGAACGATTTCCTCCAACCAAAATCATGAAACATGTGTTACAACTTGTTTCAATTTAAAATAGTTATACTTTTAATCAAATCAATCTTTTATAAAATACAATATCAATTAATTTAATTAAATTAGACATAATTGACACATATCACTTATTTTTTCTTCATTCAAAATACACTTAAAAAACATTTAAATCGACTCACAATTAATTAATATCCAAAAATTTCAACCAATTTCGCAAAAATTTCAGGAGAATCTTTAAAATTACTAACCAAAATATTTTTCACCCAAATTTAACTAAATTGAATCAATACATCCAAACAACTCCGTAATGAGAAAAAAACATAAAAAATTTGGAATCATCACTATCTCAATAAATTCATTTTTTGATCCCGAATTTCCATAAATCAGACACACAAGTTACATAGAAATTTGAATTTTTGTAGCTTTTCAATTAGTAAGTATTCATCAGATGTGAACAAAAATCTATAACCCGGTTATTGCTCCGTTGGTCCACAGGCACAGCCCACCCATATGCCAAAGAGCCCGATAGGCCTTAATTAATGTGAACTCATGGAGCACGTGCTCGTATTAATTTCTGCTTTGACCTCTATATCTCCCTAAAATAAAGATAGTGGTTCATAAATTAAGACAATGGGCGCCGGATAATTTAATTTTAAAATACTTTTATATTTATGGTTTTAACCGTAATAATATAAAATTAATGAAATCGAGTGATTACTTTTTGTCTTAGAACATATGATATTACTCCCTCCGTTCTGTCGCTTTGAAAAGTTTCTTGTGCCATATTATCTGTCACTTTAGATTTTCAATAAAACATTAATTACTCTTTTTCCATTTTTGCCCTTTATGCTCATAAATTTTCTCAAACATTAGTGGAGGATAATTAATTAAAAGGGTATCTTAGTCTTTTTCATTTTTCCCCCTTAGAATTCAGCTATATTCAATGATTTTCTTAATTAAACGAAAAAAATTATGGAACAGGAGAATTATTATAGGTTACTTTGATAAAAGACTAAATGATATACCCACAGGTGATCGGTCTAGTGGAAGAGACTAGTCACTGTAAAGTAATGAACTTGAGTTCGAATTCCTGTTGGGAGATGTTCCAACTTAATGTGTTCGCCGCGCCTCGTAATTAATTAAACCCTTGAGGGAAAAAAAAAAAGACTAAATGATATGCATATCGTTAGATAATCATGAAATAAAAAGTCTAAATCAACTGACGAACCTGATATAGGGGATGACCCACATTACCAACGATTCTGGACTAACTAGCAAATGTTCAAAATGGAGTCGTTCATATAACGACCCCAAACAAGCCTCGTCACGAGCCTTACACTCACTCTAACAAGATCACACAACTACGAGAAGTTTCACATCTGGAAACAAGATCCCCATGCATGAAAACTTATATTGTCACACAAAGATTCTACCGAATCATGGACTCTTCCACATATATAAATATCACCACATGTATGATTGATTAAAACTTAATACTCCCTCCGGTTCATATTAGTTGGCACATTTGTCAAATTTTTATGTTTCATATTAATTGGCACATTTGGATTTCCAATGCAATTTTTTTCAATTTTACCCTTCTCTTTTATCAAGGTTGGGAAGCTCAAGAGTCACTAGGAAGGGTATTTTTGACATTTTATCATGTAAAAGTGATTAATCATGAGGTTTTTTAATCTGTGTGAAAAATAACAATGTGCCAATTAATATGAACCGGAGGGAGTACACAATTACGTATACTACGTATTTCTTTCCAGCATATTTTGTTGGGCTCGTCTAAAATGAGATTTCATCGAATGAGGAGCACGTGAGATACCCTTTTCCATGTTGACAAGTGTCCTATTTTAAATTAATTTTAAATTATCTATTTGTAGAAAGACAACAATACCCTATTTTGTCATATTATATGTAAAAATGTGTGAATTAAAATGACTAATAAAATTCACTTTCACTATATTTTTAATTAATTATTTAAAATATTATAACCATCAAATGTAGTTTATAATATTTATATTTTGTAAAACAAAAAATTAATTAGAGAATGATTTTTTAATTATTACTTGATAATTCTGATTATTTGAAGGGTTCAAAATTATGATATTAAAGTTATTAGGGACTATAACTTGAATTAAATCAGAAAATATAGAACCCAATTGACAATTCAAATTGCACTTAATCAAACAAATATTTAGAGTTTAAGAATGAAGATGCAATTTTCAAGAAAATTAACACAATCACCCCCCCCCCCCCCCCCCCCCCCCCCCCCCAATTTCAATGGTCTCCTCCTTACACAGAGTAAACAAATAAAACATTTTCATGAAAATATGTGTTTGTTCATTTCAATGATCTATACGTAAATTAGACTAGACATTTGTTTGTTCATTTGGAGATCTGGAAATCTCAAATAAACTATAGGGCTCATTTATAACGTTAAGGTAGAAGATGAAGATGAAGGTGAAGGTGAAGGTGGGGTTGAAGTTTTGGAGATGGGGCACAAAATTAATGGAGTTAGAAAACCTAATCTCTTTTGAAACATATTTATTCTAGGCTTATATTGTATTTATTATAGGGTTATTTGTGTAATTTGCTAAATGCCTACTTTTTCAAATGTCCGATTGCCTCATCATCATCGGACATTTTGACTTTTTTTTTGTGGTCCAAATTTGATTTTGACTTTTTTTATGGTTAAAATAGAATATCTCATATGCACCATTGTCCCATGAAATCTCGTTTTAGAAAGACCCTATTTTGTTTTAAGTTTTGGCAACAATTTACTGACTAATGCGTGGTCTTTGTTTTGCAGATTTTAAAAGCTTGGTGAATCCATACCCTTGTAGTGGAACATACCAAATTCAAAAATCTTGGTATCACACCCGCATCAGAAACCCTAGTAATTTTCTCTCTCTCTCTATCTCTCACATAAAGAGTCATGTGCTCTTCCCAATAGAGTCTCCTAGCTACCTTATGTTAATAGTTATCCATGTTTAACTTGTCTTTCTTCCTTAGTTCTCTCCTTATGTTACATCTTCCGCAACACTAATAAATGCATGAAACGTGTCTTCTTAACACCTCATTTTATCTTATTATCTTTTATGTGGATACAGACTTATAACGGGACTAAAATATATGGTTGAAGTTGCTCATAAAATATATATCTGAATCACCTCTCTAATCTCCAAATAAGGTCAGAAAAAAAGAAAAAGATAAAGTTACCTCTCTAGAGTCTACACTATTTGGAACTATATCTATGAAATAAATTAGCTAAACTAAAAGTTTAACTAATAATTTTTTTTTTTTTTTTTTTGGTTTACAAAAGGCTAAACAGTAAGTCTAAATATCCCCTTCAACAAAAGTAATCACATCCTCTGGGGGGATGTCCCAGATGTGCTCTCCGCGACTTAGCGTATGCCCCATTTTAGCTAAAGCATCTGCGCAAGTATTTCCGTTTCTCCTAGTATGAATAATTTTGCTCTCCCAAGGCATGCCTAGAAGATTCCGACAATCTTCGATTATGTTACCCAATGGGTGTTGTCCCGTGTCTGCCTCACGGATTAATTTCAAGATCACATCGGAATCCACCTCCAACTCAATTCTCCGGAATCTTCTTTCCGAAGCTATCTTGAGTCCTTCCCTAGCAGCCAAAAGCTCTGCTACAGTAATGGAGACATCCCCCAAATTACGAGAGAAACCCACAATCCAACAGCCTTCATCATCTCTAATCACTCCACCCGAAGCTGCACTGTTCTTGTTTGTTAAGACACTCCCATCAATGTTGATTTTTATCCATCTTTTCGCGGGTTTCTTCCAAGTAATATGCTCTGTCACCTGTTTGTCTAGTTTCCGATCAGCTGGGTACGCCGATTCCAAGTCCATGGCTGATTGTTTTGCCGTAGCTAGCACCATCCTTATATGGTCATCCTTCTTTTCAAAAACCTTCTTGTTTCTTGTTTTCCAAATGGCCCAAAGAGTGTTCGCAAACATAATGTTCCAAGCGATGGTAGGTGCAATAATGTTACCAAATTTTAACTTCGTGAGGTTATCCTTGATCCATGATGAGGGATTTGCACTCATAAAGCTCAGAAATTGTGTAGGCGAGATGAGAAATTCCCATACTTTTCTTGCCCCAGTGCAGTCCCTAAGTACGTGCGTAATTGTTTCCGGATGCTCATGGCATATTGGGCAAAGGTCCGTGTCCGTTATTTTCCTCATTTTCCTAAGTGAATTCGTTGCAATGCTGTTGTGGCTGCATAACCATATGAAGTGCTGAATCCTGTAGGTGCATTTAATATTCCAAATCCATTTCCAATTTTCCCCAGTTGTACTTCCACTGTCTTCTTCTCTTTGTAGGCTTTGGTAGGCAGATTTACACGAGAAAACTCCATTAGCTGCCCCTCCCCACACCATATGGTCATCCCTATCCAAGTTAAACGGTAGAGGCGTGTTCCGAATTGTCTCCTTTGCTACCCTATGAAGTGGTGTATTGATTTTCTCCAAATTCCAGCAACCATCTTCCCCAATAATATCCTCAACCTTCCAAGTTTTCTCGTCCACATTAATCTCTCCCTCAACAAGTTGGCACAAAGGGCCATCTCCAACACCAATCAGTCCAAAGGGAAACAAGTTGACCGTTTCCAATCTTCCATTTGAGACACGGTTGTACGGCTTTTATGCTTCTAGCAACCCCCTTAAAGATAGCCGAGTCTCCATTTCTAATTTTATAGTCGAGGATATTCTCATATCTCAAGTATTTCTTTCGATATGTTTCCCCCCACAGATCGTTTTCGCCCTTCCATGTTCTCCATCCAATTTTTGCTAACAGTGCAATATTAGCTCTTTTTGTGGTACGAATCCCTAAACCACCTCTGTTTTTCGGTCTCGTAACTTTTTCCCAGCCTATAAGATGTAGTTTTCTGTGTGAAACATCCGAGGACCACAAAAAATTCCTATTGATTCGATCAAGTTGGTTGCAAACCTAGCTAGGTAACCACATAGATTGCATTATATGGTTCGGGATCGCTGAAGTGACTGACTGGATAAGTGTTGCTCTTCCTGCCATAGACAATAATCTTGTTTTCCATGCCGAAAGTCTTCCTGTCACTCTATCTAAAACCTCTCTAAATAAACGGGGCGAAACTCTCCCATGTATAAGTGGGACTCCAAGGTATTTTCCCAAGTTGTCCGTTCGGCTTACCCCCAATATTGTCGAAATTTCCCTCTTGAGTCTCCCACCTCTCGATTTAGCAAAGAACACCTTAGATTTTTGAAGGTCTACCTTGAGTCCCGAAGAGTCACAAAAATCTTGTAGGGTCTTTTTAATGCATCTCGCATTTTTTCCAGAAGCCTTAGCCATTAGAACAAGGTCGTCGGCGAAGAAAAGATGGGAAATCTTAGGTCCCCCACGACAAACACTAATCGGCTGCCATTTTCTTTTTTCCACTGCCTCTCCAATGAGATAGGATAATCTTTCAATGCATAGCACAAATAGATACGGCGAAAGCGGATCCCCTTGGCGAAGACCACAATTCGGCTTGAAGTTCTCAAGTGGTTCCCCATTCCATAATATACTAGGGTGGGAGCAAGTGACACAAAACATAATGAGTTTAACAATGGATGCCGGTATACCAAAGAAGTCCAAGGTTTGTTCCAAGAAGCTCCAACTCACTTTGTCATATGCCTTTTCCAAGTCCAATTTAATGACCATTTCCCCGAATTTGTTGTTTTTTCTTTTTCTAAGCGTGTGGAGGATTTCTTGGATCATTAAAATGTTATCCTGTGTGCCTCTCCCGGGGATGAAGCTACTTTGAAGGGGGCTGATCAAGCTAGACATGAGTGGTTTTAATCGGTGCACAATTGTTTTACTAATTATTTTGTATAACACATTGCATAGAGCAATAGGCCGAAAGTTTGCGATAGAACTTGGGCTCTCCTCCTTAGGAATGAGACAAATGAAGGACTGCCCTAACTCTTCACTGAACCCTCCATTCTCAAAGGCGGATCGAACCAACTCAACAACCGATTCGCCCACCACTCCCCAAAATTTTTGGTAAAAAAAGGCGTGGAGCCCATCCGGTCCCGGAGCCTTATGAGGGTTGAAGCTTTTAACCACCATTTTAACCTCCTCCCTAGATACCGTCTTCCCAATCGCCGCTGCCTCTTCACGACTAATCGATTTTTGTAGCCTGCTTTTCGGTAAAAGCACAACTCTCCTCTCATCATTTCTATTAAACAGTTTTTGGAAGTAGTTACGTACATGACTTCGCAATACAGTATCGTCTGAGATCCATTCTCCATCTACTTTAAGGGTTACCACCTTATTTCTCCTCCGTCGGCTAACAGTGGTCAAGTGGTAGAATCTTGTGTTTCTATCACCCTGGATTAACCATTGAACCCTAGATTTCTGGTACCACAGTAACTCTTCCTGCTTAAGGGTTAGGTTGTATTCTTCCACAAGTTCCCCTTCCAATTTGCTAAGGAAAGTATCCTCACCCATGCACAAACATTTTTGAATACCATTAATTCGGGCCAGTAACCGTTTCTTTCTCCAAAAGATGTTCCCAAACGAGTTTTTATTCCAAGTACTAATGGCATCTGGTAACGACGTGAGGGCTTCATATATGGAATGTGAAGATTTCCATACATGTTCAACGATGTCTTTACACTCCGGGTTTGTGGTCCACGCAAGCTCAAATCGAAACGGTCTCTTGGAGGGTGTGCGGTCTAATCCATCACAGAGTGTTAGAATCGGATGGTGGTCCGAATGAGTTCTTGGCAAGTGGATCACTAAACTCTCGGGGAACATCTCTTGCCATGCCACATTTGCAATTGATCGATCAATTCTTTCTCTAACACGAGCTAATCCCTCCCTCTTGTTATTCCAAGTGAATCTCGGTCCCCTAAACCCAAGATCTAACATGCCGCAATCGTCCATCATAGCTTTGAAACGCTGGCATCTCGCAGCCGAGGCTAACCGACCCCCCCTCCTTTCATTCGTGTTTATTACATCATTGAAATCCCCGGTAATAAGCCACGGCAAATCCATGGTAGCTCCAATTTCTTCCAAGTTACTAAAGAAGCCTTCTCGTTCTGCAGGGTTCGGGTTTGCATAGACCCCTGAACACATCCATTCGCTTCCCACCTTAGTCCCAATCATAGCATGAATTGCTTGACGATTCACATGAATAATTTCAACCCTACTCTCTTTCTCTCTCCAAAGCATCCAAATTCCCCCCTCCCTTCCAGTGGTGGGAGCACGACAAACACCTGAAAATCCCAAACTATTGGTAATCTGTTTTGCTCTTATCTCAGAGACCTTGGTCTCCATAAGAAAAATAATATCAGGTCGATGGACCCTTATTAATTCATTGAAATTATTTCTGAAGTTTTCACTTCCCGCACCTCTACAATTCCAAGTTAATATCTTCATTATAAACCAAATGGGATGGTGTATCCAGATATGGTTATTAATAACCTTTCCCACCTCTGTCATCAAAATTTGACTTATCAATACTCCAATTTGGGCTCCCTGTCCCCATGTCATCCTCAATCATATCCACATCAGCCAAAAGCTCAATCTCCATGTTATGGACACATCGATTATCCGGGTTACCTCCAGTATTATTCAGGGTAGTAGATGCCTCATAGTTATGTGTAAAGTTACCTGGACTAATCGATTGTGGTGGGCGAGCGGGTACCAACGGTGGAGGAGTTGAATCTCCTCCTGTTTGTAGTTCAGCCATGTGTGGATGTATCTCTTGTTGGTCTGAACCGTTGTTTCCTCTTTTCAGATTATCACTGCTTTGAAGAATAGTAGGCAAGTTAGCTTTGGACTGAACTCTTTCATTTACTGGGCCCTTCCCAAGTTGGGCCTCTTTTGTGTTTTTAAATCCCACTGAGGCCGAAGTTGGCGAGCCCACTTCTCCCCCCACCGGCCCCATGTTCTTGCTAAAGTTTGGGTTTTTATTTTCTTCAGTTTCATTAGCCGGCCCATTAGAAGGCCCAATGTTTCTAACGGTCTGTTTTTCCCCTACTATCTCAGATTTGGATTTTGTAAGTATACGTGGCCCACCACTTTCCTTTAATATGCTACTTTTCCTAGCACCTCCATCTGTGCTTTTCTTTCCTTTCACTGATTTGGTATTTTGACTTTGAACTTGCAGACCCTTTTCTCTTTCCTCTTGTTGTTTATTATCTTCCTTATTTGGATTATCAGTTTCCTTTTCATCAAAGTGTGCAAGACCTGAAAAGCGATTTTGGGACCCCCCTGTCGATTTTTCCTTAACTGGCTTTCCTAGGGGGCGGGTTCTGCCCCTCTGCCTCTGGACTTGCAGCCATTCACCGTAGTCCGGTTTTTGAATTTTTTCCACCAACCAACTCGGTCCCAACTCAGTATCACTCGGTTGTGACTCGTCATTTTTTCCATTAGGGCAAGTCAAGTTTTTTGGGCAGTCAATTTTCCGGTGGCCTACGCGGCCACATTCGTAGCAGAGTAAGGGTAGATTCTCATAACGAATTGGGTATAATTTCCCCAAGACTTCGACATCCCTTTGTACCGGTTTCTCCACGTCAATTTGGACACAAAGTCTTGCATATTTTCCCCTTGTTGCCCAGTAGGTATCATGGTCAACTTTGATTGGATCTCCCAAACTTTTAGCAATAGCGTACACAATGTGTTCCTTATAGTATTCCACAGCGAGTTCCTCAATCCGTACCCAAGTTATAGCAGTCGTTATCCTATCCGTCGAGGCGCGAAAATTTGGTATCCATTTTCTCACCACCAAGAAGTATCCAGCAATCATCCATGGGCCTTCCGTTAGGATGAACTCCATCTTTTCTCTATCATGGAGTTTGAGTATGTAGCAGTTCGAACCAAGGTCGATCAACTCAAACTCACCGCTTAGCCTCCACATTCTATCCAGTCTCGCTGCCAAAAGGTTGTAGTTCCAACCTTTGCCCATAATTTTCAAAATTAAGGAGTCTTGCCACGGTTTTCTTAAACTCTGTATCATATCATCATCCATAGAAATTCTCGGGTATGGACAATCCTCAGTTGCTTCGATAATTTTAATCTTCTCAAGGTTCATCATAGACATGGAATCAAATCGGAACGATTCTCTTTTAGGTAGATCTCCAGTTAACTTGTGGCGGTAGGATGGTTTCTCCGTCATAATCGTTTCTTCTTTTTGATCTGCTGCTCCTTCACTGTCCATTGGAGTAGCTGTGAAGGTTTCAGAGTGAATTCTAAACTTCTTTGTTGATCTCTCCTCAGGGGGTGTGAGTGTATGGTGCTGGTCCATGGCGGGTGGTAAGGTTGGGTAAATTTCAGCGAAGGTGAACAGTGGCACTTTCCGGTGGTATTATCAGACTTAGGATTTTACTTGCCAATTTGGGGGCTGGAGCACTTTTCTAGAGAGAGCATTTTCTTAATTGTTTTAACTAATAATTAAACATAGGTACGTATATCTAATTCAGTTTTGGTTTACCATTACCAAAAAGATAATTTTCTAACAGAAATTATTTCTGAAATTAATTTTTTTTTTAATTGAGATTGTAATTACTTCAATACATCATTATTAGATTCAAATTTGATCCAACAATGCATAACCATTACATAAAAAATCAATCCAATAATGTCAAAGTACAATGGAAAACTAACAACTCTAATAATAAAATTAAAGAAAAACTCACACCAGTGAAAATTAAACCCAATACCTCTAGATCTTGAAGTCTTAGCATAACTAGGTGACGACCTCATCTGTTGTTTGAGTGTTAGAAAATAGTGGAAGTATTTGACCACCAACCATCTATTGATTATATTGCATTAAAAGTCATAATATTAAACAATTAATAATTGCACTTATGTAAACTTCCTTATAATTGGTACCAATTAACTTTTTGGACAAGAATCGATAGTGCACCATTCTTTGAAAAAACTGTGGCTCACCATTTTCATTTGCTGGTTTTCAATTGATGTGTGCTACAAACATGTAACCCCACCTTAAATTATTTATCCATTCCGCCGAAAATATTCATTTCTTAAATATTTAATTTGATATTCTTAGATGACTTTGGAACGTTAGGAAACAGGAAGTGTTAGTTGTCATTTGACCTATTCTTCTCCACCACCAATAATAGGATGGTAATTATATATATTATATGTTTTGGGACCATGAGACAATTACTTGCATGTTGCATTTTTCGTACAAAACAACCAAAAAGAAAAGCATTATATATAAAATATTAAATATCATATTTAATATACTAATAAAGAAAGAAGTAAGAATAATTTTTCTGATTAAATTATTGTAGTTAAAACGATGTGCAACAGTTGCATAACAAATCATTTCTAGCTAAGACAAATTATGATTAGAATTAGTACCATGGATGATTTAATTGACAATATATATAATTGTGGCTTATTTTTAAAACCAAACAAAGAGAGCCGTATCCGTCCAAGTAACTTTTACACTTCGGTAACAAAAAGAAAATCAAATAGTATTTTTTCTAGAATACATTCATTATTAATCATTACCTCAGAAATCATTAATAATTGTGCAAGTACAACGAATTACAAATAATAAATCAACACTAGTATTAAATTAAACAAGAGAAAAATCCATATTAATGGAGCCTCAGTTTTACCTCGTAAATCATTAATAACTGTCCAAATACAAAGAATTACAAATAATAAATCACAACACTTTTATAAACTAGAGAAAAATTCACATAAATGAGATCTTTTTATCAGTGATTTGGAACTGGACTACGACCTAACTGACAGAAAATCAAATAGTATGAATGTAGTTAGTTAGTTGCTTAATTGATTACTTAATAAACTAATTCCACGCGTCTCAAAGAAAACAACGTAAAGCAATACGAATCGTCAATGCCAGTTATACATGCACAAAACAAAACGAATAACATGTGACAGAAATTATGGCCTTAAATTATCGACAAATATAAAAGAGTGTTCCGGAAAAGTTGCAAGATTTCCTTTTCAACAAAGAAAAAAAAAATGCAAGTGTATTATTGTTTTCATGAGTGAAATCAAATTGTGGCCTCGTGGGGCTCAAAAATTAGTTCGTTTTTATCTTTTTTTTTTTTTTAATAAAATGAAACGTGTTTAAATAATATGCATCTAGAAAAATACTTAAGTTTTCGGGCAACTTGTTGATTTAAGCATCAAAGAAGACTCCACCGGTATAATCTTGGTGTGTTCATTTTGCAGGACTCAAGCAAAATGAACAACAACAACAACAATAATATAAGTAAACATGAACAACAACAACAACAACAATAATAATATAAGTATTAATATAAGTAAACATGAACAACAACAACAATAATAATATAAGTTGTAATTTGTATCAATTTCTTGTATTGAGGGCCATTACTTCATCGTCGTGTGAATTTTCATATAGATGAACACATATTTATACATTCATATTTCATTTAATTTCTTTAATGTTGTATTTCCTTCTATTCGGACAATTTATACAATTACATCATACATAATAAGCAATAATGAATTAGATCATGATTAATATATTAATTAATTTACAGTAAAAACAAACTTTAATATTATATATGGTCATCTTGGAGACTTTAAGGATTCTCCTAATTGAGATTTTCCCTTAGGGCCCTTGGTCCTAATGTAGAGTCTGTATTCATCAAAAGTCATAGGTTGGTACAATGCGGGCTTGTCTGGTGTCACAAGCTCTTTAGCTGGTTGTATGAGCAAATCACTTTTGGGATTATAAAAGTAGGCGAGTGAAACACGTTCTTTAGCTGAATTAACGATTACTCTATGCTCAACACTTCGGTAAATCGCATTGCTCATCACCTGATTAATCATGAGTTTAATGAGTAATAATTAGATAATACATGTATATGTAGCTAGCAATTAATTATTTATAACTAAAAAGAAATAAATACAAATATTTACACATGCATTGCGAAAAATACTTGAAAAAACCTCATTGATCATATTAATTTATTATGCGATTAAATGAATAAGCACATTAGATTTTAAATTGGCCAGAGGAGATGTAGGGGGTTGAGGGATATAAGACATGAAACATGCATTAATTAATGGGGCATTAACATGGGAGGAATATAACTATTTTAGCTTTAATTTATAGGCAAGCATCTACGAAATTTCAACAATTATTGGACGCACTATGGATTGTTCTAGGGAAACTTTTGCCCGAATCTGTATTGATCAATATAGTCAAATCAGAAAGCAAGTATACTGCACTTAATTTTGATTGGTCACTCTGTTATGAGTTATATTTAATTACAAAAGAAATGTACTTTATATTTGCCATATAAATACCATGGGCTTGGTCTATCCTCCTCCTCCTCTTTTTTATTTTTTATATTTTTTTATTAGTAGGGTTTGGTCTATCCTGATTTGTGATTATATTTCCCTCGTGTAAACTTACCATTTAGTTATGCAAATTGAATTTGACTAGCTAGGTGTAAAAAAAAATCAAATACACATATAATTGTTATGTAATTAATTACGTAACAATTCTATATAAAACATTTGTTTTTTGATTGACTAGTAGTAAATCAAATGACGCTAAACTATTTCCTTTTCTAATAACCTTCATGTGTAATATTTTAAGAGCTTAATTTTGTCTTGCCTTATTTTCTATTTTGATAATTTATGCCTTGGCATATTTGTGAGACATTTAATTGCATGTTAAGAATATTTTTGTCGGCCAATCTTTTTGCATCGTGGGTGGATAAACTAATTTACTTTGGGCCTTGATAATTGTTTCTACAAATGTATGTCGGTGCCCAAACATTCACAGAAACAAACTATATGCATATGCATATATTACATATTATACTCATATTAATGTATATAATCATATTATAAGGGCTATAGATGCCTCTTTGTGAATAATTTAAAGATTCACAAAAATGGTGAATCTGTGTCAGACCCCAAATCTGCATATAATTATATTAATGTATATAATCATATTAAATGTATAGAATCATATTATAAGGGCTATAGATGCCTCTTTGTGAATAAAGATTCACAAAAATGGCGAATCTCTGTTAGACCCCAAAAGACACTTTGATTTAATTTCCCAAGTCTTACATACATTATATATAATATTTTGGAGCCGTAGGAGATTGGACCACATTAAAGTTTTAATATATGCACGTTTATTTTGCGAGATTTGACTTTTGCCTATGGTGAAGAATGTGGTCCCACCATGTGCCCGGGTTGCATGAATTCTAACCAACTTTCCTTAATCTAGCTGGAAATATTCCATGTAGTTGAAGACTTTGGTTAAAATATTTCATGTAGTTAAAGAGTTTTGTTAGAATTCATGTGACACAAGCACATGGAGGAGCCACATTTCACATTATGTATATCTAATTATGAACTAATTTATATTTACTTTCTTTGTTTTAAATTTCTTTATTTTTTCGATTCAGTTGATCGGTTAACTTAATTAAATTTAGAATAAATAATCTAACTAATTTATTTCGATGAAGCAATAGATAATACTAACATATATTAATATCTAAAAAAATTAAAACACCACAACATTTTATGTAGGACACACAATATATAAATCTATTTTAGTAAATAACCATATGTGGATATTGTCATTCAACGTAGTATACTATCATAAATGTCGTGTGGTACTTGATAAAATTAAAAAAAAAAATATTAAACTAAACTAAAAACTAAACTAATCTACATATATTGATTAGAAATCTATATCATATTCCAAATTGGTTGTTCTCCCGTTAAGATTATCTAAAGTCAAGTTACAAATAATTAATTTATTTAAATCTTGTAATATTGTTAAACTCCTAGTATAAAAATTACTTTATGAAAAATATAATAAATAAAGAACATGTCTAGGATTTTTGATAGAATACCTGAATTTGATCCCCAATATTGACAATAAATGCATGTGGAGCCGGTTTAACTGTGATCCAACCATCGCCCCGACGGACTTGGAGCCCGGGCACATGTTGATCAGGAAGAAGAAAGGTCATGCCACCAGGATCCGAATGCGGGGAGAGGCCAAGGGTCAAGTCCGGTTGTGGGCATTTCGGGTAGAAATTAACCCGTAAACAAGCCCCAACGTCATTTCCTCCAAATGCATTTTGCAAAAAATCTTCTTTTAATCCGAGATTTATTGACAAAATTTTTAGCAAAACCCCACCTAGCCTTACCACTTGTGCAGAATATTCAGTAATTATATCCCTACAATTCAAACCGTTCATCATATATCATATATATATTAAGATCATGTAATAATGGTACCATTATTATTAATATCATTCAACCATTCACTAATTCAGCACTAGATTTCGCAACATGTGGTGGTTTGTATATTTTATCCTCTAATCTTAATAAATCCTTTACAAGTTACTATCATAATTATTCACATGAAGCAAGTCCATACAAGAGCAATCACAACTTAAATATATTACTATTTTTAATGGAAAGTTGCACTTTTAGTCCTTACAAAACTGGTACCTTAGAAACTGAAATTTATAAATTTACACTTTTTGTCCCAATTTTTTAAATTTGCACTCGTGATCCCATCATATCATGTGAAATCAAAAGTGCAACATCGAATACAATCCTATGAACTGAAAATGCTAAAAGGGATTATTCTATTGGAACAGAAGTGCAGAATATTTTAAAGAATTGAATAACAACGTGCAATTTTATAAGATGCGAAAGGTACAAAATATCTATCCTGCATGTATGTGTGTTTATTTTCTCTCACATTATTTCTTTTAGTGTGAGAAACAATCATTCATATCTAAGATTGAAACTTAAACCATATTAAATTATTCAAATTCGACTCGTGTTGAGTTTTTTAAACAATCTAATTACCAAACTCTCGATAAAAAGTTCAAACTGTCTTGTTTGATACCACTCAGCTCGTTCGACTCATCATCTACGAAAGAATAGAATATATAAATAGAAGTATATATATAAGTACCTTAGAGAGGATGGTAGAGCAGGCCACTTATTAAAATCCTTCAAGTTGCAAGGAAGATAATGAAGAAAGTAATAATCACTCCAATCAAGAATGGCTCCTTTCTCCACTCCCAGTCGACTTCCGTACCCTTCGTACGTTTTCGGGGAGTTAGCGTACCCTTGCTTCACTTCCATCGGCTGATGAAAGAACTCGCGCCAAACCTCCCGTGCCCGGTCCATCAAATCCGGGTCGACCCCGTGGTTCACGACCTGAAAGAATCCCCACTCACGACACGCCTCCGACACTTGTGACAAAGTTGTTTCTCGAAGGTTGTCGTCTCCGTATATTCCTTGGAGGTCGATTAAAGGAATATTGATGTTTTGATCAGTGGAAGTTACTATTGTTGAAGGTCTGGATTCGAGTGGTTTTATGTATTTTTGTGGGATTGCGTTTATGCCGCTTTCGGATAAAGATTGGACCCGGACTATTTCTTCCGGCCAATCTCCGGGGCAATTCATGATTTTTCTAGCTAGGATGTATGGAAATAATTTAAATGTGTTTAGTTATAGTACTATTTAGTTAATAACTTAATGGGAAGAAAATATATGAAGTCTTTATATATTGATTGGTAGGGGGTGGGGGCTATGTTTTTTTCTTTTTTTTTTTTTTTTTTTTTTAGCATTTGATGAGAATAATGAGATGAGACGGATGTGGCGAAAGAGGTGGTGGCCCGGGGGGCTGAGTGGGTGTTGTAGCTTATTGAAGTTGACGTAAATATATAGAACGTGGAAATTGTGTGGGATGCAAGTGTGGCCGAGACGACTGAGTTATATATCTTATATATAGTATATATATTTATTGCTTAGGAATAGGATATTAATTGTAATTTGTTATTTGTAAATATATATTTAGGGATATATAGGATATTGATTGTAATTTGTAATCAACATAATTACATGAATTATGTGCGGGAAGGATATTTTATCACTTTTTGTTTATCATATATATAGATTTATAGATCAGTGTGTAAATTCAAAATTTCTGTAAGTCCCACATATTAAATTAGATAGTGAATTTATCATGTGACACTAAAACAAGACTTGAAACTGTGATAGAGGATTTTTTGACGTCGGCCTATGGTTGTGGTTTACATGTCCATTTTCATAAGTTTATTTACATATATTGTAGCATAGTCTAGGGCCCACGTATATATGCAAATACGTCACTATATGCATCATGTGAAATTTTAATTTGCCATTTGGTCAATTTTGATTTTGGCGGGTCAAAGAATTATAAATTACTATTTGTTAAAAAAAAAGTGATGGTGGATTGGTTGGTCAATTTGTAGATTGGGTTCACAATCACCATGGTTATTCTTGATGGAATTCTAGCAAAATAGGTCTGCAAAAATAGAGTGAATTAGGCCCGAGCAAATTTCGTGAAACCACTCTGATATTTAAAGTCGATGATTCGTAGTTAAGAACTTTTTATAGAGATCGAATACTTCGAAATATTGAGATTAAGGATTTTAGTAATATTTCTGAGGGAGCTTTTATAGTTAACGTCGTTCCTGGACCTAGGACACGTTAAATGCTTTTATTGTTTGGAGTCCAAAAATTAGGGCTCCTTGATGTGTTTTTCTTATTGTTAGGATTTTTTTGGAAAAATCCATTAGAAAGGTTGTGACTCGCACTTATCTACCTAGGGGAGGGGATACATTTTGTCCTAATGTAGCTCGAGGAATGACACGGTCTCAAGATCTGGATGAAATCCTATTTGACCTAGAAATTGATCTCCCACATCAAAAATTATTTGAGTTGGGGTCTGAATACAATTTGGAACTTATTTAGCTGGTTTTCGGCATGTGAGAATGGTTCAGTTAAAAAAGATAATAAAAAAAAAATGACATACGATATGGTTTAGGACTACTCAGATTAGGTTAAGGATAGGTTGAATTAGTGCTTCAACATGTAAATTAGGGGGAAAAACACATTTGATACTAAACTTTAGTCCAAAAAATATATTTGGTACCAAGCTTTTCGAAAAAATACATTTCATACAAAGATTCACACCCTCTTGACACATTTAGTTTTGTCGTCAATTTTCGGACAGAATTCAACACGTGCTGCTTATGTGCCCGTTAAGTTGACGATGGGAGGGAAAACATGCACGGGTTTTGAAGACCCACCATTGTTAACTTAACGGGCACATGTTGAATTTCGTCCGAAAATTAATCAGGAAAACTAAATGTATCAAGAGGATGTGAATCATGGTATGAAATGTATTTTTTCAAAAAGCTTTGTATCAAATGTGTTTTATGGACTAAAGTTTGGTATCAAACGTGTTTTTCCCTCTGTAAATTATATATTTTCTTATCTTATTTAGCACACTTAACTTAGTTTGTCGTTAATTTAATCAATTAAATTATTCGAGTCAATCCAACTTAAAAAAAATTGATCGAGTCCAATTGAATCTGGATCGGCCGACAAGATGTGAACATTTTACCAATACTAATATTATCTCATTTTTTTTCAGATATCTCAAGACAAGACTTATTTTTCATATGATGTTGCGTGAAAATGATCAAGGGTATCTCCGGGATTGCTCCTTCCTTCCTTGATATTCTTCAAATAGAGCTCTGATTTGCACGGGACAAACCTCTAGGAAATCCTTTAGCTCTTCTTGTCACTTTTCCAACCTCCCTTTTCCAATGAATATGATAACCTATTTATAGGACCAACTGTAGGAGGGGAAGAGTCACATCATTAATACCGCCTACATAAATAGGGATAAAATAGTCTTTATGGAGAGTGCAATAAATATTGCTCTTTTTAATTATTTTAATATCTAGGGATTATGTTAATTACTAATATACCCCTAAAACACAAAATATCACCATCACCATAATGGATTTATTTTTTGAAAAATATTCTCTTATATAAAATGGCAAAAATTCAATTATCATACCATAGAACTGGGCCGATTTCACTTTTCATACCAAACTTACAACAAACGTACCAATTCCCTGTCAAACGTTACAAAGTGGTATTTTCGTTAGTTTTGTTGATAGAATTGACACATGACTGTAAAAATTTAAACTACTAAATTTTTTATAATGTTAAGATTAATTTAAGTTATTAAACTTTGGCGATTTTACGGATTAACTCCTGCCTTTTGGCAATTTTGGGAATTGACCCCTGTCTCATTCCTCCAGTACGACCACCATCCTCTGGTAGTTGTTTGTCGGAAATAGGAGAGGGGTTTTGTTCGTCTCTTCACTGCGAACACATACGTATAATAAATTCCATATTATGTTGAGTGAATCATTCAATTTATGCATTTGAAAATTTAAGTCGCGAAACCCTTTTCCTCACAAATTTCAAATCGCGATTACAACCTTATTTCTCCAACTTTTTCAGAAATTTTTACATCATCTCAGTCCTTTGGACCTGGACTTCAATTTCCATGGTTTAACTCCCTCAACAAAACTAACGAAAGTATCACTTTTGTAACGTTTGTCAAGAACTTGTATGTTTTTTTGTCAATTTGCCATGAAAAATGAAATCCGTCAATGGTAAGAAAAATGAATTTTTACCTATACAAAATGTAAATTTGATATCACTAACTTAAAGATAACTAGATTTCAACTTTTTATTTTATCTGAAACTCTGCGTTAAAAGTAAAGTAGAAAGAAAAACGAATGGGGAGGGCTGGAGGGTATATTAGAAAAGGTCGGCACTGATATAATAGTATTGTGTAGACTGTAGAGCATAGACTTGCGTTTGCATAATAATAAGGATAATAATAAATTAATAATTAATACATTATTAGAGTCATAATTTAGTCGTAAAAATATGGATAAGCTTAATCAACTGGAGAAAAAAATCATACGTAAAGGTGGATCTTTTAATATGAATGCATGTGTAGGAACTTCGAAGTCTTCGGAACAGTTGCTAATTGTTAGATTAAATAATATTTTCGACAAATTATTAACGTCGAACACATGTTGAAAGAGTACAAGTAAATATTTAATTTACCGTGTACGCGTGTTTAAATATCAGCCACGAGTAACAAGTATAAGTTGATTTTTAGAAATATATATATTAAATTTTATATTCTCAATAATCTACGTGACGTAATTTGGAGATGAGATTGATTTTTGCTGGGCCGTAATTGATCTTTTGGGGGCCCTTTGGTCCATCACGAAATATCATCCAAGTTATTTTGTGCTAACATCAGTTATGTATAACAAATAATATGGTATAATCAATTTATTTATGATTTACAATGCATGACCAAAATTGGATATGAGAATACTATTCTTATTAAAATTTAAAACTAATTTCTTTAAAAAAAAAAAAACTAATCATAATTGTATTGGTGTTTTGGTAGTTAGAGCTAGCTGAAGCTGGTATTTAAGTAATACTAAGATATGAGTTTGTTCGATCGAGTTTGAATCATTATACATCTGTATATAGCATATAAGTTTAGAACAATATTTTTCTTTTGATAATTTTTTGAAGTTCGATACGATTCCGACTCGATAAGCTTCAAAGTGAAATATGTAAAAATACGAGGCTATTAAGATTCACTTGTTTTCGAGTTTGTTTTGTGATACGATTCCAACTCGATAAGCTTCAAAGTGAAATATGTAAAAATACGAGGCTATTAAGATTCACTTGTTTTCGAGTTTGTTTTGTGTAATAATCAAATTTAACACACACAATTTCAAATTTGACATAGCATGATCCATACTCAAACATTTTACTTAAAATTGCACTATTGACTTTTATATAGGGTTTGCTGTTAGACTGATCTTTACTTATAATATACTGTAATAAATTAAACAAGTTGCATCTTATTTTAAATGAAGATTGGAAACCATATATTTGGTCCTCTGATCTAAACATATTCACCTAATTTTTTAGAGTCAATAGCAATTTACTTCCTATGCTCTTTATAATCCGCTTTTAATTTTAAAAGGAACATTTTACCTTCCTATATTTTATAAAAGATTCATACAGTTTTGTTGTTGTTTTAAAACCAAAAAAATATGTGATTTGACAAAATACCCTAATTTAAGTACTGTGTATACATGTAGGCCTATGTTAAACCTAAAATAATGAAATAGTTTGCCTCAAATGCTATTTTATGTGGATCATTTTGCCCCCAATACATTTATATATATAACATTTTACTTCATGTATTATTTTATGTGGACTAGTTTATCCCTTGAAGGGTAAGTTAATTTTTTTATGCAATTCTTTTCACCCTTACGTACATTTGATTCCAAGTGATCAGTTACACTCTACAACGGAAGGAGCAAGATAAATGGATCATTTATATACAGGGGATCAAATGTTCTTTTCTAAATTACAAAATGATATAGACATTGAACATTATGGTCATCACGCGGAGGTAACTGAGAATTAATCTAATCGTTGTAGCGCAAAATATACAAAAATTGTAACGTATATTTCTCAAAAATAAAAAATAATACATGTAATAATAAGCATTAATGTTTGACACATATAGATCTAATTATTATTATACTAAATAGTAAACTTTCTGATTACGTGACTTTTCAAATCTACTAAAATATTCTCTTTTTTTTTTTTTTTGGTTTATACAATTCTAATACTTTCAAATAAATTGCACGAAAATTAATCAAAATCCCCCAACATAATACATACGTTTATTTTTTATTTTTTTAATTCTTGTTGATAATTAACATAAAATGTATACCAAAACATTAGAAATGTTAGAATTGCATACAAACATGCCCCATAACATATACTCATTATAACTCTCGATTTATTATAATATGAAGGCAGACCTTTTTTTTACAAACTCAATTATCAATATTCATGTTGAATTGTTTAACAATTTTGATAACATATTTTCGAATCCCAAAATGAATTATATGCTACTTGATATTATCCAGTTATTAAAAAGAAATTCAATTCCTATTAATCAAGGAAAGATCATCTAGTTGACTAGTTGGCATCCTTGGGTTTTAAAATCGTAATATGTTATGTTGCTTAATATATTGAATTCATATACTAATATAATTAATAAATAAAAAGTTATATGAAGTGGTATAAATTGTTTTCTGTTGCAATTCTAAAAAAAATCAAATTTTCTAGTCATGACTCATGACATAATGGAAGGCGGCTATGTGGTACATGTGAAATATTGATTATAGAAAAATAAAGGATAATTAAATGCAACAGCGAAAGACAAACTGACAAATGATAAGTTGTTGATTGTAAGACTTTAAATTAGAAGAAGTGTGAACAAATATGTATATTTAATTAATTATATGAACCCATTTAAATAAATGACCAGTATTAATTCAAACCACTAGAAAATCTTTTGAATATGCATCTTCAATTTTAAAATTTGTGCATTATAACCCAAATTAAAATTACTATAGTGACCAAATTTCATAATTATTATTTATTATAGTCTAGAAACAGCTCAAACAAACCTAAAATGTTCACAAGTCAAATTTGTGCAACAGTATAATCATTTCATAATTAGATGAAGCAACTAACCCAATTTTTTCTGGGCCGATTCTAGATGGGTTTGGAGCATGGGTTGGGACAGGATTTAAAAAAGTGGGCTGGAAGTGAATTATAAAAGATAGTGAGTGAGGGGGGGATTGTAATTGGACTGGGCCAACTGAGTATAGCTCGGGCCAGGGGGGAAAGAAAGTCTCGGCGGCCCAACACTTGAAATTATTTTGTAACTTGAAGAATCCAAAGGAGGTCTAGAATGAAATAACTAAATGGGCCAACTACAAAAGAATGTACAATGAACAATATGGAACTCGTGGATTTTCCCCTCACATATTCTTCGGAGATTTTTATGATGGTATGTGTCAGATCAAATAAAAAGAAGAGCATGTTATATTACCATATTGATGTTCATGTGTACGGGAGAAACGATGATGAGGATTGGCGGTTCACTGAGTTTTATGGTCACCTAGATATGAGCGGAAGATCAAAATCTTGGACATTATCACGACGACCTGCTCTACGCTCTCATAAATATCGCTTGTGTTTCAATTATTTCAATACAATGTTATATATCAAGAGGTAAGAAGTGTGGGGGTCAAATTAAAGAACGACTAATTGACGAATTTAGGAATTCCAAAAATATTTAGATGACATGAATCTCCATGAGATAGAGTTTGAAGATTTTTCATTTAAATGGTGCGATCGCCATGGGTCCCCTCTAGTGTTTGGGATTGGGTGAACGGATACAACTCTTGGACACGAACGAATGCACCATTTGGGCTGAATCGCTGGGATTCGAAAATGGGTGCATGTTGAGCTTTAGAATAAGGTCAAAACAATACTAAAAAGTATTTAAATTCAAGCCCAAGTCCGGCCCGACCTGATTTAAGGTGGCAAAGACACATGGTGAGGTAAAAAATGTAGAATAGAATAGATACAACAAAAATGTAGTAAAGCACCCAAATAGCATAGTTATTGAGATGCTACCTAAATGTGTCGCTAAATAAGGGATAGTAAATCACACTTATAAACACAACAGTAAGTAAGAGTGCAACGAGGTTTTATAGGGTCATCGGAATAATTTAAGTGTACAAACTCTTTTTTTTGTTTTTATTAAACTGGATTGAACTCATTTCAAGTCGTTCATTTTAAAGATAAAGTGTATTCATTATATCCCTAACTTTTAATAAGTACATATATGAAATCAATATCGCCATGAAATCGAGCATATTTCAATTTTTTAATTTTCAAAATAAAATATTGAAACCCAAGTCATTAATAAATTAAAGATGAGATTAATCATTGGTTCCAAATTCATCAATTCCAACATTTCTTTCCACCAATTCCTAATAGCTACAGAACAAGAAAAGTATGTGCATGTGTATCCTCATTAACCTTGGAACATACCCCTCATGCTACTGTACACAAGGTGAGTCATTCTTCTTCTCCTATTTTTTTCTGTTTTTTTGGGTGAGTCATGCTTCTTTAGTCTAGCTTTTTATTAGTTTTTATTTTTATTTTTTATTTTGTAAACAATTAGTGTAGCTCCTTTTTATTTTCATTGAATAAATCAAGCAAGATAAATAAATAAAGAATTGAGGTCTCATAAATCAAATTGAGATTTATCCTAAGATTCATATATTCCGTTAAATATCTTATCCACTAATTAAATTGAATATAAATCCTACACTACATTATTATATATTCAAATTTAGAAACGTGGAAATTATCCAAAGTGGAAGGTGACAATGCAACTTTCACATACGTGTAATAAATTATTGGTGATGTTCCCCACTTTTGTTCCCAAAGACAAACGCACACGTACTACAGCGTGAATGTAACCTCTTTCTTGGAATTTTATTAATTTCATCGTTTTGGTCCACTCCATGCTACTCCTCCATTACTTACTTAGTACCTCGAACCTCCACACACACATACCAAAGCCCCATTTCTTAATTAATCTTTTTAGGGGCATGAAATTGAACATGTAGCTAAAAAGTCGATTGAAATGTTTGGATTTTTTTATTTTTTATTTTTTATTTTTAATGCAAGATGTGATTTAGAATTGGTAAACCATATTATAATTTAAGCGATATGACAATTATTGAAAAGAAAAAAAAATACTACTTAAAAAATTCTTCTTGTTTTAGAATGTTCCAAAATGAACTAAAAGCAAACAAACTAGAATGATCAATTATTTTATAACAATGTTGATTGCAATGTTTATACCATCGTTAAATAATTGGACGGAATTGACCACGTGCATCATACGTGATCATTATCTCGTCTTTTGAAGGGAAAACATTGACGTTCCTCTCAATTTTTGGAGGTAAAACTATCACGTTATCCAGTCTTTTGGTGGGAAAATGATAATATTTTCCTCATTTTATCATGTGATAATTTTTCCTCCAAAAGATGAGATAACGACCACATGCGGTGTACGTGGTATATTCCATCAATTTTAGTTCAATTATTTGACGGTGGTGTGAACATTGCAAATAAAATTTAAATTGTGATACTAAATGTTTATTTACGTATTCAAAGAATAAAAAGGTAAGGATAATGAAAAAGTAATAGGATTCATTATATATATAAATTTAATAACAATGTTTTATCAAGGAAAATGATTATATCACAGCCTCAAACTTCACAGCCCTTTGTACAGCCCAATTTTTATTTTTTTGAAGGTAAATGTGTTACCTACTACTTGTTTAACAGGTTTTTTTCTTCAAATAATCTTTTAATCTATTAACAACCCACTCAACTTTCAAAAATTACAAAAGAGCACATAAATTATACAATATTACTCATATAAAAAATAATTCATTAATTTTCAAATGATAATTTATCATTTATCAATATTTGTATATAAAATATCTTAAAAATTACAATAAAAATATAAACTCATAATTTAAAAACACTTGCAATGCCTATAATTTAGGGTTTATTACATAATGTTTAATTTAGGGTTTGATTTAGAGTTTAGGGTTTAGGGTTTAGGGTTTAGGGTTTTATGGTTTTATTTTAAAATAATATTTTCAAGTTTTTCTTGGCAAAAGTCATAGATATGGTTTGAAATTGATGAATTATTTTATAAATAGGGTTTATTTTTGTTTGATCATTAATTATGGGTTTTTTTTGCAATTTTATATTATGGGCTGTGATGTTGGGCTGTGATAATTGGCTGTGATATTAGCATAGTCCTTTTATAAACTTGCACTCATGATACAATCAACGAATAGATATTCATGTATCGTACATTCATTAAGTGCTTTAATTTTCTTCAACACGTCAACTGATCAGTCATTAAAACTAATTAAAAGTTTAAAACATGAACCAAAAAATAAAGGGTGAAATAGAGTTTCTTCCTTAAACTATGAGGTGGTATCAGTTACCCCTTAAAATATCACTTGTAACATTTACCCATCTGTTATAGTATTGAACATTTTATTCCAAAACTACACCCACCCCTTTAGAAACAAATAAATTGTTATTATGTAATAGTTTTCTTCATTTTGTTTCCTTCGATTTTCTGGTCTCATTTTTTTCTTCATTTTCATCTAATTTTGTTCTTTATTTACGTTTCAAATTGTTTTCTTTATTTTTTGTTTCTTTTTTTTTTCCTTTGTTTATATCTCAAATTTTATTTCGTGATAATTATCTCCTTTTTTCTTTTACAAATTATAATTCAAAATTTTGAGTATTCTCCTCAAATTTTACTCAGGCTTGTATCGTTAATTCATCAATCTATGATTACGCTAACTTCTTTATCTATCTATTATCAATCAGAAGTAGATTCATTATGAAAAGAATCATTACTAATAGTATGAGTCTGTGTCAAACTTGAATTTTGTTAGAAATAATTTGAAGGAAAATTACTCAACATTTTCAATGATAATCCGTACCGAAAATAAATAAGATAATTATCACCAAATAAAAACTGAGAAAAATATAAAGAGAAATAGAAATTAAACAAAATTGAAACAAATTATAAAGAAAACAAACTTAAACATAAATAAAGAAAAAAAAGATGAAAATAAAGAAAAATTTGAGATCGAAAATGGAAGGAAACAAAAGAAATGAAGAAATTGAAACATAATGTTGTTTGGTGGATGGATGGATTCATAATTAATAAAGAGACAATTTTTTTTGTTAAATTAATAAAGAAATTTATCATTTATAAAAGGGGCAGGGGTATTTTTGGAATAAAAACTTCAAAACTACAACAAATGAGGGTAAGTGTTGTGATACTTTAAGTGGAGAACTGTATTTCACTCAAGAATAAACTATCTAATTATTCCGAAAAAACTATTCAAAAAGTCCATTAATAGATACAAGAAAAGGAACCAATTTACTCAGCTAAAAAAAAAAAAAAAAAACAGGAAAAGAATGAACCAATTTACTACTTATAATGAAGTTGGAGCCCATATATAGTGAGTGGTGACAGAAAGTTTTATTAAAAACTTTTAGTGTAACACTAAATCTAGCTTATATATAAAGGCCATCAATCCTAAAAAGTCCAACTTCTAAACAATTCAAAACTTAGACAGAAACATAATTTTCCAAAAAAGAAAATTAAGTGCTAGCCTAGCTAGTACCATTATTGAAGAAGTACACTATTTTTCTTTTCTACAAATATGAGGGTTTTATAATATTTTGTCTTAATATATACTAATAAAAATTATATCTGTGCGTAAAAATTATAATTTCCATATCATAACAAAGTTGGGTGCTCTTCTATTTTTCAGCATTATATTTGTGCGTAAAAAATATAATTTTTTTTATTTTTTTATAAATGTAAAATTTATAAGTTCAATTCACGTCGTTGACACATTAACATGTCAATTTTTCTAAGTATATTGTTGAATATATACTTAAATTTTCAAAAAGAAAAAAAATTAAACAATCATAAGAAAAAGAAATTTAAGATAAAAATGTCATATCTATATATTTCCCATAAAAGAAGCATAATGAATTTCTAAAAGATTAAGAAATTGGAATTTTTATACTATAGTATAGCTAATAACATTTGAATAACGGGCCAAGGAATATTATGACATTTGTTTTAAAACTTAGGCTCCTTATGGTTTTGTTTTCGCTTGATTTCATGAAATAGCGAAATTAGGTCAGAGTGAATTCAGCACACATTTGGACAAGGTCCGAGGAAAACCCAACATATAGTAAAATAAATATATTCTTTTTCTGTCTCATTTATTTTGCTCATTTAGTACAGTTGACTAGTTATCTTCAATGTTATTAAAATCGGACCGGACCGGCCGATCGGACCAATTCGACCGCTACCCAGAAACCTCTCCGATCCGGATTACCCCCAAAAACCGCTGCCTCAAAAAACCAGTGCGAACCGCTAGGAACCGGTCAAAAACCGACGAACCGATGAACCGGTTTGGCCCGCGGTTCGCACATTTAAAAAAAAAGGAAAAAAAAGTGGCTCTGATGCTGTTGAAATGGAATTATGGAACCACTCCACACAAAAAAATAGAAAAAAAATTAAGAAAAAGGAGAAAACTAGAATGGGACAATGGGTGCGGCGCTGCAAAGAACATATTACTTCTGAAATCTTTTGACATTCACTATTTTGGTATGTGCAAAAACTGGTGCGTGGTGTGCGAAAAAGAAGGGGACGAAGGGGAGTTTGGAGGAGATTTTTTGAGTTTATACATTGAAAGGAAAGTAGGGTTTTCAAGTGGGCTGAGTGTTTAGGGCCTGACCCAAAATAATTTATAGCTTTCAAATTTTTAACCTATACAATTCTGAATTTATGATATATGTTCTAATTTGAAATTTTGTTTTTTTATTTGGCTTATAAGAAACAAAAACAAATAAACAAATGGTGGATTAAGTATATCGTGTACCATGAGATAAACATAATTTTTTGTTAAATCTTGTATTTCCTTTAAGTAATCTTTTTGTGTGTTCTTTTCAAATCAAATAAACAAAATAATATTTATTAGCATAATACTGTGAGACTAATTTACATAATTTTGCAAGGTTTTATATACATGAGTACAATAATTCAATTATTTTATAAACATTTTATGCCGTAGTAAATGTTTGATAGTTTATATTTTTGATTGTTTATTTTGAACTTATGTTGTTTTAATTTGTCTACTCTTTTATTTAGTATCTATGTGTGAGATTACTTCAATTAAAGTTTAAACTTTAAACATGTTATGATGTTATAACTCTCATGATTTCATTTTAATTTTCAAATATGCATTGGACAAAATTTATACATTGAATAAGTGTTCATTTGTGTCTATTTTTATTATGTTGGAATATGTTATATATAATGATTTATTAAAAATAAATAATATAACATTATGACGTCATCCGGTTCGACCAGTAAAACCAGTGGCCAGTTGGCTCACCGGTTCACTCTCCGGTCCGGTTCTGAAAACACTTATCTTGACTAAATTTTAAAAATTATAATAAATAATTTAATTAATATGTTTCACTAATAAGTTGATAATATCATATGACACCATATATATTAATATTTAAAAGGTTTAATACACAAAAAATGTGATTGATATAACATAATAAGTCACTTAAAAAATTGAAAAATGGATACTGTAGCAAATGGAGAAAAATAAAGGGGACGGGGGAGTATATATATATATATATCATCTCAAACTTGTAAAGTCATAACCTACCATTTTTTCTTTATTTTCCATCTCAAAATCTATAAAAATCCATTGATTTAATACCTATATCACGAACCCAAGGTGGTTGACCCAAGTGGTAGTGACTTGCGATCCCTAGAGGTGAAACCTCAAAAACCTCAAGTTCGAATTCTACTGGAGACACTACACTGAGGAGGACTTATGCCGAATGCACTCTTTGATCCGAACTGTAAATACGCAGTTTAGTAGGTAAAAAGAATACCTATATCACCTCTCAAACCCCAATTTTCAAATTACATCTCAAGTTTTCAAAACTTTCAAAACCCAACATTCAAACTGTTTTTCAAACATCCAAATTTAATAATTTGAAACTAAAACTCATTGAGATCAGACCAAAACCAATAGATACACATCCTGATTAACATTTGATAAGTTAGATCCTTTTTGTTTAGGATTTAGCTCAGTCTTAGATGTTGATTTGACACATAATTCCCTCCCAACCTCAACATTCAAATTCAATCAAAACGAGTTTTAAAGGTTCCATCGAAATCGCCCTAATCAATTTTTTGAAACCAAAATCAAGTGAAATTGAGGCAAAATCTAACCAAACAGACCCTTAATGACTCATTTACTTAGTATGATGAAATGATACCGTTTGAAAAGGATTCTTTGGCAGCACTTATTTCTGAAAAACAAATAATCAAGAATCACCAAAAAGAAAGAAAAACGAAAAAAAAGAAATCCTGCCAAGCGGGCTGCACTGCAGTGATATTTTTTTAAAGATGATTCCAGCAAGTGTGTGAACCCCACACGTGACAGACAAACCCGTTACGGCGGTATGATATTAGATTCCTCAGCTCTCACATGGGACCCACCGTCCAAAGATAAATTATGTGATTAGAAACGAAATTTTTAGTTTAATCAGAAATTGACTAATCACTAAAAAGTAGCGAATTCATGTTCAAATTTCTGTTGAGAGAGGTATCTACATATGTGTACAACCCGTCTTGAAATGAATTAAACCCTTGGAAAACCAAAAAAAAAAAAATATTAAAAACTTTTCAAAAATAATTATAAGAATATTAGAAAAAATATGAAAAATTTATTAATCTAAGAAAATTGAGAGAGTATGAAAACAAATTTAGAATTTTAAAATTATACCTTATTTTCATTATTTTTTAAGTGACACGAGTTATATTTTTAAATCAATTTTATCAATTCAAAAATCTATTAAAAAACAATCAAATTACAAAATCATTAACTACTAATCACCAATACTAAAATAGAAGAATACTCTAGTGAAAATTAGACACATAATCTATTTATGTTGAGGTCTAAGTCTTACTAATGGACTACGACCTCATTTATTAAGAGCACAAACTTTTCAATGTTATCGACCATAACAATTATAATTTTAATCTATTTATATACTCCACTTAAAATGAAAACCCCTTCACCTGTATGAACATTTGCATTTCACTTACATCTTAATTTACATTTGCATTTGCATTTCACTTAAATCTTAATTTGCATTTGGATTTGCATTTTGCATTTGAATCTGCATCACATTTTGAGTGGGTTTATTATTAAACTTTAAAGTTGAACCAGTACGACACAGAAGAGGTGTGAAGGTTGGACCCACTTTTTGAACATTGACTTTGACTAAATTGAGAAAAATTGAAATTAATTTAATAATATAAGAAAAAATGAGAAAATTAAAAAAAGAAAGAAGCAAGAAGAAAAGTCACACTTTCCTGCCCCCTTCCTCCTCAAGCTCATGCCTTTTGTGTAGTTTTGAACAATATATATACACCTTCAAAGACTCCGCCTTTAACAACGTATAGTGTGTATAAACACAACCCTCAACTCATACAAAACTTTTATCACAATTTGTGAAATTCCAAGAAGGGACTTATTCTTTTAACACAAGGTATGTTTTAGCAGGTCAAAGACTCAATTTCTAATATTTTTTAGTAATATTATCTGTTGTCTGATGCTTGTATGTTTCAAATATTAATTATTATGACGTGGGTTTTTATAATTCTGTAAGAAAAGGTTTAGTTTTTCATCGACCTTGTCTTCTGTTTGAACATGTTTCTGTTGACACCCTGGCTATATGTTGGAATGAGTCATTCATTTTTAAGAAATGAAAAGTTATTTTATCTAGGACAGCCGTTTAAGTTATCTTTTCAATTGGTGGGATTTTTATTTGGATTAGGTAATCAATATAAATCTTTGAAATTTGGAGTTTTTCATTGAAACTTTGAAAGGGTTCCTAAATATCTTTTTCCTTTTGTTATATTTCAGGGTTTTATGTGCAGTGGTTCAAAGAGCAAACTTTACCCTTCTGATTCAAAAATGGAATTTGGATTTACAGAAGAAATGCCTAAAAACTGCTCAAAGTTGCTTGAATTAGCAGCCACAGATGATATAACTAGCTTCATACATGAAGTTGAACAAAAGGGTTGTGATGTTGATGAGTTAAGCTTTTGGTATGGTAGAACTTTTGGTTCTAAAAAGATAGGGTATGAAGAGAGAACCCCCATCTTGATTGCTTCTTTATACGGTAGCATCGAGGTTCTCGAGTATATTATCAAAACTGGCAAGGTCGATGTCAATCGAGCTTGTGGCTCGGATAAGGCCACGGCTCTTCACTGTGCTGCATCCGGTGGGTCGTGGTCTTCAGTCGAGGTTGTCAAACTCTTGATTAACTCTGCAAGTGATATCAATTCTATTGATGCTAATGGGAAGAAACCCTGTGATCTTATTCCTCCGTGTGTCAAATCTTCGAGCAATTCCAGGAGGAAGACACTTGAGATGCTCTTGAATGGTATCGGGTTTGAATCCGGTGTTGATGAGGAAGAAGAAGAAGGAAGCATAACTCCACACGCTGTTAAAGAAGGGGGGATTGAGAAGAAAGAGTACCCAATTGATGCATCTTTACCGGATATAAACCATGGATTATACGGTAGTGACGAGTTTAGAATGTATAGCTTTAAGGTGAAGCCATGTTCGAGGGCTTACTCACACGATTGGACCGAGTGTCCTTTTGTCCATCCTGGCGAGAACGCTAGGAGACGTGATCCGAGGAAGTATCACTACACATGTGTCCCGTGTCCCGAGTTCAAGAAGGGTACTTGTGCGAAAGGGGATTCTTGCGAATACGCACATGGCGTTTTCGAGTCTTGGCTACATCCGGCTCAATATAGAACCAGGCTTTGCAAAGACGAGACCGGCTGCTCGAGGAAAGTGTGTTTTTTCGCTCACAAACATGAAGAGTTACGCCCTTTGTATGCTTCCACTGGTTCCGCCATGCCTTCTCCGAAGTCTCTTTCGGTTAATTCAATGGACTTGACAACTTTGAGCCCATTGTCTCTCGGTTCAAGCCCACCAATGTCCCCTTCGGTTGCGTGTTCTTCACCCATGTGGCAAAATAAGGTGAACCTTACGCCTGCCACCCTGCAACTCCACGGAAGCCGACTCAAGACCAGTTTTAGCGCTAGAGATGTTGAACTCGATATGGAATTTCTCGGACTGGAGAAAATCCGAACCCAACATCAACAAAGGCAACAATTGGTAGAGGAAATGGCTAGTCTTTCTTCTCCATACAACCGAGTTGGAGATCTAAAGCCTACTAACCTCGATGATTTTTTTGGATCACTATCTCAATTGCACCAGAGCCACTCACCCAAGTTTAACAACACTACTAGCTCTCCCACTGGCCATCAAATTCGCCAACTCCGTGCAAGCTACCCCTCGAATAATATCTCATCCTCGCCATCGAGAAAGCCCTCTCCTTACGGGTTCGACTCCTCTGCCGCAGTAGCTGCAGCTGTCATGAATTCAAGAACTGCAGCCTTCACAAAACGAAGCCAGAGTTTTGTCGACCGTAGTGGAAACAACAATAATTACCGTTATGCCCATCCGGGTTCTCCTAATTCACCGAGTCCGATTCAATCTAGGCCCTTGGAATGGGGCTCGCCAGATGGGAAGTTAGACTGGGGTTTTAACGGTGAAGAGGTGAACAAGCTTAGGAAGTCGGCTTCTTTTGGTTTCCGAAGTGGTAATGCTCCTCCGTCATCAGGGTCCATGGTGGGTCCATCGAGTGTTGATGAGCCTGATGTATCTTGGGTTAATTCGCTTGTGAAAGATGTTCCTTCGGGTGGGATTGGGCTGTACAGTTCGGAGCAGAATCGTGAAGTTATGCCTCATTGGGTTGATCAATTGTACAAAGAGCAGGAACAGATGGTGGCTTAATAAGGTTGATATTCTTTTGGATTCTTACTGATATACTTTTATGTATTATTAGATAGTAGAATGAAGGGGGACTTATAACAGATTCTTGGAAGAATGACTGACCAAATATTGCTTCAAGTGTTTGAAATATTAGAACTGAAGAAAGATATTATTTAATTTTTTGTTTTTTGTTTTTGGTTTCATATAAGTATGTTTCCTTCTGGGAACAGTTTTATGTAATTCTCAATTTTAGGAGATGAAAAGGATAAGCAATGAACTTCTGATTTTCAATGAGTTTTGTTGATTTTGTGTATTTCTCAGTTTTGATATATTCTTTAATTGTTGTGATAAAATGTTGAATCTTCTGCCTGTACTGGGATTTTCATGTATTATGTCTGTTTAAGAATCTGGTTTGCCTCATGTTATTTGGATCAAAATTTATTTGTATTTAGTTTTATTCGATGTCAAGTCCAAACCCTATTTCAGCCAATCTCTTAAACCTAAGTAAAATTTGAAAATTATACAAAATAATAATTTGACATATACACATATTTAGTCTTTATAAAAGATCTGACAACTACTAAATTTGTTCGCTAAGCATAACACATAAACTCAATCAAAATTGTGTTTCGCAGGTTCGTCGAAACCAACCGAACTAAGATTGAAAAGCAAAATTAAGAGAAAAACCAATCGACACCGTTCCATATAGACCCTATATATGTTTCGTTATAGTTATATAATCTAGAGTATCTTTTCTCATTTGTATCTTTAAATTTTGGACCCATTAAGAATATTTCTTATCTCTATGTTGAACTTGGATCAATTTCTAATAATCTTCTAATTTCAATTTTGTGGGTGTTTTTACTTTACATTTGGTGATGAATCTAAGGTATTAAAATTATGCCTAACAAGTGTGCAAACAAATGTTGCATGTTTTGGCTAGTGGAATAAATGGTCTAATCATCCACTAAACAATTCTTTTTGGTGCTCAACACTAATAGGGATTTGTGGAATAAAAAAAGTGGGTGCGGATGGATGGCTTGAAAGAAACCTAACAATTAAGCGCATGCACAATTGATTGCCACAAATCTACTTTTCCAAATGTTTATGTCACCTTTACAAATTTACCGGTACACTGTAAGGTGCATTTGATCTTTTATGATCAAAACTATAATTTAATTCATTATCATAATAAGTGTTTTAGGTTTTAAAGTCTTCAGTTAGACATACTACATATTATTAGGAAGCAACTAATTCCTACAATATGATGATCACATATAGGGTAGGGTTGTCAATGGGTCGGATAAGGCTCGTTCAGATCCGGTTCCATTTATGTCGGATCGGATCTTATTAGATTTGGATCTTGTTCGAATTGTGATTGGATTTAGATTTTTTTAATCCAATAGATCTTTGTAAATGAAATATTGGTTTAAATAAATTTATAAACGAGTTACAAATTATTATCTTCTTAAATTGACGGTGAAATATTATTAATGGTACTTACTTGTATAAAATATTATGTATATATATCATTCTTTTCATTTATTGTTGAATACGAATCTTTAACGGATCAGATCGACCTAAATTCATATTCGCTCCATGTGTTTCGGATTACGAATTTTTATAATCGGATCAGGTCCATCGAATTATTAATTGGACAATTATTCTAATAAATCGGACCGAATATGAATGGATCCGGATTGAAATCCACCATATTGACAGACCTAATCATAGATTTAATCGTGAAGAGGTGTTCATTTAATATGCCCAAAAATATTTCAAAGTGAAAGTCAGACTTACATATTCACCTCGAAAAAAAATGATATACTACATACTTATTTCTAAAGTTTTATAATGCTTGTATCTAAGGTGTTCCCTTAAAACAAAGCCAAATCCTTGTATTTATGATATCAGTGTCAAAGTGATGTAACATGTTAGGTAGTTTTCATAGAAATAAACGGACTATAATACTTTTTTTTTTTTTTGCAAAATTAAAAAATTGTGGTTATTTATGAACCCGTACAAAATTAAAAATAAATTTAAGCTGAAAATTTCAACTTTGACAAGTCATGCACATAGAATATTTTTTGATTGGAACAATAAAAAAGCTTGCAATTCCAGGATGTCCAACTGTATTTGAATTACTAAATGATTATATTTGGTTGAAGTCGCCAAGTTGGATTGGGTGAGAAGAATTTTATTTGAATTGCATTACTAAAGCTTAGCTGTGTTTTTTTGACTTTTAAAAAGACAGGATTGCTGCCTCACAATTAATTATTCTTCACATCCCATAAATAAAGATTTGATAATTTCAAAGTTGTGGGTCCCAAATGTTATGTTAAATTATTGCTTTGTTTTGTTTTGTTTTGTTTGCATAGCCGCCCTATAATAATAAACTTTATTCTCATCTTTCCACCACACAACAAGATACCAATGGATCCTCCATTATCTCCTTTACTTTCAACTTTTTCTTTTTCTAATAATAAATAAAAGGAGAAAGGAAAAGGAAAGGAACAATTACAAAATAGCATTGGGCCCGTTTGATGGATATTGGGCTTTGAACCCAGTTTGATATTTGAAAAAAGTAGCATTCTTATGCTTTCATGGAGGTGCGGGCCTGATTACTTAGATTTGGGCCTCCAGCTCGAAAGAATGGGCCTTGTACTTCATAAATGAATAAAGATTGATCTTTGAAGTTAAAGGGACATAAAGAATGTTGAGGCCCTAAGGCAAAATTTGAGGGGTAATTCTGTCACAAATCGGGTATGTCGACCCAAAGCTTTAACGTAGCAAATATAATATATATTTGTCGATTGCATAATACTCAATCAATCATATATACGCAATGTATTTGTTTTGTGATTGAATTAGTTCGATCAAATCCGATTTAGATTATAATTTTTCAAATTGGAGGTCCCAATATTTGAAGGTATCAGAAAATATTATTACTTTCACAAAAAAATCGATTTAATATAAAATAACATATTTCTTTACTTCTTTTCTTTCCATTCTCTAGAAAAAAGAAACCTTCAATTTTCCAAAAGTTAAAATTACTGTTTATTTTATGTTGGAAAATCAGTTTTAAGATTATCAAAATCTGAACACAAATCGAAACTAAAGCAAACAAACCAATTTGAACAGTAAAAGAAAATACAATCAGTTAAATAACCGAACAGATAATTTGAACAACTTATCTCACAATTCTGTATAGTAACAGAATTGATCCAACCAAATCGCAGAAATAAGTCTGCTTGCCTTGAAGAAATTATCGACCCACCTTCGGTGCAAATGAGAATCACGAACACTTCTTCCAGGATAATTTGGCTACAGGAATTCCTCCACTGCACAGTAGCAGAAATTCCACCTCGAAGAACACTCAAAAGCAAAAATAACCCAAAGAGAATTTTTCAGAGAGGAATCAAGAATGTTTGTTGTGTTGGTGTGTTTCTTAAATGAAAAACCACTCCTTTATATAGCTGCTGGGGAGCCTTTACAATTAAATCTGGCCATTAATTCTGAATAAAACGGCCCAATTAAAACCCATTAACTCTGTATAAAACGGCCCAATTTAATTTCCGTAACTGAAACGTTACACAATTAAATATGCAGCTGAATTATTCAAATTTCAAATTTTATATTTTAATTCAAAATTCATCCAAAAAGATAAGTCCGAGACGAGACAATTCGCCCCAGCCCAGCCCAGCCCAGAGCCGGGTCAGGCAGGCGACGGTGGCACGCGTGTGGTGTATTCATATGATCCTCTTTGTAAATACTTATACCAAGTCTATACACTTAAGTTCATATATAGTAGTACACACAAATATAAAAAGTCAATGTGGGACAAATGAAGAGTTTGAAACTCTTCAACTTCCTCACAAGGCTTTTATAATTTGCCAATTAGTCAATGTTTTCAGAACCGGACCGGACAGTGAACCGGTGAGCCAACTGGCCACTGGTTTTACTGGTCGAACCGGTTGGACCGCTGGTCGGACCGGATGACGTCATAATGATATAATTAATATATTTAATTTTAAAGTATATACAATATTCCTAAAATTTAAACATTATCCTACAATTGATTAAAAATATATAAAATCTTAGAATATTTTTAAATTAAATCACATAATATTTACATAACTTATATCATAATTGTAATATGATACTAATTTGTAAGCTCATATAAATATAATATGACTATATTTCTTTATAAACATTTAAAAGTGTAAGTTAAAAATACAACAAACTAAGAGATTAATAATTTTAAAATATGATTATGTATAAAAGTCTAATATTCAAAATCAAACTTGCATAATATATCGATTTGATTTTCAAAATTTGACACTCTTTATCCTAAAATAATATTGAAAAGAAATATCTTATAGAACAAATTTTAATAAAAAAATATTATTTGAGTATTAATTTTCATTGATAATGTGTAAAATGTTAATTTGAATTATCATAATCTAATTTATAAACAAATTTGGCTACAAGTTTTCTGTAATTTATAAATTTGTTTTGTACTAAAAATTCAACAAAAATGATGTAGCCCAATTGGTAAGGAAGTTATCTTTTGTGCAAGAGGTTAGGTGTTCAAATCCCACATTTTACAAAAAAAATTAGTTTATTTTTAACATTAATAAAATTTAAAAAATCAAAAAAAAAATAAAAATAAAAAGAAATTCAAAATCGGGTTGAACCGGCCCAAACCGGTTCGCTGGTTCACCGGTTTTGGACCGGTTCAACCCGGTTCAAACTGGTTTTTGAGTCAACTGGTTTTAGGGGGTAAACCGGACCGGACCATCCTCCGGTTCGCGGTCGAACCGGTCGGACCGGCCGGTCCGGTCCGGTTTTAATAACATTGCAATTAGTCTTAAACCAATGTGGGCCAAACCCACATACACATTATCTATTTGGACTATCCCCACTATAATAATTTATCTATGGATTCCAACCTTTTAATTAGGTATCCATCCATATAATTACAACATTTTATCCTAATCGAGATCATATCAAAATTTCCTCAAGATTTTAAAATCGCTCTCAGAAAAACGGAACAAACAAACTCAAAAGATTTTAGATTTGATTCTTAGCAGAAATGTGTTTTTTTTTAATCTCAGGTTATTTTTGTAATTTCATTCTAATCTTAAAAGTTAATACTACTTTTTAAAATAGGAAAGCTGGAAATTATCATAAAACGAAAAAAAAGTAAAATAGGAAATTTGGTCTCATCGGTTCGAGATAAATGATAAATCTATAGAAAAAACAGAAAATAATGAATAAAATACCAGAAATAAACCAAACGCTTGAACAGTTGAACGTGGAACAATTTTTTTGTTGCATTGAAATTCGAAATAATATTTAGCTTGACATAGTTGCATCAAATTTTTCATTCCTAACCCGAGGAGATATAAATCATCGATCTTTATCTTTTGAGCAGTGCACAATGTATGCATATGGGTGTACGAGTTTCTGCAGTACAGGTGCTTGTGAAAATTCCTCAGTTAAAATAAAAAGATAAGCTTATCTGGTACCATTATAAAGATTCGCATAAATAATATCTTATGTGAAATGGAAAATTTAGTTGATTTTGTTTAACGATTTCAATAATTTGTTTGCAGGAAGCGACTTGAGAAACCAGCTTCGGCCAAAGTTGTTTACATTGCACCACTGTCTAGGTAACTCAGAAATTATTGGCACTAGTCTTGATTGGTTTGATTGTATTTTGTCGAAATGAGATTGTTTTAGTGATTATGTTGAAATTAGGAAGAAACTAATGAAAAGTTAAGATGTATTATTAAAGATAATAGCTTTGTTTGTATATTGTGTTCTAGTTTCCGAGATTGTGTTTAGTGTGATCTCAAACAATGTCATGTTTAAATATCCTTATGTTTTGTCACCTTTGGGAGACTACAAACTGTAAAGGCTAATGTAATTTAGCTTTTGAAATTGGTACGAAATTTGGGTTCTAATTGTCCAGTGGAGGCATCAACCCTGTGCTGTAAAAGTGTGTATTTCCCTAAACTCCATATAAGTGTTGGAGTATTTATAATAGCCTTAATAGGTAATCTTTTGGTTATTATCTTAATTCTTTTGTTGACCCAAAAGTATGAGAAAAATTAATATCTTGACACTTATAATTACCAGGTCCAAACATACTAATATATGGCTTGCCTAGCATGAAACCGTCAATATATTATCAAAATGCATTGATTGTCCCGTCAAGGAATTGTGACCTGACAACCTCAAAGGAAAGAAATTTAAATGTCAGTGTTGAAGTCTAGTATATATTGGAACTATGGAATGTGAACATCCATGTGTAATAGTATGGTTTTAGTATATAAACTCAAATAGTTAAGATCTATATTGTTACAAGATCTAGACAAGGAATTATCTTTAGGGAATAGCGTAATGTTAGTTAAGTCCCCATTTGGTGTCACAGCTAGTCTACGTGGGTATCCTCATCAGCACTCGTGGATTGCAACCTTTACATGCATGTCATTGTCTGCATACTCCTGCATATATTCTCCAGAGATTAACAATTAAAATGTCATTGATGCTAATTGCAGTAATCCTTCTTTAGTTTGACATATGGAAAAATTTGTGTTTTCTTTTGTCGCATTTTAGTTTGATCTTTTCAGCTGATGCTAAGAGGAAGTCTTAGAGTGGTAGCCAATCCAATTATATATATCCAAACCGTAATAATGCAGAATGAAAGTCCATCATATGCACTCATAATTTCTTTCAGGACTATGCTTCATTGCACCTTCTATTTTTAATTTACTATGCAAATGTAGGTAGTTGCTCAAGACTTTTGCCCACAATATAGAAATAAATAGTATTAGGGGTTGTAGACATGTTAGAAATTAGGAGTTGCCTCTGGTTTTTAACATCTGCCCCGTAAATTACCCATCAGTTTTAGCATCAATTGCAGGTCTACAATGGGAAGAAGTGCAATTATCAAGCAGCAGAAACTTTCCAAAGATGAAAATAACATGTGCATTGAATCCGTCAACAAAAGATTCTCATGTTCAAAAGGTACGTGAGGAGAATAAGCCTTTAGTTAAAATGTGTGGAATCACTTCAGCTAGAGATGCTGCTTTGGCAGCAGAAGCCGGTGCAAATTTTATCGGGATGATTCTTTGGCCCAACTCAAAAAGGTCTGTTTCGTTTTCTGTTGCAAAAGAGATATCAAAAGTTGCACGCGAGTATGGGGCTGAGCCTGTTGGGGTATTTGTAGATGATGATGCGGAAACGATATTAAGAGCTTCTGATGAGGCAGATCTTGGATATGTGCAAGTTAGTACGTATTTTTTAAGCAGCATTTCTATATTGTCAACTCTTTTCCAGCTTTTATTTAGCATTTATCTTTTTTGTGTCATGCAGCTACATGGAGATGGTTCTCGAGATGCTTTCCAAATCATAGTGAAAGAAAACCAAGTAATATATGTTCTTCATGCAAAGGAGGATGGGGTTCTTCTGAATTCTATTCCAAATGAAGAATGTTCTCAAATTGATTGGATTCTTGTGGATAGTGCTAAAGGTGGCAGGTACAAATGTCTTATTCAACGTTTATTCCAGTTCTTTCGTTTCTTCTTTTAATCTTGAAGGTCTATAAAATATCAGGGAATCGCATGTAGCTATGTCTTATTAATTGGTTTGGTGAATCTGTTACTGGGAAATTTAGGGTGTGACTGTGATTCTTTTGCTACAACAAAGTGTAAGTATATGTAGAAGTAGACAAAGTCAACAATCAATCTTTTTTCTTTTTCCCTTAAATCACGTTGATGGTATCTTTTGTTAAGAATAGCAAACTCATCTTCTTTCATTCTTCATTTTTATGCATGCTCATAAGAAGTAAGTCTTTATTGCTAATAATTCGACATTACTTGCATTAGAATAAACCACCCCAGTAATGACCCTTCCTTGCTTTGTCATTTGGTTAGCAAGTGAAGGTATTTCCTATGAATGTATTAGCAAGACTATAAATAATAGATGTGCTTGACATAAGACTACAAAATAGATTTGATGGACATATTCTCAGTTTGCAGTCATGAAATATGCTAATATGTCTTCTACTCGTGTTTGTGATTTGACTAAAGATGTTCATTTTTTGAATACTTTCAGTGGTAAAGGTTTTAATTGGTCGAAGTTTAAGTTGCCGCCTATTAGGAGCAAACATGGATGGCTCTTAGCTGGGGGTATTAAGCCTGAGAATGTAAATGAAGCTCTTTCGACTCTTAAGCCACACGGAATTGATGTTAGTAGCGGAATTTGTGCTCCAGATGGTATACAAAAAGATAAATTGCGAATATTATCCTTCATGAAGGCAGTGGAATCTGTGAATTATTGAATCATTAACCGTGAATAATGTGGTGGTGAATTTGCATCTGATTTATTACAGGATCTGAAATTTTGATGTACAAGTATCATTTTCTCTCTTTTAGGAGCTCTATATTTGCAGTTCAAGTTAACCATCATTCTTTTACAACATTGTTTTTAGGGAAAATCAAATTGTACTCACTTTGAGGTCTGTTTGCATTTCTCTAATATTTTGTGCATCTGCACTTACTCCCATCATCAGCTTTATACTATCCTCTCAAACATATATAGTTAAATGACTAGTAATGTGAATTTCAACAATTTGAAAGTAGATGGATAAAGATAAACACATAAAAGTTGGATAGTAAAGTGTGAAACGATCTAAAACTGGAATTCATTGTACATTTTCCCTAAAATCATGAACTAGCTCATATTTAAAAATTGGAATTGGAAGACATTGGCCAGCTTAACAAGTACTCTTAACTACCATTTTTTGGTATAGACTTGTCAATAGTATTATACGACCCCACATGTAAGCAACGAGTACTAACTCAACTATTTTAAATTGTCACACTACTTGTGACTGCATGTTAGAAAATTAAACATCACCTCATCATGCTAGGCCCAAGAGCTCATAAGAAACAATAAATATCTAGTAGTAATATGGAAGAAACAATACAAGTGTGAACATGTGGCTAGTGGCAATAAAACAAATGCATGGACACTTGGTCCTTATTTGGAAAAGTTTTTGCTCGGTTTTACGGTCTTGATTTCAAAAAAATAATTTTGGTGAAGTTTTTGAAACCTCATTTGATTAGGTTTTAAATGTTGAATTTTGTGGTTCTGAAAAAACTGAAACCTCACTTGATTGAGTTTGGATCTTGGGGTTTGGGGAAAAAAGTAAGTGATAGGTGTCAAATCAAAGTTGCATCGTTTTCAAGAGTTTGGGTGTGAGTTTCTGAATATGTTTTTGATGAGTTTCATGAGTTTTGTCGAACTCCATTTAAAAGAGTTCTGACTCGATTTCGCGAGACCCGCGACCTCGGACAGAACCATCCAATTAGACTACACATACCTCAGGACAATAATTGATTGTCCTTTTAGTTTCATATTGATGCGAGTTGTACTAATGGGGCCAACTCCAACTCTAAATTGTGTCCAAAATAACACAAAATAGAAATTCTAACTCGTATATGGTTTGACAGTATATGCTCATGTCAATTATATTTTTACACGTAGTGGTACTCGATCACATAACTAATGTTGTGGTTGTAGACTTGCTTTATTGATGAATTGAGTATGACCAAAACGGATTCGGACCGAAATTTCCCTACCGCCCAATGGTACCATTTAGTCTTGGTCTATGACCAAAGAATTAAGACACACAAACATGCATACAATCTACAAAGAAATGGAGTGTGTTAACACAAATTCTTGAGAAAAATCTTCCCTTCAATATCAAGATACACTACAATTTCAACATGTCCTTGCACTATCCTTGTACAAATGCACATCAATTGTTCATAATATGTAATATCTATATGCTACTCCATCACCGGAGGAATAAAAAATCGATTTTATTGGTGAAAATCAAGAATCTCGCGTCAAATCGTGGTTATGTGAGCTCGTACGAGTGTCTTTAACAGCCATAAATAGTTAGTCAAAGAATCAATTTCTTGGAGATAACCTCTCATCCAATCTATATATTATTCGATATCCATTACGATTTCTGAGCCCCATTGAGTTGAGGATCGGTTTGATAATATACAATATCACCGGTGTCACTCACATAATGATCCTTCTTCATGCTTCTTAATAGTACTCCCAGTAAGTAGAATGGAAGAGGCCCAGATTTTTGCGGTTCCTTATAATACTTCCCTAGTACCGGCTTAGCTGCTTCAGTCTGCATCATAACATTACGAACTTTCAAAATCGTGATTATATTATATGATTGTGGAAGCTAATATTCTTGATCAAAATTGACACTTACAGCTTCTATCAAATGATAGTGTGGGATTTGAGGGAAGAGATGATGAATCACATGTGTTCCTATGTCATGGTGAATGTTGTTTATCCATCCATAATCACGGTCAAGTGTCGTAAGCCCCCCTCTTAAATAACTCCATTCCTATTTTTTTTTTAAAAATAATTTAGTTACGAAAGTACTATCAGAATATATAACACAAACTTCGTGTTTAAGTGAATTTGCAAGTTTTTTTTAATATTTGAATTACCTTTCCACGGTACCAAGGAAGCTTCTCGTCGTGACCATGGTGATGCAAGTAGGTAACAAAATCGAGCCACATTACAAAGCCCTGCATCCAATACAAATTCCAAACTTTACCAAAGTTTAAAAGATAGATAACAAATACTAACGACACTAATCATATGCAAAGTTCAAAGATTCGGTAAAGAGAATGAAGGAATAGAAGTGTGACTAACCAAGTAAGGTATGCCATAGAGTTTGAGCAATTGGACGGGACCCATAACAAAAGATAATCCTACAAGTAATGCAACCATTGTTGTCCAACAAACTGTTGAGGTTATTATATCTTTCCTCTCATTAGGAACAAACAAATCACTGTCTGGATGGAAATGAGACCCCTTTTTCCCCGGACTTCGACTCCACTGTCATAAAATACATCAGAATTGATCAATACAATTTAATCATGGAAGCTTATTTCTTGCTATAAAAAAAAGAAACAAAATAACTTACCAGATAGAAGGGATAAGCCAGCATAGGGAAAGGCAATGTGAATCTCAATATCTTTGTAGCCTTATCTAAATTCTTGAAAATCTTCTCAGGCAACTGGAATAAGAAGAAAACAAAAATAAATAAATTAATTTGATCTTCTGCTAAAAACGAAAGGAATCAAGCGGAAATGACTTATTACCGGGTGCCAAGATTCATCGTTCTCAACATGTCCATGGTTTTGATGATGTGTCCTGTGACTAATTCTCCTGTATAATTCACAACAAGAGTATAGTTTAGTATCAGGTTTTGGTTTCTAAGAAACTAAGTCTGAAAACACAAACCAAACCAAGCTACTCGTTACGTAACTCGAGCTCGTTTGAGCTCCATTTGTTACACATATCAAACAAGCTTAAACAATATTTTTCATTCTATTACTCTTGAAGCCTGGTTTGAGCTCGACTTTATATAAGCTAAAAAGTTATAAATTTTACGTAAAAATATCAAACTACTCGAGCTCGACTCAATTGAAGCTCGTTCAATTATCAATCAAATACAAAGCTCAAACACAGGAAGCTCGATCAAAAATTCAAACCAAGCTAGAACAATGTGTTGTTCGACATTACTCTATTCATTTACACACTTAATAAGAACTTAAATATACATTAAACAGAATTAGATAACATACCATCCATGATATGGGACAAGAATTGAAGAATGAGTAAGATGGCCAACCACACTATTCAACTTGTGATTATTTGAAAAACTTCCATGTCCACTGCAGATATTAAGGCCATAAACATTAAACCCAAAACACATATTTCAATAACCAAATCAAAATTCAACAGAAATTTAAAGATTTACCAATCATGGCCAAGAACAAAAAGAGCCCAAAACATGGTCCCCTGAGCAAACCAATACAAAGGCCAAACAACCCAGCTGTTGAAATAAGCAGCTACAGCCGCCAATCCAAAAACAATAGCAACATCTCTTACAACATAACTCATAGACTTCCACGGATTCTTAACCCAACAATGTTTAGGAATTGCTGCCTTAATATCAGACAACTTAAATGGAGGTGGTGCCCCTGGGTCAAATTCTTCACCACCACCACCACCACCATTTATTTCTTCTTCCACTTGCTCAATTGTCAATGGTACACTCACTTTCAAAGCCCAGTTTCTCTCTTTATTAATATTATTATTAATCCCATTTGAGAAACAGAGTGAAGAACCATTTCCAAAATCTGTCCTTGAAAATCTTAGCTTTGAAGGGTTAGAATTCAAGAAAGCTTGGGGCTTTGGATAGATTCTTGGAAGTGGCCTTAGACCACATTCTGATAATACCCAACTGGCCATTTTGGAGATGACCCTTTAACCAAGATTTCACCTTTTTAAGTTTATATAACAATAGTGAGAGAAGAAAGAATATGTATACGTATTTAATGTGTATGAGGTATCTGCAAGAATGTAAAGGGAGAGTAGATAATGCTCACCTTAAGAACCACAGCTTCTGTTTCTGTTATGGATTTTCTTTGAATTTTAATTCAGTGTAAGAAATGTGGTTTATATTTATATACACAAATCTGGATTTGCTTTCTTTCTTCTCTCTTTCGCATTACATTATCTAATTTCTGTAGCTATGGGCAACTAACAACGTGATTTTTATGCCTCGGTATAGTCTACTTTCTTGGTCGGTACCTATTTTTTTTATGGTACTTCTAATTTTTTTTTGTTTTTTGTTTTTTTGTTTTTTTGTGATAAGTTCTTTTTATGGTTGGTCAATTTGAACTAATTGTTTAGATATACTATTACAACTTACCTACAATTTTCTCTTATGGCATCTAGACAATTAAATGTGACACGAAAATGAAAAAAAAAAAAGAAAAAAGAAAGATATATTACTGACTTCTGAGTTTATTCTTTTCTTTTGTGGTAAATGAAGGCAGGAGATATGTATGATTTGGAGTCATTAACAACTTCCCTTAAAATAGGAATTACAATTAACAATCTTGTGGCTTTTCTTTGTTCTTTATAGGGTGGTGTTTGCAAATGCAGGGTAAGTAAATGTTTTTCCTTTTAATATTTTAATATTTTTGTCTTGAAAATTGGTTAAGTCAGTAAGTCATACTCCTTCATTGTGTTGGAAAAAAGGAAAAAGGAAAACTGTATTTTTAAATCATCTAATAACAGAAAACAGGAAAAACAAATGAGTTAGGACGAGAAATTCTTTATTTTAGTGTTTTTTAAATCGTTTCCAAACGTGTGGAACTAGAAAAAGAAGACTACGTGGTCAGACTTGCCTCTCATACGTCTCAGTTGAAGATAGTTGGCTGCTAAGTGCAAAATGGTGGTCGAAAATCCATTTCTATTTATTTATTGATATATTTTATGACTTTAAGTTTTGGGTCAATTTGATGCATGACAAAGTCTGTGGGGGCCTCCAATGTAAAGGCAGCTTTTTTCCCTATTACCGACAAGGTAAGGAGAGAAAGCTTACAGCCTGTTTGTTTGGCGTTTGGAAAAATAGTTTGAGAGAGTAGTGGAGGTTTGTGAAATAATCTCGATTTGCATAATGTTGTTTGTTTGGATTTTGAGAGAGTGGTTTGAGAAATAAAGTAGGTGTATGTTTTTTTGGAAGAGTTGGGTTGTAAGTGTAAGATGTGTAAGACTTTATGTCAAATTATGTTTGTTATGTGAGATAAATTGTGTAAGAGATATGTTACTTTATGTCAAATCAAAGTAGAGTTTGTATAGGTTTTGTTTAGAGATAAGAAAATTGTTGTTTGTTTGGCTTTTAAGAGAGTAGTTTGAGAAAATTAATGAATGAAAAATTTATTTCTGAAAGTAGAAAACATGTTTGTTTGGCATTTTCCAAACACGAAAAAAATCTGGAAAACGCCAAACAAATTGACCCTTATTTTTTCCCTATTAATAATTGCAATTAGAGGAAAAATAAATTCCTTTTTGACCTTTTTCGGTAGAGCAAATACTGCTTGTAGGAAAATGATTATATTACAGCCTCAAACTTCACAGCCCTTTGTACAGTCAATTTTTTATTTTTTTGAAGGTAAATGTGTTACTTACTACTTGTTTAACATGTTTTTTTCTTCAAATAATATTTTAATCTATTAACAACCCACTCAACTTTCAAAAATTACAAAAGAGCACATAAATTATGCAATATTACTCATATAAAAAATAATTCATTAATTTCCAAATGATAATTTATCATTTATCAATATTTGTATATAAAATATCTTAAAAATTACAATAAAAATATAAACTCATAATTTAAAAGCACTTGCAATGCCTATAATTTAGGGTTTATTACATAATGTTTAATTTAGGGTTTGATTTAGAGTTTAGGGTTTAGGGTTTTAGGGTTTAGGTTTAGGGTTTTAGGGTTTTATTTTAAAATAATATTTTCAAGTTTTTCTTGGCAAAAGTCGTAGATATTGTTTGAAATTGATGAATTATTTTATAAATAGGGTTTATTTTTGTTTGATCATTAATTATGGATTTTTTGCAATTTTATATTATGGGCTGTGATGCTGGGCTGTGATAATTGACTGTGATGCTAGCATAGTCCTTTATGAGGTTTGTTTTACTGAACTGGCTTGAGTTTGAAAGAGCGCGAGTATTTACTTAGATTTTACTAATTTTATTAGCTATTTATTACATAGTAATAGAAATTGTTTTCAATGTAATTTACAAGCGCAATTCAATTAAAATTCTGATGAAATTCATCGTTTTTTAAAAAAAAAAAGAATATTAGATATGCTTGTATTTTGATAAATTTGCTTAATTTCCATTACATGTTTATGTTTGTATTTAAAATAAGTAAGTTATTACCAAATACAAATTTTTCAGTGAAATAATATACATCCAGGTTGAATTGCTACTGGGTGAAGTGTGAAACGTTGAATAAGATGGCTTTCACGATATTAAATTTTTTCTAACTTAACCTAATTTTGAGGTGCCCATTTCCAAAATTGACTAGCATTTAACAGGTACTCCCTCCATTTCTAAAGAAAAGAAAACTGTTAAATTACCTAAATATTAAGTTAATAAAAGACTTATTATGTACAAAACTATATTTTCAAAGGACATTTAAAGTATTTAAGAGAACAATCGTTAATGAAATAGAGTAAAATTGTCAAAAATGAATTTAATCGTTAATGAAATAGAGTAAAATTGTCAAATGAATTTAAGTCACCTGAATTTTTAAAATAACATGTATTTAAGAATATTTATTTAGCAATGAAGGGAGTATTTCTTGTTCAACTTCTAAAATGCTTAGTGCACCGGCCATATTGTCAACACCAGGAACTGTTTTAACTATAAATAACAAAACCCTCTCTTTTGGTTTATCACTATTTCTTTTTCCCACTAAATTCAAGTTTTAATTATAGCCACTAATACCTTGACTAGTACACTTTTCCAAGGAAATATGGAAAAAATTATCTAGATCTGATTTGATCAAACTCATCTAATCATCTAATTACACGATAAATGTATTGTACTTGCTTTATGATTGACCACTCTCCTAATAATTTCATCAAATCTCAAACACAAATATATTGCACTAACTATGTTGTTATTATAGTTCGGCCAAACCCCCGAGGAAGAATTTCCTTCCCAAATATTATATGCAGGAATGAGTTCAATGTACGAGAGAGATTATTTTTAGTCTCTAAATTCAAATAGTAACCCAATATATTCTCTCATTATGAACTAATATGCAAAAAAAATGAATTAAAAAAAATCTAAATTAAAGAATAGCACAATGCCTTCTCCGGTCATGAATTAATATCCAAAAGTTTGAATTAAAAAAAAAAAAAATCTTATCCTATTGCACCATGTAATTCGTGCAACTAATATACAAAATAATCCCTTATTTTCTTGAAGCCGTTCTTATTTAGTAGAGGCTTATCATCTATGAACATGTGTATTTAATTTTATATATGCAAGTTCACATATTTTGATATACGTATATATACGCATGTATACTTGATTATTTTGATCCACAAATCATATTGAAATTAGACCTCTACGGAATTCATCAAAAAAAAAAAAAAAAGATCTATGGAGCCAAATAATCAGCTAAGGCCCATAAACAACACAAAATATTTCTTACCTCATATTAGAGTGGAGATTCGGAGGGGTAATACTCAAAACCAAAAACCAGGCAAAACATTGGAAATATACAACCGTGTAAATCCTTGTATTGAAAACAATAAATAAATGTATGACTTAAAGATCTTGCTAACCAAAAACGAAGTTCCTTTTTATTTTTTTCTAAACTAAGCTTTCTACTTACATATGAAGAACGATCCTGACTGAAGGACGACAGACAAATAAAAAATGTTCAAATTTAGAACTTACCAGTGAAAGTTCTGCATTTGAGTGATCTACACAGTTCCTTCATTATCGGAAATAACAATTGGATGTGAATGTGATCGTCAGCCACTATGCAATGAGGTTGTCAACTTGTCATCAAACAATGCTTGATGATGTTTGTGCAGTCATATATTCCACCATTTACGTTTTTCCATCGCCTTAGCAAGCTCATGTGCCATTGATGCAAAGTTCTCAGCACCACTTTGTAACTCTTCAGTCCGTTTGTTAAGTTGCTACAGAAATCAGGGAAGCACATAAATACCAAAAGTCTTAGTTTTAGGAAAATGAATCATTTTTTTTCTCTTTTCTCATTGAAGCCTTAAAATTACGAAAATTTAGGATTCACATATCCATTGCATTTAATTTAAGAAATTTGTTTTAATGGGATTACCTCGAGTTTCTCCCCGCGCTCTAGAAGTTTATCCTTTGCTTGTGACGCAGCACCCGTAGCATCCTGGAACCAGGGTCAATTTCAGACAATGCAATTCCTAGTTAAAGCACATTGACACATTGTCATACAAATGCTATTTGAAGTAAACAACTTACTCCTGTGTTCCTATACTTGGCAATGATTTCTTCACGTGTTCGAGCCTTTGGTTGGGCACCAGACGAACTACCTTCAAATAATTTCTCCCTCTGTTTCTCCCTCTGTGTTTCCTTTTCTGGATAGGTTCAAGAAAAGGATTAGGACCAGTAAAAAGGTTGAGCTTGAAACCACTATATCAGTACAAATAACATTGTAAATTTACCTTTTATGCTATCACTACTTTTCTCCAAAGGAATAACAATAACAGGTTCATCAGTTACAATAACAGGTCCATCAATATCAATGTCATCTGCAAATGATAATAAATAACTTAGGGGCAAAAAGTCATCTACTTCTAATATGTATTTTCTTTGCAGACAATAAGATGACTAGATCTAGGACTTGCATTTCTGACTCAAACTCACCTATATGAAGTTCCATCTCATCATAAGCATTATTGGAGTCCGAGAAAGGGAACCTTGAAAATATTTTCTCTAAATGTGCAGTCATGACTGCACGAGCTTCTATGTTATTGATATCATGCTCTTCTTTATCCCCTTTTAATCCCTTTATCATATTACTGAAAAATCCAGGAAGAGTGCTCTGCCCATCGAAACAGAAAATCTTTAAGAGATTTATGAAAATGAGGGGGAACATGGGAATAAGCAACTTATTTGTGACCTGTGTCTGCTTTTGGTCTTGTGAGAAATTAAAATTAGCATCTGCAGCAGCTGCTAGGACTTTATCATGTAGGCAAGGTAATGACTCCGGAATCCTAAATACAAATAGTAACTTCTTGTCAGGACTTTTGAGATTTAACAAAGTGAGAGAGAGGGGTGGAGGGGTGACCTGAAATCATTTTCAAAGGCCAAAAGAGACACAAAAGCAAATTCACTCCCATTGACCTACAAAAGTATAAACACCATCAGTTGATCGTCATATAACCAATATGATTGAGATACAACTACTTATCACGCGAGTAAATTCACAAAAGACATTGGGGGTGATAAAATATGATAAAATGATGAACCAAATATTCTAGAATTAAGTCAAGAAGTGAAAGTTGAAAACTTGCTCACAGCAGACTAAATAAGTTAAATTCAGAAATTTCTTCTTAATACATTCTGTTGCAATCTTTCATGAATAGGACCATGTAAGTGATCGGGTCAACTGAGATAGAACCTACATTTTGATCCTAATGGCACCTCGATATTAGACGAGTCAAAACTCAGATAGAGCCAAGAAAAATTGACAATAGTCGCAAACCTGCTGGATTTAAGTATATGAACGAATCAAGGTTCTCATTACATTATTTTGTCAATGCCTGAAACATATTTCTCCCTCGAAAGTCCCACTATGTCAACTTCAGATCTAAAACGTCTGAAAGGCTTCCATCTTCGGTTCTCCTAATAAAAGTTTCTTATTAAGGCAGCCTAATAAAATCTGATTATAATGATATTTCTTATCCACATTCTCATTATCACATCAATTAACAGAACCAATTCATTTATTGCAACTCTATTTGTTTTCCTGTAAACATTAGCATTTAAAACCATCATCCAGTATGGAATCCTCCTTTTATGCATTCCCAGTATTTGATTGTGTTTGTTGAGAATATACATTCTGGAATTTGGTATTGGCAAACTGGAGGTTCACGACTTGCTTTCTTGTTTTTCATACTTCTATTTCCTTTGGTTTTTATAACAGAAATTAAGTATTCATAGTGGTTTAGAGATCTAAAATTATGACGAAGTGGTATAAGAAGTTACAGTAACAACACTAAATCTGCCCTGTATTTTTACCAGCCTTGTAAAGGTATCTTTTGTTGATCATAACGATTCACTTTGCATGGTCAGATAGATGGGGGACAGAGATAATCACCAGTGGGTTTGTTGCTCTTATACGATTAACAGGAGTTAGCCAGACACATAATCTCTTTCTCTAACCAATTTTACAGAAAAAAAAATCATTAATGATAGCCTGTGCTATTGTTACACCTGGAACTAGGAGCTTAATTGGTCTGGCCCGTCATCGTAATAGGCAAACATCTAGGTGATATCTCAGATTTATTATCGCAGATAACGGCCGCTAACAAAATCCTGAGTTATTGTTTGAGATTCTATATTAATTATTTACTCGTGTTTGCACCTATAACAACTGCATCACTACTGAGTTAAAGAGTGTAGACTTCAGTTTGCTGCTATCACTGGTTACTCTCAGCTTAAGAGGGTTCCTAAAGTAATGGAAGTTTCACATCTACTCCATTCGTTCTAAATGAACATGCACAAATTATTTCAACAGTCGGTTCAAATCAATTAGCTCACGGCAACATGCAAGAAAATTGCAGTTGGTGCTCGTTCTTGATAAATGAGATACACATTCAATGTTCAATGGTGATCCTGTGAATGGAGTTAATTTCATGAGCTAGAAAAGAGGGAACCAATAGTAAATTGTCTTCTTTTAGATGCATGTTGTATATCTAGAAAGAGAAAATATTGGCACTGAATAAAGGCATGCAAATACAGTATAAGCACATATGAGTTTTATTTCTATGTTAATGAACCAACCAGGGTAATCTGGGCTTTATCAGAAGCGCTCATCGTCTTATCCATATTGTTCTTGAAATTCCACCTAAGTATCGACATCATTGAGGTGTTTCCCAGTACTTCAAGACCTGGCAAAGACCTAAAAGATAGAATAAATAGTATTTATCAATATCTAAACTTATCTTCCCATGAATGAAAGAGAGAAACATAATACATACGATATAACATATGCTAATGCTTCAAAAAAATTACAATACTATTTAGCACATAATATAGTTGGGAACTAGTCAACTGGCCTAAGATGCTTAAGCGCATATCGACATAGACCATTCACGCCTTCTTTCCACAACATTGTGCGAGGCGGGGTTACAAGTATCCTATTCAAAGAAGCGAACTCCCTCTTGCCCACTACATAGGTCCAGGCTCATCAATCGAATACCATCCGTAAGGACCAAATTAAACTCATGGCCTCGCCAACATTCTTGGCACTAACTAACTAGCCAAATGGCTTAAGCATATTTCGACAGACAGAAGTACTTAAGGCATCGTAATCCACTCATTTTCTCACAAACTATGACAGTGTTTCAAGTTCCTTCCTAAATAAGCAACATCCTAGCAGTGTTCAATCCATGCACCCACTCCACAAGTTTAGTCTAACCCAAGAGGATAGTACCACCGAGTGGCTCTGACACCAACTGTAAGGCACCAAGTTACACTCCCAAAGTTATCAACATTGTTGCTCACTAGCCAACTAATCCAAAATGGAAATTCCTGTTTGATCTGCACTTTCTTTCCACAAACGATGTGGGACGGGAGACTTATGGTTGCAAAAGAGGTGTTAGCTAACAAACAATGCGTTTATCAGAACGTTAATAAATAACATGTCCATCAAATTTAATTAATCCAACTTTTTTCCAAGGAAACAAGCACCAGCTATGACAATAAGTTAATAACCAATTACATAGTAATCTTTTGGAGAGCATCAAGTATAAAATCAAAACAAGCTTCTTGCTATTCCGAACTTGATTTCAGGCTCTCATGTGTACGAGTTGGTTTGATTAGTTGTCAGCATCAAATTCCTATCATTTTCATGTCGTGCAAACTGAATCTTTTTGTAAATGTGTTTGATCATAGATGTCATTCGATCAATTCTTGAAATCTATTCTGAATCAAATCTTGGTGTAAAGGGTATCCCCCCGTGTTGCCCCCCAACAACTTACAAATTTTATTGTAGTGTGCTCTCCAAAGAGAAACTCTACTAAAAAAATTAAAAAATAATTTAAAAAAAATACCATTTGATTTCAATCACCATCGTCAATTTTAAAATAGACATATACTTAAATATTACTAAAAATAAACCAATACTACTGCTTGTATATATTAGAATGTTCAGGGAGGTATTCATTCATCCATATCTATTTGCAAACAATCTAAACTCTAAAGTAGCTAAAGGGTGAAAGGAAATTCTCCATAGCACCTTACACCAATCACGAGAAATGTTGAGCATAGTGTGACTGTATGTCTGTCCCACAACCCTTTTCATGGTACAAGCTCTCTTCAACATCTCTTGGTAAACTTCCTACCGCCAATATAAGTGTTTTTGGCCTAACTCTCTTGAAAAGAATGCACAAGTATCTTTGCACCTTATATGACTACATCAAAGAGTTCAATTATATAAATGAAATACTTTATTCAATCAAACTAAAATGTCCAGTTCCCATGCACATAATTTAACAGCGCCTTAAATGGAAATCAATTACTTTTATGCCGTATACATATCAATCATGAATCAAGTACAAACTAATGCAAACGGAAAAGATAGATAAAGTAAAGAATTTAAAGATGTTTACCTTATTTCAATTTCTCCAGTTTGATAAACTATGAGGATTCCATATTCTTCTGAATTTTTCTTGTAGATTGTACACCAAGAACATGGTTTCTCAAGTTTCAATTCATGGACAAAGTTATTGTCCCCCTACAGTTAAGGGAGTTCTCATAAGGAGTGGAAGAAATAAAAAAAATTGTCTAAAACTGAATTCTGAATCACACAACAGAAAAACCTGAATCACAGACTCTACAGAGTAAAAGTACAAAGCATCCTCGCAACAAAGTAAAATCTGGGAAGCCAGTTTCTTGTGCTGTAAATTGGGATGCATAGTATCTTCAACTCTTGATGAAACGCTCTGATTTTCGCAATTAGTTTGCAAAGGCTGAATCTGAGCTTCAATAGGCTGGGAAGATGCAATTGAATCCTTTTCGGATCTTTCAGTAAGAGGATGCCTGCCTTCTGCATGCAAAGAGTTCAAGAAGGTGTGAATATCTGATTTATGAAATTCTACATAAGATTGTATTAAGCAAAGAATAAAACACTTGCCTAATAAGTACAGGCTTATTGCCACTGATTTTTCCTTGGGATGTATCGGCTCTGAACTGACTAAATGGCTAGTGGTGCTGTCTATCAAGACCATGTGTGCATCTCTGGTCAAGACAAAAGCAATCTCTGTTGCCAATTCATTTCCAGAGCTATTTACACTTTTCTCAACTGTATCAGAATAATTTTCAATGGCCAGAGATATGATTGGAGACTTTGAGCTAGACACACAGTCTGACACAAATAAAACTGACAGTGAACTAGTGTCAAGCACTGCAACCTGTAAGAGGACAATAACAATCTTAGAATAAATTTGTCGCATTGCAGATACCTGAAAATGGGTATGGGTGTAACAGGTGCATTTAATCAAGTGATTTCAAGTAATTACAAAGGTTACCTGTCCACACTCAAATCCTGCGACAAGTCGGACTCCAGAAGTTGCAAATTTTAAGGCATGCACAGGAGAATTAAGTATGGAATATATGGCAGAACATATATTTGTCTCTTCATGTGGCAAATTGTGAACTGCAAATAAACTACGTTATCGTAAACATATTTATAAGAGAACCTATCAGATAACTACTTATAAAGGCACCAGCGTGAGAGCATTAGAAAGAAATTTGATAGAAGCTTTTTTGCTTCCCCAGACACCAATTGCAGCAGGAATGCCAACATGACATGACAACAAACAGAAGAAAATTAAAAAATTATGATACCACAACCTAGATATATGTTCAGGCTCATGCGTATTTTTGTGTATGTATGTGCATCTGTATTTGCCGAGATTATTTTGAAGGCATTTTGTTGAAGAACTTATGTAGAGTCCCACGAGCTTAGGGAGAATAACACAAACACCACTTGATTTACATCCAAAAAAAAAATCTAATACCTATATATTACAGGTCCACCTTATGGCGTAAACCACTGACGGTGTTTACTAAATCAGCAAAAAAAAAGAAATGAATTTCCAAAATGGCCTTGAACCACCAATGATTGATGTTGACTCAAGGCAGTATCTGTGTATTAGCCCAAATCTCAGGAACTATTGTTATAATATATAAGCTTCTTATTGACAATTTTACTTGTAATTTTTTGAATGATTTTGAGACTGGGTAAAAGAACTTGAAGTGGTACTGAGCAGCAAAGCATGAATCTATGGTGTATCATTCCAATAAAAATACACCTAGAACAAGCCCCCCACCCCCCACCCACCCCCCAAGTAAGCTGGGGATAATAAATACTAAATATTTTATAATATAGAATACAACGAGTAATGAGGAATTTCATAGTATGTTCTTGATACTGCAAGTAGGAAAGAACTGTGCCCAAATTATCAATTGCATATGGTCCTAACTTTATTTGTCAAAAATTGTCATCTACAAGTAAAACTAACCCCCATGTTAACATGTTAAATGACTGATAGCAAATGCAAATCATCAAAACAGAATCGCATAACCAAAATGGAATAGAAAATCATACCTTCATGCTTAGTTTCAGTTACTATTGTCACGGTGCTTTGATTGGAATTTCTTTGTAGCTTATATAGGAAAATCTATATGGAGTTATGAAATTGTAAGTACTATTATTTATTATCTCTAGTTAAGCGGGTGACAAACAAAAAATGACACTATTTCTTACCACACCACATTCATTGCCAATAGCTAAAGTTTGGTCGGCCGAAGAAAAGTCCAATGCCGATACCGACGCACTTGCACCAACAACTTCAATACCTTTATCCTGCGTACATAACGAGTGTCTTGATAAATATTAGTATGTTATGAACTCATCAAATCAGCTATTAATCAATGTATATAGAGAATGTTACTGCTAGAACAGAAACATTAAATACAAAATACATAACTTGCAGCAGTGCACTAACCTCAAATCCTAAAACAGAAACAAGTGACAGAACTGGAGAAGTGGCGTCCCAAATTCGAACAGATCCATCTTGATATCCTCCTATGTATATTCTCTCAATTCTATTCTGCTCAGTTGCAGACATTAGACAAGGAACACCACCAGTCAGAGGCCACTTCGTTCTCTTCTCAGTCAACATATCATCTGATTGTAGTTTTGCAGGTAAAACTGTCTAATAGAACTAGAACTGATCATTAAAATGAACAATGCATGATAAAATTTATCTCCAAATGATAGATGATAACGTCCAGTACCTCTGAGAGTGTGATGAAAGAATCCTTTTCAGCACCTATATAATATAGCTTCCCCAAAGTCATATATGGTTCAACAGTTGGAATAACAGAATGGTATTGAACTGCATTTACTGAATGATTATGTCCTCTCCCAGACTTGAAGATAGACAAAGAAGCATATTCGTAGAAATGCAATTGCCCTGGGTTGGTCAATACAAATACTGACGTCACATTACTATTGTCCTCTTCATAAGCATTTGATATTAAAATCACATCTGCAAAAGATCCATGTAAGGTGAGGTCAACACGCTCAACGCATTTCAACTTTGTTAACCCTGAGGACCAATCAAGATCGAGGATCTGCAATAACAAAAGCATTTTCACAAAAATGATAAATCCAGCATTAGAGATAAATGAAATAAAAAAATTGCTTTCCGAGTTTCCGTTGACCTGGTCACATATCTTCACACAGAATGTAGACAGTACGATTATAATCAAATCTAGAAAACAAAAAGTAAAAGAAGGGAGAAATAAAAGGGAGATGTTATGCTGCAACAGTTGGAAAATAACCAAGTTGTTAACAGAAATAGTTCAGTTCAAAGCTTGGATGAGCTTAAGGCATTATTTTGCAATCAAAATCAGTTAAATCTCTTGTCTGAGACGATAACTGTGTGCGACCATCTTAGAAAATCCCAAAGAACTAATAGAAGCAAATTATTTCGTGTTTGAGAAAAGCGAAACAAACATGTTTTCTAGTTTCTGAAATAAATTTATCATCTCTCAATTTTCTCAAATTACTCTCCCAAAAGCCAAACAAACAACAATTTTCTTATCTCTAAAAAAATACCTATACAAACTCTACTTTGATGTGACATAAAGTAACCACCTCTTACCCAACTTATCTCACATTAAAAACATGATTTGCCATAATGTCTTACACATCTTACACATGCAACCTAATTCTTCCAAAAAAACTTACACCTACTTTATTTCCCAAACCACTCTCTCAAAACTCAAACAAACAACATTACGAAAAAATCGAGATTATTTCACAAATCTCCACAAAGTGCTATAAATATTGGTCACAAGGAGGTTTTGTACTGTCCATAACTACATGTCTAGACTTATTCAAACGTTTAAAGAGCATATTATTTGGATATCCAAGAGATATATTGCTGATCTTTATCTAGGGTCGTTTCGAAGGGAGTCCGAAGATGAAAGTTTTCAGAGTAAGATAGTAGGCCTTACTTTTTAACAGTTCAAGTTATACATCACCCATTGAGCATGCTATCCAAATATGCAGTTACAAATATCCAATCAGTCTGCACTCTCTAGAACAGCATACACTATGCCTCAACCTCATTGCACAGACATGTTAGAAATTCAAAGAGATGAATAAGTGAAACGGTACCTTGACAAGACTTAAGTTTGGAAACACATCTAGCTTTTTAAAGAGTAGAACAAAACACTACCAATAATATAAAATTACTAATTATCTGGGAAAACTATCGCTTGTTGCCAATAGAAGAGAAGCACTCATGTTTATACCTCAAAGAATGCGAAAAGATAAATTACAATAGGCGGAGCAAGACCATACCGTTAATACTTCTTCAGATCCAATATCTTCACCACCGTAGGCAAAAAGTTGACCTCCACGACCATTTAAGGCTTTGTTAGAAGACCAGTGCAGAACAATGACAGGAAGTCTTCTATCCCCCGAGGATAATTGTATCTTAAGACAATCTATAGGTGACTTTTGATTACTCTGACCTTTACCACTGTCTGAAACCGATAAGTTCCACAATAAAATATCCCCATCCACATAACCAACAGCTAGTACTGATCCATCAGGAGAAACCCAACAGAGAGAACTTATTTCCTTTTCTGCTTCTTCTATATCTAATGAGTCATTCAGGTAAGTATGGCTTTCATTATTTGAAAAATTAAAAACCATTCCCTCTTTCAGTTGGAGATCCTTATAGCCTCTAACATGAACAGCTCTATCTTCAGTTACATCCCAGAGAACAATTAACCCATTCTCATAAGCAATCAAAACCCTGCAAATAGAGAAGTGGTCAGTGTTGTAAATCTCCTTGTTCCGATGAGAACTCCAATCTCTATCTGTCCCTAGATGGACAAACTTTTTTTTGATTTAGACCCTGGACATGTCTGGATAACTATAAGAACTCAATAGTTATATTTTATTGTCTCTTTTTAAATGTTTAGTAGCTGTTTACTGAAAAAATAATATTATATCATAAGTCCCTAATTTCAAGAGGTTTAGCATACAGATATCAGTTATCTAGATAATTCTCGGGAACTTAGATGGCACAACAACAAGGTCAATTCAAGATTCAATCATTTTCACACAGATCTAATGTTAAACTCATTTTATCAAAATAGGAAGTAAAAACTCTCAACACATAATCTATATCCTGTTTAAACCTTAAGCTCTATCCTATACGTATTTTTCAACTGGTTATTTAAGCCTGTTGAGACAGATGACTGGCCCAATATTATGGCAATACTATGAGCCTTGGGTACATGGTGGGAAAGCAGTGCCAACATAGAATTCTGGGAACTATTAACCAAGTATATGCGTGATAAATAACTACGCTTCATTGGCGTTGTGGGAAACACCTCCTGAAACGTAAGACCCATCTCTAACATCCTGTAGCTAGGAATGATCAGATTTTAGCTATTGAAGAAAATCAGGGAACAACCTCACAAGATAGTACTCTCAAGATCATGTCAGAGATCGACGTGTATTATTAGTGCAATAATTTTAATGGTGATGGACAAGATTATCCTTCAGAAATTTCCCAAGTATATCATAAATTTGGGCTATGGATTCTCATTAAAAATGTATCAGTAATTTTCATTGATGAGACAAGGAAAATTTCAATTGAGTTTTGGTTATAGGGCCCCCACAATATTCAAACAAGTTTTCCATTTACCTGAACAACTTCCCATCTAAGTATGAGTTCCATGTAACCAAATAAAGAGAGACATGCATATACATCATTAATACACTTTTAGCTGATCCCTGAGGTAAACCAAACCACAGGAACATGCTGAAAATTTCCCATTTGTTTAAGGAAAATATATTGCCTAAAAATGTTTAGTAAAGTTTTTGTTATGCTACAACTAACACTATGTTCTTGAGTACCAATTGGTCGGAAAGGAATAACTCTTTTTCAAGCACCAATGATCAACATTATGGAAGGAGACAAAAGGACTTCATAATGAATCTAGGAGATTCTAATTTAATGGATAGTCTTATCATTTTCCAGTACAATCAGTTATTATCAGATTAAGATTAAGGGTGAGTTTGGCCCTGCGTTTGGATATGTAATCTTATAAGATTGATTTTAGTAAAATCAATTTTAGACGAAGCCAAATGCTATGTTTTGTACCTTAAAAAAAATGTTGATTTTTGCATTTGGATTTTGGACATGTCAGAAGTACATAGTTTTGGACGTCAAACTCCACAAAAAGATCACAATAGTTCAAAAATTTCATATAGACAGTCAAACACCTTCAAAATCACGGTAGAGGTCTAAACATGATTTTGAGAGCTACCACCGCTAGGATAAACTCACTACCATGAACATATGGCGCAAAAGAGCCACATGAACAAGTAATAGACATCTGATTCAGTGTTTTTGCTTCATAGGTGAAAAATAACTATACCAAATAAAGAACTTGATATCTCATCAATGTTTGTTATGCCTTCCCCATGCAAGTGATCAAATAAATTATATATAAACTTGAACAGAATAGAGCCTTAAAAGACCTAGTGGCAAACAGAAGGTCCACAGAATTATTGCAAGTAATTCTATATTTTAAAACATTTAGGCTACTAAGGAATTAAAACCTCTGAAGAAGAAAGTAAAGAGATACAAGACAATTTGGACAGGAAACTCAGATGCTAAAATTCACGACAAGGAATCTTAATGAAATTTTAAGTAAGGCTTTCTGTCTCTTACCTGTTTCCACATGAAAAAGGTTGGGAAAGCACACCAACAATGGACAGCTGATCAGGCAATGAGATTCGAGCTCCTTCTACAAAATTAATGATATTGGAAACCTTAAGATGTACTTATCCTGCCTGAACAAAGGCCTATAGTATATAAAGATGAAATGTAAAAATCAAGATTCCCCTCAGCATTGACCAGCTTAGCCTCTGAGATGACTGGGTTTAAAAACATGCACATAAGTGTAATAGTTCGAATTAAAATTCACACTTTTTTTTTGGTTGTGATCAGATAAAAAGCTTGATTATCTCTTAACATGTAATTTATCACGACTACAAAAATGGCCCAATAGGCGTAACTGTTGCAGACTTCTTATGTCTGCAGAACTCCCACTGGTAATGTCTTACTACAGCCTTATTTTTTCAGAAAAAAGGACCTGGTAGCAGCTTTAAACCTTATTAATTAGGCAAATAGATAAATGTTACTTTAAACAGTTATCTTGAAACCCATTTACCAGCAATTAGATTTGGAGGAACATGGTATGTCAGTTGATCAATTATCCCTTCTTCAGCATCATACTTCAGCACTGACAGATATCCATACTCATCCCCCACATACCTGATTGTCCCAGGATAGCAAGGAATATTAAAGCTGTGTCTCGGGAAATTCATCTCAGCTAGAAGAGAACAGTTTAAAAGCAATAAAATTGTACACTCAGTCTCTTACATGTATTGGGTACCGCATATAACAGAAAATGCAGTTATATTGGACTCCCACTGTAGACTAGTAGATATAATCCTCTTCTCTAGATCCCAAACCTGTCAAAGTTACAACCACGTGTTTGAATTAGGAATAGAAATTGGTAGGTTGATGAGAAAATAAAATTCAGAAATGGATAAGTGAAAAGATTTATGATGGGTGTTGCTCATTTAGCTGATGTTTTGGAAAGCCTTGTGGAAACGAACAATTGCAAATACTAGTTCGACGAGATGGAAAGTTTTCACCATAAAAATTTCGGATAGCCAGCTTATAACCATACCTGAATTTCATTTTCATTGGAAACACTCACTAGAAAACCTTGGTTTTGCAGGAACTGAAAAGAGAACAAACATAAAGTTAAATACTACAATAAAACAATTTCTTATTCTATTACCCAGCAGCCAGAGATTGTAACATCAGTAAGAGTCATTGTTTCTTCTTAATTTATTCTCTAAAAAAAAACTGATTATGCTTTTCCCACAAAATTATATCCACACACCTAACTTCCAGATAATCATAGGTAAACAAGATGTTGTTGCACCATCTAACTATAAAAAATAAGGGATGCAGGAACCATCAACTGTCATAGATATCAACTTTTCTTCCTGCAGTATGGAGACTGACTAAATTTAAAAATAAAATGTCCTAGAAATTAAGTAACAAATTAAAGAACACCAAATTCTACATATCATCCATGTCGAAGAAGTAAACAAATAAAAAACACAATGATTGATTATGATGAAAAATCCAATTATAAACTAAATTGACAAACCTCTAGGTTCTTAAATGGTAAGGCTTTAGGAGATATAAGAAGACCTTCAATGTTATCACCACCAATCACTTTAATCCTTCCATCCCTGCAATTCCAAATTAAAAAATGAAAATAATGAAAAATAGAAAAAAGCAAGGGCAATTTGATTAAACAACTTCAACTCACAGTGTCCCTATCGCCAATAGGCGTTGGATTGGGTCAAAAGCAAGAACTGATGCAGTTAATGGGATGCCATAGTGAACGGAAACACGAGGAGCCAATTCTGATAATGTCATGCTTTGATTCGTAACATTCGACTGAGAAAAAAAAATGTTAAAATCATAAATAAATATTTCTCAAAACGCAAAAGAGTAAACAATTTGTACTTGCATCATTACTGGAAAACAGCTCTGAAGAAATATTTCAATCATCAAAATTAAAACATTGAAATTATCAACGCATTTAAATATAATTAAGCATGTGGATTAGATGAATCGATTTACCTTGGAAGAAGGTGGTGGCGATTGGGATTGACTGGGTTTCTGGAATAATTTAGCTAGCATAATTAATTCGAAGCTATGAATATTTAACAGTAAACTTTCACTTTTATATATGATGATGATGATGATGATGATGATGATGATGATGGAAATCGGTGAAATTATTTATCTTCAGATCAACGGTCGTGACTCGGACTCGTAGTAGTTAATAGCACTGTTATTGCTAATTGTGTGTTGCGCTGCACGATAATATGGAACGCAGCTGACTTGGTTTTTAAAACGAAATTAAAAAGAAAAGCAAAAAAAAAAAAACAAAAAACAGCCACAAGATTTTTTCACTATATTGGCTATTGTTGTAGAGAAACTATCTGAATTTGATTTAATCCAAAATATTTATTTATATTGTAAATGTAATCCCCTATAGTTTTCCGTGTCCTAATAGATCAATGAAAAATAAACACTGCATATAAGTATCCTAAAATACTCTTTTGTTTGTTTTATTGGAAGTACAAGAAATGGGTTATGAGTTACTCTCTCTATCCCAAATTATATGTCGTTTTACATGTTTTCACATATATTAAGATACCTAATAAATAACCTCAATTTTAGAAATAAAAACAAATTATATATCTAAAATACCTTTATTCTCTATTTATCTGAATATTAACTATTTACATGTTATTCAAGTCTTACACTCTCTCTCTTAAGGACAAAATAGGAAAATATGTAATTAATATTTTATTGAAATCCTAAATCGACAAATAATTAAAAATTTTTTTTTATCTAAAACGATTTATAATTTAGGATAGAGGGAGTATAAGTTATAAATTGGAGCCAGTTTGGTCTCACATTTGGGTAGCCCAAATCCACCAACTTTAGGCTCCCAGTGCCAAGTTTGGGGTCCAATTTTGGACTGTTCGGCTGCTGAAAAAAATGGTCAGGCTCCGTGATCCAACAGGCCCATCAAAAGGTGCGGATGGTTTGCTCTAGCCAATTGCCAACATCGATATATTTTTCTGCTAGTACCTAAGAAAATTCAATATTTACCAGTATTTCGGTGTTATACATCTAGACAATAGATCTTTTCAACAGTTTTAAAATTAGATTTTTTTTCAAAGTTATTTCATGAAATTATAGTCTTGTGTTTAATGTGAAAGAGTATTATTTGATATTGTTCGTTATCAAATACAAATACGATTAGTTTTCAAAAATTTAAGAAAATTTGCATTTTTGGGATTAGCTTAAAAAAAAATGAAACCAAACGTGAAATAAAATCTAGATATAACAAGTTGAACTAGATTTAGGAATTTCCTTCAATTTATCATAGTAATATTAGGGCGAGTTTGACCTAGCCATTGGGAAAACAATTCTACAACTTATTAAATTAAATTTGACAATAATTGTTTATAATAAAAATTAATTATAAAATAATTATTTTTGTACTCCTGAAATAAGTGGACTTTTTGCTTTTGAAAATCCAAAAAGTGGTTATATTTGAGTCCAAGCACCATAATAATTTAAAATAATTTGTATTTCTTTTTTCCAGAATCAATCATTGCATAATTGCTCTTTTCTTTACCTATCGATTGAAGGAGCAATTATGCAAAGATTGATTCTATTAAAACTAATTTTAACAATAATTGATCACAATAAAAATTAATAATGAAATTGTTGTTTAAAACATACCAATTTTGTTACTTTTGAAATAAGTTGTTTTCTTGCTTTTGGATGTTTCAAAAATTATTACGATGTTGTGGGTTAAACATCACAAAAATCACAAATGATCAAAACTATTTTTTATTTTGGGGGTCAAACAATTTCAATATAACGATTACGGTCTTAAATTGCTCCTACCGCTAGACTAAACTCACCCTTATATGTCATGAAAAACATAGGGTGGGAGTGGGAGGGGTTGGGAGCTAGTGCTCAATTTATTTTATTTTATATTAATTATTAACATATTGTTTATACTGATATATATTTTATGTTATTGAAACATTATTTCAAATATTTTTAATTTTATTTCTATGTCTTTTTTATTTATTTATTTTAACTTATTCTATTAAATATATAAATATAATTAGGTATTTAAGGTATAACTGATAATTCAGGGCTTGAACACTAACGGAGTTACTCCCACAAATGGAGGATGGAGAGTGTGCAAAGAAAAATAAATATAAAGTAATTTTATACAATAAACATTATGAAGCTAGATAAGTTTCTTGCATATGTCGTATAAAGTGGGAACATCTTGCTGATATGAAATAAAAGAAAAATACAACCAAATCCGAATGATAAAGAGATCTAGTTACCCCGAGATCTGAGATGACTGATATTCCCCAAAGAGCGACATATGCTGCAACTCGTGGAGCAAGGATCCTAAGCAAACAACTTGAAGGGTTTGGAACATAGGAAGTCGTTTAAGCCTTAGTTATGAAACTATTTGGGAATCACTCTGAAAAGATCTAGTTTGTTAACCCGCGAAGCTATTACTGTATCAAGAGACCGACCTCAAGAATCCACAGGTCTCCACCTCGGGTAGCCTCACATCCCCCCTTTTTGTCCTATCAGGGGACAAGATTGACAAAACAATAATTGATGTCTCCTACATTCCTGACAGTTACATCATACGAGGTCATACAAATCACCACAATATCAAATTCAGTTATAATCAATGATGAGAACTGTCCTTGGGGGCAGGAGGGGAACATTCCCCATAATACACTAGTGCTACCAACCTTGATATATTTTGGATACAAACACTAAGTCAACCACCACTATATATATAAAGGTATACATTGTCATTTAAAAGTACACACACAAAAAAAATACACTTGACTTTTAATTATTTTTTCTTTTGAAGTTCAACATCATAAAATTTACTTAACCATCAAAGAGGTTTCTCCGAGATAAACCCCGGGTTAGGCTCTAACGGTGTTTCCATTTTGTAGGCAAACTCAAGAAGAACAAGTTCGGAAAGGATATTTTGATGATAGTGGCCGGGTTGACCTTAATTGATCCAAAAAATATATTTTTAGTCCTCAACACTTGCATTTATCCCATTAATTTTATATCTTAAAGCTATAGCACGCTTTGAAATTAAATATGTGCAATTTCTGTTTCTCATTGAATTATGTGTATAATGAAGAACAGAAAAACATGAAACCCACACCACTTAATTATGCCTAGCGGCACAGCTTCCTGCAAGCATGGAGGCAGCCTGCCATTCACCTGCAAAAGTTACTGAATTATTAATTAATTAAGCAAAATTATGTGGAGAATATTTAGAAAAATAAAAGGAAAAAAAATCAGGAGTACTACTGCAAACTAAAATTATACTATATACTAGTTGGTATCTGCGAGCTAGTTTAATGTGTGGAATACAACTATTATAAATAATTTAGTATTGGCTTTGTCCCACAAAAGATAACAACTATGGAACGAGGGTTTTTGGTTCAGTTGAACGAGGGTTTCGAGCAGTACATTGTTCAAATTTATTGTGCTTGAAATTGTACGTGAGCTTTAGTATGATTGTTACACGAATCAAACTAGAATTACGAGCTTTCATTAAACGAACTGAAGTCGAATATCGAGATTTATCTACTTTGAACTTATACAGTCGAGCTCAAACAAAACTCAAAATATATCAAATAAAAAATATTATTCAAATTTATTTGATATGTATAATGAATCACGCTCAAACAAAAAATTTATCGAACAAGCTTTAGTCAAATATTTAAACTTACATGGACACAAGTTCAAATATAGGAATAAATTAAATTATTCAGAGAATTTTACTTTTGGTACCACAAGTAACCCTACTTTAAGGTTATGGTACCATAACTTAAAAAACATACACATTTGGTACCACATGTTAATTGCCCTCGATACATTTGGTACTTTCGTCAATTTTTGTACGGAAAATTCAATTTTAGACGGAAAATTGATGGAAAATTTTACAGAATTGGTCCTATAGTCATAGATTGTTGCAAAACTTTGCCCCACATTTTATGGCCGACAAATTTACCCACAATTCACAAGTTTGAATCATTTCAGTCCCAAATGCACGTATAATTAATTATAAATCCTATTTATAAATTTATAAATTTTATATATTATAATTATTAAATCTCTTTTACTAATTATATAAAATCCCAAAAAAAATATATCAATTATATTTGTTGGATTTTTTAAATTTCAAAAAAAATCTTTTAAACTAATTAGATTTTACATATAACACATATAAATTAAATAATATATTATATAAAATTTGAAAAATAAATATAAATTAAACTTATTAAATTGAAAAAAATCTTTTAAAATAATTAGATAATAATATATACAGATTAAATAATATTTATTATAAAACCTGAAAAAAAATCTTTTTAAAATTATATAAATAATTAAAAAAATTAAAAAACCCTAAATCTAATTAGTTTAAAAGATTTTTTTTTAATTTAAAAAATTTAATAAGTATATTTATTTTTCAGATTTTATATAAAATATTATTAATTTATATATAGTATATATAAAATCTATTAGTTTAAAAGATTATTTTTTGAAATAAAAATATTCTAATAAATTTAATTTATATTTTATATAAAATATTATTTATTTTTTATATATAATCTAATTAGTTTAAGAAATTTAATAATAATAGTATATAAAATTTATAAAACTTGTGAACTTTGGGGTAAATTTATCGGCCAAAAAATATGTTGGACAAACTTTAGCAGCAATACATAACTATAGGACTAATTATGCAAATTTTCCATTAACTTTCCGTCTGAAATTGAATTTTCCGTCCAAAAATTGACTGAAGTACCAAATGTGTGAAAGACAGTTAACATATAGTACCAAATATGTATGTTTTTAAAGTTATGATACCGTAACCTTAAAGTAGGATTACTTGTGATATCAAAAGTGAAATTGTCTTTTAAATTAAAGATACCTTGTGCTGAAACAGGTGTAAGACAGTTAACATATAGTACCAAATATGTATGTTTTTAAAGTTATGATACCGTAATCTTAAAGTAGGATTACTTGTGATATCAAAAGTGAAATTGTCTTTTAAATTAAAGATACCTTGTGCTGAAACAGGTGTAAGTTTTAAATTTGCACTCTCCAAGAAGGCAAGAACTAATCAATGATTTAGTACGAACAAGCATATTTACCATTTCACCCTCCTCCTATATAAACGCACACAACGAAAAATATTTCTCCATTTCTATCTCCATAACAGCTATAGCAAACATGGCTTCCTCAACTCAAAAACCCCACCACCACCACAACCTCCCAACTCCCTACGCCACCACCGCCGCACCACCACCAACTCCCTCCACCTCCTCAGACACCCGGCCCACCCCCACCATCGACGCCCTCTCACATCTCCTCCACCGCCTCCCACCCACCCTCTCCCTCTCCCTCCCCACCCGCCGCCCCACCCCACCTTTAATCTCTCTCACCAACCCGACCCCACCCCTCCTCTCCGCCGCCACCCAACTCGGCTACTTCCACCTAACCCACCACCACCCCATCCCCCCTTCGGCCGAATCCGCCGCCGTGTCCCTCTTCAACCTCCCCCAAGACCAAAAACAACTCATTTCCCCCAACAACTGGCCTTTCGGCTACGACGATGATGACGTCAGTTCCGGTAATGAGTCGTTCTGCCTCGACCCGAACGAGTTATCGGGACTTGACTCGGGTTTGGACTCGGGTTGTTTGTACGAGTTTGGGCGTGAGATGGAGAGGATTGGGTTGAAGGTGGTGGAAGAGTTGGGTCGTGCTGTCGGGTTTGAGAACCCGGCCCGGGATGAGTTGTGCTCTCAGTTGTGGATATCGGATACGGATGGGATGAATAGACCGGGTCGGGTTTATCCATATGTGGTCGGGTTGCATTGTCAGTTGAGGGGGTGCGGGAAGTACTCTCTGTGGACGGATTCGGGTTGGGATAATGTGACGGGTCGGGTGGATTCTGTGCTGGTTACACTTGGAGACATTGCTCATGTCAGGTTCCATTTCATTCATTAATTTTGTATTAGTTGTTGTCCTTAATCTAAAAAAGGAAAATATAGTTTTAGAAAATAATAAAAGATAATGAAATGGAAAATGAGTGGCTTAAAGAATCTTTTTAATGAAATAACTGCACATTTCCGATTGGATTAATCTTGGTTCAAGAAATTTTAAGTATTGAGATTTGGTATTGTTAAAAAAACTTATCCAAAGTTGGTTTACGTTAAAAAATGTATAATATTTAAGAGAAGTAATCTTAATTAAGGGCCGGGTTTATAAATATAAATGTATTAACTGATGCAATTATTGTGCATAGCATAAATGTGAGAACATTTTTTCTTTCTATATGTATACTTTCTAAATTTGTTAGTTGTTAGTTATCTAATTATTGTAATTTGATTTCACTGGAATCCGATATGCAATTATGATGTAGTGATGTAATTTATTGTTTATCTAAAAAAACTAAAATAATATATTTATTGCTGGTATTTTTGAAACTAAGTGTTATATTTTTTTAATAAATAATAATAGAATTTAAAAGTTTATAAATTAAAAGAAACAAACATGTCATACTTTAAGTTAGTAAGATATTTATGAGCTGAATACAACAGAAATTCATCCTTGTGCCAAATGTGGTTGTCCAAATAAACAAAACCAATTTTCTCACGGAACAAAATCTACAAGTGTGTAATTATATATATATATAAAAATCTACAACTGTACATGTTTATTGATTGACTATACAAATATAAATTATTATTAGGTTAGATTGATTTTTCTTAACTAATCGTGGAGATCTTGATAATTATTAAGACGACCACACATGTGATGAATTTTGTCTGGAGGGATGGTTGAGATTGAAATGACCGTCACAACCAGCCATTAGGAGTTTGGACCCCACCAATATATTATTTCTTCTCACAAGCAAATGACTTGATTAGTACATTTTTAGGAGAAAATTAAATACTGAGTGAATATTAGTTGGCCGTGCGCCATTATTTATTTTAGCCTATTCCAGAAATTAATTACATAACACCACATATGCTTGTATATATGGCTGTTTATTGAGTCCGAGGCCCATGGCTCAACCAATATATTTGAGTCAAGCCTTATTTTTAAACACAACTAATTTATGACTTTGAGTGTTAGCTTCATTAGGCTCAACTCGAATAAAGCCTGCCTCGTGAAATTACCTTTATTTGAAGTATATTGATATATTTCTTTATTTTTATACATTTAATTATTACTGCAAGTATTTTATATATTGTAGCATTAAGAAGTTGAATTCTAATTTTATTATTATGGACCATTATACATATTTTTGTGTGTTATATAAAATAATTCTATTTATCTATGTCTAAATGATGCATAATTATTAATTGAGCTTGAGTGAAGTTCATGAGTCAAGTCTGAGTCCATGGTCATTAAACCCGATGATATTTGAGTTTGAGTTTGAGTCAGTCAAAGTAAAGTACGATTCATAGAACTCAATTGACATGTCTAGGAAAGTATATATATATATATATGCTTTGGGACTTGGGAGTAATTGCAAAAACACTTTCTAAACTTTACTTAAATGGCAAAAACACTTTCTATACTTTACTTAATTAGTTGGCATAAAATCACTTAGTTATTTTACATAAGCAAATTTAAAACCACCTCTCTAATTAAATTGCTACATTTAATTATGTAATTTATTTCCTAGCAGGTTTGGAGCAATGGGAAGTTCAAGAAAGTCAGAGGAAGACCTGTGCCAATGAGTTTAGAAGATGACAACGAACTAAGTTCACGTTACATAACAATGTCTTTGCTTATTACCCTCCCTCTCGAAAGCACCGTCTCTCCTCTACTACCCGGCCCAGGCATCAATAATGACGTCGAAGAACAAGAAAATGATGAAGAGAGTCGCGATATATCTACCAATTTGACGATCACCGGAGAAGAGAGACAATTCCGTTCCTTTTCTTTTGAGGATTACGCGTGGAGAGTATATCACGAACGTCTTCTCCTAAAGGATCCCCTTATAAGATATCGCGTATGAATTGATGTTGAGTTGATTTTGCATGCAATATATGCCTTTGTTTCTGAACAAGGAAACAGTGTTTCCCAATGGAATTTTGTTTTGTTATTCACTACTGGTTAGTTTGTGTGTAAATTGATGTGATTTCATGCTCATTTTCATCAGCAGAATATGGAGTTTTTTAGATTTCAAACTATGTTGCGTTTTGGACATATACAGGGCCAACCTTGAGCATTTTTGGGGCTAGGAGAAATTTAATTTTGGGACTTGATGCCATAACAAAAATATATAATTTTCAAAAAATGTTCATGTTTTATAAATCTAAAAGTATTGATAAAATACTAATATTCTAGTTTTTCTAGCTTACTTTATAATAAATTAAGTAACAAATTCACGCTTTTCTCTTTTGTCTTAGTCGAACTTAATTATATCTTAATTTTAACAAAAACTTCTTTCACCATTGAAAAAATACTTACATTTATAACAAATGCATATTATTAGTGTATGACTTTCTTGTCAAAATCAATCAATAAACATAGGGATATACTTGTAGTAGTCATATAATTATAAGAGGAAGTCTTTGAATATGTCTTAATGTGTGAATAACTTTGTATAAGGCTTACTATCACACTAAATTATTCAATATTTACTGTGTTTGATTTTACTCCAAACTTGAATTTTTGCATGATTTATAGAGTGTGTTTGAAATTAGTATAAGTTGTTAGTAGAAATTGTTAGATTTCGATTGTAGAAATTGTTAGTAGATATTTTAGATTTTGTTATTATAGTGTGCTTGAAATTGTTAGATTTTGTTATTAATTATAGTGTGCTTGAAATTGTTGAGTGTGCTTGAAAATTGAATTTAGGGGAGAAATTTCGGATTGAATCACAGGTGAATTTTTTTTTCTTCAGAAATTCCGATCGATTCAAAATCAGTCAGAATAATTCCGACCGATTTAATTAAGGTTCGAATAATTCCGACCGATTTTAAATCAGTCTGAGTTTCAGTCGGAATCGGATTCCGATCGGGTTTTTTCCAACAGATTTTTACGGTCGAAAAATAGGTCGGAATCACGTTTTTCCGATTGATTTTTCCCAAAATCGGTCCGAATTTCAGTTTTTTCTAGTAGTGTTAATAAGGTTCGAATAAAAATTAAAATGAATTAATTTGCATAAATTAAGTAAATTAAATCCGTAATATATACCAAGTAAACTAAACTTTTACTATGGTAGAAAAAGAAGAGAATTATTTATCTTCTTCAACTTATAATGATATTCATTCAAAGCTCATACTCATTTCCAAAACTGTATTTGTGGAGGTACGAGTCATACATCTTTTCCCTCATTTTTAGTTTTCTTTTTTTAATTCATTTACATGTATGTGTATTCTATAGATTTTTTTTCTTTCTCTTTTTATGTTTTTGATCCAATTAATTTTATCATGTTTTCTTCTTCTTTTCAGTCCAAGCTGTTAATGAGCTCTGAACAAATATTTGTGTATCAAGTAAGTTACATGTTTTAATTATTTGTTTTGTTATAATAATAACTAATTATATTATATCTAATAAAAAAAAAATATCATAGAATTTATATGATACAATTTTTTTTTTAATGTTTTAACCCAACTGATTATGTATATATAAAATTTTTCAAGTTTACTTTGTGAATGAGTTCTCTATATATTCAATATTTATGTACATGTCAACTAAGTTACAAGTTTTGATTATTAACTGAGCTTTTTATCTTGGTATGAATTGTTATGTAATTATATTGGAAAATTTACATAGACACCCCCTGGATATTACTCTGATTACAAGATTTTACCCTCTTATTTCAAATATTACAAAGACACCTCTTTGACTTAACGGTCGGTAATCAACTATAACGAAAATTGTTAAATATCTGAAATACCCCTATATTTTGTCAGAAAAATAATTGACAAATATCTTTAATTACGAAAAGACGAAAATACCCCCCTATACACTACATTCTTCACCTCCTCCACCATCTCCATTCATTCCTACAAATCAAGTTAATATCCCAAATCAATGGAAGAACACCGTTCACCCCAACTTTCAATCTACCAAAATGCAAGCAAATCAAACCCAATAAAAGCAACTACCAGCTAAATCCAACACTTAATAACCAAAATCAACAACAAAAAAACCAAGAATCAACATAAATTTTGAATTCGGAAAAACAGGGTGAAGAACACCAAGAACACCCGAAAAAAGTCAACCAAACCGCAACAAGTTGAAGCAACTTTCAGCTAAAACAACACCAAAAGAACTGAAATCAATCACCAAAGCAGCATCGCCAAAACCGAATTGAGGATCTTTTTTCTGAATTCAAAATCCAGCTACAATTGGACGAAATCATGTAAAATTGAGGTGCGAAAGTGAGATAAACGAGCTCAGAGGGATGATTTCGGTAGGAAATCACCCCCGAATTCGAAGAAAATGGCAATTTCGCGAACCCTAATTATTGGGGCTTTTCTCACAATTACGGTAAAAGCAAATTAAAGAGTGAAAATGGAGGAAAAAACAATGGAAATCAACTTAACAATAAGAGGAATTCAATGGATTGATTTAATTTCTAACACAATCACAACCAATAGAGTTATGATGAATTCAAAATACATTACAAATACACCCCTTGGGGGTATATATGTCAGCCAAAAAAAAGTAAACACCAAAAAAAAAGTTGAGCGAGTGCAAAATTGAAAAAAAATTAAAAGTTTTTGATGATGTCATTATCTACCGTAAAAAATTGACGGCGTAAGGGGTGTCCTTATAATATTGTTTTGACAGATGAGGTGTCTTTGTAATATTTGAAACAAGAGGGTAACTTCATGTAATTAAGATAATAATGAGGGGATGTCTATGTAAAATTTCCAATTATATTTGAACATATTATTCACACACAGAATTTTTCTTTTTTGGCCAGGAAGACTACAAATTTTATTACTAAATCAAGGTAGAGTACAAGTTTTTCCTATCGCAAGAAATTAATATAACAGTCTTATCTATCAGATTTTTTTGTACAAGTATAGATGTAAACAAATTGTCTCTTTATTAATATTATAATTGCTAAGTAATAGTATATCTTAAAATATCATGTCAAAAAATCATAAAAGTATCCCGTGGTTCTAATCAACTTCTTATGGGGATATACATAACCTAGCAAGGTAGGATATCCGATATCATTGTAACCTAAGTTTTTATTCATCTAAGCTCTCTTTTTTTCCAGTTTTAATAATATAATTAACTTAATCTAAGTGTCGGAAGACCATTGACGACCTAGTTCACCTTTATTCGTTTTGCATACCTCAGCATAGTCTGATAAGACAAATTTATTGAACAAACGAAAATATGTAACAAAGTTTGACATGATACTAATTATCAAATTCTATTTGGTCACTAATATATAATCTTATTGGAAATAAATTCTATTAAATAAACCATGATGAATGTAATACTTCAAGATTTCTAATCATACATATTTACTGTTTTAAGTTGAAGAAAAAAAATAAATGTTCAATCCCACGTACTATCTTAATTGTACATAAAAACAAACTTGTAAGGAATATGCTAGTGGACCTTCTCTTTGAATAAAATGAGCTAATTTTGGCCATTTCTTTAACTCTCATTTTTTTCTTTTGAGATCTTCATAACTCTCATTTCTTCGTTTATAATGGGGGTATACAAGATATTTAGCTTTTTAACTTCTAAAAAGTTATTTATTTTAATATTAAAAGTTAGTTAGAAAGAATAAAATAAAAGTAAGGCTAAATTTAGTCTGCAGTCTTTCAATTTTATTTAAATCGGACCGGTTTAGACATGAATGAAAAATTAACTCATGTTTGATATAAAAAAATCTTAAAATCATTTACATAAATGAAATATTAGATATACATTTTCTTAAATTTTCATCAATACTATTTTGGGGATAAATGCATATGCGAAACCTGCACAAAATTACCCTGTGAAATTTTTTTTTGCACCAAACTCTCTTGTATTTTCAAAAACTCTGCATAAAACACCCAATCTCCATTAGTTACTAACACCTTTAATTTTTAGGGTAAACACCACTAATGGTCATTCTTATCATTCACTTCTTACAGAGTGGTCCCTCTTGTATTTTTTTCCCACGTTAGACCCCACTATGAATTATTTGTTTCACTTTGGTCATTTTCAGGTTGTCGAATGTGAACTAAAATGCCAAAACAACTTTATGAGGGACTAAATTGATAAAGAAACTGTTTTATGAGGGACTAAGTTGATACAAAATAATTTTATGAGGGACTAAAGTGTAGCATTATAAGTAAAATACCCCTTGTAAATGATTAAAGTGAAACAAATAATTCATAGGGGGACTAACATACATGGGAAAAAAAAAACCACAAGAGGGACCACTATGTAAAAAGTTAATGATAAGGAGGACCATTAGTGATATTTACCCTAATTTTTACATAATTTTAAATATGCAAAATACATGCTCTTTGTCATCTCCAAATTACGATGTTAACCATAAACAACTTACTAAATATAGACAACCAAACAAAATTATTAGGGATTAGCATATGATTATCAAGACATGGCAGAATCTGTAGATCTAATTTTTTTGATCTCTTGATAATATCCAAAGCGGGAAAGGAAACGTTTAATTACATAGGAAAATAAATATTGAATTCAGAGAATTCAGAAAAAAAAAAAAGAAAAAAAAGACTAATTTTCAGTGACATATTATTTATGAAGGCAAGTAATGGAAAAAATTTAAGAAAGAAACATTAATTTGGAAAGGCTAGCGATATTGCCAGAGCAAGGATTGTTGCTGTCAGAGCAATTTTTGTCAATTCCCCAATTTATCCCTTCTAGTCAGAAGTCATAAAAATCCATACTTTTCAGTTCCCAAAATACCCTTTATTAATAATTGACAATTCACTCTTCTCTCTCCTATTAAAACATTATTAACTACTTTTTCTTTTTCCAAGAAATCTTTGAACATGAAAATAATTTAAGTTGAATTTTCATTTTTTTTATTTTATCTGATTATTTTCCACATAACAATTAACCACTTTTTTTTCTTACCCTTGCACGTGAGGTAATTATATTGTTCAAAATAATCAAATTAAATTTGCAAAATGAAAATTCAAATTAAGTAGAATGTTTGTTTTTAGAATGATTAGTACTTGTTTCTCAGTTGCAAGATTCCACCAATTGATACTTGAACGGCCAATACGACCACCAATAGGCAGTTTTTGTTGCATCACAACATTGTTTTAAGTTGCCAGATTTCAAATGATTTCAAAATGAAAATTAAATTTCATGTTTAAACTTAACATGAAATTGTGATTTTACTTGGTTTGATTTTTAAATGACTTCGACTCGAATGAGTTTTAGTCGAGTCAAACATGAATCACACTTGAAAACTTCACTCTTATATATATTTTTTCATTTTTTATTTATCGAGTCGAGTTGCGCTTTAAAAGTTATGAAACTATATTCTTAGGCTTAATTCGATAAGAATAATAAATTGACCTCAAATAAATTTTTAGTTAACAATATTTAGTCGAACTGTGAATAAATAAATTCATATTTCAACAACATAAATATTTGATTGATATAGCACTATTTCACGTGCAAGGAAAAGAAAAAAAAGTGAAATAATCAAATTAAATAAACAAAATGGAAATTCAACTTTAATTGTTTTCATGTTTAAAGATTTTTTTTTTTTTTTGAGAATCATGTTTAAAGATTTTTTGGGAAAAGAAAAAGTAGGTAATGAAGTTTTAATAGGAGAGAGAAGAGTGAATTGTTAATTATTAATAAGGGGTATTTTGGAACTGAAAAGTATGAGTTTTTATGACTTTTAACTAAAAGGGACAAATTAGAAAATGAACAAAAATTGCTCTGACAGCAACAATCCTTGCTCTGACAATATCGCTAGCCATTTGAAAATAGAACCCATGGTTTTTAATTAAGGGTTCAGATAATTAATGCAGTAGGTTTTGACTTTTGACCATTAAGAACATTTTAGGAATTCTTTTAAATTTGCTCCGGTATTCCCGGATTTATTTTCTCTTTTCCCCATAACTTTTGACATAAATTCATTCCTCACTAACTTTGACTTTTTTATTTTTTAATAATTCACTAACTTTGACTGTAAAATCTATAAATATTGCCATTAAAATATGACACTCATCATATATATATTTTTTTTTTCTGTTCAATTTACTGAAAAATGAAGGGCAAATTAGGTGGTGTAGGTCCTTTGGTTGTGGTGATGGTGTTAATTGGGCTAATTATTTGTGCGGCAAATGCAGATGAACTTTCCGATTGCTTACGGGACATACGGCCATGTTACGTACCATGTGTAATTCATGGACAACGCGATTATAATTCTCCTTGCTTCAAAGCTTGTAGGAAGAAATGTTATCCTCCAGGAACGCCGCCCCAAAAAGTCGTCATGCTAAATTAATATATATGGGATGTTTGTTTGGATATTGTTTTCTTTTCTCCATTTGGCTTGTAATAAAACATTAATTAATAATGGTACTATGTTTTAGTCATAATTAATTATCGAGCATATATCCAATGGTGTATGTGAATTAACGTTTCCATTTTTAATCTTACTTTCTCGGTGACGTGAAAGAAAATCATTCACTTGACGTTGATATTGCTACAAGAATTGCAACATTATTATATGACTAGTACAAGTATATCCCTATGTTTATTGATTGATTTTGACAAGAAAGTCGTACTAGTATAACTTGCATTTGTTATAAATGTAAGTATTTTTTTCAATGCCTGCTGAAAGAAGTTTTTGTTAAAAGTAAGATATAATTAAGTTGGACTAAGAAAAAAGAGGAAAGGGTGAATTTGTTACTTTATTTATAATAAAGTAAGCTAGAAAAACTAGAATATTAGTATTTTATCAATACTTTTAGATCTATAAAACGAGAACATCCTTTTGAAAAATATATATTTTTTGTTATGGCATAAGGTCCCAAAATTAAATTTATCCTACCAGGACTTAAGCCATCTCCAATGGTAGGGGCAGGGGCAGGGGCAGGGGGCTGCCTCTCTGTCCTTAGCCCTGTATGGTCGTCTCCAATGGCAGGGTTCTGAGTTCCAATTAATTCTAATTTTATTTCTTCCCTACTCTCACCATTATAATAATAATTTTAATCTTGTTTTTAATATTAAAATTAATAATACTAATAAATATTTTAATAATATAATTAAATTAATAACAAATTTTATTAAATAATTCAATTCTACAAATATACTAACAAAATTGATTAAATAATTCAATCTACAAATTTAATTTAATTTAGGAGGAAATTTTAATTTTATTAAATATTTTCTTAAATAATTAATAATATATCTTTAAAAACATTAAATAAAACAAAAGAAATTAAAAAAAACAAAAACAAAAACCAATCAGGTGGTGCCAAGTGGCGCCACCTGACTTAAAGAGGGACGCGTCTTCTTCTCCTTCTTCTCGGGGGCCGTGGACAGGGCCTGCCCCGCACCGCCCCACCTCCCACCCCGTTCCCGATCGAGCCAGCCCCGCAGCTCCAGCGACTGGAGACAGGGGCGAATGGAGAGAGGGACTAATTTTTTTTTTTTTAGTATAGTAGTGTTGTAGTATAAAAAAAAAGGCCCAAAAACTTAGCCTAATCAGCAATTCCCCAGCCAGTGGCGTAGCCAGGGTATAACTTTACTGGGGTCCATGTATTAAGTTTCGTTTTTGTGGTATGTTTCGGTCAATCAAATATTGAATTTTTTTTGAATTTTTTTGAGAAACGTTTGGAAAAATTGTAAATAAAATACATTAATTAAACTAGAAACTAACTATATTTAGTTTCGCTTGACTCAAGGAATGAAATTTTTCGATTTTTTTTATGGAAATATATCGAAATTTTGATCCATGTTGAGGTTAATATAGTGTAAGAGAATATATATATTTTTTAATTATAATAGTATATACTTTTAACATACAGTATTATATTAAAATCTTAAGTTCAATAAAGATTATAGGAGAACAATTTAAGAAAAATAAAAATTTAAATAAAGTTAAGTATTCAAACCGTGGACCAAAATCTTAAATTCTTAAGTTAATAGTTTGACATAAATTAAACTTCTCGAAGAAAAAACTTTATTTATGAAAAATTTCAATATAAAATAAGTACATAACAACTAACAAATATCAAATTATTTACCTTTATATATCTAAATGTTTCATACCTTATCTACCTTCAACAATCATTTTTTGTTCTTTTAATATGAAAAAACCTAAACCAATAAACATTATTTGATTGCATCTTTCTTTTTGATTGAGTGTATTTGTGGCAATAAAAATTACAGATGACATAGTTGTGAAGTTTGTATGATTTTTTATATAGAAAAAGCATCTCACAATCCTAGAAATTGGGATTTGTCTTTTACTACTAACATATTAATTCATAAAAAAATATTAGTAGAAAATTAATATATATTTTCATTAAAATATGACCCCAATAGCATATAAATTTTAATTTTATTGAGCGGGGTCCATTTAAAAAAATTGTAAGATATACTTAATTTTTACAATTAAAGCTCAAATCTTCTCACAACATCTCCAAACCAAAATCTGCAATCCAAACGACTTCTCTTTTCTTGAGCTATCAGCCCTTCCCAATCAACTTGAAAATTATATGATATGTTCGATCAACTAAAAGGCATGTTGCATTCTTGTTGGTTTACAAACTTGTGACATTGACGCTTATTCTACCCGTTGCAACTGCTTCAGTAAAGAGAGTTTTTCGGCTATGAAGATAGTAAATAATCAACTTCTTAACCAAATGAGCGATCAGTGGCAAATGATAGTTTAATTGCCTTTATAAAGATAGACATATTTAGTTGTATTTCAAACGATGCTATTATGAATCGATTCAAAAAATGAGAAATCATCATGGCAATTATTAATATAAATACATAGATATTTTGGGTTCTTTTAGGACTATAACGAGGTATCATATGTTATTAAAGTATCTCGTGGGGGTTATTTTTGTCAAACTCCACCTTCCTGTTTTTGTATTGCGTCTATATTTTTTTGTGCATAATATAAACTTTAAGTTTGACTATTTTTTTTAAATATTTTTTTTGTACTATTTTAGCCCCATCTGAACGAAAATCCTGGATCCGCCCATGACTTGAGACCATTTTTCCGCGGAGCCCGAGCCCGGCCATCTCCATTGGAGATGGCCTTACATGTCCTAAAAGGAAACCCAACATAGTTCCAAATCTAAAAACATCATATTCGATCTTCTGATGAAAATGAACTTGAAATCACATCAATTTACACACAAACTAACCAACCCTTTGGTGAAATTAATAACATAACAACAGCAGAAAATTCAAAATTCCATTGGGAAACATTGTTTCCTTGTTCAGAAACAAAGGCATGTTGCAATGAAATCGAAACTCGAAATCAATTCATACGCGATATCTTATAAGTGGTTCCTTTAGGAGAAGACGTTCGTGATATACTCTCCATGCGTAATCTTCAAAAGAAAAGGAATGGAATTGTCTTTCTTCTCCGGTTATCATCAAATTTGTAGATATATCATGACTCTCTTCATCATTTTCTTGTTCTTCGACGCCATTATTGTTGGCTGGGCCGGGAAGTAGAAGAGAGACCATGCTTTCGAGAGGGAGGGTTATAAGCAAAGACATTGTTACGTAACTTAGTTTGTTGTCATCACAAACATATTCACACATCTATCTTCAAACTCTAAAAACCTATAAAATATTGATTTGACACCTTCTATTTATTTTTTTCCCCAACTCTCTAAAAAAAATATTGATTTGACACCAATTACCTACTTTTTTCCCCAAACCCCAACATCCAAAACCAATCCAAGTGGAGTTTCAACCTTTTCAGAACCACAAAACCCAACATTCAAAACCTAAACAAATGGGGTTTCAAAGATTTCACCGAAACCATCCAAACCATTTTTATAAAACTGAGACCCGCGCAACCGAGCCAGAACCCATCCAAATAGACCCTTTGAATCTGTCTTAATGTGTGAATAACTTTGCACAAGGCTTACTATCACACTAAATTATTCAATATTTAACTCAACTATGATAAAAAGAAATTGAGTTTGGTTATCAAACCTAGCTTAAAAAGTATAATTAGAGTTTGACTTGAAAAGTTAAGTTTTAACAAATATATGTAAAATAGGGTAAATGACATTGATGAGCCTCCTTATCTATAATTTCTCATTAGTTCCCACAATGGGTTACTCTCTCCGTTCAAAACATAAGTTAAGAAACTCAATAATTAGTTACTTTTCTAATGTAAAATGTCAAAAATACCCTTCTAATGATTGATTTAATTAATGTCATTGATTTTTATGCACTCTACTTTATTGTGTAAACCTATAAGTAAGAAAGGGTAAAATTGAAAAAATATGCATTGAGAAACCAAATGTGACAAGTAATTTGAAACATGAAAATTTTGCAAATGTGTCAATTAATTTGAAATGGATAGAGTATTTGTTTCACTTTGAACTTTATCAGGCGGTCCACGATGGCGACGAGCTCACATGACATGCATGTGTGCACATGCTCGAGGGTATTTTAGTATGTTCACTGTGAAAGGGTTACACTTAATAAGTCGTCAAAACACCTATTTGTATCAATTTAATCCCTCATTTTTATGAGAAATAATAATTTAAAAAAAAAAAGATTTAATAAAAGTGTAACTACTATTTAGGGGCAGAGGGCCTGTTTGTTTGGCGTTTTCCAAATTTTTTTTGTGTTTGGGAAATGCCAAACAAACATGTTTTCTATTTTCCGAAATAAATTTTTCACCTCTCAATTTTCTCAAACTACTTTCTCAAAAGTCAAACAAACAACAATTTTCTTATCTCTAAACAAAATCTATACAAACTCTACTTTGATTTGACATAAAGTAACATATCTCTTACACAATTTATCTCACATAACAAACATGATTTGACATAAAGTCTTACACATCTTACACCTACAACCCAACTCTTCCAAAAAAACTTACACCTACTTTATTTCTCAAACCACTCTCTCAAAATCCAAACAAACAACATTACGCAAATCGAGATTATTTCACAAACCTCCACTACTCTCTCAAACTACTTTCCCAAACGCCAAAGAAACAGGCCCAGAGTGTTTTTTTGCCCTTCCATTTCTGAAGTTATAGAACTTCTTTTTAAAATTAATAAATAAATCAATTTTTTAACAAATATATCTGCTATATTAAGTAAGATAAATAATCATGTAAAGTTCTTCCAATGTCCTTTATAGCGTTTTGATTTCTTCTCGGTTTGATATACAATACTCTGCTATATTCTTAATTAGTACTCATCATTTTATTCATATTGGCCGGGTTCGTTTTCGCAGCTTAGAAATCTATTGAATTGACTTCATCAAAAGATTAGAAATATTTGTTGTATGTATGCTTCAATGAGGAAAAAGGCGCGAGTTACTGAACCCAGGGTTAGTTCTTTCGATTTTTAATTTTTTTTTTGAACTTTTGATGTTGGTAGAGTGATAAAGATGATAATTTTCTGCACGCCTAATTAATTCTCAACGTATATTTGATTGATGGTATTGGTATATGGATTGAAGTAGCTATTGGATATAAACTTCAATTAAGATATTATCGTATACTGAATTAAAATAATTTTGAATTTTTGATTGATAATGCTGCCCCAATTTTGGTTCCTAAGAATAAGGCCTAACCCTTTGGTTGTTTTTTGCTGATTTTGGATTACTTTTTCTGATGAAGGATGAATGTGATTCCGAGGATTATGTCAGTTCATTACCAGATGAAATTCTTGTTTCAATATTATCCCTTTTAACACTTAAGGAAGCTGCAGTTACTAGCAATTTATCGAGGCAAATGAGGTACATGTGGACTCATATATCTGGATTAGATTTTGATGCTAATGATAAATTGGATATAATCGCGGCAGACCCAAAATCACGCACGACTGAGAGGCCAAAATACATTAATTGGGTGAATCGTGTATTGAGGCAGCATAAAGGGTCGAAAATTGATTCCTTTCGTATTTGTTTCGATTTGGACAAGAGGTCAAAATGTGCGGTCGACCATTGGGTTAAGTTTGCTATCACAAAGGGAGTTCAGACTCTTGAATTGGACTTGTTGGAAAACGGGGAAAGGCTTCGCCAGCCAACACGTAACTATACTTTTTCGCAAAAACTTTTGAGTCATTATAAAGGTTTTGCATTCAATCGTCTAGAAGGTCTCGTTTTGAAATGTGTGAATGTGAGTGAAGAAGCTTTGCAGTGTTTGATTTCCAACTGCCCTGTTCTTAAGTATTTATCTATGCACGGCTCAGGGGATTTAGTGAATGTAAAAGTTAGTGGCCCATCACTTACGTTGAAGTATTTTGAGATAGTCTTTTGTTTGAGTGTAGAAACTATCGAAATTTCTAATGTAAACCTTGTCGCGTTTTGTTATTTGGGTCCTCGAATCGATTTAAATATATATAATGTTCCGATGCTTGATGAGATCTCGATTGGGGAGGGGTATACTGGATTGGAAAACAATGTCTTTGGTCAGCTTTCGTGTTGTCTATATCAATTGGAGGTTCTTACATTGGATATATATTGTCCAGAGGTAAGTAAATGCATACTTTTCTGATTTTATTTTACTTTTTTTTTTAAAGATATCTGAATACGTAATATGAGTTCCCACTTGATTTATCGTCTTTCAGGAAAACATAAAGGTAAATATGTTCCCTGAGTTGCCGAAACTGAAGCAGTTAATTCTGAGAGTTGGAGCATGGGATGATGATAGTCTTCTTGAATTTACTTCCTTTGTAAAGGCATGCCCCAATTTGAATAGATTTGTGTTGCAGGTATGAAATTGAATTTAATTATACAGCTCGATTAGTACCTTGGCAACTAGGCAAAAATGTCTTGGTCCTTAGAAGATCAAACAATAAATGGTTACTGAAGCCATATTTTTATCTACCTTTCGGTTTCTATATAATTTGGCAGATAAGCTTGGCTATTACAGATTTCTAATCATAAATATTAAATGTTTGCCCCTCTAACAACTTCAGCTTTTAGATGACTTGAACATTCAATATGTTATCAGAGCACACAAGCCAAAAGAGGTCATGTGTACGAATCTCTCCGCTACCCATTTTTTGAATTCCACGTGTTAGGCGTTTGAGTAAAATGTATACCCCTGACACGTAAGGGGCTGTGTTAAATCATAATATTGAATGTCTCTCCTCTCTTATTGCTTAAGTGTTTAGATGAATTGGACATTCAATAGAAATGTTATGACATCTTCCTATTTGAAGAGTTTGGTCTCTACATACATAATCAGACCCTGTTTTATTTTTGTCACAGTTAATATGGATGTCACTTTCAAAGAGAAGACGGAAAATAAGGGAAGCTGCTAAATATACCCATCGGTTCTTGAAATTGGTAGAGATTGTTGGGTATTATGGCCGCACAAGTGATGCTGAAATCGCCATGTACTTTTTTGAGAACGCTGTTGCTCTCGAGAAAATTGTCGTTGATCCTCGGTACCAAGTTATGGTAAGACCACCAGTGGGGGTTGACCAAACTATGAAAGAGGCAAATGCTCGAAGACGTGCTAAGCAGCAGCTTGAAGCCATAAAACCTCCAGGAGTCCAATTAGTAATCCTTTAATGTTCATATTTGTTGACCGATAGTAAATGGTATATAAGGAAGACAATTGGTTTTATTGGCCTAGGTATATGACAATTATTGCTTTTTTGAAAAAGTTTAAGATTTGAATTGCATTATTGCTATCTGCTATAACATTTAGTTAAATACCGTTGTTACCAAGTAAACAAAAAAAAATTAGATGGTTATCTTATTAATTTAACCTTTATTTGCCTAGTTTCTACACACATGTATTCTTGAAAATTTGAGATTTTGTTGTTTCTTGCTGCTATTTGTTAGTTACTGCTACCTTTTATAGAAAGATGCATTCAGAATCCAGTCTGGGTTGAACCCAATTCGGAATAAAGGAAATGGAAAAAAGAAGAGACTAAAAAGCATACAACTTGAAATTGGAACATTCAGCATAATACACCTGAGTCCTGAATCAAGAAAAAAAAGAAACAAATAAACAAAGTTTGATCTTTCTCAGTACAAGACAAAAACACCCCTTAACATGTATATTTTTCAGGTTTTAGTTCTTTATTCAAGACACAAACTATGGTGGCTTATTATATCATTGGTTCAGTTTCTTGATTTGCTAGCTACAAACCACTTTCAGATTCAACTTTCAACATCTGAGAGACTGGTGTTACTCCTCTGGAACTGGGCATCTCGTTGCATTCCGAACCTACGGAGTCGCAGCTGGAGGTGAGCCGCGGCTGCCAAGAACCTCACCTTTTGAGTAGGTTTCAGTATCTCCATCAGCTTTATGACAGTTTTCATTCTCAGAGAATCAGCACACTCTACCAAAGCCTCCATCGACTCCTTCAGCCTCTCAAAAGCCGACTCAATTTTATCCACTTCCCCATTCAGTGGCCTCCCCAGGTGCCTTGCTAATTCCACCATTAATTCCGATGTCTGAAGATAGAAACATGAGTTTATGCAAACATTGGCTTGCATACAAAATATAGTTAGTCCATGAAAAACTTGTTTGACTGTAGAAAGATCTGTAGGGTGAGTTTGGCAGAGCTTTTGAAACTAATTCAAAAAAATTGTTGCATATAAAATTCGATTTTACAACATCCATTGTGTTTGGGATTCGACTTCAAGAAAACCAACACTGTTTTTACATTTAGCAGCCCAATCGGTGACGCGATTATGGCTACCAAATCTTCTAAAAATAGCGTTTGTATGTAATTTAATCTTTTTTCAAATGCTCTGCCAAACTCCCCCTTAACGGTGGATGTGCTTATATATGTGGTTAATTAGTTTATAATATGACACAAATAGACAGTAGAAAAAAATACCAGTCCATTTTGTATCCTACTTAGCTCATCTGTAAGTTCCTTCTCATCCTCCTTAACCTCGATCATCAATGTGCTTATTCTCTGCGACTGATCTTCAGTTAAGCCGATTACATTGTTAGTGACTAGTCGGAAAGCCATTCCTACCCTAAAGCCACCTATCCAAAGAAAAGATTGCTCGAAGGAACTGAACCATGGTGGTGCAAACACGAGGAACACATTTTCACGCACAACTCTTGCCTTGGCTTCGTAGTATTCTTTGTAGTGTGCCATCACTTGGTTGATAAGTTGTTGACTCTGGAGAAGCTCGTTTTCATCATCACGGTTGGTTTCTATAAAACGAAGGAGTACCTGTAGGTAATGCTCTTGGTTTATCAACCAACGCTCGAAAAATGCTTCAAATGTTAGAGAATTATGGTTTGTTTCGAGTACTCTAGTGGGATGATCCATGGTTTTTGGAAACTCGAAATATTTGTGGACTTGAACAGAGGCTACATGGTTCATTTGAAAATCTAATTTCATCCTCTTTATATAGTACATAGTTAGTTATCCAGGAAGGCTTAAGGGTGTCCTTTAGGCTTGTAGAATGGCGAATTTCAAGTCTGATGGGGAAGGGGAAGGGGCGTCAAACAAAATTTGCGAAATTTTGATGGTGAATATTATTAATACTCAGGTGAATTTATCCGGTAAGATTAACAAAAAATGAGCATTGATTTGTTGGAGTTATGGATATGAAGAGACATATCACAGATAGATTGAAAGAGGATGTTGGAATTATATGCAACCGCTTGTTTGTGAGAGGCTTGAAGAAGATATGTAACACGAGTAATAAGGGGTTTTGTTCTCTAGTTGTATACTTGTATTAATAAACTCTTATTTTTCTTGTTTCATTACAAATTTACAATTTACAAGTCTTGTGTAGAACTGACCTCTGACAAAGAAATTTTGCAGGTATATTCCCTGCCTTTTGATATGTTAATAAAACTACTATAGTACTATATATAGTCTAGAATTTATAGAAGAATGTTTTTACCTTGATGGTTAAGATATGAGCTAAACAAGAATTTTACTATCACTTTATGAGACCATTGTTTTGTGCGCAATGTATATTCGAGGTCGATCGGGTAAGTTTGCACTAGTACTCCACCGGTTAGGGTAAAGTGCTCTTTTTCAAATCACACGGTGATAGATTGAACATTATACATATTACGGGAGGTAAATTGCTATTAACTCCTAAAAAATCATATAGCCAAATTATGTGAACTTCTCTTGAAATTGACTTTGTCTTACAATTCTTTTAGGCTTCATTTGGGATGAGAAATTTGACCTAAGTATTTAAAATTTTTATATGGATCATTTTAATTTTGACTTTGTTTTACAACCAAGGGCGGATCTAGAGAGGGGGAAAGGGGCTATAAACCTTCTCAGATTTTTTGGATTAAATAGTAGTACTGAATAAGTTTTTGTATAAAAATTGTAGTGGTTAGTTAGTGATAATGTGAAAATAACAACATGAGGTTTGAAGTTCCAACCTATGATGGACATCTTTTTTGTGTTATTTTAATTTTTTGTCCTTCTCAATATTTTATGATTTCTTAATTATATTTTCAATGTTTTAGGTAAAAAAAAAAATTCCTTCTCAATACTATTTCAATATTTTATTTGTTTTTCGTAATTTTTTTCTTCTTAATAATATTTCGATATGATGTGTTTTTAAAAATTTTCCTTAATAATAATTATAAAAACAATATGAACTATCATTGTTCTTGTAGTTCGATTTTATTTTTTCTTTATTCAATGTACTTATTTGAATAAAAAATTCTCAATAATTTTAAAAAGAATATAATCTTTTATTTTTTTATAATACGATTTTCTCGTTATAATAGGATATCATATGTAACTAAAGTAATTTGTAGAGGTAATTTTTTTGTCAAACTTCACCACCTCTTTTTTGTATCGCTTCATATATTTTATCATGAATAAATTTAAGTTTGACTATTTGATTTAATTTTTTTTTTATTTACTTTAACTCCTTGCCTAAAATTTCTGGATGCGTCCCTGCTTACAACTAAGAACTCACATATATCAAAGATCCTTGAGAAAACAAAACAAATAGTAAAAAGTAGCTATCTCAGTACAGGTCAAGATTAACCCTCAACACATGAACTGTGATAGCTTATTACATAGCATTGGTTCAGTTTCTTGATTTCCTAGCTAACCACAAACTGCAGCAACTGTGCAGTTAAGTTTTAACTTCCAATATCTGAGACACTGGCTTCGTTGTCTCGTTGCATTCCGAACCTGCGGAGTTCGAGCTGCATCTGAGCCGTGGCTGCCAAGAATCTCAGCCGTTGATTAAGTTTCAGTATCTCCATAAGTTTTATGACAGTTTTCATTCTAAGTGAATCAGCACACTCTACCAAAGCCTCCATCGACTCGTTGAGCCTCTCAAAAGCCGACTCAATTTCAGCCACTTCCCCATTCCGTGGCTTCCCCAAGTCCCTTGCTAATTCCACAATTAATGAAGATATCTGTAAAAACATATAGAAAATGTACACAGACTAGAAATAGAGTTTATATATATGTAATTAAAACTTTTAAAATGCTTGGCCAAACTCCCTGTATCAATTGTTTATAACAGCTTAAGCTTTTAGATCAGTTGGACATTCAATATTTATATTATGACGCATATACTATGGTATGGAATAACGATTAAGTACCATGGACTCTTGAAGCTTAATAAGCTCGTCTGTAAGTTCATTCTCATCCTCCTTAACCTCTATCATCAATGTGTTTATCCTCTGAGACTGGTCTTCTGTTAAGTCGGACACATTGTTAGTAGCCAGTCGGAAAGCCAGTCCTACCCGAAAGCCTCCAATACATAGAAACCCGCGCTCTAAGGAGCTGAACCATGGTGGTGTAAACACTAAAAACACATTTTCAAGTGCAATCCGAGCCTTGGCCTCGTAGTATTCTTTGTAGTGTGCCATCACTTGGTTGATAAGTTGTTGACTCTGGAGAAGCTCGTTTTCATCACCACCGTTGGTTTCTATTAAACGAAGGAGTTCTTGTAGGTAATGCTCTTGGTTTATCAACCAACGCTCGAAAAATGCCTCAAATGTTTGAACATTATGATGATTTGTTTCGAGTAATGTGGGAAGAACCATGGTTTTTGTGGGTGCATCATTTGAAATTCGAATCAACTTTATATAGTACATGGTTGCTTACCAAGTAAGTCTTTGAGGTGTCCTTTAGGATTGTGAAATGGTGATTTTTCTGAGATTCAATGAGGTTTGATAGGGAAGGGGGAAGAATATTAATTAATTTCAGGTGATTTTATTTTTTTTATCCTGTAAAATTAGTTAACAAAAATGAGCAATGATTTGTTGTCATAATGGACATGAACACAGATATCAATTGAAAGAGGATTTTGGTCTTATTTGCAACCGACTGAACGTGAGCCTAATGACTAACAATACAAGTTCTCCAACTTGTTATAATATGGGCTTTTGTTAATACTTGTCGACGTATTACTTTATCGTACGAGAATGATTTTTTTTCCCTAAGTCTGATTTGATCAAAACCATCCAACATAAAAAATGTGCATTGCACTTGCTTTGTGATTGATTACTCTCCTAGAAGTTTTATCCAATCACAAAATAAGTGTACTACCATTACAGAAAAATGAATTTTAGTGATTAAATATTAAATGACATTGTTGAAATTGTCACTTTTTGGATGTATTTAGTGACAAAATATTAGTTTTGTCACAATAACAATAGTGACAAATGCAATGGTGACAATATATATTTTTAAGTTATCACTAATGACTATTAATGACAAGTGTATGGAACTAAAGTTGTCATTAGTGACTATTAGTGACACCTTTTTAGTGACAATAAATATTGTCACTATAATTTAGTGACAATTTTTTAGTTGTCATTTTTTGGTATCACTAAATAACAATAGTGACAACTTTTACATATTTCTTGTCACAAATGTGTCTATGCACATCATTTTAGTAACAATATTTAAATTTTTGTCACTTTATCATTTAATATTTTGTCACTAAAATTTAATTATTATGTAGTTACTTTGGATTCAACCAAACCGAGTCTGGATAAGAATTTTCCGTATAAGAAAGTACCAATTATCCCTAATTTTTTTTCACAGGTGAGTGGTCCCCATATTAGTGACAACATATTACTTTTTCTTTTTTCTTTTCAGACGTAGGTAAGTATTAATAATTAATTGGTATAGTGGAAGAGACCAGTCCCCATAATATGACAAACCCAAATTCGAACTTTTGTTGGGAGCTGCTTATACTTTATAATGTGTCCGACGCAATTCAAAAGAGATTAAATCAAGTATAAAACTGAATAACCTAGGAAAAGAAAACTGTTAGTAATTAATATGAACTGTTGTTCTTTAGTTATGTTAATAAATTCTTATTTTGTTCAATGGCAATTTACAAGTGTAGTATATGCGCGCATGAACAAGCAGCTACGCGGTGAGCACAAAGCTTCTTTCACCTAGTAAATTGTAAGTCCAGTGTAGTATATGCAGGAACAGATATCTGACGATAAAATTTGCATGTGTGTGTGTGTTCCAAACTTTAACTTTATACTATATGTTAATACTATAACTAGAGTTTTCTTAATTTCTAGGAGACCATATGATCTAGCTTGATTGTTAAGATATGAGCTACGAACAATACATTCCTACTACTCCCTACATTTTAAATACATGTCGTTTTAGTAAAAAGAGAATGTTTCTTGTACCAAAAAAAAAATGTTTCAGAATACATATCGTTATACATTATTAATGTTGATGATTTTAGTTATTAACGCCGATGATTAGTTAATTTGAACATATTCTTAACATTTTGATTTGAATAGGTTTTGGCCTGTAAGATTTTTTTTATGCGTTTCAAAAATTATTTTAAGCGTTCCGATGAAACATGATTCGAAGCAGGATTGTAAGTTAGAATTATTTTGGATATTTATATGAAAAATCAAAATAACTATTTTAAACAAACTACCAAGCTCTATGAGGAGGCAAGTCCTAAGTCAATGATTCTCCCCTGTAATGGTGAGATTTTGGACCACCTCTTCACTTCAAACGTGTATATATATATATTCAAAATATGATTATTTATTTATGAAACCACTTTCAGAATTGCGATATAACAAAACCTAAGTATTTGAGTATTATAATTACTTGTTATATTCCTTAATAAAAATTTAATTGTATATATATTTGAAACTTAATTTGCTTAAATGCAAATACTACATAATGTACTTCCATAAAACAATTTTACATATTATAATGATAACAATTTATATTTCTTTTAATAATGTGAATATATTTATGCTATGTGTGCAAGGATTTATTTATTAAATTCTTTTCTTTTTATTTATATTAGTTTGGTAGTTGTGTGTGTGTTTTTTCGACTTTTCGTCATCTCACCAAAATCCATCAAACCCAGTTGGCTTGGTCCGGGCATTACAAAAGCCTTGTAGAGTTAGGGCTTTAATAAGATCGGGCCCTACACAAAAGCGATAGGACTTCAATATATGTATGGAATTTCTAGGTGGTGTTTGCAAAAAATTAAAATAAGTATTTTTTAGTTTTTAGAACAAAAAAAAGTATTTAAGTAGTGTTTGCATAATGAAATTCTACTTGGCAGAATTTGTAAACACACAAAAGTGATTTTTCTTGGGTTTCTTGGCATAATTTGCAAACACCACTTACTTTTACTTCTTTACAACTTTTAGCTTTTTTTTAGATTATAAGATTTAAGTAGAATCACAATTTCTTGCAAACATCATCTCAATGGGCCAAATTTTGAACCACAACATATCCAAATGAGCCCAATATATCGCCGACACTTGGATAACTTTCGTAAAAAGATGTTGTAATCATAAGCCGAATAAAATATACTATAATTTGAAAATTTAGTAATAAATATTTTTCGAATATGTATTAAAAGAAGTTAATATCTTTTCTAATCCAACTTGCCACCTGGACATTTAAATGTGAACAGATAGAGCATAGGATCGATGTCACCATGCATGTTATTTATTTGATAACCTATGATTAATTTTATTGAAGAGGAACCACATAATCTTATTGTAACAAAAAATTATTTTAATCATTACATGATTTACCAGAACGAATAAATAAACGCAAGAAGAGAAGTGCTCGTATCTTTGAAGTTTGAATTTGCCCTACAAGAAATGTGTGGGTTTAGAGAAACATGTAGGGAAATTAATGCTTGAAAAATTCAAAAAGTTAAAAGTTTGTGTTGTTGGGTTTCTTGGGAACATTTATTTCTGAATTTAGAAAAGTTAACATATATATGCATGCTTGTGTGTGTTTCTAATTTTGTTTATTGAAAAACACCGATAAGGCGCAAATGGTAAGAGTGAGATCCTATGACCTAAAGATCATGAATTTGAATTTCACCTGAAATGTAAGTCTTTCTCTAGTTTATTTCTTGTTATTGAATATTTTGCGCCCTCCGGACCGAGCTGTGATTCATAGTTTAGTAGATAAAAAATATGACCAATAGATGATTGATATATAGTGTGAGGAACCAATTAGTTACCATAGTGTGGTGAACCAAATTTCGAATCCCCGTTGAAAAAAGTGGTCAAGTACTATGTTAATTACGCCTCGAAAGATAATAACTCAGGTATAAAATATGATTATCCTTGGGAGACGGAGAAGAAAAGTATCGATCTAAACGGTACCACACATATTTAGGTTTTGATGGGAAAAAAATGTGAAAATTCTGTAAAATAAAATTGAGAATGAAGCTACCGTAAAGTTTAAAGTAAAATTCTTTGTTCAGACTTTATGCAGCTGCCTTAACTTTTTGAACTTTTTTTTCTATTTTTTTTTTTTAACCTGCAGCTGCCTTAACTTGAAATAAAAGAAATGTGTGACATGAAATTAAATCATACCCCAAACTGAAATGGGCAACTACAGGATCAAAGTTTAGGTATACCATCTGTATATACAAAGGTTCCTTAGTCTTTACTTTTCTAGAAAATAAAGCTACCCATAATTAAGAAATGTTGACCTCCATTTAATCATTGTTTAGAATCTTAATTATGCATCAAACTGAACTAAAGTGGTTAGTGACAATGAAATACCATGTGAGAATTTTTTAAGATTACATCAATATTAATTAGTAGGGAATAATATTTTAATATGCTTACTTTTAATTATTTCGATTTGGCATTTAAAAGAGGTTGATTTAGTAGGTTCGTGTCCCATTGGGCTCGCCAGAAGGAAAAAATAATTGTACTCGTTCTTTTATAGTTGTTTTGTTTTGCGATTAATTTTTTTCTAAATCCAGAGGTTATAAAATCCATTATTTATTTATTTATATATTTGAAATTGTGATGTTAAGTCTAAACCCAGCTTTATTACTCTATTTTTTATGTATGTTCGTCAATATTATAATATTATACTAGGACACCAACCAATAAATTAATTATGTTTGATGTATTAATATCTGTTAATTATAATTTGATAATGTATATTGACCAGGAAACATAGCTAATTTAATTTACATATTCACCAACACGAAAGCTACACTATATTTAAGTCCCGACTCAAATTATACTTGATTGGCCGGTTTTTTGCAAGTTAACTCCCTGTGATATGACTAATGGGCAATTTACCTCCCTGTGAAATAAAAATAGGCAATCTAACTCCCTGTGAAATTAAATAATGAGCAATGTAACTCCCTATGAAATGAATTAATAAGCAATTTAGAGGGAGGTAATGTGCTTCTTTTATAAAAACACAGGGAGGTATTTTGCCATTTTTCTTATCACAGGGAGTTAAATTGCCTATTTAGGATATCACAGGGAGGTATTTTGCCCTTTTTTTATCACATGAAATTAAATTGTCTATTTAAAATAACACATGGAGTTAATTTGCTATTCACTCCTTGATTGGCAGGCATGTAACACTTTGAAAGGGTAAACTAGTCAATCTAATTAAGAAAGAAAACTCTGTCTCTACTCGGGATCATTTTACGCTATATCCCTTGAGATTTGATTTATATGCAGTTTGTTCATTGAGCTATTTTTTTGCACAAAAAGATGAAAAGTAGCTTGATACTTTTATTTATCACATCGTCCATTTATAAAATATGGTATTACTCATTCTGCAATACCATATACTTCAAATATTAAAAAAATAAGTTAAAATTATATCTAATCCCTGAAATTAAACTACAAAATATTGTCATGTCTAATCCCTGCAATTACGGAAGAGTTACTGGAATGTTATCCTTGAATATTATGTAATATTCAATGAGATTATTGCATTTTTGGTGTCACAACTATAATTCACTGACGTTTCTACCCTGTAACTTTTCGGGCTGACACATTTGGTGCCACAACTTCAAAATCAGTGGCAATTTTTGTGCCAATTGAGGCCCAATTTCAAAATTGGCCCCAAATTCTCCCATGTGCGGGCCATGTGACATGAAAATTGTGGATTTTGACCATTCAGCACATTTTTCATTAAAAAATATACCAAAATTCAAAATTCTTGAAGTGGTTAGTTTCGTGAAGTGGTTTACCCATTTGCGTTATCATATAAATGAACGTGATTTTATCTTTGTATGCATCGTTAATATTCAATTGTAATATTAGAGACGTATACAACAACACATGACATAACATAGGGGTATCTATTTTCATTCTATATAAATTTAAATAGTTCAATAAATGTAAAATTAACCCAATTACGAAATAATTCACCCTTCCACAAGCCTCGTCATGTTGTCAACCCTCATACTAACTAATGAAAACGACATTGATGATCACCTCAAGAAATCTTCAACAAAACTCATCTTCTCTCTCTCTCTCTCTCTCACACACACACATTGACTATGTGTGCCAGAGTAGAAGCAAATAGAAAACAGAGTGGTTAGCGACTGAGAAAGACAACCCTCCCTCCACCAATTAACCTAATCTGTTTCTTCAAGACAATCCCATTTCACCAAATCCTCCTCTCAAAAAATAAACTAATTAACCAACTTCAACAACAACAAATATAAAACAAAACAAAACAAAACAAACAAACATGTTCATCTCATTCCCATTCCCATTCACTCTTCTTCTTCTTCTAAGTCTTACTAATTTGATCATAATTTTTACCCTTAAATCATTCCCTTCATTCACATTCTCATGCAGCTCTCCCTCCGCCGTAAACTCACACCGGTGCTTTTCTCCTCCTCCTCTTTCTCCATGAAACGCGCCGGAGCCGCCGCCAGAAAAGGCGGCAACCTCTCTGCTTTCGTAGTCATTTTCTCAATCTTTCTCTTCGGTTGTTTCATGTACAATGAAGACGTCAAATCAATCGCCGAATTCCCATTCTCAAGGCCGAAGAATCAAGAAATACAAAATGGGTTTCAAGAAAAACAATCAAGTAGGGAGCTTGACGATGATAAGAAGAGTACTACTACTACTACAGTCTCTGTTGTTATGAATTCAAGAACTGTGGTTGAAACAGAGGTAGAGAGTAAAAGTAGTAATTCTATTGAAATGCCAATTGAAGAAGAAATTGATGATGAGGATATTGAAATCCCATCTGAAGATTGTGATTTATTTACAGGGAATTGGGTTTTTGATAATTCTACACACCCTCTGTATAAAGAAGAACAATGTGAGTTTTTGACTGCACAAGTTACTTGTATGAGGAATGGAAGAAAAGATTCTTCGTATCAGAATTGGAGATGGCAACCTAAAGATTGTTCTTTGCCAAAGTGAGTAATTTTATCTTAATTCTTGATTTTTTTCAGTAATTAGACATTTTGCACCCATAAATACACCATTTCCACACTTAGCACCATCCAATTACATATTTTTTGGCAAAGTACACTCTTTAGTGGTGTAAAGTATATAACTTGAGGGTTCAATGTGCCAAAATTTTAAATTCTGGATGCAAATTATAAAATTTTTGGGGTGCAAACTGCTCAATTATTTTGAATTAATTTCTTGGTTTTTTGTATTAATTGCTCTGTTTTTTCTATGATTGATTTTTATATAAGGTTTAAAGCAAGATTGTTGCTTGAGAAACTGAGGAATAAGAGACTTATGTTTGTTGGAGATTCTTTGAATCGGAATCAATGGGAATCAATGATTTGTTTGGTTCAATCTGTAGTACCTCCAGGAAGGAAAAGCTTGAACAAGAATGGTTCTTTGTCTGTTTTCAGAATTGAGGTTAGAGATTTAATCTTTATTTATTGCTTAATAAAAAATAAAAAATAAAATTTAATGTTGATTAGAAATAGGAGTATATTTTTCTCCTCAATCATAATGATTAGGTGCATTGATTACTTTAGCATTTTATTCTTTCTGTCAAGGGATGGAATACTTGTTCAATCAGCTTACTTTTGTTTTTAATTTACAAAACCACTGGAGATGAACTGTCCACATTTTGTCCCACTTTTTGACTTGGATTGAGATGAACTATAGAGAAAGTGGGTGTGCATGTTGCTTAATTTATAAGTAGCTAAAATAATTTGTACCCACTTTTGATCTTATTTAATGGGGTATGAGCCTCTATTGATTCCATATTTCTTGAAATGCAATGTGTCCATGTATTTTGCCTAATTCTTAAATAAATTTCAATAGCGATATTGTAAACAATTATCAAAAGTCTCTAATGTTTAGTCAATCAATTCACATTTTGCCTTGTTTCTTAATGATTTTAATAACATCCTTCCTATTTTTGTGGTCATTTCAGTCTAAAACCGATATAAATACCGGGTATTGTTTGCGAGAAGTCAACCATCAAATAATTTTGTGTGGGGTGCGGCGTTATAATAAAAAACGAACACATGGGAGCTTTTAATAATAAAAGTAATAAGTCTATTGTTTGTGAGAATTAGACAAAACAAAAGGAGTGTGTTTGTATTTCACTCATATTTAATTGGTCTTAAAAGTTGTTACCCAATTATTAGTAGTAGTACTTTGGATTGGGTTGAATTGGGTTGGACTGAATTGGATTGGGCTCGATAAATTGTCAAATTTTCGTGATTGGCAGATGAGCTACTATTTTTAACTTGTTTGAATTAATTTGGCAGGATTATAATGCTACAGTAGAGTTCTATTGGGCTCCATTCTTGGTAGAATCAAATTCAGATGATCCAACTATGCACAGCATTTTGAACCGGATCATCATGCCTGAATCAATCAAAAAACATGGCAAGAATTGGAAAAATGTGGACTATCTCATTTTCAATACATACATTTGGTGGATGAACACTTTTGCTATGAAAGTTTTGTAAGTAATAAATCAATAATTTCTTCATTGGTTTATTACTTTTCATTGCTAAATTAATGAATAATATTGTGTTTGTAACGGAATAGGCGAGGATCGTTCGATAAGGGTGCGACAGAGTACGATGAAGTCGAAAGGCCTGTGGCTTACGGGAGAGTTTTGAGAACTTGGGCTAAGTGGGTGGACAAAAATGTTGATCCCAATCGGACACAAGTGTTTTTCATGAGCATGTCTCCTCTTCACATCAAGTAATGTTTAACTCCATCTCTTCTTATTTTTCTTAGCTTACAAGCTAATAGTATTATCCATCATTTTCTTTTTCATCCTTCTAATAGTTCATGGATTTGAATTAATTTAATCTATTCGAAATTAAGAATAATCACCTACATACTTCGAAATTATTAGGTGAAGTAAAAATCTTCTTTAAATTTCTATAATTACTTAATTTTTCATATTTTAAGTTTTGAATTACAAATACAAGCTTATTTTACCCTCCGTTAAGACAATGTTGACAACATTACATTTCTTTTTTTATAAATTATACATTTTACCCGTCAATTTAATGAGTATAATTTTAATGGGATTTAGGGTGTATATGTAATTATAATAAGTCTTAAGGAGTCAATTTGTAACACCCAAAGATCTCTAAAGATTTTTGAAAATGATAGCAACTTTACATTTTTATCTAACCTCATGAAGTGTCCAAGTGATCATCCCTGAAATTAATCAAGAAACTTATTCTTTAAATTGGATTAGTTCACGATTCTTATTCTATTATAGGTGGGTAAACCACTCCCATGTCAATCATTATATAAATAAAACATTATTGTAACCAAAAAAAATTATTCCATAAGATAGGACAAGTCCCAGAATAATCCCATTAATCTAACATTAGTTACACTTTAAACCAAAAACATTTCTTGAAATTAAAAAAAATTGATGATTTAATATTTTTACATGTGACAGGAGCTTGGATTGGGACAACCCTGATGGGATCAAATGTGCTCTGGAAACAGCCCCAATACTCAACACATCAATGCCACTAAACGTAGGCACAGACCGTAGACTCTTTGTTGTTGCATCCAATGTCACAAAATCCATGAAATTTCCAGTCCATTTCCTCAACATAACCACACTTTCCGAATATAGAAAAGACGCTCACACCTCGGTTCACACCATCCGCCAGGGCAAAATGCTCACACCCGAGCAGCAAGCCGATCCAAACACGTTTGCCGACTGCATCCATTGGTGCCTTCCCGGTTTACCCGACACGTGGAACGAGTTCCTCTATGCACATATTATTTCGAGGTCTTGACCCGTTTTCCTTACAAAGTTTTAGCAACATGGGGTGTATAAATGATTCACCTAAGATTTTTGGAATTTTTTGTTTTTATTGTTGTTAATAGATCATTTTACATTTTCTTCATTAGCTTGTATAATGTTGAGTCTTTGATGGGGCTTGTTGTTTATTGAGTTTATTCATTTGTTATAGGCCCCACCATCATTAACCAAATGTTGAGACCATAATTGTATAATGAATTTGGTTCAAAGGGAATAAAATGAAATCAAAGTTGTGGCATGATGAGGTATAAATGTTTGGTAAAAGTTGATGTAAATAGTCACGCTTATAATAACACGAGGAGTAATTCGTTACATGTTTAAATAAACATGGGGGACATATTTAAATAATTAGAATGTCGAGGTATACACACTACGAAAAAAAGTTCTTTTTTTTTGTGGCGCCTTGCTTAATGACGTTTGGGAAAAAAATTCAGAAAAAAAAATATAGTCATACTTTAAAAATTCAAAGGTTATAAATGTCAATCATATTGTTTAATAATATTTTCCTATTAATTTAATTGTATAGCTAACAAACTCTATTTTGTAACAATTATTGGTATGAATTTCGAAAATAGAGATTTTATTGAAACCATATAATTAAGATATGATATTTGACTGAGTTCGAACAAGATTGGACTTAGAAAATACATATTCGAGCAAGATATGTTTTCAACCTGAAGCCCATCCACATAAATGAAATTGGATCTAAGTTTGACCTGATCCAACCTGAATATTAAGTGGACTTGCCCACAAATTTAAGTTTCGCGGTGAGAGATGTAGCAATTTGCTTGCTTTCGTTGGGCCGAGTCTTTTAGTAGCCCCCAGTCAATGTGGTACAGAGCCTTCTGACTTGTGATTTAGTTCAGCCCAATAATCTGCGTTTGGACTTCGACCGTGGAAATTACGTCAGCCCAAACGTGATCTGCTCCCCCTTCATAATAAAATTTAACTTACTACAATATATGTGATTAATCATTTGACATTTTTCATGTAATATTACATTCCAACCTTAGTATTTATCATGCGGAATAGTACGTACCATTCTAGTAAACTAATCTATCAATAAACCAACTAAATTTTTGAATATTCCATTTTCATTTTAGTGAAATTGATAATAAAACATTTTATTTGGGACGTAAAGAGTAATATTGGGTTCATGATCAAGAAATAATTAATTGCATATATAATAGGCAACCTTTAAACCAATACACCCCGGATACCATATTTTTTAAATTTCAAATTATGAGTAATTGGTTTTAAGTTTTAACCAACATTTGGTCAATTTTTTTTGTAAACTTTCTTTCATTATAGACATAATATTCACATTTTAATTTACTTAATTATTTATATAATTAATCTCTCAATCTTGTTTACTATTACATTCTTTTTTCTCGGAGTGCTGTTTACTATAAATTGGGACCGATAAACCCCCCAAATGAACAACTCATTCATTGTTTTCTATAGATAATTTAGCAATTATGTCTAAATTTTGCCCCTTAGTTTTTGGTGTTATTTTTCTAGTTCTAGTTCATAATGTTGCTTCTTACAATGACAATGGAGCAGCTTTAAATCTTTCTTTGAAGTTCTTTGAAGCACAAAGATCAGGCTATTTACCGGCTAACCAGAGTGTCAAGTGGCGGGGAAATTCTGCACTTACCGACGGTGGAGCCGCAGGGGTAAAATCACTTTTACGTTAATTTAATGGTTTTTTTTTGCAATTTACCAAAAAAAAAAAGAATATTCAAATTACTCCCTCGCCATATTACAAAAGGACCATATGCAACCTTAACGCTTGCAGTCATATACAAAAGGACCATATGCAGCCTTGTAGTCTAATTCGCTGAAAAAAATTGTTAATTTTTTTTATTTAATTATATATATAAACTAAACACGAAAAATAAGTGTTTTGAAAGCTAATGTAAATTGTGAACCTCTTTTAATATTTGAAAGAGGTAGTTTAACCATATTTTTACAAGAAGATAAATTGGTTAACTTGTATGAAATATATATCATAGAAAGGTAAATTGTTATATATTAACCCGTTATTGTCATATCTTTTATAACTATTACAATCTTAATTTATAATATATGTTCCATTCATTCATGCATGCATGTTTATACGATCGATATTAACTGCAGGTTGATCTGGTGTGGGAGGATACTACGATGCAGGGGACAATGTCAAATTTGGATTTCTCAATACATTCAGCGACATGGAATTACGGACATATTGAGCGACAATTAGATTTCGTCCCCAATGCTCTTTAGCGGCCAAAAAAATAATTTTTGGCGACGAATTTTATCGTAGCAAAAAATCAGAATTCTCGAAGTGCTATGGATATAAGGAACAAATATCAACTCACAAAGAAATATATTTGCAAAAGCTATGATTACAAAAATTGACACTATGTTTTACCCATTGGATTAAGATTTCTGATATACACTTTTTATTTAGGATGAGTCTAGTGATTCATTATTCATTTTTTTCTAACTCACCATAACATGAAAAAAAAATCCATTAAAAAAGTTTTTAGGAGATAACGATCAAGCATAATTAGATTCTAGAATTTATGATGAACTTTTTTGTGGATAAAAATTTTAAATGACGCACAATTTACGACATTTTTTTGAATAAAATAGGTTGGTTTGTATTTATGGAAGTTCTCCCATTTGGGTAGAGATATTAGTCAGTGTATTTATTTCCTTCGTAAATAATAGAGAGAAAATAAATATATATATTAAAAAAAATTCTATTGATTTTAAGTTAAATATATAAAACAAGAATATATATGTATAAGATGGTTCACAGAATGTAAAATATTGCTGTGGTTTCAGGATCCTTGCTACCATAAAAATGTCATATTTCCCAATTTTCTCTCTCGTACTATTGTATTGTGAACCATATTGTATTGTTACCATTTCCCAATTCAATGACTTAAACTCATATACGTGCATACTCCATAAAAATGTTCTTTAATTTAATTCACCAAATTCCATAAAAATGTCATATTTTCTCTCTCGTACTTAAATTAACACTAAAATAGGAGAATTGCCATGAAGAAAAATAGCAATATTCAATATGCAGGAAAAAAAAAATTATTATCAATTATCATACTATTTTATTTTTACCAAAAATCATCCAAAATTACTAAAATTGTGATATTTACTAGGTTTCTTATTTGGAGAGGAAATCAAATGGCAAACAAGACCAAGTTTAGGGGGAAAGGCTTCCACATTTAGCCATGTACTGAGACTAAATATCTCACATTGGTTGAAAGACATAGTTAAGTCCACCTTATAAGGTTTTGGGCAATCCTCACTTCAAAAACTAACTTTTGAGGTTGAGTTAGATCCAAACCATGTAATTGGACTTAGCCCAATCCATATGGTGAATTCTAATACTATGAGTATGGACTACGGATATAAAGAACATATATCAACTCAAATAGAAATATATTTGGAGAGTTTTTTTTTTTTTTTTTTTTTTGAGAAAAATATATTTGCAAAAGCTATGATTACAGAAGTTGACAGAGTGTTTTTACCCAATGGATTAAGTTTTCTAATATACACTCTTTATCTAACACACCATAACATGAATAAAAATAGAATCCATTACAAAATTGTTTATGAGATAAAGATCTAGCATAATTAGATTCTATAATTTATGATAGTCACAAAAAAAAAATTTAAATAACAGACAATATATGACCTTTTATTTTGGAATAAAATAGGTTGGTTAGTTTTTATGGAAATTCTCCCATTTGGGTAGTCAGCATATTTATTTTCTTCGCAAAAAGAGAGAGAAAAAAATATATATATAGAAAAAAAAAGATTCTATTGATTTAAGTTAAATATAGAAAATAAGAATATTTATGAGTTGGTTCATTGAATATAAAGAAACCAAGATGGAGAACTAATAAAAATCTGCTTTGGATTTAAGATTCTTAACTTAATTATTTAGATAATCTCTCAATCTTGTTTACTATACATTCTTTTTTTGTCCGAGTGTTTACTATAAATTGGGACCGATAAACCACCCAGATGAACAACTCACTCACATGTTTTCCACATATAATTTAGCAAATATGTCTAAATTTTGCCCCTTAGTTTTTGGTGTCATTTTTCTAGTTCTAGTTCATAATGTTGCTTCTTACAATGACTATGGAGCAGCCTTATCTCAATCTTTGAGGTTCTTTGAGGCACAAAGATCAGGCTACTTACCGTATAACCAGAGTGTCAAATGGCGGGGAAACTCTGCACTTAACGATGGTCGAGCCGCAGGGGTACGTTAATTAAAATTAAAGTTCCATAGTAATTTAAATTGGTGTTTTGCAATTTACCATTAAATTTTTTTTATACAATTTACTCCCTCGTGAAAAAAAAAAAAGAAAAAAAAGGACAATATGCATCTTAAACGCATGCAGTGTTATTTACACCTGTAAAATGCAACTAAGACTATATTTTAATATTGAAAAAAAAAATTAACCTCGGCTATATGCCATATATTTTTAGTAATTCGTCTCCCTAAAACATATATTCCTATGTAGCCTACTCCATTAAAAAAAAGGTTAATTTTTTAATTTAATAGTATATATGAACAATCTAGTCTTAACACGAATTTCTTGAAAGCTAATGTAAATTGTGAACCTCTTTTTTAATATGTAAAGTAACCATTTTTTTAAAGAAGGTAAGTTGCTTATTTGCATGTATCAAATATCATAGAAAGGTAAATTGTTATTAATCCGTAATTTTCATATATTTTGTAACTATTTCAATCTTTATAATATATGTTCCACTCATTCATGCATGCATGTATGTACGAATTAATTGCAGGTTAATCTGGTTGGAGGGTACTACGATGCGGGAGACAATGTCAAATTTGGATTTCCCTTGGCATATACCATTACAATGCTGGCATGGAGTGTCGTCGAATTTGAGCGCCCATTACTCGCTCGACGAGAGTTGTGGAATGCTCTTAGCGCCGTCAGATGGGGAACGGATTATCTGATCAAGGCCCACCCGCAACCATACGTGCTTTATGGGCAAGTGGGAGATGGCGGGGCGGATCATGCATGCTGGCAAAGACCCGAAGACATGACCACTCCGAGAACCGTGTACAAAATCGATCCGCAACATCCTGGAGCCGACTTGGCTGGTGAAACTGCCGCCGCCTTTGCAGCTGCATCTATTGCTTTCAAAAAAACTGATTCTCGTTATTCGTGGGTGCTACTCAATCATGCAAGACAGGCAAGTTAATTAATTAATTTCATTTTCATACATATATATATGTTGGGTGTGAGATACGGATTTTCTTTTAATTATTTTATTTTCTCAAAAAAAAAAATTACTAAAAGTTGTAAACTAATTCAGAAATTAATTAAAGGTAAATGTAATCCAAGTTTCTTTCTTCTATGTTTGAGATTCCTCAATGTATAAACAATTCTTTTTTTTTTTAATATAAGATATTAAATACATAGGGCATGTTTTTGTCATACATTTAAAAATCTTGATGAATATTATTGATGTGTGTTGCAATTTATATATATATGACATGCAGTTATTTGACTTTGCCGTAAAACACCCTGGTCAGTACCAAAACAGCATTCCTGCCGGACAGTTTTATTCAAGCAGCGGATATCAGGTACAAATAATTAGTATATTATTAATTTATTATCTTCCATCAAATCATATTAAGTACTTTAATTAATTTGAATTTTTTGAATGCTTCAAATTAAATAGGATGAATTATTGTGGGCTGCTGCTTGGTTAGCACGAGCCACTAACGAGAGAACATACCTTGATTTCATCAACCGATCGAACTCCGGTGGTACCAGAACAATGTTCTCATGGGACGACAAATATGTCGGCGCTCAAGTTTTAATAACAAAGGTTAACAATTCACAAATCTATTCATAAATCTCTATAATTATTCACATTGCTCTATATATATGAAATTGAATTTCTTTGTATTTAATTAATTAAATGAATTGCAGCTTCTTTTAGAAGGGAAAGTAAATAGGAACTTGGGTCAAGCCAAGTATTCAGCGGAACAATTTATTTGCAATTGCATCGGAAAAGGGAATGGAAATGTGAGAAGAACAAATGGTGGACTTCTTTGGTTTGATCAATGGAACAATCTTCAATACGTCACCAGTGCTTCATTTATCATATCTGCATACTCCGACATTCTTGCGGAGCATAAGACTTATGGAATCCAATGTGCTAGAGGTTTTGTTTGGCGTGATGATTTAATCCGTTTTGTCCAATCACAGGTACGTACGTACAAGAATTAATTTCAAGGTTTATTAATTTCTTCATTTAAAGAAATACATACATATAATTTCATTCCTTTAATTTGATTATATTTAATTTGTAGGTTGATTACATATTGGGTGCAAATCCAAAGCGAATGAGTTACATGGTAGGATGGGGATACAACTATCCCAAGCAGGTTCACCACAGAGGAGCATCAATTATATCGATTAAGAAGAGTCGGGCACCGGTGAGTTGCCAAGGTGGTTTCAGTCAGTGGTTCAATAGAAATGCACCAAACCCTAATATTCTCGAGGGGGCTATCGTAGGGGGACCCGATCAGAGCGACCAATATAGAGATAGCAGAAATAACTTCCAGCAAGCAGAGCCTGCAATAGCAAATAATGCACCATTTGTTGGGGTTCTTGCACGCCTTGCTGGATGAATGTCATATCACTGACGTCGTTTATTCTCCATTTTTGAGATGTGTGGTCTTTTAATGTGTTAGGTTTAGCAATAAGATGATAGCGTAGTAATATCTGAAACAGATCGACGTAGAAAGATCAATATATTTTGTCTTTTAATATGTTAGGTTTATACAATAAGATGATTGTGTATTAATATCTTACACAAATCAGATAATTAGGAGGATCAATATATTCTCTTATACTTGAATAAAATTTATTTTACTTATATTTGAGTTTTCCATATACTCCCTTCGTTTTTTTTATTTATTTTTTTGAGGATTGCATAAATTAATAAATATAATAATAGTAACTTTTATTAAGGAAAACCCTCAAACACCATTTTAACCAAATAATTATAATATTAATTAGTATTAATTACAATCATAAACAAGAAGGGTAAAATTGGTAAAAAAGAATTAATAATAAATAAAAGTAAACAATTTTTTTTTTGTCAAAACGAAAAAAAAATATATATATATAATTGTTCCGATAACTTTGCTTCTATTCTTTTTTCATCGATTATTTAATAACTAATTGTGTGGGGCAATTTATATCACACTTATTCGAGATTTTGACTTTGGGGTCTAATTTTTTTACTGCATCAAAAAATGATAATTGTATATCTATCTCCTAAATATTTAATTAAAATTACACGATCATGCATAAAGTTTCAATAATTTAAATTTCACTCATGTACGTCATCATGTCATGTAATGAATCTCTAACATGGTACGTAGAGATGGACTTACATCAAATATCAAAATGAAATACTTAATTTGAACCTCTGTGGAGGACTAACTATTGGAGAACACTCTTCATTATGTAGGGTTTTTACATATATATAAATGCAAAATGAAGTACATGCAAGAAGAATTTTTATATAATTAAAATTAACGACATGTGTCTTAAGTACAATAAATTAAAAAGTCTCTCCTTTAATTATCCAAAAAAAAAAGGCTCTCTTGTTACCATTTTTATTAAAAAACGTAATTCTTAATTTAAAAAAAAAAAAAAAAAGTTAGACTAACTACTTAGACAAATTTATAACTTATCAGTTGAAACAAAAAAATAAAAAAACAATAATAATAACTTATCAGTTTAAAAAATTGGCAAAATCAATCCACATGCATGTTAGACTAATATTCTCGCGTCATTTAGCTAGTCGATATTTACTTATATATATAGGCATCACAATTCACAGCATCTTGTATCAAACATTACATAAACTGAATTAATGTATGTTCGAGTCTCTAGTCACAATTTAGCCTAATACATGTGATTGGTTAAAAATAAAATCGAGTCGTTATCATTATATATATTGACCCCATGGCCATCTAATAATTTTGTGTAGCCTCATGAGTTCTTTTTTTTTTTTTTTAATTAAAGTATAAGATTTATTGTAATTCTCATTTTTAATTTGGATAAATTTATTAGATTTCATAAATGAACAAAGATTAGCAATTACAATTTTCCTAACTCTCTTATAAAGCTCCATTATTATATCTACAATATTAGGCCATCTCCCGCCGAACCGGGGAGGCAAGCAACAACCCCCCGTCGGCTGGAGACAGGAATCCCCTCGGATGGGCAAGCAGGCATCCCGAGTGAGTTGCATGCCTGCGGACAGGTAGACATGTAATGGTTGTCTGCCTCAGGCAAGCAGCTCTGGAGCGCATGCGCGCGTTGAAACCAAATGGAGGTCACCCTATAATTTGTTTTTTTAGTTTTATTTATATCACCAAATTTATCTAGGTTTAAAAAATATTTCAAAAATTGTAAAAAAAAATTAATACTTGTGTAAAAAAATAGTTAAATTTATTTCATTGATCAATTTTAAATAAAAATTATGTATATACATGTGTTTCTCTTCATGTTTTATACTATTAGAAGTCCACTCTAACACTTTCTTCAAATAATTGGTATGAAGATCATTTTTGAATGAGCTTCTAGTAGTATAAAACATGAAGGAAAAACATTATATTTTTTTAAGGAGAAACATTATGTTCATTCCAAAATATAAAATTGATTTTTTTTTAAGAACAAATGTAAGTTTAATAAATATAAATATAAATTTAAATGAACTTAACTTTTATTTAGAAACTTAACATTAATTTATTATTGTATGAAATTTTTTGGTTTTAAAAACTTAACTTTAATTTGTTTTAACTTAGAATATTATAATTTAAGAAACTTAACTTTAAAATGTTTTAATTTAGCACAAAAACATAATAACATGAAAAAATATTATTATTATTATTATTATTATTATTATTATTATTATTATTATTATTATTATTATTATTGTTATTGTTATTATTATTATTATGTTATTGTTATTGTTATTGTAATTGTTCTTATTAAGTGCGAGTGGGGAAGGTTTTGAAATGGAATTAAATGTTTTGAATTTTTTGTTCTGTTGGAGATGAGATACTAGACAAGACAGACAGGTAGGGAGACAAGCATGAAGGCAGGTAGGCAGGCAAGAGGGGAGAGTTGCCCGCTTCAGCTGGAGATGGCCTTAGATGCCACCAAAGACGCCATTTATAGTACTTCAAAATCCATTTTTCACTATGTATGGTACACAAAAAAAAAGGAATTTTGCCACATCATATTCAACTGCTAGTTGAAAGAAATAATTTATCCTAATGCTCCATGTGCATTAATTTGTCAAATTTTGTCTAAATCTTTAAAAATTCTACCTTCTTTTGTGTGATAATTTCTCATGCTATATATGTATCATAAACTAAACTTTTAATTGCTAAAATGATAAAATTACTTAAATAGCTTATATGATCTTTTATATATTAACAATAGTCATTACATCGTTAATTATTTTCTTGCATAGTGTCAGAGCAACAATTGTTGCTGTCAGAATAATATTATTTATTTACCCATTTTATCCCTACCAGCTAGGGTTCCTTCCCCAACCGGGCACCCTTCCCTTTTTTCTTTCTTATATTTCATTCTCTTTTGTCCGTGGGATTCACTGCAAAAAAATTATAGTCAATTTCTAGGAGCATTAGGAGAAATACGATTTTTGCAATATTTCAATTGTTTCTCTCGGTGCATAATATTCTTGCATTACCAAATTCTCCAAGCCTCGTACTCTGTCATTCTATACATTATGTATACCATCTATATGCATTTTGATGGGAAAAAAACCTTAAAAATGTGAATATTATGAGAACCCGTTTCAAACAAATAAGAGGCTTAGAACTAGCTAGGAACAATGGCCTTTGTGTTAGAAATTAATTAAATATATATATATATATATATATATATATATATATATATATATATATATATATATATATATATATATATATATATATATATATATATATATATATATATATATATATATGTGGGTATATTATATGTGGGTTAATTACAAATGTACAAGGGATTTGCGGAATCTAGATAGACTTGGATTTATGTCTGACAATAAGGATAAAGTTGTTAAATAAATAAAATTGCTCTGACAATAACAAATATTTCTATGGCATTATCGTCAGCCTTATTATAAGGGTGCCCACTTAATTAATGCAAGTACTTTTGAATATCCATGCTAATAATAAAAGTTGGTTCAATAACCATTCTCTTCCAGATGAAAATTTAACTTATATATTGCTGTACAAAGTCATTTTTTTTTTTTTTTTTTTACCAAAATATACTATTCTTCTTTGACAAATTTTCAGTGGTATTATATACATACTCGAACCTTTTAGCATTTATTTGTTTATTTATTATTATTATTTTGAAATTAGTAAAATTGATTGGTCAATAAGACCAATTAGTAGGCATGAGGGTGTGGTTTACTTTATGCACCTTGGTGGTCGCGAGTTTTCTTATTAATAAAAATAATTCAACACATGAACAAAAATAATTCACTAATCATTGTTATTTCTGCAGATTAAAATAAGGGAGTGGTTAATTTCCAATAATACTTGTAGGTTGCTTTTTACAGTACAAAAAATGTGTGATAAAAGGAAGCTTAAAGTCTAAAATAAATTATTGAATAATTTATAGTAGGATTTCTAGTGCTTTTGTGCTCAACCCATTTGATTTGATCACCACTTCCAGCAATTTATGTATGTAAACACGCCAAATATGGAGTAATTGTATTTAGCATTTATAATCTATCTATATCTATTTATTTATTTTTGTTTTTTACATATAAAAAAGTACGAGTTGGTCAAAAGAATTTCTTTCCTTTTTTGTGAAGACTAATATACTCATATTTAAATTATATTGTGATATTTAATTCTATGACAAAAAGGTAAAACAAATGAATCATAGAAGTATAATTAAACAAGAAGTCTCTCCTACAACAATATTATTATTATCTTTTAAAGTTTTACAACTCTTTAAAATATTAATGGTAATAATAATAATTATTATTATTATTAAAAATTTACTTTATATTTCTTTGAAAAGTTCTCAAGAAGTTATCACTTATTAAAGAACCTCAAAAAAAAATGCCACATTCGTGATACAAAATCTTATAATGGACTTAAGCCAAAAAAGGTCAAAACATAGGAATTGTTAAAATCAATAAAAAGGGGTAAAATTCGATTAAAAAATATATGATAAAATCAATGGAAAAATGGGTTAGATAGAAAAAAAAAAGTGAGTTAAGCCAAAAAAAAATGGTGCAATAGATAAAACAACCAAGCAAACTGACAAAAATGGATAAAATCGGTAAACAAAAATGAATAACATTGGCTAAACACGGGATAACAAAAAAAGGATCAAATCGATAAAAGAACAAGAACAAAAAATTGAGTTAATTGGCAAAAAAAAGACTCAAATTGAGTTAAACCGGAGAAACTGAGTGAATTGATTAACAAATGGGATAAAATCGACTAAAATTGGTTTGAACTAGAGAGAATGGATGGATTGATTAACAAATGGGATAAACCACAAAAAACGAGTGAAATCGATGAAAAAATGAGCTAAAATAACAACAAAAAATGATAAACTCACACTACTAGAAATAATAAAAATTCCTACCGAAATATTCCCACCAAACATAATCGGTGGGAATATTTCATGAATTCCCACCGAAAATAATTTCGGTGAGAATATTTAAATACATAGATATTCCGACCGAAATATTCGGTGGGAATAAAAAATATTTCCACCGATTTCAAAATCGGTGGGAATATTTTATTATTCCCACCGATTTCAATTTCGGTGGGAATATACCTCATTTAATTCTCTCTCTACTGTTGCCCGACGTACACTACAGCTGCTGCTCTTTCTAAAAAAAAAAAAAAATTCCACCTGCTCTCTCCTTCTTTCCTTCTTCGATCTGGCCGGCCACCACTCACCAGCTTCTTTCCTTCTTCACTCACCAGCTTCACCACCAGGCAGCAACCTCCCGTACACCACCAGCCACCACTCCTAAGTCCACCACCAGGCAGAAGCGCAACCGTACGTACACCAGATTTCCTTCTACGATATGCCCGCGGCCACCACCTCTCCAAGGAAGCAACCGTACGTACACCAGGCCGTCCGTTGAAGCGCCAGCCGAACCTCCACCGGCGAAGTATCACCGCCGCCGTAGCACCACCGCCATTGTTGCACTTCCATTCTTTCTTCTATAGAGGTATATGTTCTTAAACAAATTACATATGCTTTTGTTCTAGATCTAGATGTTAATTTGTGATAAATTAATTTTATTCTTTCTTCCATTCTAGATCTAGTATAGTGAATTGTTTAATGATTATTTTTGGTGGATTCCACAGTATATTGAATTGATTGATGATTATTTTTGGTGGAGTTCACAGAGAATCTTTGCACTATAGGCCATTTTTAGACAGATGATTTTGTATATAGTAAAATGAAAAACCCCACTGTTTCTAATCTGCAACTTTTCTCCACACACGGTAATCGCATAATTCCGGTTATCATTTTATTTGTTTTTTCTATGTCTATTTGACAGATGAACAAAGGGAAATCTGAAAAGGCAGCCAAAGATGACAATAAGGCTGGTGAATTATCAACTGCTTCATCTCTTGAAGAGAATGCAGAAGGCAGCAAGGATGATGAGGGTGATTCAAGTGATGAGGGCGATTCCCCTGTTGCTAGTTAACAAAATAGAGAGACCATTTTTGTTACAATGGTGTTTTAGGGTGCCTTTTTCCGCAAATACTAGAATAGTAACTGTTTCTGTGTTCCAAATATAAGATGAATTGTTCAACCGGCGTATTTATGTACTCGTCTGTTTTAATTGCATATGGCATTTTATTTGCCTGCGATTCCTCCAATGCACTGATGAATTTGGAGTTCACTTTTTCTTTCTATGTAGTACAATACTTAGATTAATTTCCCATTACAATACTTAGATTACAAATTAAAAAAAAAAAATTATTTTCGGAAATAAAGAAAAAATTGAAATATATATGAATTCCCACCGATTCAATTTCGGTGGGAATAATATTCCCACCGAATATTTCGGTGGGAAAATTGTCGGTGGGAATTTCGGTGGGAATCCGATTCCGACCCGACTTTTTCCCACCGATTTTTTCGGTGGGAATTTCGGTGGGAATTTTTTTATTCCCACCGATTTTTCCCAAAATCAGTGGGAATTTCAGTGGAAATTTTCCTTGTTTCTAGTAGTGTCAATGTAAAAGCATGTAAAATCGATATTTCTTTCGAAAGTTCTTAAACAAATTATCATTTATTAAAGAACCTCAAAAACATTGAAGAACCTAAAAATAAAAGTCCACCTTCGGGCTATATGGAAAAAAAAGTACTATTTTAGTTAACTGAAAAACTTATAATTGGATTAAGCCAAAATAAGTCAAAACATGATTAAAATTCGATTAAAAAATATGTGATAAAAAAATTATAAAATCAATGGGAAATGGATTACATAGAAAAAAAACGAGTTAAAGAAAAATAAAAATAGTGCAATTGATAAAAACAATAGAGTAAATTGGAAAAAAAAATTGGTAACTTGTAAAAATAAATGATATTGGCTAAATATGGGATAACCAAAAAAGGGGAAGGGGAGGATCAAATCGTAAAAGAACAAGAATAAGAACAAAAGAACAAGTCAAATTGGCAAAAAAAAAAGGAATATGACAAAATAGGTTGAATCAGCAAAATAATAGGTAAAATCGACTAAAATTAGGTTAAACCGGAGATAATGGGTGATTTGATTAACAAATTAGATAAAACAAAAAAAAGGGTGAAATCGATCAATGGACGGGTTAAAATTACAAAAAAAAAATTATAAACTCAATGTAAAAGCGGGTGCAATCTATATTTCCTTGAACAGTTCTTAAGAAATTATCAATTATTAAATAATTAAAAAAAAATATTGCCATATTTGTGCTATATGAATAAAATAAAGTAGTATTTAGTTAACTAAAAAAACTTATAGTAATTGGCTTTAAGTTAAAAAAAAAAAGTCAAAACATATAAAATGGTAAAATTTAAAAAATATATGATAAAAAAATGGGTTGGATCGAAGAAAAACGAGTTAAAGCAAAAAAAAAAAAAAATGGGACAATTTGTAAAACAACGAGGTAAACCGATAAAACATGGATAACCCAATAAAAAATGAATGATATCTGTTAAACACGGGATAACAAAAAAAAGAGTCAAATTGATAAATGAACAAAAATAAAGAGTTAATTGACAAAAAAATAAGTGAAATAATTGAGAAAATAGGTATAATCAGCCAAATAATAAGTAAAATCGACTAAAATTGGGCTAAACCGGAGAGAATGAGTGAATTGATTAACAAATATGATAATCACAAAAAATGGGTGAAATTGTTGAAAGAACGGGTTAAAATAATATAAAAATAAAAAAATTCAATCTAAAAGTTGATGAAATCAATGAAAGAATATTTTAAAATAACAAAAAAAGAATGGTAATCTCAGTGTAAAAGTGGGTTAAATCGATAAAATAGGTTTACTCGACAAAATTGAGGAAATTGGTAAAAATGGATTAAATTGGTTAAAAATTGGATTAGACATGTAATTGAAAATTGATGAATTCAGTAAAAGAGATGTATAATCGGTAAGATTGATTAAATCGATAAAAAAAATGGGTTAAACCTGTCAAAACTGATTTAGATAGAAAAAAAATTTGTTTAGATGGAAATATCCAATTCAATGAAGAAAAGAATTGATGTTGTCAATTCGTTCAAATGGTAGTTTTAGAATAATAGTTATGTAGATAAATAGTTTTAGGTTAGAGATACTTAGTAATTATAGTTCTTTTTTTATTTTTCAAGTTTTGATTTTAGGTATTTATGATAACAACTTTAAATTCTTAGTAACAACGTAGGAATAATTAAAGTGATGTAGTAAAAAAAATTATGTGGTATGTCATTAAGACATAGTATGATAAAAAATGATTATATGATTCAAGTAGCGTAGGAAATTATTTAATCACGTGCAAAACACATGCACTTTTCTAGTTCCCAATAAATGTTCGACCAATAATATTTTCTTTGGAAAATAAAATATTTCAAAATTCTAAGAATTCATCATATATTTCATCACTTTCCGCAAATATAATGTGAATAGCTTCATAATCTCTAGATTCTCTACGTACCATAAAGATAATTAACCATATAACCGTTTAATACATCCGGATACCAAATTCATTAATCTAATTAATCAATTATATTTTCTGGTCAGTTTTTGTAAATTCCCATAATTAATCAATCATATAACTAATTATTGGTCTTAACCAACATATGGTCATCTTTGCTGGTCAATTTTTGTAAATTCGCATAATTAATCAATCATGATTTTTGACTGGGATTCGAATTACTTATGGTTAACCGCTAGATCTTATTCTCTAAATATTCATCTATATTTTGCTTCTTAAAAAAATATTCATCTATACATATATATATATGTATACTTTCGTCCAATATAAGTGGAAAATACAAGATAATCCCCTGTTTTATGCTAAACATGCAAGAAACTACCCTGTAAAATTTTTATTGTGTCAAACTTTCTCGTATTTTTAAAAATCCTGCAAAAAAATCCAATTTGTAAAAAATAGGTCGTTTTGGATCGACATATTTCAAGAAATAATTTTAAAAATATATCACGTGAAGTTGTAGGGACCAACTTGAAGTATTTTGAAAATGGTTTCTTGAAATATGTCGATCCAAAATGACCTATTTTTTATAAATTGGGTATTTTTTGCAGGGTTTTTGAAAACACAAAGAAGTTTGGCGCAATAAAAATTTCATATGATAGTTTCTTGCAGGTTTAACATAACACATGGGAGTATTTTGCATTTACTTTACTCCTCCAATATAACGTGAATAGCTTCATATTCTATACCATAAAGATAATTAACCATGTAATCGTTTAATACATGATCCGGATACCAAATTCATTAAATATCAAATTGTAATTAATTGGTCTTAACCAACACATGGTCATCTTTTCTGGCCAATTTTTATAAATTCCCATAATTAATTAATCATATCAGCCGTAAGACCAAAAGAGGATACACCTTTTCCATTGTGGAAATCTATTTTATAATTTAATTAACTTATTATAGACAATCTTTTAATCTTGTTATCTATAAATTTGGACAAATCGATCCCTCAAACAACTCATTCATTGTTCTGCACAAAGAAGTTTGCAATTATGTCGAAAATTTGCCTCTTAGTTTTCGGTGTTAGTTTTCTTGTTCTAATTCATAATGCTACTTCAACCAACTATGGAGCAGCCTTAACTAAATCTTTGTTGTTCTATGAAGCCCAAAGATCGGGCAAGTTACCGTCTAACCAACGTATCCAATGGCGTGCAGATTCTGCACTTAACGATGGCAAAGATGTTGGGGTAAACTTTATAACTTTATGTTAAATTAGAAATAATAAATTTGTTTTTTAGCAATTTACTTCATGAGCTATGGCATAAGTCACTATTAACCGGTAATTTAATTTCGTTAGTAATGTCCTATATTCTTTGTAACTATTTCAATCTTAAATTATGATCAATATATAATACAGGTTGATTTGGTGGGAGGCTATTACGACGCAGGAGACAACGTTAAATTCGGATTTCCTATGGCATACACCATTACAATGTTAGCATGGAGTGTGGTCGAATTCGGATCCCATTTAGAGGCACAAAGAGAGTTGTCGAATGCTTTGAGGGCCGTAAAATGGGGAACGGACTATCTGATCAAAGCCCACCCGGAGCCTAACGTGTTTTATGGGCAAGTGGGAGATGGCGGGTCGGATCACTCGTGCTGGCAAAGGCCCGAAGACATGACCACTCCGAGGACCGTGTACAAAATCGACGAGCAACATCCCGGAGCCGACTTGGCCGGTGAATCTGCTGCCGCCTTTGCGGCTGCGTCTATCGCTTTCAAGAGATTAAATCCTAGCTATTCGTCGGAGCTTCTCACACATGCAAAACAGGCAGGTTCATTAAGAATATGAAAAATCCTAATTTGGGCACGTTTTAGTCAACCTAATTTCTAATGACATTGTTTGAATTTAATTAGGGTAAATAAAATTCATGTAAAATTTTCAAATTTGAAATTTCTCCATTTAAATGTATAAAAAATATTTTGGCAATTAGGTATTAACAAGACATGCTTTTTTCATGACATCCCATTATATAAAAAATTAGAGGAACCTTATTTACAATATACTTGATGGATATTAATTATTGATGTGTGGTGCAATTTTTGTATGACAGTTATTTGATTTTGCCACAAAACACACTGGTCAGTACCAAAACAGTATTTCAAGTGCCGGACAGTTTTATTCAAGCAGTGGATATCAGGTACAAATTAAATACCTAAGCACAATATAATTAAATTATTATTATTGTGTTCCATCAATTAATTTAACCATTTTAAATTGAATTTTATTAATTCAAATTAAATAGGATGAATTATTGTGGGCTGCTGCTTGGTTAGCACGAGCTACTAATGACAACACATATCTTGAATTCATCATTAATCAATCTTCGAATTCTGGTGGTACAAGATCAATGTTCTCATGGGACGACAAATATGTTGGCGCTCAACTTCTAATAACAAAGGTTAACAATTTACAAATTTATTGGTAAAATTGCATATGTTGTTAGTACCCGTAAAAAATATTTATTTGGCAAATTATATTAACGCTATGTCATACAATACTAGCTAGGAAAATTATCCCAATTGAAATTAAAAAACGTGTACATATAAAATGTCTTTGTAAGTTTTGTAATGTTGTTAGTGCAAAAAAAAAAAAAATTGCATATGAGACTTGACATTTGAGAGATGAAAAAATGATAATTAATATTTTTTATTAAATGAGATATCGAGATATTTATCAATATGATATATTAATTACTTTTCTTTCATGTTGTTATAATGAAATGAATTGCAGCTTTCTGAAGAAAGGAAAATTTCAGAAAATGGAAATTTGGGTGAAACAAAGAATTCAGCAGAGCAATATATTTGCAACTGTATAGGAAAGGGGAACGGAAATGTGAGAAGAACAAATGGTGGACTTATTTGGTTTAATGAATGGAACAATCTTCAGTATGTCACCAGTGCTTTATTTATCATTGCTGCCTATTCCGACATTCTCGCCGCCACTAATAATAAAATCCAGTGTGCCGGCGGTGCAGTTGAGCCTCAAGAATTAATCCATTTTGTCCAATCACAGGTATATATATTTAGAACAATAAATAAATTATAATTTAAGTTGAATTCAGTCGAGTCGAGTCGAGTCAGATTTTTTTTTTTTTATATAAATATAGGTGGATTACATATTGGGTTCAAATCCAAAGCAAATGAGTTACATGGTAGGATTCGGATCAAACTATCCCAAGGAGGTTCACCACAGAGGAGCATCAATCGTGTCGATTAAGCAAAATTCGACCCCGGTGGGTTGCCAAGATGGTTTCAGTCAATGGTTCCACAGAAATGCGGACAATCCTAATATTCTTCAAGGGGCTATTGTCGGGGGACCCGATCAGAGCGACAAGTACAGAGATAATAGAGAAAATTTCCAACAAGCAGAGCCTGCAACTGCAAATAATGCGCCATTTGTTGGGGTCCTTGCACGCCTTGCCGCCTAAATATTTTATGAATGGAATGATCAGGCGTTTTTTCTTCATTTTATAAAATGATATTATTGATAGTGTATTGATATGTTACATACACTGGATTAGCAGGATCATTATATATATTCTCCTATATCCCTTGAAAGGAAATTTATGTTACATAAATTAATACTAAATTATCCTATATAAATATATTCTCCTATTTGGATTATAAAAAAAAAAAAAATTCTCCTATATCCCTTGAAAGGAAGTATTTTATATATTCTCCTAAATCCTTTCATTTTAAAATTAATTATTATCTTACTAAATTAATTAGAGTTTATAGCCCTTAAGGAGTCTTTCATTTGTTTCAATGTTACGTACCCACCTGCTATAATCTTTTAAAATTGAGGTTACAAATTGTACAGTATGAAGAAACTTACTTTTTAAAAATGCAAAATTGCAAAAAAGGTCTCAAACTAATTAATGATTTTAAATTTTCGTCCCAAGCTATATCATTTAGTCAAATTTGTCCCGTAATTTTATATTATTTTGGAATATCCATTTGCCACATGGTTGCTTACGTGTCATGATGTGGCAAATTTAAGCATAAACAATTATATAAGATTGCAGAATGCATCCCAAACTAATTACAAATTTTAATTTTTTGTCCCAAACTAATTACGAATTTTGATTTTTCGTCCCAAACTAATTACCCCGACTTTCGTCCCGTAATTGAATTGACATGGGTAAAAAGAATTCGTTCCAAACTATTATGAATATTTATTATTTATTAATAAAATAAATGCACAAATGTTGCTAATGAACTGACATAGGATTTTTTTCACAAAAGCGCATGGGAATTTCGAAAATTCATACTATTTGTCTTTAAAAAAAAGGGTTAATGGCAATTTATTTCCATGTTATATGTTCAATTTAAATCCCTGTGTTATGATAATGTGACAGTTTACCCTCATGTGTTGTGATAAATGTAGCAATTTACCTCATGTATTATAATAAATGTAGCAATTTATCCCCTTGTTATAAAACACTTTGCATGCCCACTCTTAATTTATGCAATTGAGTTACACTCTCCGGTTCAAGGGGATGAAATTCTTTTTTAAAATTTTCACATGGGGGTAAACTACTCTTTTTTAAATTATAGGGGGTAAATTGAATATTATTAATATTACACGAGATAAATTGCCATTAATCCTTAAAAAAGTAAAAGATGAATCGTCATTTCCATTAAATTAGAAATTTAATAATTGTCTAAATTCATGTAAAATGACAAATTGTGAGACGAAATTCGGCGAGTTAATATAGTTTGGGACCAAAAATCAAAATTTGTAATTAGTTTGGGATGAATTATGCAATCTTGTATAACTGTTCATGATACAATTTGCCACGTTGTGACACGTAAGCATCCATGTGATAAGTGGAACGATATTCCAAAAAAATATTTAACTTACAGAATGAATTTGGCTAAGTAATATAGCTTGGGACGAAAATCCAAAATCACTAATTATTTTGAAATGTTTTCTGCAATTTTACCTTTTAAAAACAACTAAATAATCATTCATGGCCTCAAATTACTGTATACTACTACTACGTGTTTTTTTTTTTTTTTTTTTTTGAACAATACTACGTGTTGTTAAATTACAGAATCACTGTATACTTCCTATGCTACGTGTAAAAATGGCTATTCCCAATATTAAAACTGAATATACCAAAACTCCTGAAGCAGTGTTTCAGCTCCGCAAATCAGTTCTCCTTAGGGTTTCACAAATCCCCAATTCCAACGCAAATGGATAATCGCAGTACTAAAATCTCACGCTCTGATCTTCCCCAAGAACTTCTTGCAAAAATCGCCAAGGCCATACCCACCGATACCGATCTCCGCCGCTTTCGCGCGGTGTGCAATTCATGGCGCTCCTCAATACCAGCACCACTGAAGAAACCACTCAAAATTCCTTTTCCCATCGACCCTGAGTTATGTCGTCAACCCATATATGACGGCGGATACTTCGATCTCACTGAATGGACAATTTATCTTCTCCAACCGTTAGAATTGGAAAAGGAAAAGGAAACCCCCAATTGCTGGATTCTTAAGACTGAAAGCTCCGAAGATGGAAAACTTCACGTTCTGAATCCGGTAAGTGACGAGAGAATCAAGATTTTGCCGGAAAACATTCTGCCTAAAGTGTTGAACACTCTTAATTTTCGCGTTTTTGAGATATGTAAGTCTTATAATCTTCGGTATATGAATGACTCAAATCCTAATCACGATTATCATGATTTGAATTTTGCTAAGAAAGTTGTTTTTTCGAGGTGCGGTGATAGTGACGAGTATGCTTTAATGGTTATTGATACTGTTGATAAGTTGTGGTATATTAAATCTGGGCAGGAGAAATGGACTAGGGCGACTACTGGTTATTATATTAATAGTGTGTTTCTTGATGTTGTGAATTTTAAAGGGCAGTTCTATGGGGCTGATTTTGCGGGGCGTGTTTGGGTTTTTGATTCGTCGTTTAAGGCAGAGAGGATCATAGGTCCGGTATACATCATAGGTCCAGTATACACTGATGCTTCGAAACGACACCTGGTGGAATTATATAACGGAGAATTGTGTTTGGTGGAACAGATAACAGATAGAGATCAGAAACGTTGCAAATGCGATGATATCGATGTTGGATGTACATGTGGATTTTCCAGATCTCGTTTTAAAAATTCCGCTGAGGTAATAGTCATTTATAGGATGGATAAGGAAGCACAAGAATGGGTTGAGGTTAAAACGTTTGACGATCGGATTATATTTGTTGGTGATGATTGTTCATTTAGTCTTTCTGAAAAAGAATTTAATGGCGGCTGGAAAGGGACTCGTGTGTTTTATACAGATCAACATATCTTTTTCAGAACTGAAGAGGAGAAGCCACGGCGGGTGTGGAACAACTTCGATGACGATGACAGTTATTGTGATAACTATGATGACAATTATTGTGATGCCTATGATGGTGATAATAATAGTTTTTGTGATCAGTATGATATGAGGGATTCTGATGATGAAGCTATAGTTGACGATTTCGTCCCAAAAGATGATGTTAAACTCAAGTTTAGAGGATTGCATGGTCATAGCATAGGTGTATGTGATCTTGGAAATGGTAAAATAGGGTCACTCATGAAATTTCCTGAATATGCCGACATATTTTGGCCACCTCCATCCTGGCTCAGTCGCGATTAGTTCTTCTTCAGGATGCATGTAAGTATGTTATGTGATGAAATATCTGGTTGTATCTAACTATGCAGTTAGTCTTCTTAACACGTGTTTAGCTGTGATGCACTGATTCTCGCTGATAGATCACTGTTTTTAATTCACAATATAAGCTCATACTCGAGCTGGATTTTTGTTTGTCTATTAGCTTTCTTTTATTATTTGAGTTTAAGACTTCTTTAGTACATGTTTTATCCATATGCCGTTATGCTAGTTTTTATAACAAAAAATATTTTGCAACTCATTAGTTGTCGGACATTTATCTTTTGAAATATGACTTCATATAGTACCTGGAACACTAGAGTTGTTTTCACTGTGCATGATTCTTGACTCAATCAGAATAGATTTTATAAATAATCTTCATAGAGTTTGAGGTTCCAATTTAATTAAACATTCTTGGGATGTAGGCACGTATTTAACTTTATATACTCATATAATAGTTCTATTTCATGTCTTTTATAATTTAATTTGACAGGTATTTGTATCTGGGTATCATCTAAAGGGAAGCTAGTTTTTGGACTGGAGCAAAGGAGATTAGGATCTGTATAGTTTCAGTGTATTTTCCTTTATAACTGTTTTAGCTAAGCTTTGTTTTCATGTATGAATCTATGTTTTGTTGCAAACGGCACTTATCATTTTGACATTACTACTTGTCCAGATGCTATAACTTGTTAGTTTGATTATTTCTGCAGTTTCTCCATGTCATTTATTGTTTAATTATTTGATTGTTGCATAGTACTTTTCTGTTTATTTGAGAAATTTTATGAATTATTTTTACAGTTTTAGTGGTACAAGATCAATGTTGTCATGGGACGACAAATATGTATGCGCTCAAGTCTTAATAACAAAGGTTAATAGAATACTACTACTAATGTAACCAAAAAATTAAAAAAAAAGGAATAGTACTAGTTACTACTAATTTATTGGTACAATTCAATTTGGAATATCACAGTTTCTATAAGGTCATTTTCAAAATTCACTCGTTTTTCAAAATATGCACATTGGTATCATTTTAAACACCACATCTAGTATTCCAAGTTTGACAATTCCATCAATTTTTGATGTAAAAACTCTACGTAGAAGAAGGTTTCGGAACATTTCTTTGTTCAAAAGAGCCTTATTCTCACTTTTAAGACGGTTCCTACTGGTCATTCTTGGTCTCCCCAGTCTTTTGGTATGTTAAAGGTGAACATGGATGCGTCTTTTAAAGATGGTTTTGCTTCGATTGCGGTTATCATTCGCAACTCCAAGGGCTCTATTATCTTTGCCACCTCCTCTAAGCAACTATGTTTATCACCGTTAGCGGCCGAGGTCCTCTCGATCCACATTGCATGTTCGCTTCTCATCAAGTGGCGGGTTCATGAGGTGTGTATTGAAAATGATTGCCTCCAAGCTATTTTTGAAATTTCCAATTCTTGGAAAGTGCCGGATGGTTCTGCTCGGAGACTCATTATTGAAATCCGAAAATTTTGAACTTGTTGGCCTAAATGGAAGTCCAAATTCTCTCCACGAAACTCAAATTTTGCCGCCCACAATCTTGGTGCGTGGGCTTTTAACTTCGGTTGGTTGGATTGGTTGGATTGGTTAACTTGTATTCCATTTTCTTAATTCCTCTCAATGTTTGTTGTGATGGAGGTGCACCTCTTTTTGACTTTATTGAACCATTTTATTAAGTATGGAATGAAATTTATAAAATAAAAAAATAAAAAAATAAAAAGCGAAAATAGAACATATACCATCCCATCCTTGGAGTACCTATGATTCTCTGCAAATAGTTATATAAGTACCAAATTTTCGTGTACATGTCCATATGTGATAATAAAGGTAAAATTGTATTTTTAGATTTAGTGAGTTATTTTAAGAAATGGTGGAGCAATATATTTGCAATTGTATGGGAAAAGGTACGGCAATTTGAAAAGAACAAATGGTGGAGTTCTTTGGTTTAATAAATGGATTGGAATAATCTTCAGTCCGCGACCAGTGCTTCATTTATCATAAGTGTCTACCCTGCTAAATTACACTAATCATCCCCAAGTATAAAATTATTTATGCTTTCATTCGTAATACTTATGTTCCTCTTACAACATATTAGATTACATGAATCACTTTTTCTGGATATTTCCTAGTAAAAATGACCGCACATGCATTTCGGGGGCTCTTTGGGATATCAGGTTTTCTAATATTTTTTTATTGCACTTATGCCCCTCATGTACATAGATTATTTCATTTTGGTCCTTTGGTGTGGATAATTATTTTTCCCTCCAAAATTTCTTTCCAAACGTGTTTTGTTTTTCATTCGTTTGATAAGTTTTGAAGCTTAACTCGATCTCGACTTTGTATGTTAGAAATTGATAAAATATATGTAAAAATTTCAAGTTACTCAACTCTAGCTCATTCGATAAAACCTCATTTCAACTCAATTTGTTAGACATTCAAACCGGGCTAAAAAAAACTCGACATAAAATGTAAATCAAGATTGAAAAGTGTATTATTCAATACTACTCGACTTGTTTATGTTTGTACGCGTGAGCAACACAAACCCTCAATCTCAGGTAAAATGCCAAAATAAGTTAATTCAACCAAAAATCTAATATTAAACGATTGAAGTTCATGGAGCTATAGTCACATACAAGACTACTTATCAAATTATTGTATACTTCAACAATGTTTATTGTATAAGCATTGTATATTTCTACATGTAAATTAATTAGTAAACAATTGCATTATTATAGTAGTAATTTTTTTTTGGGTACAATTATAGTTGTAAATTAAACTTAAATAAAGTGTGCACAATTTGAAAAAAAAATATAAATTAATAAGGAAAAATTGCAGAAAACGTCTCAAATTAATTAATAATTTTGGGTTTTCGTCACAAACCATATCACCTCACCGAATTTCGTCCCGTAATTTAATATTTTTTTGAAATATCGTCTAACAGTTAATTATGAGACGAAATTGTGCATGTGTCCGTTAAATTGCCACATGGCTGCTTACGTGTAGGGCTGAGCACGGTTCGGTAAACCGACCGAACCGAACCGGAACCGAAATTTCGGTTCGGTAAACGGTTCTTGGCCGAGAACCGATCCTTGGGAGTGGTCGGTTCTCGGTAAAACCGGTCGGTTTACCGAACCGAACCGATTGGACCGAATTTTTTTTTTTTTTTTTTTTTTTTAAATTTAGTGTTTTTCAATTAAAATTTTGGAGATTTATAACTTTTATGTTTGAATGGTTTGTATAAACTTAATATTATTTTTTCAAAAACTATTTACCTCTTTGTATTTGATTAAGATTATTTTATGTTTGAGACTTTTATGTTTGAATGGTTTGTATGAATTTTGATGTTATATTGAATGTTGTGGAATAAATAGAAGGGGGGGCTTTTTTGTATGGTTTGTGTGTTGTAAGATTTTTTTTTTTTTTTTGTATATTGTGCAATAAATTGAATTTTTTATTTTTTAAAAATAAATAAAAATTAAACATTCGGTTTTTTGGACCGAACCGGACCGTTCGGTTTTTTACCGAACCGAACCGAAATTTTCGGTTCGGCAAACGGTCCGTGGTCTGAAAATTACCGAACCGAAAAAATACCGAAGTTTGGTCCGATTCGGTTCGGTTTTTACCGAATGCTCAGCCCTACTTACGTGACATGACTTAGTAAATTTTAACATGAACAATTATACAATATTACATAATTCGTCTCAAACTAATTACAAAATTGAACCGTCATCATTCATGCAAAATGGTAAATGACGGGATGAAATTCGACAAATTGATATAAATTGGGACGAAAAGTCAAAATTAATAATTAGTTTCGGAGTATATTTCGAAAAAAATATTAAATTACGGGACGAAATTCGATGAGATGAAATAATACGAAATGAAAATATAAAATCACTAATTAATTTGAGAAGTATTTTTACAAGTTTGCCAATTAACAATCCACGTTCTGCAGCAGTTTCAGCTCCAGTCCCACTACAAAACAGTTCTTTACCTTTCTCTTCGATTTCTCCCTAGGGTTTCACAATTCCCAAATACCAACGCTGCAAATGGATAATCGCAGATGTAAGATCCCACGCTCTGATCTTCCCCAAGAACTTTTAGCAAAAATCGCCGAAGCCATACCCACCGATGCCGACGTCTGCCGCTTTCGCGCGGTGTGCAGTTCATGGCGCTCCTCAACACCAACGCCATTTAAGAAACCACTCAAAATTCCTTTCACCATAGACCCTGAGCCATCTCGTCATCCAAAATTTGACGGCGCATACTTCAATCTTGCCGAAAGGACCGTTTATCTTCTCCAACCTTTAGAATTGGAAACGGAAAAGGCAACCCCCAATTACTGGATTCTCAAGACTGAATGTTTAGAAGATGGAAAGCTTCGCATTTTGAATCCGGTAAGCAACAAGAAAATCAAGGTTTTGCCGGAAACCGTTTTGCCTAAAGTGTTGAACACTCTTAATTTTCGCGTTTTTGAGATATGTAAGTCTTATTCTTCGGTATATGAATGACTCAAATCATAATCACGATTATCATGATTTGAATTTCGCTAAGAAAGTTGTTGTTTCGCGGTGCTGTGATAGTGATGATTATGCAGTAATGGCTATCGATAAAGAAGATAAGTTGTGGTATGTTAAATCTGGGCAGGAGAAATGGACTATGGCGATTGATGGTTATGATAATAGTATGTATCAAGATATTGTGAATTTTAGAGGACAGTTCTATGGGGTTGATTTTGCAGGGCGCGTTTGGGTTTTTGATTCGTCGTTTAATGCAGTGAAGATCATGGGTCCGGTATACATCATAGGTCCTGTATACAATGATGCTTCGAAGCGACACCTGGTGGAATTATATAACGGAGAATTGTGTTTGGTAGAAGAGATAACAGATAGAGATAAGAAAACTTGCAAATGTGATGATATCGATATTGGATGTACATGTGGATTTTCAAGAACTCGTTTTAAAAATACCGCCGAGGTAATAGTCATTTATAGGATGGATAAGGAAGCACAAGAATGGGTTGAGGTTAAAACGTTTGACGATCGGGTTATATTTGTTGGTGATGATTGTTCATTCACTCTCTCTGAAAAAGAATTTAAGTGTGGCTGGAAGGGGACTCGTGTGTTTTATACAGATCGTCATATCTATTTTAGAACTGAAGAGGAGAAGCCACGACGTGTGTGGGACAACTTTGATGACAGTTATTGTGATATTAACTATGATTATAACGGTGATTATAATTATTATGATGAATGTGACCCAACTGATTCTGACGATGAACCTGCAGTTATAGCTGATGATTTTGTACCAAAAGATGATGTTAAACTCAAGTTTAGAGGATTGCATGGTCATAACACAGGTGTATGTGACTTAGAAAATGGTAAAATAGGTTCGCTTATGAGATTTCCTGAATATGCCGACATATTTTGGCCTCCTCCATCCTGGCTCAGCCGCGATTAGTTCTTCTGCTGGATGAATGTAAGTATGTTCTCTGATGAAATATCTGGTTATATCTTAACATGTGTTTAGCTGTGATGCACACTGACAATCACTGTTTTTGATGCACAATATAAGCTTATACTCGAGCTAAATTTTGTTGTAAATGCAAGTCCATTCACTTTCTTATATTATTATGAGTTGAAGGCTTCATTAGCAAACAGTTTTATCCATATGCCGTTATATATGCTAGTTGTAATAACAAAGGAAAACTTTTAACTTCATAGTTGTGGGACATTTAACCTTTGAAATATGACTTCATGTAGTTGTATAGGTCATAATAGATTTTATAAATAACCTTCTTACAGTTCATAGAGTTTCCAATTTGATGTAAAATTCTTTCGATGTAGGCACATACTTAACTTTATACTCCATTATATCATGTCCTTAAACTGCTAATTAATTTGGTTTCATTTGACAGATATTTCTGTATGGATCATCTGAAGGGAAGGTAGTTTCTGGAGTGGAGCATAGAAGATTAGGATCTGTATAGTTACAATGTATTTTTCCTTTATAGTAACTGATATAGCTAGGCTTTCTTTTGATAAATGATATACCAAATTTTCTATGATATGCCACTGAAATCTTTTATTTTCATTTTTTCGCATACACAAGAAAAAAAAAAACATTTCTATAATGTGTTGTTACTTGTTATGGACCAAGTAATATACTCTTGTTATTAAGGGCACAATTAATTAAAATCTCGACCAATCTAATTTATCAAATTATACTTTTACTTAGAATTCGATATAGTCTTTATTTAACAATTTATTGTAGGTTTTTTTTTGGGCATATGCAAATAAATTAATTTTGAATATCATTTTTAGTGAGTTATTCTAATATTTGAGCTCGGCCTTCCGACTCCTGGATCTGGATCCGTCCCTCTAGGTAGAACTGGCAATACCAATCCTTCCATGGAAAGGGAAGGGTTGATTAGGTGGGATGGGAGTTAGGTTATAGTGGAGGGGAGTTGGGTATATTGGGGGTATATTTTATTCTTTCAAATATCTTCTTATAATATTAAAATTAAAATTATTAATATAATATATATAATTTGAATATGTAAATATTATTTATTTTGTAATAAAATATAAATAACATTCCTTAATACTTTTAAGAAATGCTATATCAAGAAATTTATATATTTATATAAATAATATAAAGGACAAAAATTAGTGACCAATTTTAATTGATCGGTCTGCAGTATATTCTCTACTTAGTATCCTATTTCATTTATATTAAATATGTAGGTTACTTTAATAACATCAATTCATATCAATTTATAATTAATTATATCAAATAATTACTTACACTAATTATTTCAAAATTTTGTAGGATATCTTGTGTTATCGCTTATTAATTAATATGGTGTTGCAATGGAGACACGATTAACAGAGCTGCATCAGAAATTAGCTTATTCATGATATTCGAATAGTTCCCCTACACACTGTTTCAGCTTTAAGTCTCAAAAAAAAAAAAAAAAAAAATGAAACTGGCAATTTTTATATTTTTTTTATAATTATGGAACTTGCAAATTAATATATAAAGAAAGCAGGAAACAGACACCACTTATATATACACACTGGAAGTCTCTTAACACTAAATATAAACCAGAAGTAGCTAGTACAACAACATGGAACACTAAAAAGACTTCCTTTATTAACAAACTGCAGGAAATTAACCTAGTTAAACTGATCAACTACACGGAGCCAGATGTGTATATTCATTCTAGGTTTTGAACTTGGATTCATCGATCTCGACACCTTCTTCTTCAGCCCTTTCGCCGCCCGACTTGTCTACAGTGCTCAGCCCTCCTTTGCGGCCCATCTCTTGGTACCCTTCAGTCCCCAACTGCTCCCTCCTCGTCTGCCCTCCTTTGCTCCTCCCTGAGGTACCAACCAACATTATATTAATTAATTCATTTCAAACAAAAAGTAGTTACAAAAATTAATCTTAATGTTATGTACTGTACCTTCAGCAAGATGTTCTTGTGCCTCGAGGCTCTTGCCGCCGGTGCCGCCAGGGACCACCGTCTCTCCCTGTCTCGCCTTGGCGTCCAGCTCCGACCTTTCCTTTTGTCGTGAACCCATTTTTCTTCTTCTTTTTTTCCCCCTTCTTTTTAAACTAACTCACACCGAGTAATTACTTCATTCACTCTTTGATTATTTTTGCTTATGGGGTTTGGAGGACTATATATAGGGCAAATTATTTAAGTTGATCATCTATATTATTCAGCATTCATGTGGTGAGCAGATGGCAAGTGGCGGGAAGAGAAGGGAGGGGGGTGACATGGGATTGCAAAAGGAATGACACGCATCTCTTCTCATTTCTTTAACCGACACGTACGTACGTCCTAATTTATAGTCCAAAATAATCTTCTCATTTCTATTTTATTTTTTGAGAAATTCTTACCCACAACGAATTTGGTCGATACACTTGTCTGGTGGTTGGATGGGTTTGACCAAGCCAAACTTGAACAATAAATTTCCTTTGTTTTGATTTGTACTAGTACTTATGAGTGGGTGCATGCATCTGATCTGACCTATTACATAAAGTGTAGTAATCTAATTTGCATAACCGATCGCTTTAATATGTATAATTAATTTACTTCTGATCATTATACATATTCAAAAATCCTATTTCAATATGCAGGTTAAGTACTGCTTATACTTCTTGGAAAATGCTTATTGTTGGTTTCAAGCTGGTGTGAGCTCAGTCATATCATGATTTAATATCCCATCAAGAAATACTAATTTTGATAATTTTATTATTTATTAGATTTTTATCACGCTGGAACCATTTGAGTCGAACTAATGCATTATTTGGACTGAAGTTAATCTAGTACAAGTGGTGCCTCTTAGTTGCTCACAACATTTTTCATCATAAGTACGTAAAAAGCGGGATGGATATATGCAACATTTGAGCCTCTTCAAGTGAACCATTTAAAAAGTAGTTTTCTTGAAACATGTTGATTTAAAACAAAATATTTCGAATTGATTGAGGGTTTCGTGATGATTTTTTAATAGTAAATGAGATTGTGCAATAAACGTTACTCATGTTAGCTGGTTTCATTATGGTTTCACATACTTAATACATTGTGAATGTCTTACATTTTCCCCTAAAATACAAAATTGGTTATAAAACTAATAACGGCTCCAATTTTAACCAACATCTATTCGAGCCGGCTTATTAATTTATCACATGATTACTCAATTTAATTTAATGCAATTATAAGTCCAAATAGCGAGTTTTGCGAGATCGGGTCAGAACCCTTTCAAATGAGTTTTTTATTAGACCCATGAAACTCAACATAAACTTATTCACAAATCTACACTCAAATCCTTGAAACCTATAAAACATCGATTTGACACCTACAATTTTTTTTTTCACCAAACTCTAAAAAAACATTAATTTGACACATACCATTACTTTTTTTCCCACATCCCAACAAATCTACATTCAAATCCTTGAAATCTATATAACATCGATTTGACACCTACAATCTATTTTTTTTCCCCAAACTCTAAAAAAAAACATTAATTTGACACATACCACTACTTTTTTTTCCATATCCCAACATTCAAAACTAATTCAAGTGAGGTTTTAACTTTTTTAGAACCACAAAATCCAACATCCAAAACCTAACCAAATGAGGTTTCAAAGATTTCATCGAAACCACCCAAATCATTTTTTAAAAATCGAGATCTGCAAAATAGGGCCAAAAGCCTTAAAAATTGAGTCAACTTTTGATTAAGATTTTGAAAAATGACAATTACATAGACTTGTTTAACGAGCTCAAAGCAAAATCTTAAGCTTGCTATTCGGAGAATAACTTATATGGTACAAAGAATTTCATGGGAAACAAATACCACATACGTGAAGCTATATTTAAGCAAAAGTGAAAAATGTCAGAAGTGGGATTTGAACCCACGCCCTCTCACGAAGACCAGAACTTGAGTCTGGCGCCTTAGACCACTCGGCCATCCTGACTTTGATTGACAAATTACAGAAAATTATTACTATATTTGTTCTATATTAAGTTGTGAAAAGAGTTCTGCACTATAAAATACTCGAATCTTTGCCATTTGCTATCAGATTGAGATTTCAAATAAGTTGTAGCACTCTCGAAAAGAGTTTTATACCGTAAAAGATTTGTATCATTTAGATCGGATTGATGTTGACACAATTTTGTGGTTTGGGGAAATTGGATCAACCACAAACATCAAACATGTTTATGTTTATGTTTGAGTTTGAGTTTCACAAAAATCATGTTTTAACTTATCTAATCAAATCTAATTAACCTCAAATTTGTAAAACACATTGATTTGATACATATCATATTTTTTTTTCAATATAAAATGACTGATTTGAAACTTATCAATTATTTTCTTCCTCAAACCCTAACATTCAAGCCTAACTAAATAATAACTCAAATTTTTAGAATCCACGCGAACTCGACTTTTAACTCAATTCAAATCATGTTTTAAAGCTTTTGTTGTAATTACTCAAATCATTTTTTTTAAACCAAAACCAAGCGCAACCGACTCAACACGATCCATATGTTACCTTAAAGTATTCATTTATTATGTTTTCGGGGTTGCAAGTCGCTGAGTTGCTCTTAATTCGAGGGTGTTGAGTGCTAGTTTTGTTTCGGGGGTGCAAAGTGCCAATTTTTCATATTTTTGGGGGTGCAAAGTGTCAAAAATCTACAATTGAATTACCTATTTTGCCCTTGACTCTGGTGGTCATTTTTGCCCGAAAATAAGAGAGGGTGCAAAGTGCTGAATTTTTCATATTTCGAGGGTGTAAAATGCTAAATCTGAGTTTTGAGGGTGCAAAGTGCCTATTCTCTATGTTTTGGGGGTGCAAAGTGCAAAAAACCCATTCTTAAAATTTAGTACTCCATTTTCTTTTATCTTCGCGTGTGTGGAAACATTTTTTCTTGCATGTGAACCAATTTGAGTGCGCTCCATCACACCTTACCATATTTTAATACATGCCTTTTCATTATGCAAGGAGATATATTTGTTTCTTGGCAAATCTACTTCATTGACAAAGCTTGCAATTCATACCATTATAATAGTTCTAGCATTATATATTCCTTCATAATATGCGCATTACTAAAGCTTATGCAGTACCCACCATCAAAGAGACCGTAAATGATTTACCTTTGTAATAGTAAGTTTTGGAGGAAACATGAGTTTATAAATTCGAAAATCACCATACTTTATGTATAGAAACATCTAAAAATGCTTAAATATGAAGTATTTTTAGAAAAATAACAATATTGCAGTTGAAGTGACTGATAGTTATGCATAATTGTGTAATTTATCTTTATCTAATTATTAGAAGCGTTCTTTTGTGACACTTATAACAACTTGCAATATTATAAGTTATTTCATTAAAGAAATTCTGAGTTTAATTTATTATATTTTCCATGTTTACTCGAGGAGTATCAATAATTTGAAAAACGTGATATACATGAGAATGTTACGCTTATATTTTAGGTTTAAAACATATATACATATATATATATATATATATATATCACTTTTACAAAAATCATGACATTTTTTTGTTTGGGTTAAACTCATCCAAAATAAAAATTATCCATCTTCTTGAATAAAATTAATCAAATAAACATTATAAGCTCTCCATATTTTTTTGTCAAATTAAGCTAGCTCCAATTACAGTATAAATTTTCTTTGTTTCCAAAACATGTTCTAACATATTAACAACAAATTTCCTCTTTTAGGAATATAATATATTTACGATTTAAAATGATTATTGAGTATGAATAACCTCTGGAACAACCAATGAGACCGTAGTTTTATTAAAAAAAATTGAGGTTTCAACATCAATATGTCTTAGACTCGAATTTCATCACTATGAATATTTCTCTGTACTAGTCTATAAAAAAGAATATTTCCTAGTTCAATAAGAGTATTAATCTTGACAATTGTATTATTTTTGCACAACTATGAATATATTTCCTAATGCAATGATTTTATTATTATTTTTCTCAAAAAAGAAAGATACCTTGTGGAAAGTATAGAGTACTGTAGGAATAGCAAACAAAGACAGACTAATTTAAAAAGAAAAACACAATTTCGTCTTCTCTCTCCTATGTTTCAGATCTCTCGCTCAAAATTTCCGAGTCACCAAAAGTTCCATTTTCGCCATCTCATATATGCAATAATAATAAATAAATATATATACACTTGTTTACTAATTTTCGCTCTTTAGAAGAACCCTGCTCCTCTCTCTCTTTCTCCTTCTTCCTCTCTCTAGATCTCTCTCTGCTTCACCGAGGGTACGAGGGTTTCTCTTTGCTGCTTCAGATCTCGGAAAATACCAGCTGATAAGCTGTCGTTTCGACTCTCGATTCCCGATCTTTTTCCAGATCCGGAGCTTTACTATTGAAGCTTCGATTCGTTGCCCGTCATGGCGGCCGCCAACGCTCCGATCACCATGAAAGAAGCCCTAACGGTATTTTTATATTATATATAATTGATATTCTTATATTTTTCCTTAATTTCCAACTCTTTGACTACTTAGTTGGACCATTTTGATTCAATTTGGCTCGATTATTAGTGACGATAGATGAATTGATTGCTGAGTTCATGTTTCAATTAGTGTTGTTTAGTTTAATTTCAGATCTGTTGATTTTATTTTGGAGTTACTGTAATTGAGTTGATTTTAGTGGAACTGAAACTTAAGTGTGTGTGATGTGATGATTGCAGTTGACTAGTATAGGGATCAATCCGCAGTTCATTACTTTTACCAATGTGACGATGGAATCTGATAAGTATATATGTGTTCGCGAGACGTCACCTCAAAACAGTGTTGTGATAATCGATATGAGCATGCCAATGCAACCATTGAGGCGGCCTATTACTGCTGATTCTGCACTCATGAATCCAAACACCCGAATTCTGGCACTGAAAGGTGAATTCATTATATATTTGTTAACCTCTTGTCATATTTGACATTCTCCAATCGTGAAATACTTCTGATGAATCAGTACTTTGCAAAATCAATTCGCAGTAGAAAATTCACATTATGTTTGATGTCCGGGTGTCTGGATATGGTTTACTACATGAATTTGTATGTTAGGTAGTTAGGTTTTCCACAGATGAAATGAAATCGTAGAAGAAAAATAGAGTATACATATTAGGAGAGTTATGTTGATTTTGAGCCAGGGAATATTAGAATAAGCTTTGCAGATGTGAGAAAAGAAAGTAGCTGTCTATGTTCTGAGAAAAGGATTTGAAGATGATGTTCTTTCCTAGTTATTTCAATACTTGCTGCACTTTGTTATGTGAAAAGTCTCTATCTCAACAAAGTCGTTGGTACTATGAGAAATGTTGACCCATTTAATTAGACAAGCCTTGATAACTGTTTAAAGGGAAGTCAAATTCTAAGTCGGGATTGTGATCTTAGAAAGGATATGAATGTGATAGCTACTTAGTAGTTGTGTCAATGCTCTCTACACATTATAATTGTTTCTTGCTCTGATGTCCGATATGGTTATTGGTATGGGAAATATCAACAATCACTTGTGGTATTTTGATGAAAATATATTTGGGTACTTAATGTTATTCCTTTATTCATTTACTAACATTGTTGGTAATGGCTCGCTGGCTATATATGTTCAAGAGTATCTCAAATTAAAGTGTCATCTAAATGATCATTCCTTCCTTTTCTCTTGAACACTGAAAATATCTTTTTTCATTATGAAGCTCAACTTCCGGGGACCACTCAAGATCATTTGCAAATTTTTAACATTGAGGCAAAAGCCAAGATAAAGTCACATCAGATGCCCGAGCAGGCAAGATCTTATTACGTGCTTGAATGTGTTAATGCTTCAGTAGCAGCACATATCATTTGACTGATCTTTTATTAAAGCTAAAGTCTTGTGAAGTCCCTTACATGGATATTATGCTCATTGATAGGTTGTATTTTGGAAGTGGATTACTCCTAAGATGTTGGGTTTAGTTACACAATCCGCAGTATATCACTGGTCAATTGAAGGTAAGGTGTCACAGTTTGACCTTGTTCTTAACTCATACATTATTTAGTTTTGCATTTTTTATTTTTTAAATTTCTGGTATTAGCTTGCGGCATCTTTCTGATGAGTCTTTTTTTTTTCTATCTTTTTTCTGCCTAGGTGATTCTGAACCTGTAAAAATGTTTGATAGAACTGCCAATTTGGCAAACAACCAAATAATTAACTACAAATGTGATCCTTCTGAAAAGTGGTTGGTTTTGATTGGGATTGAGCCAGGTTCACCTGAGGTGCGTGCTTGCCAGTTTTCTTCTTTGCTCAATTAAAATAGTTAATAAAACAACTATGTGTTGCGTAGCTACTCTTGGTATTTACTAATACCACGTGAATAAAACCTTTTACATTCTGCAAGAGTTCTCCTTACACTTATTTCGGAAAAATTTCCTCACAGTTTGTTCTTGTATTATAGTTTTTTTTTATTTCCCCCATTCAGCTATTGTGATTGTTGGCATATTAATTTTAAGACGGAAAACTATGATTAATAACACTACTAACATATAGTCTTGAAATAAGACATCAAAGTTCTTGTATAGGTAGAAGACTTGTTCTACAGTCTGTAATCTGTATAGCATACAGCAGAATGCGCCACCAATTTGTTTGCAACCAAATTCATTTTCTTGGCTTTGGGACATATATAAAGTTCATACGATTATTGGCACTTTATGTGTTTTATTTAACTGTAACCGTTTTCATAATCATGTCAAGGCAGTGTTATTAAAATGTCTATAAATCTTCTAGATTTTCAAACTGTAATTGGGTGACATTCTAATATTTATGTACGGGAAGAACAATGTTAGTGACAATGTAGGTTTTACACTGATGAGGCATATGGTAGGAAAAGTAGTGAAGTGATGTCTTTGCCAGTTCAAGTGCGATGACGCATAAGTCTTTCTCTCAAGTGCGATGCTCTCTTTGCTTATACTCTGTCATCGCTCTAGCCCCCAAATAACCCGGATTTCTGGTGAAGTTGTATATACATATGTACAAACTCTCGTCGTATTATTGTTCATATGGTATAGCATTGTCATTTTCTACCTTGATTAAAAGATAAAATGATTTTTCTTTTTGGTAATTAAAAGATATAACGATTGACAGTCTCGATTAAAGCTACTTTGGATTTTAAATTGATTCTATTCCACAAAAGTTTCCTTACTCTTGTTTATCTAAGTGGCTGCCCCTGCTTGAGATATTATTTGTAATTGTCTATACGCTGGTTTTGTGTCATCTTTTACTTTGTGTAGTGTGATGCTATGCTTTGTTCACATGATAACCTTCTAGATCACATAGTTTACCATTCCCCTGTGTGGACATTTTCTAGTAAAATTTGTATTGTGATGTAGCTTGCCGGTATTTGTGTTATATGGGTTTAACTATCATTGATCATACTGAGATGAAATTCCTTCTTCAGCGACCTCAACTGGTCAAAGGAAATATGCAGCTGTTTTCTGTGGATCAGCAACGTAGTCAAGCTCTTGAAGCACATGCTGCTTCATTTGCTTCTATCAGGGTACATGTTCCTTTCTTAAGATTTTGTTCTGTATGTTGTTTCTACGAACTAATGTTTTTATTTCTGTTCGTATTCCTTTGAGAAGGTTGCAGGAAACGACAAGGACTCTATTCTCATATCTTTTGCATCGAAAACCTCTAATGCTGGTCAGATTACATCTAAGTTGCATGTTATTGAGCTCGGCGCTCAGCCAGGTGGATATATGCTTTATTTATTGTGATAATTTTGATAAACTTTACAATGCAATTCTTGGACATGTTACACAGGTCTTTTTTGCTATTTTTTTCTTTCTTTCTTTCTTTCTTTTACGTAGCTTTAGCGGTTATGTTGATGCTAGGCACATGATTTTGCAGGGAAACCTTCTTTTACCAAAAAGCAAGCGGATCTGTTCTTTCCTCCTGATTTTGCTGACGATTTTCCAGTTGCCATGCAGGTATTTTCTTCATGTAGTATCTTACTTCTCTCTATGTGGTCTATCTTACTGCATCTATGGCCGTCTCCTTTATATAATTTATGTAACACGCTGCTTTTTTATTGCAGATATCTCATAAGTATAATCTTTTATATGTGATTACGAAGCTTGGACTGCTTTTTGTGTATGATTTGGAAACTGCCACAGCCGTCTACAGAAATAGAATCAGTCCGGACCCCATATTCCTTACGTCAGAAGCTTCATCTGTTGGCGGTTTCTATGCAGTTAATAGACGAGGCCAGGTTTTACTCGCTACCGTAAATGAAGCAACTATCGTGCCTTTTGTCAGTGGCCAAGTATGTTAATCAGTTTGCTGTTTTTATTAACTTTTTATGATTCTTTTACAAATATTGAGATTTGGAATAATTATTGCCAGTTGAACAATCTGGAGCTTGCTGTCAGTCTTGCCAAAAGAGGAAATCTCCCTGGTGCGGAGAATTTGGTAAGTTGATTTATGCTTTTGATGTTTTTCTTTTACTAAAATATATATCTTTGGTAGGACAAATTTGCAGCATTTCTATAATGGGCTCTTGTTTTGTGAAGATTTTTATTTTAACCATGTTTATGGGGTGGAATTTATTTAAGTGAGGTTGTTCTCTTCTTAGATCTTGCCTTTGACTGCATCCGACACTTCTATTTGTTTATGATGATATGATAAATGTCAACCCTATATGTATAGATTATTTCTCTAGCTTCTCTGTATGATTTTCATGTCACCTCCAGAATATTTTGCAGAGCTGCCTAACTGAACTTTGTGATTGTTTGTTTAGTTATAATGCATACTTGATATAGTTAATTTATTTGTTCCATCTTAAAATGTCTCAGGTTGTTCAGCGTTTCCAAGAATTATTTGCTCAGACTAAATATAAAGAGGCTGCTGAGCTTGCTGCAGAATCTCCACAAGGCATCCTGAGAACACCTGATACTGTCGCCAAATTTCAGGTACTTCTTGTTCATTAGCTAAGAAGTTTGTGTCAAACATGCAGAATATTGGAAGTAAAAATATCCTCCAGATATTCTTTCCCACACCGAAGTTTACGTGCAGCAGCAATCTGATCTTACACATGTTTTTACATAGAAGGGAGTTCATTAACCCAATGTACTGTCTTGTTTTCAGAGTGTTCCTGTTCAAGCAGGGCAGACACCACCATTGCTGCAGTACTTTGGAACATTGTTAACCAAAGGAAAGCTCAATGCATTTGAGTCTTTGGAGTTATCACGCCTTGTTGTCAACCAGAACAAAAAGAATTTATTGGAGAACTGGTTGGCTGAAGACAAACTGGAATGTAGCGAGGAACTTGGTGACCTTGTGAAGGTTAGGTTTCCATTATAAGTTTGAAATTTCCATTAATGTTTACAAATCTTTTTTAATCTTCCACCTTTTATTGCGTTATATAAACTTGCCCCTTGTATATTTTATAGACTGTTGACAATGACCTTGCGCTGAAAATATATATCAAAGCTAGAGCTACGCCAAAGGTTGTGGCAGCCTTTGCTGAGCGTCGAGAGTTTGACAAGATCTTGATATACTCGAAGCAGGTAATTCATATAAATTTACGGATTTTTTTTCCCTTCTGGATATTTCCTTATATTTGATGCCACATAGATAAGGAGCTTTTGTCTTCTGTTTGTTATTTTAAGGTTCACACTGTTATGCAATTTCTTCCATTAAAAATCTGTTTGTCTTGAAACAGGTTGGGTATACGCCTGATTATCTGTTCCTTCTGCAAACCATTCTTCGATCAGATCCTCAGGTATGCTTGATCTGTTTATTTCACTCTTATTCTTTAAAAATCTGTGTTGCTTCAGTAATCTTCTTTCTTCAATAATGATATAAGGGCCTAGTTGAAAGGGCTTATTCCTTAATTGAATTGTCTGGTGTTTGCAGGGAGCTGTTAATTTTGCTCTAATGATGTCCCAGATGGAGGGAGGCTGTCCCGTTGATTACAATACCATTACTGATCTCTTTCTTCAGGTCTGCATGATTTCTTCTTGTTGTTTATTTGGAACCATATGCTATGATTCTTACTGTTTCAACGTTCTGTACGTTTCACTTGTTTTATACTTGAAAGCACGTTCAAAGCATTTCTTTATATACTTCAAGTTTGAGACAAATGTAACCTCTTTTTCCATTAAACATTTTGACATCAGAGAAACATGATTCGTGAAGCAACGGCATTTCTATTGGATGTTCTGAAACCAAATTTGCCAGAGCATGCGTTCCTGCAAACTAAGGTCAATATATATTTTTGCCCTTACTTTTATGAATCAACATCAAATCTATTTTATTTTATTTAGTTGACATATAGCTCATGCGTTCCTTCTCTAATTTAGGTCCTGGAGATCAATCTCGTGACCTTTCCCAATGTAGCAGATGCTATTTTAGCAAATGGCATGTTTAGTTATTATGACAGACCACGTATTGCCCAACTCTGTGAGAAAGCTGGTCTTTATGTTCGAGCACTTCAGGTTAAGTATATACTTGTTATGTACTTCTGTTATTACATACATATTATATATTTCTCATTTAATTAAACAATTTTCTGTTGCTTGCAGCATTATGCTGAACTGCCTGATATCAAGCGTGTTATTGTGAACACTCATGCAATTGAGCCACAGGTTACTAAATTGTAGTTACTGCACCTTTCTTTTCTTTAAATGGTAATGCTAGAGCTTATTCATGTTATCATTTCAGGCACTTGTGGAATTCTTCGGTACACTTTCCACTGAATGGGCGCTGGAGTGTATGAAGGATCTTTTACTGGTTAATTTAAGAGGAAACCTTCAGATAATTGTCCAGGTAGGATTGAAGGTTTTGAAAATGTAAATATATTTGTTCCATTTTGTGATGTCTAATTCTTTGCCATTCTAGAAGTGTGTCAGTCCAACAAAAAACCAAGAAATTTGAAATATGATATATAGCTTTTGTAACTCAGTTGGAAAGACTTTAACTGGTAATATCACTTGTAGGTTGCAAAAGAATATTGTGAACAATTGGGAGTTGAAGCATGTATTAAGCTCTTTGAGCAGTTCAAGTCGTATGAGGGATTATATTTCTTCTTGGGATCATATTTGAGCTCCAGGTAATCATTTTAGAAAGGACTTGACTTCTAACTGCCTTGGGACTACCGGTTTCACACATAACCTACTTGCTAATTTGTGTATTATTATTGGTCTCTGGCAGTGAAGATGGTGACATTCACTTTAAATACATTGAAGCAGCTGCCAAGACTGGACAAATTAAAGAGGTGGAGCGTGTAACAAGAGAATCAAATTTCTATGACCCTGAAAAGACTAAGAACTTTTTAATGGAAGCAAAACTTCCTGATGCACGACCACTGATCAATGTCTGTGACCGCTTTGGTTTTGTTCCAGACCTCACGCATTACCTGTACTCTAACAACATGCTTCGCTACATTGAAGGTTACGTGCAAAAGGTATGCTGCATTCTTACTGAGTTTTTATTTCCATTTGAGAAATACGTCTTCCATGCTTGTGAAACTTTGCTGTCTGTATGGTTAGGTCAATCCAGGAAATGCTCCATTGGTTGTTGGGCAGCTTCTAGATGATGAGTGTCCTGAAGATTTTATTAAAGGTCTGATCCTTTCTGTCCGTTCTCTGCTCCCAGTTGAGCCTCTGGTGGAGGAGTGTGAAAAAAGGTGCCTTTTCTACTCTCTCACAACTATGATTTTGAGACAGCTTTCTCTTGATATCCTTATGTTTGACGTTTAACATGTGGTATTCAGGAATCGACTTCGCCTACTCACTCAGTTTTTGGAGCATCTTGTAAGCGAAGGTAGCCAAGATGTGCATGTCCACAATGCTTTGGGTAAAATCATAATCGACAGTAACAACAATCCGGAGCACTTCCTCACCACCAACCCATATTATGATTCACGTGTTGTGGGTAAATACTGTGAGAAGCGTGATCCTACGCTTGCTGTTGTCGCATACCGTAGAGGCCAATGTGATGATGAACTTATTAATGTGACAAACAAAAACTCTTTGTTCAAGCTGCAAGCAAGGTTTGTGATTTCTGTAGTTTTAGTGCTTGGTTTGTTAGTTTCATGTCGTGCTATGAGTTGATCCATGTCTTTGGTCTTTCAGGTATGTGGTTGAGAGAATGGATGGTGATCTCTGGGCTAAAGTTCTTGATCCTGAAAATGAATTCAGAAGGCTGCTCATAGATCAAGTTGTGTCCACTGCATTGCCTGAAAGCAAAAGTCCAGAGCAAGTTTCTGCAGCTGTCAAAGCTTTTATGACTGCTGACCTTCCTCACGAACTAATTGAGTTGCTTGAAAAGATTGTGCTTCAAAATTCGGCATTCAGTGGGAACTTTAACCTGCAAAACTTACTTATCTTGACGGCAATCAAGGCAGATCCATCTAGGGTTATGGACTATATCAATAGACTAGATAATTTTGATGGCCCGGCTGTTGGTGAAGTGGCTGTGGAAGCCCAATTGTATGAAGAAGCTTATGCTATTTTCAAGAAGTTCAATTTGAATGTCCAAGCAGTGAATGTGTTGTTGGATAATATCCGAGACATTAACCGAGCTGTAGAATTTGCTTACCGTGTTGAAGAAGATGCTGTTTGGAGTCAAGTGGCTAAAGCTCAACTTAGGGAAGGACTAGTGAGCGATGCAATTGAATCATTTATCCGTGCTGATGATGCCACCCAGTTCCTAGAAGTCATTAAAGCTGCAGAGGATATGGATGTTTATCACGACCTTGTGAAGTATCTTCTCATGGTTAGGCAGAAGGCAAAGGAACCCAAAGTGGACAGTGAGCTAATTTATGCGTATGCCAAGATTGACAGGCTGGGTGAAATAGAAGAATTTATTCTCATGCCAAATGTAGCCAATCTGCCTAATGTTGGTGATCGCTTGTATGAAGAAGCTTTATATGAGGCAGCGAAGATTATTTTTGCCTTTATTTCTAACTGGGGCAAATTGGCGATCACACTAGTGAAGTTGAAACAATTTCAAGGTGCTGTTGATGCAGCTCGGAAAGCTAATAGTGCAAAGACATGGAAGGAAGTTTGTTTTGCCTGTGTCGACGCCGAGGAGTTCCGCTTGGCTCAGATATGTGGTCTCAACATCATTGTGCAGGTATGGTTTAGATTCATTTTTCGTTTATTTTACTCTATTATGATCCACATCTTCCATTTATTCAATCAGAGATCTAAGCTACTAATTGTTGTCACATCATTTTGGCCTTCTATAGGTGGATGACTTGGAAGAGGTTAGCGAGTATTATCAGAACAGAGGATGCTTTAATGAGCTTATATCACTAATGGAGAGTGGTTTAGGATTGGAACGTGCCCATATGGGCATCTTTACAGAGCTTGGTGTCCTCTATGCTAGATACCGTCATGAGAAACTCATGGAGCACATCAAATTGTTTTCAACCCGTCTTAATATTCCTAAGCTGATACGAGCATGTGATGAACAGCAACACTGGCAAGAACTAACTTACTTGTACATTCAGTATGATGAGTTTGATAATGCTGCAACAACTGTCATGAATCATTCTCCAGAAGCTTGGGATCATATGCAATTCAAAGATATCATTGTCAAAGTTGCCAATGTGGAACTATATTACAAAGCTGTGCACTTTTATTTGCAAGAACACCCTGATCTCATTAATGATGTTTTGAATGTCCTTGCTCTTCGTGTGGATCATACTCGTGTTGTGGACATTATGAGAAAGGTTCACACTTACTGCTTGATTTGTCACTTCCCGTCCCACTTCATAATCATATAGTTTTAAGTCTCAATGGTAACAGTTTTCTTAAACTATTCTTAAATTATTTGATGTTGCTTTATGCAGGCGGGCCACCTGCGTCTTGTTAAGCCGTATATGGTAGCGGTTCAAAGCAATAACGTATCTGCAGTGAATGAAGCTCTCAATGAGATCTATGTAGAGGAGGAAGATTATGACAGACTACGTGAATCAATTGAGTATCACGATAACTTTGATCAGATTGGCCTTGCTCAAAAGGTGAATTGTAATTTCACTACACTCTTTTGTTGTGTCTGTTGAAGGCTTATATAATATATACACATGTTTTTGTGTCGGAGCAGATTGAAAAACACGAGCTTCTTGAGATGAGGCGTGTTGCAGCCTACATCTATAAGAAGGCAGGCAGATGGAAGCAATCAATTGCATTATCAAAGAAAGACAACCTTTACAAAGATGCAATGGAGACAGCTTCACAATCTGGTGATCGCGAACTTACGGAAGAACTTCTTGTTTACTTCATTGAGCAGGTATATGATTGTCTTATTTATCTCTACATAAATGTCGAATATTTTGATGTTGTCTTAAATATTGTTTGTATGTCATGTAGGGGAAGAAGGAGTGCTTTGCTACATGTCTCTTCGTTTGTTACGATTTGATTCGCCCAGATGTTGCACTTGAACTTGCCTGGATGAATAACATGATTGATTTTGCCTTCCCATATCTATTACAGGTGATTCTTCATCCCTACATTGGGAAATTGCTTTAGCCCTAGGTTCACTTTTAATGTTTGGTTGACCCTTGTGCATATATATATAAATATTATTTTTCTCTCTCTTGCAGTTCATCCGTGAATACTCGGGGAAAGTAGACGAACTAATTAAGGACAAGATTGAAGCTATGAAAGAAGTGAAGGCTAAAGAAAGCGAGGAGAAAGATGTCATTATGCAACAGGTATTATATATGTGTATTCTTGAAACAAATCTTCTGGATCCGATGAATCATTAAATTTCAAATGCTTGAAAATTTATTTGGTTACTAACTTGGTTATTTGGTACAGAATATGTATGCCCAGTTGCTGCCTCTTGCATTACCGGCACCCCCTATGCCAGGCATGGGAGGTCCTGGGATGGGAGGAGGCTTTGCGCCGCCTCCACAAATGGGTGGTATGGGAATGCCACCAATGCCGCCTTTTGGCATGCCACAGATGGGGTCCTATTGATTTATGCAGTTGGAGGCTCACTGAAAGTAGTCGTGCATAGTATAGTGAGAAGAGGACTCCGACGGGGTTGGGCTTTATGTTTTTATATCATCTTCAGGTCTGTTTGGTTTTCACTTTTCTGGAGGGTAAAGTTAGAGAATAATGTGATTTGGTGTTGTTTAAGGTGTGTTTATATCTCTTTGTAATATTCTTTGGTAGTTGAGGGCAATTTTTTGCAGCTTTAGGGCGGCAAGATGAGGATAATTTGTGTATTTTGTAAAAGCAAGTGGTCAACATTATGATAATAGACATTTTGTAATGATTTTTGAATTTTATTAAAATTGTATTGATAGCTTATAACAAGTTATTATTATTTGGGCTTCCTTAAATATGAGAACATTTTTTCTTTTTCTTGGTACAATCGGATACGTTGGGTGTATATCTCTTCTAGCAGGGATTTCGACCTGAGTTTGTGACATTTTAAGTGCTTCGAATGGTTATTTACATCGAGTTTATTTAGCTATATGTATTGCATAACATGATGAGAAGTGTATCTTTGTTCAATTTTAATAGTTGAATTAATTACAACATCAAAACATTGTTGTGCATAATTCCTCCATTTCCAGATTTATTTCATTAATTCTAGGTGAGTAAACGTAAACGGGATTTAGGGGTGGAGGAGCTTAACGCCTTCTATATTCTAATCCCCCAATGAGGGATGATGAATCTTAATATGAGAATAGAAATAAATTTTTATATTTCTTACTACAATAAACAGTATTATAAAGTTAGATAAGTAGGCTAATCTTTTGAGGAATTTTGCTTAGAAATGATAAACTTTTACTATGTTTTCGTTTTCTAGTTATACTAATCACACATAATTCCAAGTTAAATTATTGAGTAATAATGTATTTTTTAATAATTTTTAAACTTTGAGAAGACAGATCCTGTTAATTATCCAAAAGAAAAGAAAAAAGAAAAAAGCAGACTCTGCGCAGAGTATTTTTCACTTTGTTTTACATTAATATATTATTATTAATTATTATTATTACTACTATAACAGATGATGATATTTGGCATGGGTCTGAACCATCCATTTACCAGTAGCCTCTTGGTACTCGTCACTGCCACAATCATCTCCCTTTTCTCTTTGTAAATGGTTGGCCCTTGAAAATACAATCAATAAAACGTATCAATGGCGGTTTCGTTGAACTCAGTCATCAGCTTCAACCCCACCGTTAGCCTCTTTCTCTTTCTCAATTTCGTATTTCATCTCATCTTACCTTTAATAGGTTTTCCAATTTTTATTTTTTATTTTCCTTGGCGATAATTCAGTTTATTTATATATTTTATTTATTTGAAGCTGCAACTATTGATTACATGAATTTCGTTGAAATAAAGATTAATTTGTTATACTGTTTCTGCTACAGAATGATTTTCTGTATTTAATTTAATGACTAACCTTAAGTAATAAACAATTGGAATGTAAATTGTAATAGGACTTTGGTTCCTAGTTTGATAATGGTTTAGAAGATTATCTTATCTGTATCTTTTTAATTTTTGTTTGTTTTTTAGCCCTAGCAAGTTGATGTTCTTCAAATGAACTGACTGGCTTTGTGTTTTCAAAAGAATCCGAAAAGAACTTAGATGAGAGGAATTACACACCCTATCTTGTAGTCGACATGCCGGATTGATCTTCCACCCTACATTTGTGTCACATACATATTTATGTGCAGACTTATAGAAATTATAGGTTTAGACACTTGTCAATAGATCCTTATGTGCGACACAAAAGTGTTCCCCACTCCACATGAACCGAGTCCATCTGAGTTTTAGTCAAGATAATTATAGTTACCATATATATAATGGCCTTGATTGAACTAAGCTTGACTTGATTCTAAGAATTCCACAACTAAGCCAGATTCAAACTATACCAAAGTCATTCCTGAACGACCCTAGATAATCATCCGTACTCCTCTTTAACTATTTTTATTGTCCAAACATTTATTGTTTGCAAGTCCAGGTGTAACCTTAAACTTTTCTAGTTTTATTTTGTTGATAGATTTGCTTTTCGGATGGTGACATAGTTTTAAGCTACAAAAGTCCAAATAATACTGTTATGTAGAGTTTATTTTCATATAATTTTTGTTTCAGTGTTTATTCTACGTTCTGAGATACTCCTATGATAATGCTCATAGATGTCAAAATAATTTGAGCAATTCATATTCTCTCAGATTATCACATTGAATTTAAAACCATGTTGATTACTATGAGCTGCTATAACCACTTATCTCTTTTGCCGCTCGAGTTTCAGGCCAACTATCAGCAGGCCACAAGAAGTAATATCAGAGCATTATTATCTAAGCTCCCGTCTATTACATCTTCCAGAGAAGCAGTTCGATTAAGACATTCAACACAAGGAAAAAGATCGAAACTCTACCTTTTATCTGCTAATGGTGACAATGTCGTCACAGGGACCACGGTTAAGGATTCTATTGATGTGTCCTCCGATAATGTCTCAAACGTGAATTCTTCAGCATCAGACGAGAAAGTTCAACCGAGTCAAGAAAATGGGAAAGCCAATGAGCCAGAGTCATCTGCAGCAAAGTCGAGTCCGACTTTGAAAAGAGCACCTCTAACAGCAAGAGAGAGACTTAGGGCAGCCAGAGTACTTAATCGTTACACGGAGCCAAAGCGATCTTCACCAGCACTTACGAGTAAGTTAATGGAGGCTTTACGAGAAACTGATAAGGGGAAAAAACGACCTGGCCTTCCGGAAGCACCTACAAATATGTTAGATGACAGCAAAAGAGGATTATCGCAAGGTGGATGGAATATAGTGCTCCCAGAGGGTATGGATGTCTTTCTCATCGTAATTTCGTTTGTGTTAATTAGCACGTTAATGTTTGCAACTACATTTGTTGTCTGGAAAGTTGGTGCTATCCATTTCAATGAATATTAAGGTCGATTTTACGTGGTCTTTTGTTTTGAATGATCAACCTGCCTTCTCTGGATCTGTAGGAACTGTAAGTTTTATGATTATATAGGATTCTCAATGATTAAATCTTTAATGATTTCTTCTGTTTGTTAGATGGTTGTTCTTTGGATTTTCTTACTAAAAATGTATCTAGAGATATTAGTTTATCGTTTATACTGATGAGATCATATATAGTAGGTAAAAGTGTAATGTAAAATTGGACTGATTGTTGAATCCTGATGTTATCTTAATGTCTTATTGATAGATATTTTGGCTGAATTTTCCATTTTTGAATAATTATGATTTCATGAAAGAATTTGGATTTGTCCCCTCTCTTTTGTATCCTTACTTTAAATTAGGTGATTTTGCAATGTGGACCCTTGAACTACAAAAATTAGAATATTCTACCCCCAAATTATGATATTTTTGTAAATCTTCACCCTAATGCCATTTCCGGCCACAAAACTCGCTGGCATAACGGGAAAGCAATTTTCGCAAGGCAATAATGTCTTTCAAGGTCTTCTTCCGATAAATGAAAAATAATGAACTCGCATGACCAAATAAGTTGTTGTTGAGGATAAGAACGGGCTTGCTCGACGAGAAGGGAAGCTCCGATAGTTGCAGAGGCCAGCCCATGCCACTACAAATATCGGAGCCTGGCCACACGAGCTGAAGGTTGAGGGTATGTTTGGTGGGTTGTAAGTGGGTGAGTCTGGGCGTTTGTTTGATGCTGGTGGGCGAGACCACTGGTCTCGCCTTCTAATACAAGAATTGACATGTGTCCTCTGCGGAACACGTGTCGAAATGTGTATTAGATGGCGAGACCACTGGTGTCGTCCCTTGCAACAAACAACCCGATTCCGGGATTGGGTGCTAAGGGTGGTAAATGAGCTTACAAGACAAACATGACACTAATCATATAAAACATTCAATGGCGTGGTTCACCTCCCAACTGGAAATTATATTAAGATTCAAATATCAATAAAATTTTTTTTTTAACTACAACACTATAAATTTGAACAAATTACTTCAAACCCAAATATTTCGAGAATATTTAAAAATTTTGTATATTAAATAAACATGTTGACGTAGAAACTATTATGCTTTATTTCGATTAACCAGAAAAAAAAATTCCGTGTTTTTTGTAGGAACATATGAATACTTTGATCCATGAAAATATTTTACGATTGAATCATTCCGAACGGTATAAAACACATGATTTTTTCTTATCAAGTGGCCCTTGATTTTATTATGTCATACAGACAAATAAAATTATAATAATAATTTTGACGAACCCCAATTTCTTATTAAAAGAAGTAGAGTATTAAAGATAATTTTATTAATTTTTAAAGTGACCGAAAATTAATTTCTAGCATCACTTATCAATTAAATCATGGACTCCTTAAATATAGAACTTTCAGTTTAATCAGCGGGGTCAATTAAACAACAAATCCAAATTATACTAATAACCTAATTTTTAATATAAATTTTAAAACAACTTAAAATACCCTTGATATTTTGTACATAAACTAAAATTTCAGGGGGTCCTTGAAACCTTTTAAAGTTTTTTTCACGGGACACACGTTTCACATTTTCTCATATCCTATCTTATTGAAAATTATTTTGTGCATTCGTTGTACATGTGGCCGTGGTGATACATAGAAAGGAGATTATGTTTGATATTTAAATATAGGAATTAATAGTCTCTAGGATCTCATCCAAACGTCTATTGATATGTAAAAGTTGAATAAAATAAATTTCCACGACAAAATAATTTCTCGTCTTACCTTTATCCAAACTGAAAATAATTAATAGATATGATACTTTATATGCCCTGAACAGGAGTTCCACGGACGTGTTGTGAAGATCAAAATAAATGAAAATGTCAGGTTGACAATTTACTCTATCTACAGTAAATTATGGGCTCTCTATATAACTCACAGAGTTCAAGTGGGAATTATGGGCTGAAATTTATGTGTCACCACACCAGCATTCTGCAGCAGTTGAATGAAAAATTATAACTTGGTATTTAGTTCTATTTTTTTTTCAAAAAAAAAAAAAAAAGGAAATGTATAAGTGCAATATAATTAAAACATGCTACTGGATGCATATACATTTGATTTTTTTTTTGTTTTCTCAAAAAAAAAAAAAAAATGTGTAGCAAATTGTCAAATGACATGTTGCAGATGTGTGAAAGATTGAAATAAATAAAAAAAAAATCTCATTTAAGGTCGTCAATATCCATTTGTTAATCAACTTTTTTGTTTTTCAAGAATATTCAAGTATTTAGATCTAACTTAATTTATTTTAAAGTGTGTCATACATATTATATGTGAACCTCTGCTGTCAAGAATTCGAACATGGTAATTAGTCCATTCGATGGACCAATAACCCATTATTTTTAGCTATATTGTTTACTTATCAGAAAATGCCTTGTCACACGTGAGTTCGTTGTCAAACTATGAATAAAAGCATATATTTCAGGTTTGTAGGTTTAATTAATGCTTTTCATATTACGTGTCTAATTAAGATTTTGTTTGCGTGTCACTAATCAAGTGGAAACAAACACATCATCTAACTTTTAGTGCTAGTCGATTATGAACTAATCACTTTTACGTACCAAAATAAATTGCGATTAACTGAGTTTATAGTCAAGAAATTCGGTAATTAGAAAAAAGTTCAAAAATATCGGTAAAAAGACAACAAAGAATTAGTGAAAGTTATGATACACAGTTACCGTTATAAGTAGGTAAAAAGAGTAGGAGATAAAATAGATTTAAAAGCTTCCACTCAACGAATTTGGTCCTGTTTGGAGTTATTTTCATTTTGTAGAATAAGAGAAAAACAAAATTATCTATATTTTTTAGAACGCACAGTCTATTGATATGTCAAACGTGACTATGTTTCGATTTTCCCCTTCTTCTACAAAATGGATTCGTGAAACAATTTAATTGATAAAGTAAAAAGTATTTAATTCACGGATACTCCTAAAAATATACTCCTATATATTATGTAGGATTAAACACTTTTAATATATGCATCTCGAACACGATTCGAGGAGTGATGGTATTTTCAAATGTTTGAACTTTTACTTACTAGAGATTTTGAAAAATCACTTCAAATTAGCTAAGAATAGAAAGTGGGAGGTGTTTGCATTTTAAGAGAAAAAATGTTTTATTGGGTAGTATTTGCAAATTAAGAGAACTTTTTAGCTTTTTTTTTCTAGAGAATTGGAGAAGTTGAAATCGAAAACACACCATTAAACACTTTGGATAAAAAATGCAGAAAATTAATCTTATAACTCTTGAAAACACCACTTTCACACGTCTCAAACACGACGAAACTTTTTGTAACACTTTAATGTCTAATACAAATCTTCTTTTGGTGTTCGCAATCACTTATTTTAAGTGTAACGTACATTCGCCCCTCTTAAATTTTTCGCCGCAGATGCGTCCCTCTCATCAATGTAGTGTAACACATTCGGCCCTCTTAAATTCAAAATACATCCTAAAATAGCAAAATTTGATGTATTTTGGATTTAAGAGGGACGGGTTACATTGATAAGAGGGACGAATCTGCTACAAAAAATTTAAGAGGGACGAATATGCAAAAATTAACCCATAAGAGGACAAAAAATGCGATTCACTCTAAAAAATATTAATACAACAATTTTCTACACATGTAATAATAATAAAAAAAACATTATAATAAAAGTCAATCTTCTTAACTTAGATCATTAACTATTAATAATAAATTATAATATTATTTTCTTTTTGGTTTAGCTTTACTAACAAAAATTAAATACTAAACATAAAAGTAATATATTTTCTTGATTTGACGCCATTAACTTGACAATGACCCTTCCTAACTTTTAGATAAAATCCAAAACCAGTATAACTATATTTCCAATTTTTTTTGGTACTTTTTATACGTCTCATATTATATCTTTCAAAATATTACATTTACTCAATCGATTTGTTTAATTATTGAACCAATAAAACCTTCTGATCATGAGCAAGATTTCCCAGGGGTAATTGCAGCAGCCGTTGGAGCTCCGCCCAAGGGGAGGCGCATTTTTTCGCAAAAACCTAAATTTATGTGTTTTTTAATTTTGCTGCGAATTTGTTTGATTCTGATGTTTCTTTGCTAGTTTTGGCATTGTTAATTTAAAGGATAGATGTTGAATTTGATTGTGGTGGAGGCGGTGGTTGTGATCGGTAGGATGGTGAACCTTGAGGATAATTGCATCCCCATTTTTTTTTAACTTAACGGACATGTGCCACATACGTGATATTTTCCGTCCATAAATTAACGGCCAAACTAAATGTGAAAAAAAATGGTCAATTTTAGTATCAAATGTGTCATTTTGAAATGTGTGGTATGAAATGTATAAATGTACCAAATGTTTGATATGAAAAGTGCAATTTGCTCATTATTTCATTGTAGAAATTAGATACATTACTTTATACAATCCAAATTATTCAAAAACCTATTATTTTTCTAAATTACATTTAAAGTCTTCAAACCTACCGTTGTTGAAATAGTCAAGTTCGAGCTCAAGTACGATGTATAACATAATGATAGTTATGATTTGAAAATTTAGGACAATCTCAAAACAACATGAGACCAATTAAAGATCTCCCAACTCGAGCGATTATGAAAATAATTGACATCCCATATTTTAACAATATAATTAGGTCACCATGAAAATAATAATGGAAGAATATCTAGGTAATAATGAATTTTCTTTCACTCCACATATAGTAATTGTACCGACCTGGTGCAGCGAATTCGGAATAATATCTAAGCATGTACAAACTCCTAAAGTTTCAATGGACCCAAAACCTGATCCACCCGAAGAAACATCTACATCATCTAGGCCGGGCATATCTGGGTTTGTGGAACAAACTTTTGTGTGTGTATCAAATGAATTATACGTACAAACCAAATGAAGTGGACGTTTGTTTTTGTGTGAATTGAATGATCAAATTAATATCTATAGATCAATTTCTGAACCAATTAAAAGCAATTCATGGTTATGCCATAATGTGAACATACATACATAGGATAAACAGATTAAAACAAAATCTTTTGTTGAGAGTTTTAAGGTAAAAACTAAACTCAAGACTTGGTCTTCTCAGTCAAAATATATTTTCCTTTTCTTTTTCTCTTTTATTTGAAAAAAAATTCCCAAACAATTTCTTTAATTTTAACCACTCAACAAATAAAAACTAGAACTGCAATGATAATTAAATTAATTATAATTAATCCAATCCCAAAAATAGTAGTCTTAACTTAACAGAAAGAACGAATAGGAAAACAAATACCAATAATTGATTAATTTAGTGGAAATAATTAGTCTTCAGAATGTGTGACATATCAATATTCAATTCCCCATTAAAAGAGATTATCATATAATAAGTAATATGTCCAACAAATTAAATTAGTAAATCAAACTATTGGGTCAACTTGGATCGGAGCACGACAAAGCGGGCAACTGGAGTGACCCGAAAGCCACTTATCCACACACTCGGAGTGAAAGCAATGACGACACCCGGGCAAAACTTTCACTTGTTCTTTATCCCCAAAAATCCCAAGACATATACAACACTCGGCTTCGCTAAAATTACCCGAGGCTTTGTACAACACAATCTGCAGATTGTTAATTGTGGCTGAGTCGAGCCCACGCGCACCGAGTGGCGGGTGAGTAGCACGTGCTGGAGCAGAGCTGAATCGGCAGACCCAGCGCGCGTAGAGGAAGAGTAGCGTCACCAATAGTATGACGGAGAAGAGTGCGATGATGAAGAAGAGCGTACGGCCATGGATTTCGAAGTTGCTGTCGTCGAATTCGTCGTAGTTCCATCGGAATGCCTGATGCGATAGTTCTGATTGGTAAGACATGTTTGGCGGCGGAAATAATAATGGATCTGAGGAGGGGAATTAATGAGTAGCTGTAAATTGAATTTTGTACCAAAAAGAGGGGTAACGAATAATTCAGACAATTATTAATGATGCAAGACTTATTGGTCCCATAGAATTTACTATATTGTACTCCCTCCGTTTTAAAATATCTGTCTTTTCATGTATGCATAGAAATTAAGAAAATTATTGAATATAGCTGAATTCTAAGAGAAAAAAAATGAAAAAGACTAAGATACTCTTTTAATTAATTATTCTCCACTAATGATTAAGAAAATTTATGAGCATAAAGGACAAAAATGAAAAAAGAGTAATTAATGCTTTATTGAAAAATCTAAAGTGACAGATAATATGATACAAGAAAAACTTTTCAAAGCAATAGATATTATGAAACTGAGGGAGTAATATATTGAAAATTACTCTTAGGATCCACGTAATTGGACCGGATAGGCCGGGTGGACCGGTTGAACCGCTAACCGGAGGCTAATCTTTAGTTTTTGAATCGATAAAAATCGGTCAGAAGTCAGAACGGTTCACCTTTTTCATTAAAACAAAAAAAAAAAAAAAAAATCTTACTGCAGACGTTTCTAATCTAAGGAAGAAAACAAACAAGAGCCCCTATTTTTTTTCTTTCTGAATTATTGTCAATTTTAGTTTTGGAAATTTGGAATCATTAAATAACAAAAATAAAGGAGATCTGAGAAGGGAAAATGAAGGAAGAAGAAGAGAAGGGATGTTCTTTTCTTCTTTAGAAGCATAAAAAAAAGACAATAAGTAGAGGAGAAAATAAAACAAATGAGGTTGCAGAAGTAAAGGAGATAAATGCTGGTAATAAGGGGTAGCTGAAGATGAGAAGTTTAGGTCAAATTTAAAAATAAAAAATAAAGTTAAAGAATTAAAGCTAGTAAAGTAAAGAGACGCAGACACGTAGCAAATAGGCCCATAATATATCATTATATTGTATTGATATATCACTACATAACGTGCCATTAAATTTAAATTTATACTGAACTTCTCAGTGTAATTATATTATAATAAAAATAAATAAATAAATTATATCATAGTAACTTCATACCAATTGAATCATTGGTTAAATCGATTGGATCGATACAACAAAAAATTAACGAAGCTTTATGTTCTATTTCCAATTCATTAGTACACCCACAATTGTAAGGAGGTGAGGAAATTAAACACTAGCGATTGATAACGTGGGGTACACCGGACAATGTGTTGATTGAAAAGGATATGTTTACGATTTTAATTGATGGAAAATTGTAGCTCAAATTGGGTTTGATTGAACTCTTTAAATATAAGGTAAACGCTATTATGTAAAATTAATTTCTTAAAAGGAATTTTGACTTTACTTTTAGATGGCTCATTGATTTGTATTATATTTTAATTTCTAGTTAATTAAGGAATGTAACAAAAACTCCAGATTTTGTTCCCATAGTTTAGGGATTTAATATATGGCAAGTTGTAGATGTTGTGGTTAATTGGGGGTAACCTTAAGGTATCTCCCCTGAATAATATTTTTTTTTTTTTTGCAAACTCATGAATTGTGTAAATTAGGTAACCATTTTCATGGTCCAGAGTTTGGGCTGAACCAAACTGAGAAATTGGCAGCAGCTACGGGCCTAGTCATGTTGTGGTTAAAATAAGGTCCGTCAAAATTTCTCAAATATTGAACAATTGGGCTAGCTCAATGGTATTGGTAAAGATTAAAGAACAAGCACATGTCATTAAATTGAAAAGAACTCATCACATTTCCCTTCCCACAAAATTGCGTTTTATTTCGCACTCAATATATGTCTATTCTATACACGTTAAATAAAATTCCTTTATTTTGAGAAAATTTAATTTTTCAGATTTTAAAAGAAATTATTATATAAAAGTTTGATATTAGTTACTACTTAATGGTAGGACTGTCAATTGAGCCGGGCCTACCCGAAGCCCGATGGCTCGACCCAATTAAAACTGGCCTGTATTTGTGAGCCGGACTGAGTTTGAGCCATTATATTAAACCCGATTAATTTATGAGCTGAGCTTGAGCCTAATACGGCTCAACCCGAACAAAGCCCAAATATAGAATTGTTTTAAATATTTCAATTAATTATTTATATTGTAGCTATATTATTTTGAAACAAGAAAACTTTGTAAAAAGTTACAATGTAAACCCACATATATGTTAATATATCAATTATGTATTGAAGGCCAAAGCTCAAAGGAAAAAAATTCAACAAAAAAAAAGTTAAAAGTTAACACAAAATATCAATATATCGAAGTCTTGGTACTTTAAAACTCTATTGTTTGTTCATATAGATCAAACGTATCTTAAAAAATGTGCGCAAATGACTCGATCTTTCAATTTAAGCATTATTTAATGTTTTATATTATGAAGTACATGTATGGAATTATATATACTCGTGTATCAAGTAATAGTAGTCTATTCATATGTGTTTCGGTAATCTTAACTTTTTATATGTCGAGCTAAATTTGTTTATATTAACAAACCCGATATGAGCCCGATATAGGCCCGAAACCCGAAAAGTTACATGGGCCGAGTTTGAGCCAGAGAAATCAGAAAATTTATGAGCCGAGTTTGAGCCTATAGCTATGAAGCCCGATAATATTTGAGTTCGAGCCATTTAAAGCTCGGCTCACAAGGCCCGATTGACAGTCCTACTTAATGGTTGTAATTAAAGTTTTTCAAATAAAAGTAAAAAGAAACGGAATCTTTTTTTCTTTTCTTTTTTGTGACCAAGTCTTCCATCTCGTTGCTATATCAGTCGTACATCCCTTAAAACTCTTAACAAAAGTTTGTTCAATATTCCACGTTTTTTTATTTCAAATTAAATGAATAAATTTCACATTTGATTTTAATATGTTTATCCTATGTTCATATTATAATAGAACCATGAATTGCTCATAATTGGTTCAAAATATGATCTATAAATTAATAGAGAGACCTTTAATAATTCATTTGATACATGCACACACAAAAGAAAAAAAAGCAAAAATAAACAAACAAACTACACCTCATTTGGTTTGTAGCAGAAACTAAATCAAAACTTAATCACTTTAGAGCTATGAACCAGTGGTCTGTTTGATAAACTAATGCTCTATGATCAGGAGGTTACGAGTTCAACCCCACTGAGTGTGGGTATTTAGTCTTTATATTTAATTTATCTTTGTATTTTAATATCAATTAAAAAGATTCAAATAAATTTTCTGATTCTAAAAAACAATTAAATTTAGAGGAAACGTGGTCAACGGCTCAACCTGATTTATGTAACATTATTCCGGTGAATATTTAATTTATTTTAATTTTATTTACAAATTGAATTTCCAACAGTTTTTCATCGCTCTCAACATTGGTCTTCCAAATTGAATCTTATAGCTTATGTAATATATTATCAATATTCCTTCGGATTGATGTTTGTTGTGGTTTCAAACTTCTTTTCACTAATAAATGATTCTTTTAACAATTTATCTGGCATTTTACAAGTTAATTTTTTCACATTCTCTATACGTTTAATAAAAGAAATATAACTTCGCAAAGTTTAGCCTTGAGACTTGACATGAACAACCTCTTGAATACACATTCAGCTTGATTGATAGTACTTTGTACATGCAATCCAGAAAGGAAGTATCTCATATCGTGATAATATTTTTAGAAGTTTTTAAAATTGCCCATTATTTATACGCTGATTAATTTCTAAAATTATATGAATTGTAGGTCTTTGACTTATAATGATACACTGAAATCTAAAATTATAGTAAATGAATTATTGTGGATCTTTGACTTAATTAGAGCTTTCAAACATTTATTTCACTAGGAAAAAAACAATATCTTCATGAACTGGCATCAAATAGGACTAAAATTAATTATTTTATTCTATAACTTTTCGTTGTTCATTCAGGTATAGCACGAGTACTAGTGCAAATTTATACTTCAATTTAGTCCCAACATTTTGATAATGTAAAATTCAAAGGAGAAAATGGAAAGGAAAAATAATCCTTACATTTCCAAAGAGAAAACGTAAACTAATTAGGATGGTGGATAAATATTACATACATGTAAAATTATATCCCAAACACGATTTGATCGAACTCAAAGTATTGACATGATAAGTACAATATACTCGAATTGTGATTGAAGTATGATCTATCATAAAAGTACATAGTACTACATACAATACACTGACTAATAATAGAATGAGTGTGACTAAATCAAATTTGGGTGAAATTTATGTACATTTTTTTCTCCATAAAAGCGTTTTGTTTTTATAACTTTCATCTAATACTCCATGTGAAACAATAATATCGATGCAAAGGGAGTATGAAGTAATGATGGAGATACTATATTATAGATAAGATGAAGTATCAGTAAAAGAAGGGAGAAATGCAATTTCAGTCCTTTATTTTTCATTGGGTGGAGATATTGGGCCAATTTTTTCTCTGGTAAATAGTTTCCATCTTTTAACTTTCTAGTATTGCCAATTTTAGGATATTTGAGTATAATTCAAGCCATTGCTCCCAGATTCAAAGATTCTCCTGGAGCAACATATATATGACCAAATATTTAGGAATTTTGCTTAGTGGACATCCACACACCAATTACAAATTTAGACGATTTTTGTAGAATTTCGGTAGCAATGGACAAAAATTGTCCAATGTCCTAAAATGGCAAACACTAAAAGACTTAAGAACTGAAATTGCAGCCAAATGTCTTAAATACTATAAAAATTAAAATACAAAATTATACTGCTTATCGTCACAAAATCGTCAACTTATAAAAGTTAAAGGACTAAAATTAATGTACTCTTGCCGGTATAGAAGATTATTGAAAAATAAGTACAGGATAAATGTTAGAACTAAAATATTTCATATTAATTGCACATATATAGGAAATGATACCCATATAAATGCCATTTGACCAAACCATAGTTTGTGAAATTAAACCAAGAAAAAAACACACCAAATTTTGCGAGTTTTCTCTTTTCTTTATTTATTCTCTAATTTTCAAAGAAATACTACATGAAAAGAAAATAGCATATTAGTTCTTCAATTTTTTTTTTCCACACAAACTTACCTTATAAAATTAGAGAAAGATGTGCCTAGAAGGAAATAGTAGTAGGAGTACATCTTTACCCTAAATAACATTTGGATGGTGTTGGGTACTGTTTTTCTTCATTGCATATTGCATGCAAATAGGGCCATATGCTGTAACATAAGAGCAATTAAAAACCCTAAATATCAAACAAGAACGGATCTCCATAATCCCATATACTACTCGCCGTGTACTCATCTTCAATACTACCCAATGGCCACGACGGCGACGTAACGTACCCATTCAGCCCCGACGCTGCCGGATCTAAAACTTCCGCAGCCGCCATAGGTTGATTACTTGACGTTGGAATAGACAAATTCAACCCGACAGGGTTAGAACCCACAAACGAACTCATTTCATTGTACACAACACCATCCAAATGTTGTTGTTGTTGTTGTTGTTGTCGTTGCGGCTGATAATAATCATTGCCATTAATTTGATTCGGATAAGAATTAGACATTCTCCCTGAAGATTCCATAAATTTATGGTCAGGATCAAATGTCAAATCACTCGTACCATACAGTTGTTGTTGTTGTTGTTGTTCGCGGTGTACGAGGTTATTAGAGTACTGTACGGCAGGGTACAACCCATACTGCACGTAATTCGGCACGGGGGGTGGTGGTGGCCTCGGGGTAGAAAAAGTTAGGCCGAAGCCAGATGGACGAGGTAATAAAGGACGAAGCGCTTGCGTCGATGAAGAAGAAGAATTAGAGTTTGTGCGTGACGAAGATTGAGAAGACGAGACATTACCACCACCATCAGAGGATTGGAGATTTAACTGAGCTTTATTACCGTACAGTACAATAGCTGCGCGGTCATATGCACGCGCCGCGTCTTCCGCGGTGGCGAAGGTACCGAGCCAGCGCCGGGTCCGCTTCCTGGGTTCGCGGATCTCGGCAACCCATTTTCCCCAACTGCGTTGTCTTACACCCCTGTAACGGAATTTGTTGTTGTCCGGACCACCTTTGCCTTTACCCTTTTTGTTGTTGTTGTTGTTGGTTTCATTGTTATTGTTGTTGGTGGGGTTTTGTTGGGTGAGGTGAGGATTAGGGTTTGATTCTGCGCCTCCGCTCATGGTGAGTGGGTAGTAAAGGAGGTGGGGGGTGGATTATTATTACTCTATTATTTTGTGAAATGATGTTTTTATTCCTCGTTCTGTGTTTACCCAATAAGTTGAAAGAGAAGACTGTGAAATGTAGTAAATGGTGGAAGAGGGCGGTGGTCTTATATATATATATGACCCAGTCTACCTTTTCGGTGGGGATTGCTCTCTTGTGAAGAAACTCAAAACATTTACATGCAGCTTTTTCAAAACATTATTTGTTTATAATTACTGGATTATTTTTATTATTAAAATACTTACTTCCGAAATTAATATTTTCTCAAAAAAAAAAAAAAAAAAAAACTTCCGAAACTAATATATATCATGCATCATACCATTTAAATTTTCAGCTAGAAATTTAGTACGAGAACTAATTGGTGACAAAATGGCAATATTGGCCTAGCAAGCTAGGTTGTTGTCAAATTAAGATATAATTAGGAGAAATTATTTGATGTATCAGCTGCACGGATAAAGTGTAGTTCATGAAAAATCTAAATTTATTGACTCTTTATAATTTATTTCTTTATTTAATTTGTATTTTTAGTCTTTTTCTTTGTTTAATTAACCAATTCTTTAACCATGCAACTTAATATTATCCTAATATTACACTATCAGTTTCTTTTTATTATTCATTAAAATCTCCAAAATTATAAATGTTTACTGATCTAAATTGTCAATATGTGATTACCATCTACAAATTTAATTTTGAATTATGTGTTGAGTTGATTTGAGAACTTATATATGAGAGCTAACCTTCAATCAACTCATTTGTGATTTACTTTGCATATTATGATAATGATAAAATTAGTTTGTAATTTCTTTTATACTTGAATCGCTCTCTAAGAAACAATGATGTTATGGTACAAAAATTAATTTAGTATTTCTTGGTATTACGTACTTTGATCTATGCCTTTTTCTTTCTTTGTGCATTTTGTGAAAATCTTACTTAACGGAATCCTAATATAGATGCTCCGAATGTTGGATCTGAGATGATAGATCAATTTTTCTCTTTATACATGTTTTCGGCCTGCAAAATAGGGGGTTCTATATATATTAACTAAGTCAAGACAACTCCTATGCGCAAAATATTGCCATGATGCTTAAATAAGAATTTAATTGTGAAACTTTAGTTAGAGTATTCAAATGGCGTTTGAATGTAAAGTGAAATTAGGATAAAATTTATCTAAATGGGGTATTTATATTCGTAGATGAGATATGTGGCATCTCACGATTTAAAGACCTGACTTTAACACTTTTGTTAACCACATTGAAGAAACCATTTTCTCTCTTTGTACTCACCCTTGAGTATACCTCCACCCGATGTAGTTGGGAGGTTATACAGTTCTAAAAGTGGACCTCTTTTCCATGGTTTAATGGTTTCTGTTTTGATTCCTACGTTTGTGCCCCGACTCTTGAGTTCTTTTTATCAAATGTCATTAAAGTTGATGTTGGTAGGTTTGAGTCTTTTGATTCGATTGTTGTCTTTAATCCTGTATTTTTAGTTTGTATCTTTTTGTTTGGAAAATATATTTTACTTTGTTACATAATTTGAGGGCATTTTGAGAGGTATAGAAAGCTATTTTTGGCATGATTTTCTATCATAGGAGAGCTCTTGTGTTTTGGAACAATAATTCTCCTTTGCATGTGTAGGGAACATCAAACTTAAGTAAGCGTCCTTGATTTATTTGCGATTTTTCAATCCGATTCAAGTAAGTATATATTTTACGATTTCATTTGATTTTTCTCCTATTTATACAAAGTCCATTCCTTCATTGCCACAACTATTGTGTAAATTCCTAAAACATATAATCAGTTTAAGAGGAGTGAGTATATATTGGTCATAAATTTATGTAGTTTACCTCTTCCTAATTAATCACAACCTCATGCACACAAAGTGGCTTGTATATTTGGAGTTTTCTTGGGAAAGAAATTCAAAGAAATAATTAAAGTTGGTCAAATATATCAACCAATTTGTCTTTGTATTATAGTGAAATATATTTGAGACCGAAGAAGTAATTTAATTAGTATGGGAAATGGTAAATGAATGATTTTATCGAGACCTTACTTCGTGAATAAGGTTGGCCACGGATAGGTTTGAGGAGTTCAGGAAAATATTTTTCTGAGAAAAATTCCTTCGTTGCTTTTTCCCAAAAAACAATTAATTAATAGGCACGTCGTGTCTTATTCCATATTTATTGTTGTGGATTTTGCATTTATTATCTACATTACATGCAATTGATAATGTTGAGCGTTTGGATTAACTACATATATTGTTAATTAAATAACCAATAAGTAGTCGAAAACATTGTGGTATAAGAATGTGATCATGATACATATACAATTTGACCGCCAAATTCTAGGTTACGAAATATATATATCACTCATTTCGTGCGACATGACAATTAGTTACTCATTTTGTATATCAATTGATGTTTGATCTAGAGGAAGTAGTTAATCCCCACAACATGGTGAACTTAAGTTTTAATTTTCGTTGAAAGAGGTTATCATATAATGTGTCCGATACATTTAAAATTAAAAGAATTTAATCAACTTTAAAACATGAAAATCCTTAAATAATATTACGCATAATATAATCTTCGATTATTCGGAAATTCAAGTCATTATATCTATTCAAATAAACTTTGTTCTTTTTTTTTTTCATTTAGTGTGTTTCCTTTTAATCAAAGAATCATTTGGTGAATTGCATTAAAAACTAGGATTAAATTAACTTTTAATGGTTTAATTTCACTTTGTACCTTAGAAATAGGCTCATCTTTTAATTTGCACCCTAAATTAAAATTTAATAGCAGATTGCACTCTAGAAACTATGTTTTCGCTTATATTTGCACCCTGATCGTTTTTCTGGTTATTTGACGCACCGTAGATAGGATATTTTAGTCCATTCTCGTTAAATGCCATCCTCTATTACTTTCCTCTATCTCCCAATATATACTGGATTATTTTCCTCCAAAGTTTTCCACAAAAAATCAAGAAGAATCTACTTACGTTGCTTATTTGCCCTCCATTTCTTCTTCTTTTTTTTCAAAAAAATAAAGTTTAAGGGCTTTCTAACTTCAGTCTAACATTTTCATCCGAAAACGACAAAGATCTTGCTTTGAATTTGAAGTTTGTCAAGTGAAAATGAAATCCCATGAACTCTAACTTATATAGTTTGGAGATTTCAAATAGAACTATTATTTGTTCAAGGATATTTTTGGATAATTTATCAATTTTACCCTTAATTAGTTGTATGTCTCACTAACATGATACTATTTATTGAGGGAATATGAGGTGATATTTAACATGAATGGACTCAAATACCCTTCAAACGAGAAGTCAAATTACCAGAAAAACGACCATGGTGCAAAGTGAAGCGAAAACATAATTTTCATTGTGCAATTAATTACTATTGAGATTGTAAACTGAAAATTGAGCATATATATATTTCGAGGGTACAAAGTGGAGTGAAGCCATTTATAATTGCAAAAAACGTGAATTCACATTCTCAAAACAGGCACAGCCCCCTTCAAAGTATACAAGCCTGTCTCCGAACCTTATTAAAGCCGGCCAAAAGAAGAAAAAAAAAAAGAAGAAAAGGCTTTCCAAAACCAGGCATCAACAGACCACAGACTCAACTCACTTTTTTACTTACTTTTATTTCTGTTTCAATAGTTTGTCAGAAATGGTCCCAACTACTACTACTACTATATTGTTACTATTTCCAATGCCAATGCAGCTTGTTGCTGCAGGTTGAATCCCACATGCTACTTATTTAATTTTGCTGCAAAGATACCCTCCTCCTTCGTCCTACAGGTTAACACGTCGACTATCCATGCAGTTGCAGTTTCTTCATGGCCACCAACATTAATTCTTCATCAATTTTGGTATTATTCTCTAAATATATATATATATGCTATTTAATATTCCCATCTTTTAGTTTGGTTGGGTTTTATTTTGGTCAAATTTTAAAGAATAAATTTTATTCATATTTATATTTCTATAAAAATAACTAATATACAATCTAATTAAATTGGATTATATTATACTTACTCGACCTAAATTGATTGATCCAAAATCCAGAATCCAGATAATTAGAAATGGGTCGTTTAGAAGCCCAAATGTAGGCATGTAATTCATCCAAAAAAGAGATGTAGGGATGTATATGGGCTTTGACCCATAATAAGAAATTCGCAGCAGCCCAGTCCATCCTATAACCCAACCCCACAACATTTCTCATTCTTCAATGGCTGAACAACGCCAAATACGTTTACTCTCTCCGTCACTTCATTCAAAACATGTTAGCTCTTCGCAGACTTGCTAAAAATTCCCAAAATGCAGCGCCGATTATTGTTGCCACCGCACGTCATTTTAGCATCTCAAACCCTAACCCTACCCCAGTTCCATCATCCGCCAGCTACGACGACCTAATAAATGCCGCCGGCCGCAAACGAGATTTCGCCACCGTGCGCCACCTCCTCGACAAGCGTGTGACCGACGGATGTTACAACACCAGCAAAACCTTCAAGTTCATAGCCGCCGATTTCTCCGCGCTGGACGATCTCCTTCAAAACCTCGCCGCTCTTAGCAATTGGTTCACACGAAAGCACGCACACGACGCGCTGGTAGCTCAGCTCGCGAAATTGAATCGCACGCGCGAAGCACTGAGCGTGGCTGAAACCATGGCGAAGAAGAAATACGGTGCCACTCACGTTACGTTTCACCCTATAATCAACGTGCTGGCGAGGAAGAAGGATATTCCCGCAGCTTGGCACGTGTTGGAGGTGATGCGTGAGTGCAAATTACAGCCTGACTTGACGGCGTTCAACTATATTTTAACGGCGCACTGTTTCCTCGGGGACGTGACGTCTGCTGCTGACGTTTTGGTGAAGATGGAGGAAGAAGGGCTGAGGGCGGACGCGAGGACTTACGACGCACTGGTGCTGTGCGCGGTCAGAGCGGAGAAGGTAGAGGGTGCAGTGGGGCTGATGCGGCGGATGATGGAGGATGGAGTGGCGGCGCTGTATTCCACGCATGCGCACATTATCAAAGAGATGATCTGTTGTGGATACATTGCGCAGGCAGTGGAGTTCGTGAGGATTTTCGCAGGGAAGGAGGTGAAATTAGATGAGGAGAATTTCGGGTTTTTGGCCAGACATTTGAGGAATATGAAAAGAGTTAGTGAAGCCAAGTCAGTTGTAGAGGAGATGGAGAAAAGAGGTTTGCAGATTGGTAAAGAATTGATGGATTTATCTCCATGTAAAGTAGATTGAAGGTGATGGATGCAACACCTAATTTTGTGACTTAGTATAGCAATACATGGTATGCTTGCTTTTGATGTCTATTTAACTGGTATTGTTATTAGAGAAGTCGAAATGTGTGTGTTCGCAGATGCTTCCTTCTTGTCTGCATTGTTGAAAATGGTGAAAGTTTAGCATCTTTAATATGGAAAATTGATTTAGTTTCCTGATTGATATTTTCATTTTTATTAATTTCATTGCATTATGAGTAACTCTGATAAATCTAAAAGTGAAGCTCCAAACAGGACAACAGAATTATAAAATTTGACAGATATAGCTGATGCTATGATTGATTATGTATTGAAGCTTGTCTGCATGGTTCTTTTAAGTGTTGATTGGAAGACCAGGAGGATGCGTTTAGAAGTTGCTGGAAGAGATGATAACTTACAAATTCTTAAGGTAAAATCAATTGATTGGGCTATTCAGTTTTTGTTCAATGCATTAATTGGTAAAATACTGCTTGATGAACCATTGACTGGTGATGTCTTATTATTGCCACTTGTCCAACATTTTGATCTCTTCATTGTTGGAACCAACTAGAGATTACTAAATTTGACAACGAATTTTCCTTATTCTGCTCTGCACATACACTATGATTACATTTTTAATTAAGTCATATATGTTACCCTTATTTTGGATATTTCTGTCTATGTCCTTATGTTACAAATATGAAGTAATTGATTTATTTTCTATCATATATAAAGTTCGTTTTCAGTGTTGCTCGGATTGTGTCATTTATCTTAGCATTAGGCATCCTAATAGTCAAAATTGACACTTAGGACTTGGGATGTGACGTCTCTTGTACCCATAGTAGGGTTATTTCAGAAGCTTCAACGATGATGATTGACATTGTAAAATATACTACATATTACTGCTCATCTCGTAGAGAGGATGTATGTTATGTTTGGAAAACTTAATTGACGGAAGGTATGTTCATGCAGATGAAAGATACATGTGTAGCAAAAGGGAAAAAATTGGAGAAATAACTATACAATATTTGTTGCACTTGACCTTTGTTGTTCTTTGGCGTTGAAGGCTAGGTGTTTGAAGTTGTATGTATGTCTTTTGTGCTGTTGAAAGCATGAGTTGATCCATTTCTCTCGCATCTTTAATTTTTTGTTACTACATTGATCAGCTTGTTAATTAGTTCCACATGTAAAACATAATTCTAACTCATTTTATTTCAAATACTGACTTCAAGTTTAGATGTCTAGTTGAAGCCTGTTGAGGAAGAGTTGATGGATAGTCTACTGCAGTGAGGTGAGGCACAAAATCGAAGATTGTGGAAGTGGTTTGTTTATTTTTGAATCTTTTTGAACAATGGAAGCAGTCTGAACCTCCTAATCAATTTTGAAATATTTTCCATCTGTATAAAAGAAATAATTTCCGTTGATGTAACTTTTGTTTGAGATGTGGATCAACTATTATAGTAGTCCGCCAACTGGAAGAAACCCTGCGGAGACGCTTAGAGAAGGTGCAAAACATCCATGGCTTTGAACTTTATTGAGCAACTTCTCATTCATTAGGTTTTGCATGACATATTTGTTTCTTTAGGATTTAGTCATTTGGAGAAATCTTCTTCATTTGGCAAGGACATGTTAAAATAATTTGATAGAATTGACTCTTTGTATTTGTACTGTATATGTAGATGACAGGAAGATGGCTGGTGGGAAAGGAAGTTCGAATTCCTGGACTGCCGACATTTGGAGGGCATACTAGCCTGCAGGGTAAGTCATGTTCCCTTTGTAATTATATATTCATTTCAAACATACTATACGCGTGCTGTGCAATACTTTCATTTCCTTTTGTGGCTTTAGTAGTTTGAATTCTAATATGCTTGTTGATTTGACCATACAATTATTAATTAGAGAATGTTTATCACTAATACCTACTATTTGTTTATGTAATTGGTATGAATTGTGTGGCACTGCCCTTTGCACTCTTGTAGCATGTATTGGTGCAAATCTTAGTAGATCTCTCCTTCCCTATATGAGAAAGTCCCAACTTGATACATCTTATTCATTAAAGATAAAGAGAGAAGAGGATTTTCCAATGTTATTGTTTTTGTTTTTCTTCAGCAAAACGGACAATGTATATCTCACATTCACATTAAAACGTTTATTAGGCAACAAGGTGCAACCTCTAACTGAGAAATACCAAAAAAAGCAGAACCAGAATCTGGACAAACTAACTAGAAATAAAGGAGAAAATAAGTATCAAGAAATAGAGAAAATCGAGGAAAAATCCTGCCTGAAGAACCTCATGTTCATGGTTCATTCAACTTTGTGTGTTAAGTTGTATCATATGCTCATTTGTCGGTCTGGGTCGTTCAGAAGTCGGGGAACTTATGCGGTTGTGAGTGGCTAGTTCAGTTTGTGCATTCATTAATATCTAGCTTAGTTGTAGAAAGTAAGGGAAGGTGAGGTAAAACTGGTTTCCCTTTCACATACATATAGAGTGTTTTGTTGACCAAATTACTTGCACTTTTCTTGAAAACACTATTATAAGTCTTAATCAAGATCTTATTTCTTGCAGTAAAGCATACTAGAGTCCATGTCAAAATCTTTCAGTATATCCGATGGAGTGATGGGTTTCGATTTTGTTTCGATTGAGGGGATTTCGATAGTGACGCCAAATGGGCTGCAGCCCATGGCTAACACCGATCTAGTCCAAGTCTCAAATTTTATTATTGTTGGGTCACATTGGTTTAAGATTAGTACAAAGTTGGGTTTGAATAACAAGTCAATCGTATGAGAAGTTTGACTCTACGATCGAAAAAATAATTCATAATTCAACGAAAATGGTTCGAGTAAAATTGATTTCTATTAGTAAGTGAACTATTGACATAATGAGAATGGGAGTCATTTATGTATTAGTTCTTCGTTTGTTTCCGAATCTAGTGTAAATCGGTTGGCAGAGTAAAAAAGAGAAAAATGCAGTGCAATTGACAAAATGCAAGAAATTCATCTTGAAATATACTCTTTTACCCTATTATAGAATTATGATAGTCCATAAGAGCCCCAGAGTTCTAAAGACAAGAAAATACTAAGAGAAATTGACTTCCAAGTTCCAAATGAAGAGCTGGCCCATTAGCCTGTCTGTACTTTACATTAATTGAACTATTGTAGCTATTTTCACATTAGGAATGAAATTTCATATCCAAATAAGTACATAATATGTAATTGGGGCTGTCGATAGAGCAGATTTTAATTTGAATTCTATCTGAATTTGGACCGATGAAAATTAAGAGGATTTGATTCGACCAAGATGATTAATCATTTGGAATCTATTGAGCGTAAGTCGATTCAATTCGTTAAATATATATATATATATATGTATGTATATACTAATAAAGTGCACGTACGTCTAGTTAATTTCATGGGTATTTTTTGTAAATTAGAGTAAAATTAATTTTATTTTATCGTAAAATAGATCAAATTAACTGGTTGTTCACCTATTGAATTCATTTTTTACCGGTTTAACCTGTTTTTAAGCTGATTTTATTCATTTTTATCAGTTTAATATATTTTTTTTACTGTTTTACTCATTTTTTTTATCGGTTATAACTTTATTTTTACTGTTTTTACGATTTTGTGCTTTTATTTTTTCGTTTTAAATCATTTTTCAACCGCTTTCACCTTATTTTGTGGGTTAAACTTTTTTTTTTACTGATTTTTCTTATGTTTTTATCACATTAACCTATTTTCATCGACTTTATAAAAAATTTCACCAATTTCACCTGCTTTTCATTGATGTTGTTGTTTTACCGGTTTCATCCTTTTTTTCACGAATTTGACCCGAATTTTTATTGATTTCACATGTCTTTATCGATTTCAAGGGCACTTTTTTACCCGTTTCACCCAAATTCTCACCAGCATCGCCAGTGTTCACCAATTTTACCCGAATCTCCATCGATTTCAAATATTTTCAATGATTTCACAGAAATTTTTTTCTATCGATTTCACCATTTTCCACCAATTTCACCCGTTTTTCATGAAAAGAATTTCATGAAAAGAATTTCATGAAAATTCGAGGTTATGCATGTCTTGATATTATTGAATATTTTTCATATTTTTCTATTCTAGCCAAAGTAAAATTATGTAATTAGCTAAGTCATTGTATTTTCTATTCTTTCATAGTAAGATGTGATTCAATTTTAACCTTTTTGTAACATAAAAATTTTAATATTTAGAGTGTTACTTATGTTGTACTAAATCTTTAAACTAACATCTTCTTAGTTAAATAAATATTGATGCTAAAAAAAAATTATCTATATTTTAGGTGTTATTTAAAATAATAGTGTACATTTATGGTTCGTTTTTATTTATTATAAGAGAAGATTAAAATTACAAAAATTGATGTAAGAGAGAATTTATAAAGTTTAGGAGTTTTTGTAGAAGATAAATATAATAAGACTTCATGTCTATTTATACCTCTTCAGTTACCTTTGTATGCTTATCATTAAATTAAATAACAATTTAAACAAGGGTATTTTAGTCCTCATAAAAAGTCTTAAGAAATATTCATGCTTTTTTATAATAGTAGAGATATATATAATATTTATTGTAACAAAAATATAAGTGGTTATGTTGAAGTTCATAGCAATACGAAGAAAATTTAAACGCATAATTGAATGACTATATGTAAAGTTTACTCCCAGCAGCAATTTTTGGTGCCATCAAGGAGGTGGGAGACTAAAATCAAGTCAAGCTACAGTTACTTCACACTAATACACAACATTCCAAAACTTCAAAATACCCCGAAAACCCAAGTGGGGTGCCTCTTTGATTTCATATCAAATGTGGGCTGGGCCCGTAAATCCATGTGGACAGAAAACGACCCTCACATTTATGATGTCTCTTTGAAGATACAAAAAAAGTACAAGTCTTTAAGTATTATTTCTTCATTGGTGGAATTCGTTTTTTGGGAATGTTTTGTCTTAGTTAGGGTTCTTAGAAATATTTTTGGATAGGTATTAAGAGTCGTCATCCAAAGCTTATGTCAGGGTTATGGCAAAAATATTGTTACAATCAAGTTGAACTTGAGATTTGGTGCTCAGGGCTGTAAGTTTGAGAGAATGTTAAGTTTGTTATGATTCAGTTTAGTACTTGTAGAAGACAGAGTGACTTGGTTTATTTTTTCAGTGAAATTTTATTGACTTATGTGTTGTAAAACGTAACCCTTGTAGCAGATGTCATGCATAAAATTGTAAGCAATGACTTAGTCGTGATTTGTAGATATAAAAGAAAAAAAGTTGAAAAATTATTTGATCTAAAGAGAGGAATTCAATGGAATCAAATGAGTTGTATCATGATTTTCTTCGAAGTAGAGAGTGCTTCTACGTGCATCAATTAATTTAATGATGCTAGAAGATCATGGTAATGTTAAAGCAAACATAATATTTATATGTTAAATATCCGGATTGTTATCGTTTGAGTTGTCCGACCTAGTTCTCCCTTTGTTTTGCATGTTATATTAGCATTAGAGAAGAAGAATTCAATCTACTCGATCCTCGATTAATTTTATCCGGAACCTTCTAAAAATATTCATATCATTTAAATGAATTGATTTATTGTTATTATTGGAGTTGAATTTGGAGGAGTGGTGGTGGTGCAAGAGGTGACACGGCTGTGGCCTCCGCTGTTTGTTGGGTTGGGAAACGACAATCTTTATATGAACACTTTGGATCCCTACAACATTAATTATTCATTTTATCTTTCTTTCCCTTTGTCATTTTTCTTCATCTTCCGTCTTGTTGAAGTGACTATTTTCCCGTTCCGTTTCAGTATTGCTTTTTCCTTTTGAAGATAAAAACTATTTACCTTGTTTTTCTTTATTTGTTTTCTGGCAGGAGTAGTATCTTCTATTAGTATTATGTTTTTCTTTTTCTGCGCGCCCATTGAAATTTTTTTACTTCTTTTTAATTTCACAATGGTTGAAAATTATTCTTAGGGTGATTTATACTTACACCCCCTGAGGATTGACGGATTTACACAAAAAAACCTCACGTTTTAGAAATTGTAAGGACACCTCCTGAGGTTTGTCCTATTTACAGAAAATCCCTTACAACTTCAAAATTAATGATGTCATCAATTTCTTTTTATTGATTTTCCTACAATGTACTCATTTTCGTATAATGTAACGCATTTTCCTAGAATGTATTTTAGAATACACTTGGGGGTATTTTAGACAATTCGGTGTTCATGATATTTTCCTTTTTTTAATAGTGGGGGTATTTTAAATTTTTTTGTAATTTTCGTTACGGTTGACAAACCTCAGGGGATGTCTCTGTAATTTCTGAAATGTGAGGGGGTTTTCTGTAATATAGTCAAACATCGGGGGTGTGGGTGTAAATCATCCTATACGAAAATTGGAGGTATTTAAGACACTTCAGTGTCTATTTTTTTGGCTTTTTTTTAAACAGGGGTATTTTAGACTTTTCATAATTTTCATTACGGTTGACTAACCTGACTCATGGGTGTCCTGTAATTTCTGAAATGTGAGGGAATTTTCTATAATATAACCGAACCTCAGGGGTATGGGTGTAAATCACTTTTATTCTTATCTTGTGTTGATCCAATTATCAATTTTCGGTAGTTGATAACAATTTTTTAAATAATTTTCGGTATTGATAACAATTTTTTTAATTAACAAAACAATGAAAGAAATGTATGAGCTACATTACAGGGTTGCAAAATTCTTCTATCTTTTGGTTTATTCTCTTTTACTCTCTTTGGAGCTTAATGGAAAAAAAGGTCCTTTCTTATAACAAAAAATAAATCATTTTCTAAGTAAAAGATTACGATTCTAACTATGATCATGTAACCTTGTGACATTACTTCATTTACCAATTCTTTTTTTTTTTTTTTTTTTTTGAGGGGTTCATTTACCAAATGAGAAAAAGTAACAATTATAGTTTAATGATAATCACGGGCAAATTTTAGGTCGGAGGCACTAATGTGGGTATTTGTTCACACTAATGTGGGTTTTACATTCTAGTTTATTACTAATATTAATTTCGTAGTTAATTGTCTATTATTTACAATTTTTCGTACCTCAGTAGTTATTGAAATGATGAATGTATTTTTTTTTTTTTTTTATTTTTTTGAGAATTTCGTTTCTTCTTTGACAAAAACTCAAAATTATTTATTTTCAAATTCAAAAAAATTAAGGAAATCATTAAAGCTCACCATATCTCTTCTCTCTAAAATTTAAAACAAGCGGATCCAGTAGATTCACAAAATAAATCAACTGAATATACAGTACAAATATGAAGAGACAGTTGTCGAATTTCATATATATTTTTTGCTGCTAAATTTGCTAAATTGGAATTATGTAGCTTAGCCGATGGATCTAGCAGCTTTTGTTTTATTTGATCAGCGGTTCGCTTTTCCATAGCGAAGTGAATGCACAAAATAATTTTCACCACATCATATGTAATATGTAATGCGGATGACCCAGATATTTTCACGGATCAAAATTTTGTTCCGAATGTATGTTTCGGTCATCTAAATATTGAGAACATTTCGAGAACATTTCGAAAACATTAGAAAAAATTGTAAAAAAAATTAAGAAAATTATAAATGAATCCCAAGGTAAAAAATTAAATAATTTTAAAATTATACCCTATTTTCGTTTCCATTCTTTGAAAAACGATAAATTTTCGATGGAATCTGATCCATGAATATTTCCACTTCCAGGCCTTGCCTCTAAATGTGGGAGAATCTAAGTTAATAATTTTTCCTAAAAAGTCTAATATTGCATTATTGCATGTGTACAATATAATAATATCACAAACAACATATATACTACTACTTGACTTACTGTGCTTAAGGGAGCTTAGTGGTGAGGCATTAACCAAGTAAATTGAGAGGTCACCACTTAATTTAGTTGTTGTTGTTTTTCTTCTTGGAAGTCAATTAATTATTAAGTCTTTGCGGATTTACTCCAATCATATTTTAGTCAAACATAAGTTTCATGGAGCAATTTTGGTGGTAGAAAATAAATTTATCTAGCACGAAAATATAAGAGAACATCTTTAAATTTTGCAAAGAAAATGGTGAAAGCTATACAATAAGCAAATTGACGAAATTCAATTTCTGAGTGTTTGTATTGCAATGAAGATTGAAGATCTTAATTAGATATATATGTGTAAGGAGATATAGGTTTCCATCTTATGCATAAATCCAAATGTGAACTAGGGTTTGCTTTTCATGTAAAATCATCTTTCCGTTTATCAATAGATATGTGAAACATCTCATCTTTGTTGAGGAGTCAATACATAGGCCCCCATTATATTCTCATGAAGCCACAATTGTCTCGTCTACTTTGTTTGTGAACTATCATATCCCATCATGCATGATTACAACACCTACATTATTCACCATTTCTTTTGGGTTTCGCTTGAGCAAAAAATAATAAAGGGCTCAAATCTTAGGCCATATGGTAATAATGTTTAGAAGCCGATCCTTAAATTTTGTTTAAGTCATGGTATTTGCCCGATTAAATATTCGATAGATCTGATCTGATTACGAAGATTCGTATTCGAAGTACGTAGAACGAATATAAATCTAGATTGATTCGACCCGTTTAAGAACCGTATCGAACAATAAATAATATATATATTTATAATATTTTTATTAAGATAAGTAACCATCAATTTAAGAAGACATTAATTAATTAATTCATAATATCATATTTAAGCATATTTTCATCTGAGAATATGAATAATGTTTGATACTATTATTATACAAATAGTTCACATTAGTCCTCATATCTTTCCATGCTAATTTGTCAGTTACACCTTAGACATAATATAAACAAATGATTATCCACAATATGTGAACTATGTTTAGATTGAAGATTACAAGGAAATGTATGGTGTAATCTTTAATTGATCGTCTAATTTGCTTGATATTAACTCTTCATGTTACCACCTCAACAATCGAGGAATCAACAATGAACTTGGTAAAAATAGGTTTAGAAACTAATTGTAAGATCAATACCTTGTGAATTGTTGGATTATTTACGTTAAAAGAAAACTATTTAGAATTTTGATATGAGAGAACGTTGTATACAACTTCGATAATCTTATATGAAATTACTTTAGCATTGTGAATTCAATATAATTTTCATTGATATTCTATTCTTAAGCAAATAAAATATATTAAATATCATTGACAATCAATTTGAGCTATGGTCAAACTTCCCCCATCGATCCCTAATTGTAGCGTTAACAAACTTATTTTAGAAAGAAAAAAAATACTGGTGTAAATTTGAAATAGAAATTTTATTGAACTAAAAGAATTGGTGCCAAATAATTACTTTATATAAGGTGGTTTTAAGAAAAATAATTTTACTATAGGAAAAAAAATATTGTTTTAAGATAACCCAAAAAAATAGTAGTAAGAATCTTAAGAACAATGTGAGTATAATTTAATATTAAATGAATTTTCATAATTTTCCTTTACTCCATAATATTAGAAAGCGTCTTATTAAAATGAATAATGAACATGGGACAATACCAAAATAAAATGGCCCATGCAGGTGTCGAACCTGCGACCTTCGCGTTATTAGCACGACGCTCTAACCAACTGAGCTAATGGGCCATGTTGTTTAATAAGGAATAGTATAAGTAATTTAATATATATTAGCAACATATTGAGCTATAAATAGGAGGGGTAAACATGTGTGAACACAAATGCAAAGCAGAACCACTATGAAGAACCAAGAACCTCGTTCAATATCTTCTTGTGCAGCCTGTAAGTTCTTGAAAAGAAAATGCACCCCTAATTGTCAATTCGCCCCATATTTTCGTGCGGACGAGCCTAAAAAGTTTGCCAAGGTACACAAGGTGTTTGGAGCAAGCAACGTTAGCAAGATCCTCAATGAAGTGCCCGAGAATCAACGTGAGGACACGGTGAACTCGCTTGTTTATGAGGCCGAGGTGAGGCTATGTGACCCTGTCTACGGTTGCATTGGCGCTATAGCCTCGTTGCAACATAAGATGATTGAGCTTCAACATGATCTGATTCTTGCACAAGCACGACTTGCTTGTTATGTTGAAAATCAACCATCTTCTTATTTGGATGATAATATCAATATGGCTCCTAATATGGACTTCCAAGAGTCTAGTAATGGCTTGGTGGAAAGTTTGAATTATAATTCTATGCCCTTTGATCAATTTAGCCAATTCCAATTCCCATGATATTCCCTTAATTTCTTTGTCTCATCATTTCTCTATGGCTTGTATGGTGCTTTTGTTTATATGCAATGCAAGAAATTAATGAAGCTTCTTTCAGTTGGTATATATTAACAATTTTCCTTACTAATTCATGAATTAATATGCCTAAACTATTTCAAATAGTTCTATGTTAATATTTGTTTAATCACTTTCCCAAATCAATTGCAAACGAACCCTTTTCAATCTTAGCCCTTTCAAAAGGGAATATGTGGAATAGATACATTTTCCCACGGTTAAGTTCCAAATGCAACAATTTCAGAAGAAAACCATATTGTGTGTGTGTGTATTTTATCTATGCACCTATATTTATCATGGAATAATTCTCGAGCACCAAAAATGTGATTTATTCTAATGAAAAGTTGAGTTCTACAACTTATGTAGGATTTAATAGTAATATGTAAAAATCTGAATTCTTTATCTTTTAACTTTTCTTGAATCTTAATACCAATATTTCAGCTTTAGAACGAACATAAAAATTCTAGCATATATATGATTCAGACGTACCCTCAAAATCATATACAATAATTAAGTTTATTTATGCACACTTCTTGCTTGACCAATTAGAACTTATTAGACTTGCCATGTAAATGATTGATATTCGAGAGAATCGAGTTTAAGTTAGAAATTTGTTAATAACATTGTCGTGCCAATGAGAATATTTTAGTGATGGAAGGAATAAATTAGGGAAATATCCATTCAATTCCATGGTCATTCACGATAAGACCATATCATCATCTTCTTTACTTTTGCATGATCCTAGTATTCCACTAAAAAGGACCAAAGCTATATCTCAATTATCTTTTTTGTCTTAGGCATGTGAAATATGGTCAAAGTATGGTGAGACATTAATCATATTGTTTGCAACATCACACTAATCAAGCCAAATTGAAACGAGAAACATGATTCAAATTACTTAGCTCTATGAGATATGATGCTGTATACTAGCTAGAATCAAGACTCCTTTTAGATATTTATCAAAAAAAAAAAAAAACACTCCTTTTTTAGAAACCATTCACATTCCGCATATCCTCCCGATAATTGATTCTGCATTTTATGCGATATTTCAATGGGCTGGATTAGAATAATGTGGGCTATGTTTATGGGAGCAAAAGCCCATGTGTCTCGCCTACTTTTATAATTGGATTTGGATTATAAATGTGCAGAAATTGAGTAGTGATATTCCTACAGCCTTCAACCGGCCGGCTGTACATGTATATAGTCGATCGGTTGTGGCTTTTTTTTTTCTTATCATTTATATATTTTAATGTATATGAAAAAATTAATTATATGACACATAAATAATTATCAAGAAAATATAAACCCTGTTTGTAAATATTAAACCCTAACCTTGAAATTATAAATCATAAACCTGTTAAATAAGTAGTAGGTAATACAATTAACTTCCAAAGCCTAAAATATGAGCTGTTGTACAAAAGACTGTAAAGTTTGGATTGTCATATAATCATTTCAAATTTAAATTGTATTCATGTTGAACTTTCTTTGAAATTTAGAAGCATACATGTTCATGTTTAACCTAAATTTGGGTTAATTCATTTCGAGACGCATAGTATTTATATGAAATTATCTTTTAGCAGGGACTAAAACTTTACTTTGTCATTTTAAGGGACTAGTATCATTCACTGGTCACAATCACCCATTTTATTTTAAAACTTAATTTATAAGAACAACTACAATATTTTATTGATTTCATCCTAATGTTTATATCCCAATTTTAAATCCATCGTTTAATATCTTAATCGTAATCGCCATTTCCGGATTAAAGTATGCTACTCTATTTCCTTCCGGAAGTACATAAGTATTTGTCTTTCAATTAATTATGTCTAATTATGATTTAATTTGCACCTCCTTATGATCATCTAGCAACAACAATATTAAATAAACATGAATCTTTGCATCGAGTGACGGAGTGTGATAGTACGTTAAAGAGAAAATGCAGATCTTTAATTATCTTCAGCATTTCAGAAATTTATGCTGACAAGAACCAAAATACTATATGTTCGTACTAACAATTGCACTCCATTACTCGATGCACTTAGATATATAACCACAATTAATTAATTAAGCTATCTATTAAGTATAATTATATATATTAACTGTATTCATCTCTACAACCAAATCGAATATTTATAAAAGAACAAGTATTAATTAAACATTACCTTGATTATTCTGTGACAATTTAGTACTTGAAAAATCCCACTTAGAGATTAATTTGTCTCATTCACAATGTCAGATCTAAATTACTTCCAATATTTGTACTCTTCCTAACACCATCAACAATTTCCTTTGAGGATGAAGAAAACAAGGAAAGAGATAAATTATTATCAATCTCATTGTCATTATTCAAGCTTGAAATTTGCTCGTTTTCTCGTGTCGCTTCTAGTGCAAGATTGAGATCAAGATTCACTTCACATGAGAACTTTCTTTTCAAAGTTTTGTAACTACTACTCTCTATCTCTTTTTGAGCCATGATTGCCTTTTTCGTCATTGGAGTCGTGAACGAATCTTGGTTTGCCGAAGTCCTTGCAGTTTGAGCTTGCCAAAATCTTTCACAAGATCTTTGGTGATGATCATTTTCAAGGAATTTCCAATTAGAGGATTGTTTATGGATTGTATGAAGAAAATTTGAGTTGGAATTTGATCCATATAGTCCATTTGATCTTGTTAAATTTGTTGTTGTCAGGCTGCTACTATAAGGGCTATAAATTGTGGTTTGATTACCCCAAACAGTATCTCTATAGCTGCAAATAAGAGAATAAAAATTAGGGCTTGAAAATAGTATACAAAAGAAATGACCATCAATTGTAGAAAAAATTATTTGGTGCATCTGTTGCACGGTAACGCGATGCAATACATTTTTGAAATTGTTTAGTGCCTAAATTTAAGGAGCAATTGACTCCAAGATCTAATCACAACCATATATTGGCATGGAAAATTCAAATTGAATAAATATCTTTTTTATGTTGCATCGCGTCACTCGTGCAACAAATGTACCAAATATCTCTCCGGTTGTCAAAAAAAGAGCATTTATTGTGATCAGACATACCCTAAAGTAGAAATTGGTCTGTTTGAATTTTGTAGCATTGGAAGTTGGCTGAGTTTATAGATATGGCGATCAGCGGCATCAAATAGAAGTCTTTGTTCCGAAATAACTATATGAATTAAAAAACATAGAATCTCAAATTAGAATTGAAAAAATTAACCAATAAACAGAAACCCTAATTTTCGCTTGATATGTATAATTACCTTGATTAGGATTATCAATTTCCTTGCTTCTGTACATCTAATTAAACAACATCAAAAGATTTATCTTAAAAAAATAGCAATCAAACTTCTCAATCAAATTCTAAAAATTATAATTATATATACATACCTGAAGATGGCTCTTGACATGAGCAATACTAAGACCTTTAACATTCATCAATTGAAGTACCAATTTAGGTGTTGCCCCTGCACCAATTAATTAAAACAATTAGCATAAAATAAAAATTCTTACTTCTTGAAAATGATATATTGTACTAACTTAGGTCAATTAATTAATCAAGATAAATCAAATATTTTTCAAAAGGGGCTCACTTTCTTGCCCTCCAAGTCTTTCAACTGCATGAACAAAGCAAAGATGCAGCTCCGGCGTCCATCGAAGCCGGGAAGTTTTCGAGCGGACATATTGCCTCACAGATCCAGTAGTACTACATTTGCCCCTTTTATTACCACTCTCTTCAACTGTGCTGTTGCTCGAGCTATTGTCGTTCCTATCGTTTTCTTCCGTATCTATATTGTCTTTTATCTGGATTGGGGGGCTTGTTTTGGAATTTGTCATTGTTTCACTTTCTGAATTTGGAGTAGCTATTTGCATGTTATATATATGAAGGTTTGGATGTATGTAATATGATCAGAAAAAAATTAATCATAGGTTTTTCAATGGATTGAAAATCAGGGGTGTAAGTTGTTTTTTGAAGAAAAATGATCTGACCCAAAAGTCTTTGTATTTTGTTATGAGTAGATGGAGATGGAAGAATAACATTTTCAGGGAAAGTTGTTAGAATTGGGAATGAAAATACTTAATTGTGTAAGAATATAAAGAAGAATTTTTTCTCTCCCCTACCCACCCATTTGCTTACTTTTCAACATGAGTGATCATGTTTATTGTACATCTATGTACATGAATTATTATAAACGATGGTGATATAAATAACCCCTCTTTTATAATGAACATGATATATCATATGATTAAAAGTAGGGTAAATATAAAATCAATTGTGTTAGGTAGAATTTGCATTAAAAAATATTGGAATAAAAAACGCTTATTGATGATCAAAAATCAAAAATGAATTTGAATACGACAAAGTTAGAATGAGCAACAACAATTGCATCTGAAAGAATCCTTGTATTGAAACCTTCACGTCGCACAAGTCAGAGTCGCAGAGCAGTACGGCAAGCTGACCAAGAAGCCAGGTCAAGGTACGTCGTCCTAGCCAGTTAGAGACACGATCCAACTCAAGTGATATCATTCAGCCCGCATAACCTGAACAATCTAGCAACTCACAACATAGTGGAAATGTGGAAGTCCTACATAGATACTCGGTGCATTAATTCTAGCACGCTCCACAAAAGTCGGTAGTGTATGTCGCGCGTAAAGATTATCGATCGATCTATCCTTATATGATCGTTTCTTGTCATGTAGGAATATGCGCATGACACAAAGCTAGGGCATGCAAACGCCTTAGGCCTTATGCACTTAGAATTATCGACCTCATCTAATTAATGGGTGAATATCGATCCTAAAGATATTTTATCATATAAAATGTAGAATTAGCATTATTGTACAAAGGATTATTAGCATATATAAACTCTAATAATATTCTTCAATATATCTGATCTTTTACATATAAGTAACCTAATTTAAGCATTAGAGGGGTTTCACATAAATCACTCATGTCTTCACATACTTTTATTTTACGGTTTTACGCTATTTGGCAAGGGCAGATGCAAAGATCGTTCATCGAGATTTTCGTATATGTCATGATAAGCTAATACATGTCCATGTTTGCTATCCACATATTGCTACAAGTTTCATGATAAACAATTAATACTTCTATAACATCGTCTATGGTCTAACCCTAATGTCTTAATTATGAAAAATTAACCGGATAATCATGAGTATTATGTGGATAGGAGAATATATATGAATGTGAGAATGCTCGTGAGTCGCGCCCCTACATGTGCACACAGCACACTGCATACATGTATTATGTATATATATAGAAATGAGGGAAAAACACTTTTGATACCAAACTTTAGTCCAAAAAACACATTTGGTATCAAACTTTTTCAAAAAACACATTACATACCATAATTCGCACAATCTTGACACATTTAGTTTTGTCTCAATTTTCAGACGAAATTTAGCACGTGTCGTTCATGCGTGGGTCTTTAAAACCCGTGCATATGCTCCACCCCATTGTCAATTTAACGGGCACATGAGCGACACGTGCTGAATTTCGTCCGAAAATTGACGGCAAAACTAAATGTGTCAAGATTTTGTGAATCATGGTATGAAATGTGTTTTTTGAAAAAGCTTGGTACCAAATGTGTTTTTTGGAATAAAATTTGGTATCAAAAGTGTTTTTCCCTCGTATAGAAATTACTGAGAGTATCGATCAGAATAAATATATACTCTCTCCATCCCTATTTTTTCTATTCTTTTACTTATAGCGCGGAGTTTTAGGTAAAAGTTAAAAAGGTGAAATTTTTAGATATGTACAAATCATTACTTTATGCGAAATGATATTTTCGAAAATAATAATTACATTGATAAAAATGGACTGTTATTTTGAAACATCCAAAAAAAAAAATTAGTGACAGAGAGATTATAATATTAACTCATAGTATAAAATATTTATGGTTTGGATCAGAGAAATGACAAAAGTCTCTCAGTCAAGAATCAAGAAAATCATCATTTAGCTTCTTGGAGCTTAGTATCATTTGTTAATATGAGTTTAAATCATAAATATAGGACCATCTCACTGATCCATATATATATTAGAAGATTAGTACATGCACTAATGACAAACTTCTAATATTTTTTATTGGCGGGCATCTAACAACTCATATATCTCACATCTACATGTCAGATTGATTAGTCAACTTCTAGATGATTCCCTTATGTTAAAGTATGGTTGGCAAATATGCAGGATATATATATATAAAAAAAAAAAGAAAAAAGAATTGGGTCTAAAAAGACCAAGGTCAATTGGGCGCGCATTTCTATTTAATGGGAGGTTCTTGATTAGATGAGGTCTAGAAAATATCTTTTCGATCTTGTTATTGATAATGTACCACGTTATTATTGTGAGAACATCACATTATCACAATTAATTATATGGTGCATTTTCAACCATAAAATTTAACAAATTAAATTAAATATCTCCTAGATATGGCTTAGTCAAGAATTTTTCCTTTTTAATGTACATACTTGCACTTCATGTGAATTTTGATTATCCTCGCTTTTTAAGGGAGTGTCATGAGTTGTACATTAACATATTCTCGGCTTAATTTGTCAATGGTTTTCATCTTTACTTTAAGAAATTCACACAACCTAATATGTATGCATGAATTGAAGCTTTTGCATCACAAAATTAGATTGCTATATTCTACACTCGTGCGCGTAACTAAAAATGAATTTAATGGACTTCAAACATATATACATAAAAGCTTTTTCCACAATTATTTCAACTTCTATATAAAGAAACTACTTTTGTATATATACTCACGAGCATCTTGCCCAAAATTTACAGCAAGCCGTCACATAAATATGTGCATATGGCCCTTTTGTTCTTGTGACATTTAGGGAAAGAAAATGCATGGCCGAGGCTTGCTTTTCAATTTCTACACGCACAAACACATATTCGAGCATGAAAAAGTAGCTAGCCTAATTCACGATGATTGTCATACAAAAAAAGGGGGGGTTCTAGTTTTATATAGAGTCATTCATAAAACAAGTGCATTGAACTTGTCATATAGTTACTTTGAGTATGATCAAACCCGATCTAAGTAAAAATAAATGATTGATAGTTAGCTCGAGTATTTTTGTAAATGCAAAATAAGTTATTTATAGACATCCTTACCAAAATTACAACTGATTAATTTCATAGTGGTTTGTGCTAAATTATCTATATAATTCAATTTAATTAGATAATATAAGTTAAAAAAGAAAATTCGTTTAATATGGATATTCATGATTACTGTCATACCCATAACTAATGGGCAACTTTTACCGTGAGGAACTTGAGTTTGCCAATTTATATTGGGCGTTAATCCTTGCACTATTGCATGTCAGAAAATTGGAGGGTAATTAAGTGGTGTTTGCTTCTGAATAATCTTTTTTCTGAAGATTATAAATTTAAATAATAAATTAATAAAAGGTCCCAGTAAGATTTGCTTCAAGTAAAGTCAACTTCCAACAGTACCTATGTCTTACTTATGTTTTCCTTCTGTCAATTCTTTTTTTCCTTCTGTTAATTATTTTTCTTTTTTATTCCCTGGGAGAAGCAATTTTTAATCATTTTTTTAATTAGTGAAGCTATTAATGCGGATCTATGACCCTTTGAAACTTGAAAATAATTATAGAACAGTATGTCTGTCCTTATTCGATTTATAGTACTTCTAAATTGTAAGTGTGGCAGTAAATATTAATAAATTAATAATCTTCAAATTCATCACCAAACCAATCCATATTCCCAACTTTCCTTTTTTTGTTAAACACACTTGACAAAAAAATGAAATGTTGGAAGTTGGAACACATGTCAAGCGGTACCCTGACATCAAATAAACCCATGACCATCGATGTAAAATTGTATATGCTTGATTGAAAAAAAAAAATGTTGATCAATTCGTTATACATACATAACAAATCAAATTAATTAATTTAATTAATATTTATAGATGGAGGTATCCTGTTTTCTTTTGTAATCTTGACTCGATAAGCAGAAAATGACTTCACATATGTTAACTTATTCTGTATTTTCTTCTCAATTAAAGTTCAGCCTATTTTTTATTAGTCTGACAAACTAATTAAGTTCAGACAAAGCATATACGCAAATTAAATTAATTTAAACAGTGAGTTGTTGGACTCGATTTAACTAATTATTTATAAACATTATTAACAAGCTAGCCGAAAGACTAGTATAATTAAATTACACTAAATCATTTATTAATTAGTATTATTTTTGTTACATCATTACATCATACTATCTTAATTGCACTAATAAATTTTAATAGAAGTAAATTACTAGACTGATATGAAATTAAATAAAACACTGCTTTTTGTGCTAGAATCTAGATCTCGCTTAAGGGTGCATGTGGATCGGGTTTTGACCCGTCTCGCGTGGGTTTCGCGAGATCGAGTCAAAACCCTTTCAAATGAGTTTTCGCCAAACCCATAAAACCATCAAAAACTTATTCAGAAACTCACACTCAAACTCTTCAAACTTATAAAACATTGATTTGACACGTACACCTACCACCTATTTTTTTCCCCAAATCTCGCTAAAAAATACATTGATTTGACACCTACCACCTACTTTTTCCGCTAAACCCCATCATTCAAACTCAATCCAAGTGGGGTTACCACAAAACCCAACAGTCAAAACACATCCAAATGAGGTCTCAAATGTTTCATCGAAACCACCAAACCATTTTTTTTAAACCAAGCCAAAACCCATTCAAATAGACCATAAATATTCCAATCAAAAGCCATATATAAGTCAGTAGAGACACAACTACACCTATTAACCTACATGTTATCATAAGCCCTTGGAAAAGAATTTATTCCCACTTATTCTCAGTATCACCTCCTACTATAAAAAAAAAATTCAAGTAAAGGTCATTAATTAATCATCATAATTGAATATTTTGAACCATCGATTAATTTGGTGGAAGTTGTTAAGATTCAACGGTGAATTTGTCTACATGGAAACCCAAAATAGGAGTATATGTAATTCCATGCATAAACCCACAAAGAAGTCATTAAATTAAAGTATAATTATGGTAATTACCTAATCCCGAAATACGTATGCATGGTTTTAGAGAATATTGGTAGAATACTACTTTAGTTAATTTGGTATAGTTCAATAATTGTTTTAATTCTAAAGGTATTTCTTGTCTCCTAGTCAAACGTTTTCTTTGTCCCACGTGAGCGACATCTCACCAGCCATGTTCAATGAATTAAAAAATATATATATTAATTAAGGAGTATTACTAATTAATTGGTTTAATTATCATGCAATACAATTATTATTATTATGTAAATATAGATGAAAGAAGCCCCATGTCCAAACCCATCAAGAGGGATGCCCTCTGCCTATTGTGAATATAATATGAATGTATAATGTATTATACAAAGATAAATAGAAAGTCTTTATCAAGATTTATGCATTTGTATTTTGCATGGTCGATCTCACACATTTTTTATATTTATTTTTTGGAAAAAAAAAAAGGAAAAATGACCATGAAATGTTGTGATCCAATTAGAATCATGTTCAACGTAAGCAAGAAATAGACTACATCAAGTCTGGCTTTTTAAGAAAGATATTTCTAGATTTTGGCAAGAGGAGTAAGTAATTTTCGAATTAAATATAGTAACAAGCAATAGGTTTGTGAAATAATTAATAGTATTTGTTGTACGGCATAGTTACCCTCATGTAGTAAGCAAGAGATTCCTTGTATGGACCATGGTCAGTATATCTGTCAGTTGTCACACTCCCAATCTCCATTAATTATTTTATAAACTTTGATATAATTATCAAAATATTAATGCAGTAGAAAACAACATTATTTTACACGTAGACTGTAATTATGATACCGACCCCGAGAATTCTCAAGTTATCAAATAATTGTAGCCCATCTAAGTCGTAATTAGGAAATATCTTCATTCACCTTCCTTTGGATCTCAAAAAATAGTCAGGCCCATTTATTAAAAAAAAAGAATTAGGCCCAGCCCATTTTTGAATTTTCAAATACCAGGTCCTGTTTCCAATCATGATACGGCAATCTCACTTCATTGATGCAAACCTTGATTTGCTTCTATTAATTCAATTGTGATTTGAATTCATCCTCAATAATATCTGAAACCAAACAAACAATAGTTACGATTTTCATAAATAAATTTTTCCTCCTTCAATTTATAAAAACAGTTTCATCTAAAAAAAATTGCTTCATTATTTATCTTCTATATGTTAGGATAAATGTGACATTTTACTCACTGTGTTGTAATAAATGAGGCATTGTACCTCATGTGTTACGATAAATATTGCACTTTAACCCCCTATATTACAAAAACACTTTTATGCCGATTTTAAAATTCGATGAGTGAGCTACGTACACTTTTCGGTTGAAGGAGAAAAAATACTCCTTTAGATTTTCCCGGGGCCCGGGGGGTGTAAATTGGCATTAGCTCGAGAAACTTATATGAGATAGTACTTCTATTTCTACAGATTATATGAACAAGCTGAAGAAGCAGCATATTTGGAAGAATTTATAAATGATTCGCAGCTTACAGACTCAATATACGTTAGAATACTGAACCAGATAAATACCAAAAAAAAAAAAAAAAACAGAAAAAAAAATGAAACAAATTAATAATCCTCATAACATCTCATGGTTAAATAAACAGAAGTAACAAGTGATAAACTCAAGGCTCCGCCTTAGGAGCACAAGAATCTGGACGAAAAGCCAATGGACCTGCAGCATATACCACAGCCTCGTAATTACTCCCAACCAATCTCTTATCCTCGAAACGAAGTGGGGCCCCATAGAGTCCCTTATTGATATTAGTGAGAAGGTTACAACTCTTAATAGGCGAAGAGACCAATTTAACCTTGCACGAATGGAGAGGATGGTCCAAGAAAGAGTGGTTCATCTTGAAATCCTTAAGCTGTGCGTAAAAGTAACCGTTTTTATCAGTTTGAAATGCTTTGTAGTAGCTGACTCGATTTCTATGGTCTTTGCAGATAACGCTAATGGTGGCGGCTGCGATGGGCTTGGCTTTGGTCAGGCTCCATGTTCCTTGATACTTACAGCTCTGGCAGTAGATCACTCCTTCAACCACCACGTCTATGGTTTTCTCTGCAGCCGGTTTTGATGGCTGAGGGACCGGGTCGTGGGCGGTTGTCGATTGGATGGCTAGGATCAGAAAGAGGAAAGGAACGGTGGAGATGATTAATCTTGCCATTTTGTTGTGAAGCTGTGAGCTTATTATAGGTAGTATACAAGAGTGAGATTTAGAATGTTTGATATGTGATGAAATTGATGGTATATATAGTTGGTGTTGGGCGTTAGACGTGGGAACTACTAAACTGGTTTCCTAATATTGCAAACGTGATGGCCACCACAATTAGTACATATATTTATTTATTTTGTTTATTGGACCATATCTTAAGTAATTATTGAAATTTAGACGCTTTATATTCAACGTACGAAAATGCCCTTAAGAATATGCACGTTCATGTCAAGTGAGCTCGGTGTCGCCATTGATCGTCTGCGTGAAACAAATAACCCGTAGTAGGGATTAATATGAAGAAAAAAAATCAGAAAGACGACGTTGTAAAAAGTTAATGAAATTTGGAAGACTTTTATCTTCAAAATGTATTTGATTTGTTCTTATATCTCGAGTCCTTTGAAATGAGTCTCCCTTTGGGAGTAAGGGTATACCCAAAGTAAAGAAAGAAAAAAAGATCGTGTAGAATTAGGGATTAAAGGTGAACAACTCAAGTTGAATCAAAGAATATACATGATTGTGTTTGATTTTCTTATAGAGTAGAACATTTTATTTAAACTTGATTTAATTGTAAAACAAATTGACCTTGATTGGATTTCAAACAAGTTCAAGTAGTTTCACAATCTTATATGTTCATTGAATGAGTCACATTCAAACTGAAACTTAATGGTTATTCAAATGATAATCCCTAAAATTATTCATTATATACGTCGAACTCAACTTTAAAGGAAACATCAAACTGAGCTCATACGAGTTTTTATTGATCGACCCCTCGACTACTTTGTTATGTTTTCAGCAATACTTCGGGATCTCCTCCACATTGTGGTAGTACCTTTTACCTTGTCATCTTCTTCCACTTGCACACACTACATCTACACATTATAATGCGAAACTACACAGATTGAGCAGCTTTCTCCCATCTTTGGGTATTAAATCCATTGCTTTTTTAGTGCATATGCTCCTTATCTTAATTCAAGTAATTATACCTCACAAAAACAAAAACAAAATTCAGAATAAAAATATGATCACCAAACCTTTCCCCTCTCTCCATTTATATTACACCACCCAAATTCCCTTCATAACTAATACACCTCATCAAGAAAATAAGAAATAAAACAAAAGCTCTAATAATTACAATTTCAACACATTCATCTACTCAACTAGCTTCAGTTGAAAGAATCTCAAGTTCAGCCCACCAAAGAGGCGACAATTTCGGTATCGCTCCATCGGGCGCTATCCCCGTGATATGTCTCAACCTCGCACAAACTTCCTTCATGGCCAGTCTCAATCTCGGGTTCGGATTAACACATGATCTTATCAAACCACCAATCAAATCAAGTTGATCTTTACAATATGTTCTTAAAGTTGGGTCAACCATTTGACTAAATGGTTGTCCTCCTCTTAGATAATCGGACGCCCAATCTTCAAACGAGTCACTACCCGAAGAGTATGGTAGTTTACCCGTTATCATTTCGTATAGTACGACACCGAAACTGTACACGTTGCTTTGTAGATTTGGTTCTTTCTCGGGTGCAGCCCCTTTATCCCAGAAGACGAATTCCGAGATTTTGGCAGCATAATCTTCGGTTAAGTATATAGATGAAGAAGTCAAGTTTCTATGGGCTATTGCCGGTGTTAATTGGTGCATGTGCTCAAGACAGTATGCCATGCCCATTGCTATTCTCAATCGTGTTGCCCAGTCGAGGTGTTCGGCTTCTCTTACTGCAGAATTCGGTAAATACGCACATTAGCAATAACTACCAAATTTTGACGATGTCGAGAAAGAAATAAAAAGCTTAAAATTCATTGTACTTGTATATGACATTAAGCCTATGTTTGTTTTAGCGAGTACAAAGGTAAGGAAAATTAAAATATCAGAAATGAAGCTCAATGTCATGCAAAAAAACATTTTTTCTTGGAGTATTACTCACTAAAAATGAGTGAAATGCAAAAATATCCCCTATGCTTTGCTAATTAGCAAAAAGCCCCCCGATTATTTTTATTTCCAGAACCCCATGTGCTAATCTTTATTAGTAAAAAAAAAACTCCCAAGCCAAGATGACAAGTATACCCCTGCCAAGAAGATGCGAAAACACCCCTACTTATAAAATTGACATTAATCTCCCTGTTAACTTTGAAAATTGACAATAACCCCCCTGTTCAATTGAAAAATTGACAATAACCACCCTTTTTGTTAATAAAAATAACAGTGTTTTTTTGCCATCTAGACAAAGCACATGGGATATTTTTGCATTTAGCACCACTAAAAATTAATAACCAAACATGGCCTAGTGTTAAACACTTACTGTGTAGATGTTCAAAGAGAGTTCCGTTTGGAGCATACTCGAAAACCATCATCCTAGTGAAAGGTTTCTCATCCACACAATATCCGAGTAGGCTTACGAAATTCTTGTGATTCACTTTTGATAGTGTCGCAATCTGAAACAGATAACATGCAATTGAATTCAAATAGTTAAGTTCGAAATTTCAATAATTTGAAGAACATATCTCGATATAATTATTACAACATAGATATATACCTTCTTCCTGAACTGACTTTCCAAACTATGTGACCAATCCTTTGCAGACGCCACTGCAATAGACGCAACCGCTATCTCTACTCCGCTGGACAATGTACCTTTATATAAAGTACCAACCGCCAGAGAACCAATCACGTTACTAAAATCTTCACAAGCAGCCTCGAGTTCAGATCTTTTGAGCTTTGGGACCCCTGAGACACAAAAATAGTTACTTTATCCATTTCCACTATGATTGTTTGATATTAGGCTAGCACATGGGGTAATTCTTGCCTAGACCAGGTTTAGCCGAACCCTGACAAGTGCAGTACACTTGCTTTGTGGTTGGATGGATTAGGCCAAACCAGGTCCGAATTAGAATTTGTGGCATGTGTTACTAAAAAGGGTAAAATTGTACGCCAAAAAACTTACCAGTTACAAATGCTCTCTGGAGTTGTCCGCTTAAACCGGTAGCCCATGGCTTGACGGTAGCAACCTTACCGCTTTTCCAAATAAAGATACCAATGAATAATAGAAGCAATAGAGGGCCACCAATCGCTGCAGAAAGTATGAGAACTCGAGGCTGATTTGTTCTTGAATTATTACTTGGTGGATTAGGCCGGTCTTCAAGGGAAGGTCGTGAAGGTGGAGGAAGATTAGTGAAAGGAGGAGGGGACAAGAATGGGACCTGAGGAGATGGTGACGGTGATGGTGATGGTGATGGTGATGGTGATGGTGATGGTGATGGCGATGGCGATGGTGATGGAGATGAAGATGGAGATGGAGTCGGAATAGACAATGAGGGAGGAGGAAATCGAAAAGGTGGTAAAAATGGAACTTCTTGTTGTAAGATTTTTCGCCTTGCCACGTGTTTTGTTTCCACGGAATTCCTGTGAATGATATTACGAAACTGAATGTCAATCAAGAGGATTACTAATCTAGATTCATCGTCAACGAAAATTTTTTGAAGCAAAAAAGCATTTTTTGTTCCACCCGGCGGATTAGATACTCGACACTTTTACTCCTGCACTTACAGAAATAGCACTTTTGGTCCCAAGATTTAATATTTCTTGCACATTTTGTCATTTCCTCCATTTACATCTAATTTGGGACCAAAAGTACAAAAAGGTGACAATCTCATGGGCCAAAGGTGCAAAAAATGGATTAGAAGGGGACAAAGGACGAAATGTAAAATGAATAAAATAAAAATAGTTGGGGCCAAAAGTCCTGTTTCCAAAAGCGTGGGGCTAAAAGTACATAGTGTCATGTCCAATATGGGACTAAAAATGCAATATGGAATAGACTTACAATGGGATTATTACGCTATTACAGGATACTGCCCGCTTGGCGATGTCCCCTTGAACTTCAGATACCTTTTGAAGTTCGTAAATTTCGGGATTTGTGCTGACGAGAAGCTCATTGTTGTCCAGTAAACTTCATTACAAAGAGAGCATATAAAATCAAGATGACAAAAAAGAATTTTTTCTCTAAAGAAAAACAAGTTATATTGGAAACTTACAGGATAGAAATCAAAAGATTATTGCCAAGCTGACAAGGAAGCTGTCCACTGAAGTTATTATATCCAAGGTCTAATACCTCCAATTCTTTTAAATCTGCAATATCTTCTGGGACGACACCATAAAAAGAGTTGTTCCGCAGAATTCTGTCAACAAATTTTCAATTAACAAAATTTGGAAACAGAACAGAATTCTGAGAAAAATACCATGGGACTTAATTGTTGTACAAGTAATTAATTTTATGTAGCTTACATAGACTTCACATGTACTAGGTTCCGTAGATCAGGAGATAGAGTACCTCTTAGACAAAGATCCTTCAGGTTCCTGCCAATAGTTGTTAACAAATTATAAATACGTATTTAAAGTTGAATAATTCTGCAAAGAACATACATATTACAATTTTTTATGAGCTCAACCAATATGCTTAAGCAGCTCAAAAATTTTCAGTGAAAGAAGAATTTCTAAATCTCATTACTAGTCTTTATATTAAAAAATACAATATTTTTTCTCATTGCTGATAAATCGCATGCTTCACATGTACTATATATACAAAATGAAATTTTTGTTACAAATTCTAGCAACATGACACTTTCCAAGAACATACTATCATGTTATACTATAGTCTATAGAATATTGTTTAAGATGGTTTATATATAATGTTCTTAACTCCTTCGCCTGGCCAATGGCCTGATGGGAATTCGATATTTCACAATTACAATGCAAGAACAAATTTTCTATTTCGAAAACCAAGTTTCATATAGTGTATCCCTCATTACAGCATTAAATTAATTTTCGAAGGTCATAAAACTTTTGTTATGCCTACTTTAAACCGAACTTCCAAATGATTGACTAATTTTTACCAGAAGTAAGAGCTTTCAGTTCTTTATACTTTTTATGAAATTCATTTAGGCTATGTTAAGTTCTTGAATTGCGGTGAGTAAAACACTAAGGAAAATTTATTTGTTTTGCACCTAGAAGGCTATCTTTGATTCATGAAACTCGGTGAGTAAAATAATAAGGAAAATGAAAATAAACAACAAATAGATGCAAGAAAAACATTTTTCTTCGCGTTTTACTCACTGAAATAGGAACCAAACATAGCCTTTCGTTTTAGCGATGTTTGATTCCTAGATTTCAGCGAGTAATATGATAAGGAAAATGAAAATAACAACAAATTTAGCTGATTATTCTATCATTTAATGCAGGAAAAACATTTCAAGAACCGAACTTAAAGCTTCATTTTTTGTTCATTTCAATCTCCTTATCATTATACTCGCTAAAATCCAGGAACCAAACATTTCCAGCCGTATGTAAATCAAAGTAAAATTACCATGAATCACATGTAAATCAAAACATCAAAGAAGATAAAACAAAAAATGGGAACTTTTGAAGATCCAAGTCCCAAAAAAAAGAAAAAGATATGCAATTTAGAGCAAAATATACTTACAAAACTACAACAAATCCTTCTGAGCATTCAACACCAAACCAAGAACAAGGACTCTCCTCTCCTACTTCTTCATTCCAATTTGACAAAGCACCTTTTGGATCATTCACAATTTTCTCTTTAAACCTCAGCAAAGCCACACCTTAATACATACACCACCAAACAAAAATCTAAGAAAAGGAAAAGTAAATCCTTTGATTTCATTTTCTCCAATAAATCAAGGTAAAGCTCATACCTTCATTATTGAGACACAAGCAAAAACTCAAATTCAGCAGATAAAGATAGCAAATCAGCAATGGCATCAAGAGATGACTTTTAGATCTCCAAAACTCTTTCATTTCATCAGAAAATTAAAATAAAGCCAATAGAACAAGTTTCTTGAAAATCCCTTTTACCACAAAACAGTGTTGACCGAGTCCAGCACACAAAAGCAATACCCAGAAAAAATTAGAATAAAAAATTAAAAAATGAAAGAATAGTAGTATAGTGAATTTGCAATTTGCAGGTGAAAGGGATAAGGGGTTTGAAAAAAGGAAGAGTGTTGAGGCGTGATTGTGTACAAAATAAATACTACAAAGACTGTTTCTTCAAAACGCGTATGATTGGTTGTAATGAGTTATGACACCGAATTTAGGCTAAACTGCACTTTGACTGTTTGGGAAAAAGAAAAAGAAACCAAAGGCATGTTTGGTTCATTTTTGATAGAGTATTTTTAGAAATTAGAAGTATTTTTCAAATATTTTTTTGGACATTTGGAGATGAAATGAATTGGGAGTTTATTTTCTAGAAAGTTGAAGGAATTTTTTAGAGAGTATGAAAAGAAAATAAATAATGTAAGATTTATTTTATTTTATGTATATGTAAAAAGAAATTTGTAATGTAAGATAAGTAGTGTAAAAAATAGGTTAATTTATGTCAAATTAAATAGAGTTTGTTTTAAATTTTCTTTGGAAAGATATTTTTTTTAAATGAAATTATTTTTAAAACTTGAAAGATAAATTATTTGTTTAACTTCTTAGAAATTACCGAAATATCAAAAAGCGAATCAAACAGGCCTATATTTGGTTGAATTAATTATACTCGCGGTGATTTGCATGTATGCGGTGAATTTAAATGTTGGGTATTGAATTTTTCTTTTTCTTTTTGGAGATGTGTTGGATTGGAGGATTACTTTTAGGTGCCACTGCAGGCGGTTGACTTTTCAAATGCTTATTCTACTGTTCAGGCTGCTAAAATAAGAAAAAATATAAATTATTTCTATTGTTTAGTTCGAGAATTTGAATAAACCGTTTCAATATTCTTACTCACATCACTTTTTGCAATGACTTTTAGGCAAGATTTAAAAAGGTAAAAGTTTTATATATCGTTACATTTAATTGTGGAGAATAAGGGTGTCAAATTATTATTTTAAATAAGTGGAAAAAATAATTATATCTTAGAAAATTAAGTATTGGATTGAGATATTCCATAAATAAAATAAGAGTAAGAGTAATTGGATAGAGAAAATAGCATATAAGATATTTTTGTTTAAATTTTTATTTTAATAAAAAAATAGTCCTATGATTTACCCAATAATATTGTTATTAAGATTTAGTAGTGTTATATTTCAAAATACCATATTTTTTCTTATTTGAGTTTTATATATACTCTTAAAGATATACAATATACATTTAAGATAATCGGATGGTGATGTTGACCGTGTAAGAAAACAAGGAGGCATGTACATTTCACTATTTCAGTAGTGGGGCCTAATTGGTGCAGTTGCCGCTTTGTGTGTTTTGGAGTTTTTAATGATGGTGTCTTGCTTCGAAAGTTAGGTGGGGTCCAACGACAGAGTTGTTGGATCTTGCATCATTCCTTTGTGTTACTGAAATTGAAAGATAAAAAAAAGTTGAGTAAAAGACAAAAACAATACCTATATGCTTTGTCTAACTCCTAAAATTTTTTCTGTATTATTTTAACTTCTAAAAAGTTTCCTGTGATCTCAAATAAGTGTCAAATATACCCCCAAAAAAGAGAGTGTGTTTCAAACACCAAAATTGCAAATATTTATTCATATTTTGCTTTTGATATGAAATTTTACCCCTGACATCGAAAGACAAAAACACCTCCTATGCTTTGTCTAACTCTCAAAAAAAATCCCATGTGTCATTTTAAATCCCCAAAATCCCCCTGTGTTTGATTTTAAATACCACACTCGATCCAAGTAGTATATACTTAATTTTTTAAAAAGAATAAATAAATTTAAAAAAAACAAACACATAGGGGTAATATTGTCATTCCACCAAAAGTCAAAAATAAATTATAAGTATATACTACTTGGGTCGAGTGTAGTATTTAAAACCAAACACAGGGGAATTTTTTAGAGTTAAAATAACACAGGGAAATTTTTGGAAGTTAGACAAAGTATAAGGGGTATTTTTGTCTTTTGCTCAGAAAAAGTTAATAAAAATGCAAAACACCCACTTTGTAATTTCTAGTAAAAAATAACAAAGAGGTATCTGCTTTCTTTTGGGGAAAGAAATAATAATAGTACATTTTTAATTATGACAAATAATTTACATTCTTTATGATTTAAGTTGTCACCATTTTTGTCCTCTTATTCAAAATTTTAGTCATAAATTCTTCGGAATTCAAAATTAGTGTCCATAAATTTCCATATATGCGAACAAATTGAGATATTATAATATTTTTGCGCTAATAATTACTAGGTAGGGAAAGAAAAAGAGGAAAACAAGGTGTTATTTTTCCTCAAATTTAAGCTAATTTGACAAGATGACGTGGTGGATTACTACTACGTGGCAGCAAGATAGACAAAACCGCCCAATTTGCTTGCTTGCGTAACAATATATGGGCACTAATTTTAATTCCGACGAATTTAGGACTATAATTACGGATAAGTAGATTAAAATTGCGGCAACTTAAAACATAAATTATGTAAATTGTTTGTCAGAACTACAAGTGTCCCATTTCTGCGTTTCTGCCAAAGTTAAACAGACTAAAATTATTTTTTTGCCGATTCTTTGGAGGCCATAACGTGTCTTACTCGTTCTAAATGCGAGTGTTTTTCAAGATTGTAATGTAAGTTGCAAATACACCTCTAGTTGACATTTTTTTCTTTAAAATATTTCTTCACTTAAAAAACTTGGAAATAACCCCCTTATAAATTTAACAATAACCCCTCACGCTCTTAAAATAATTGCAAAAAAATTATGTTGTCAACTATTAATTTTTAAATAGATATAATGAGCTAATAAAATAATAACTAATGGGGTTTTTTTTCTAATAATATATTTATGAAGAGTTTTTTTTTTTTTTTTTTTGGTAATAGAAATAAAACAGGAAGCATTCTAATTTTTTTTTTTTTTTTTTGAGAAACCTTATTTTTGTTAAATTAAAGTAATACATGAGGGTGTTATTGCACTCGGAAAAAAAAAGATGAGTTACTTGATAACTTCTTAATTATTCTTTTCTTTATGCTTTTTATGATGAATGGTGTAATTAATTAAATCCAAACAATTTAATTATGCTGGTCTTCTTTGTTTAAGGAATTTATTAGAACACATTCTTATACTATTTAAATGCCATGCATACTTAGTAATATTAGTCCTCTAACTTTAATAGTTTTATAGTGATAAGGAAATAGGATATACACAGTTCCGACAAGTAATTTACATCATTTATCTTTTAAGTTGGCGCAATTCTAAATTCTCTTAAATTAAAATCAATGTTCATAAATTGTCATGCAAACAAATGATACTCTACTTTCCCTAATAATCGGGGGGGGGGGGGGGGGGGGGGGGGTTGGAATGTAGAGATACTCTACTAATTTTCCTTCAATTTAAGTTGATTTGGCAAGGTGACATGGTAAGTTATGACCGCATGGCAACTAAATGAACAAAATCACCAATTTATTTGCTGGCGTGATAATTTATGAGCATTTATTTTAATTTCGGCAAATTTAGGACTAAAATTGTAGGTAAGAGGATTAAAATTTTGACAAATTAAAACATAAAGAATGTAAAATATTTGCCGAAACACACGCATATCCTATTTTTGTTTCCCAACGAAAGTTAAAGTAATAATATTATTATGTTTTTCCTCCATAATGATTTAAAGCAGAATCTAAGATGATTTAGTATTAAGTAAAGACAGTAATTAATTTAGGGGAAATTCTTACCTAGATCGGGTATGGCCGAAATAAATATAACTACATGACAAGTGCAATTCGCTTGCTTTGAGAATTGGATGTAATTTTCAATAGAGCGACCAATCACAAAGTAAATGGATGTGATTGAATGAGTTTGATCAAGTCAGGCATGGACAATAATTTTCCTTAATTTAGTTCAACCCTCTATAAAATTAAAATAAGTCGAGTCCAATTGTGTTCAAACCAAATCAAATGTTAGTTAACCCGAATTAACTTGATATGTTTCACTATATTTTAGCTGATTAGGTAGAACTTGAATATAATTTTCAAACTTTTTGTACTATGTACATTATTGACTTTATTAGACTTGTGGTTTACCATTATTTAATTCATGAAAGTCTATTTAGGACATTTATGTATCGTATAAATTACTCCATGTTTTAATTATGTTGCTTAACCTCTTTATATGTACTTAGGGCCCTGGGGTGTCCAACCGGCCAGGGGAGGGAGGGGCAACTGGACGCGCTGTTCAGCGCATCCAGCCACTCCCTCTTTTATTTTTATTTTTAAATTTTTTTATTGCTTTTATATAATTAAAAAACACTTTTTTTTAAAAAAATTTTATCAAAAAATGGATATCTACATTTATTAATTTTGTTTAAGAGTTAACTAAAAAAATTGATTTTTCTTATTTAAATGTAATCTAACAACTTTGTTGTAAGAACATGTGTAGTTTAAATTGTCAATCTTAAATGTACAATTTAGACATTATCTTTAAATACGATTTTTGCATTAAATTTAAAAATATTGATACACGATTAAATATTTAATAAAAAACTTATAAATATTTAATAAAAAATGTATAAATATTAATTTTTTTTTCTATTTTAGTTTAATTTAACAACATTGTTGTATAAACATGAGTAATTTAAATTTTATAATTTTAAATGTACAATTTAGACAAAACTTATTATTAATCATAATAATAATAATAATAATAATAAAATTATTAATCATATATCAAAATTAATTTTATTATTATTATTATCCATTTTCAATATTATTACTACTATTATTATTGGTATTATTAATTTTCAAAATTATTATTATTATTATTATTACAAATTATAAGTGAGAGTCTAGTAAATTTTTTTAATTAATTATCCCCTTCCCCCTTAGCGGTTGGAGATGATGCACCGGGGGTGAAGGATGACAACCCGGGGAATATCTCCGGATGGATTGAATATGGCTTTACAAATCGTATTGCTATGACTACATCTAAATGTGTCGCTAAATTTGATAAACACCATAAAATTACCTCTTATGTTTCCAAAATTAAGTGTATATTTGAATTTTAAGGTTGACCATCTCCACCTGTATCAATATTCCTTTGTATATACTCAATTAATTGTCCCAGTCTATTTTGTGTAAGATGATCAATCAGCTATTATGTCAATTAGGCTGATCGCTTGTACCAAAAAAGAAAAGAAAATTAGGCTGATCGCCACAACAATTCATTGTTGACTTTATTGATCCCAAAATAGATTACTGCTAACTAACTGAATGAGACTTGATCTATTATATGATGTAATTATTACTCCCTCCGGTTCATATTAATTGGCACATTATTACTTTTCACACAAATTAAAAAATCTCATGGTTAATCACTTTTACATGGTAAAATGCCAAGTAATATGAACCGGAGGGAGTAATAATTAAAATCTAAATTATGTTGACCCGAAACTGGAATAAATTGCTACGGACCTAAGTCTAACTCAAATGTTGAGCAAGTCTAGATAAGATCTGAAGTATGCGTGTCAAAAAGCAATTGAAACACGATACTGACAAATGACCACTTATGATTTATTTCCGAACAATCAATCTTAATCTTTATTATCTTCGAGTGAGTCTCTATATTTTAAATTATTAGAAAATTTATAAAAAATTCACAAAAAATGTATTCCAAGGGGTCTTTAAAAAAATAAATATCAAAAATTTATAAGTTTGAACTCTCATATTTAAAAGTGGAGTGGTGTGGTGTGATTATTTAAAAGTATAATCTTAAAATATAAACAAGTTGTTGGAATACAGAGTAAAAAATGAGAATGTATAACACTATTTACCCCTTAAATTTTAAGATAAGATTAAGAGACCTGAATTTAAGAGGTCGGTCGGAAATGGACTTAGTAATTAATAAAAGTTAATAATTGGTTGCAATAATTCGCAGGCCAATTTGTTTTGCCAATCCAATGCCCAGCCCAACAATTTATTCCGGTGAACCGTACCGTCTTTGAAAATAAATCAAGCAGCTGCGGTACATTACATTGTACAAGCCATAAATTTAACTCACCCCTTAAGTCACATGGATTTTTTAAGGGAAATAAATGTATATATGATGAGTGTCCTCTGTCTAAGAAAAATGCTGAGTATTTTCAATTGGGAGATTTTTAATACTCTCTTTGTCTCAAATTTTTTTTCCGTTAGCCACAATGTGGAGTTAAATTTGTTGATATTTTAAGTGACTTATAGAATTGTTTAATTTAATATATTTATATTATCTCAAAGTTGTAAATTTTAACATATATGGTATCATGTAACATTATCGAATTATTAATAGAATGAATTGGTTAGACACTTGGACAATATTATAAAACACAGTTAAGACTTGAGAAGTTGAGATAAAATAGCCTGAATTATTAAAGACTGATTGGGCCACATTGAATAGTTAATCTGGCCCAGTCCATTGTTGGATGGGCAGTATTTAATCACGGAGCGGCCCGTACCCGTGATTGATGATATATTTACTAATGCATAGATCCGAAATGAATACGATTAGATCATACCAGGTGATTTGCTGGAAAGACAGGGACAATATAGTAATTACAGCTTTCAACTAAAATTTAGACTTTACTAAAATAGTGATATCAAACAGAAAAATGAAGATATAGATAGGACTTCAATCAATCCATCTGTTTGTTAATCTTATACCAAGCTACCAAAAAGCTCATAATTCAAGAAGTTGAATTCAAAGAGTATGTATGAAAACTTAATTATCTAAGGTTAATAGTCAACCACAATAATCAACTAACATAGTAGTATTTCAAAATCTCTAATCTAAATATGTTAAACCTGCTCATACTTCTCCATGACTATAAACATCTCCCCAACTCTCTTCACATCTTTACACCTCGGGAGATTAGTATGTCTCCATACGGCACCCTTTGTTCGACTTTTATGTAATCTCGTGTTGCAAGAACTGTCGCGTAAACAAACAAAATATCGATTATGATAAATCGATAATACAAAGATTATATATGAATGAAAGGAATTCAATTGATCATGTAAAGATGGATACCACAAGTTTGATAGAAAAGACACGCTGCTCGCTTTTTGTTCATTCCATGAGCTAAGTGGATCAGGGATTCTACTTTGGCAGCTCCTGGTGTGTCAAAATGAGTTTTTAAGTGCCTACAACACATAAGATCCCATATGAAATACTTAATCAGATATTCTTTAAAAGGATTATGCAATTTATTCTTGAATAATAAGTAGTTGAAAACTTGAAGAAATAGACTACATCCGGATGGAATTTGTTATCTGGTCGAGTGGCTGATTGATTATTGGATTTTTTTGGGTTTGCGTTGGTCCAGTTTCTTCCATAAGATCTGCAAAATTAATGAGAAATCTCACATTAAGGTACAATACTACAATTTAATTAGAAAATTTAGTTACTGTGAAATGCATAATACCCCCTATGCTTTGCCTAATTATAAAAAATACCCCTTTTTTTTTTTTATTACCAAAACCTCCAGTGCTAATTTTTTATTAGCAAAAAAACCCCTACCAAGCCAAAATGACAATTATATTCCCACCTAAGGATGCAAAAATGCCCCTATTTACCTAAAATATTGGCAAGAATCCCCTGTTAACTATGAAAACTGGCAGTAACCCCCTATTCACTTAAAAAATTGACAATAACCTCCCTATGATTTATGAAGAAATTTCAAATGGGTTTTTCTGCTAATATAAAAAAACAGGGGTTTTTTTTGCTAATAAAAATAACACGGGGGGTTTTGATAACTAGGCAAAGCACAGGGGGTATTTTTGCATTTAGCTCCATTTACCTTCATTGGGTGTTAAGCCATATTCGGATAGTTTAGCTAACTTGACGGGTGGATCAGGATGCTGCCATGATAGCTCCTCGGCCACTGGTTCAAGGCCATTTCCGCTGTTCTTAGAAGCAGAGAAGGGTCTTTTCTTGCTGGACCTGAACCATGTAAATGCAAAGCTCAAATAAGAACTTAAAGCGGTTGGTTGATTCTTTGGATAACAACATTTTATTACATGATATGTTGAGTAATGTGCAAGAGATATATTGACTAGACTCACCGTCCTGAATTGAGGTCTGAATTGTTTGACAAGAAAGTATGTCCTGACCCTGAGCTAGGGATTGACCTTATCTCATCACCTATTGTATGTTCATATTGTATACATGTTCATTTAGAAGTTCCATAAATCTACAAATACCAAATACAACCACTTACTTACCAGAATTTCCAGGAGTGACCATCAGATTGGCAGTAGATGCACTTCCTAAACCATTGTTTTTTAGGTTACTCCTGAGCGCCTCCATTAATATTTCCGGTGGCCTGATATAATTGGCAGTTGCTCTCTGCTTTTCAATGGAAATTTTCCCTTTTGGGGATCCAAATCCACTTTGAAAATCTTCAAAAGGCTTTTACATTCAAGTTCTTAATTAGATGAAACGAAATGATTTTCTATTAAAAGTTTAATATAGAAAGTTGGAGTGGCTTACGTCTTGCAGTGGTTCCATAAAGCGTATTCTTTCAGGTGGAGATAACGATGATGGTTCGGGTGGCTGGGGAGGGGAAGTTCGACCTGCAGGAAATGGGTAAACCTTAACCAATCATTTATTCTTTGAAAATGAAAATCTGTCAGAGTGAAAAAAATCTAACCAGACGGTGAATCATGTGGAGGTTGGGTAATTTTCGTGTACAATTCTAGAAGGCTTGCTGGATAATGAATTTGTTTATTTCCATTTGTGAATAACCTCTCAAACAGCACAATAGAAGGCAGGTCCATGAGAGTGGATCTTTTCATTGTAGACAATGGATCCAGGGGCTGATACAAGTTGACTTTAATGTTACTCATCTTAAACAAATTATGCAACTTCAAATAAATGGAAATGGACCGACTGATTGTGCATTCTATAACATGTTAAGCCAACAGAGAGATAGGATTTTCCGATGACACTGCTTTACTAAGTTGAATTTGTTTTTCTTAGCTTAAAAAGTTGAATGAAAAAACAATTTAAGAGGTTGAGGAAATTGGGGAAAATGCGTAGTTACCTTATTTCGTTTCCTTCCCCTGTTTGATACAATATCGGATGAATCTCTGAGCCAATTTTGATATATATGACCGGGAATGATATTTTGAATGTTGTCCATTGCAAGAGCTGCAGGCCTTCTTACTCTCCTCCGAGCAGGCCTTCTCATCATTTGACCCTTTAAATTCCAAGAATGCATATGAACATTAGAGTGAATACGTCTTGCTTATGCATCATTTATGATTTGAAGACATACTCGACTACCTGAATAGCTTCATTGCTTTCACCAGAAGGCTGCTTGACTTGTTCATTAGGATTTTGTTCTTGGATTTGATCAGATGCAAGAATATCAGACATTGCAATAATGAGGAATTAATACTCTCACATGCAAGTACAATAGTCAGGAAAAAAGAGAAATAATTCTCATTATTTGCACGACATAACCCACCACAATAAATATTACAAGATCTATTAATTCCATCATCCGGTTCTTTGTGTTTGAGGGAAACAAACAAGTTATCAGCAAATAACTGATGATAGAGGAGCTCCTAGAGTTTTATTGCTGGCTATTGTATTTCAAAAACTGAGATGGAAGATCTATCAATTGGTAAGCAAACAGTACACTGAATTAAGTTAATCTAATCTCAGTTTTTTATCAGTCTTTTATCTCAAAGTTATATTTTGCACGGAGTAGTGCATTGCCTGATGGTTCAGGGTGCAGGATAACGTCTTTAAGGCTAGGCAGGCTACTGTTTCCCTCTTTCTGCTTTTCCATAGAGCAATAGTACTCAAGTAAGCAAGGGAGAAAAGATAAGCACAAGCTTAACTTCTTTTCTTCCATGAGATTTGCAAACTTAAAAGTGTGAATCATTTCTGCATCAACTTTATGAAGAACATATTTGACAAAAGAGGAAACTAACTGCTGGTATCACAGAAGTGAATATTTATCTAGTGAAGATAAGCTGAAATGACGTGAGAGTGCCTCAGCTCCCCGAATATATTTACTAACAGGCTACCAACAACAAACATGTATTTTTACCTTTATGGGACTCTTCTTGCGGAGGTGGTGATGGTATGAGACTACTAGGGATCTCAGTGTGCTCTGGTGGAGTGAAATTCAAATGTGTCTCGTCATCCCCTTCAATATCGAACCTGTCATAACACTCCCGAGTTCAGAAACTTAGATGTATTATTAGCGAAAGCAAATTGAATTATCTAAAGCGCCCAATGATTAAATAGTCAGATTAAAAGGAATTAATGGAAGGTTTCTGGAGTGTAACTTTAGTCATAAAAATTCTTACAGAGACATCAAAGTAAATTACAGTTTCTATTTTCACCTTTCAAAGCGATTGAATGCATTTGTATCTGCCTGATGTGAATCATAATTTTCGAACAAGGTAATATTAGCAGGATCAACTGAGATAACAATACATACAGGGATTAGCTGATTTATACCAACTCAAAAATTGGGAAAGAAATTGCAACAGCAAGTTCGTAGTCAGTCACTTGGAAGTCTTAAGGGGTCCAAAGATACCTTGATGGTGGTCCTGGTTTAGATAAACCTGTGGATCTTGATTTAAATAGGGGTCATCCACACTATCCAGTCGCTGCACATGAGCAAATTTTGTATAAGTACTTAGGGTACAGTGAATTCCTTGTAAGAGTAGTTTGCAAACATCATTGGCTTGATTAAGGCAACATAACACACTCAAATTGATGGTTTGTCGTGATACATAATAAAACTAGAAGCATAGAAAAAACCATTAACGGATGAAATCTTTTAAAACACTTACATATTTCACTTAACAAAAGAACTAAAATTAAATACCATTGTGATATAGGAGGTGTTTTGGAAACCCATGACTGTATTAGAATATGGAAGCGAGCGTTCAATCTCTCCCAGATCTTCAACACGATTCTCAGGCAATGTAATAGCTTCATATCTAATATGAAAAATATTGGAGTGTTCATCAAAATTTATCAGTTTTCAAGGCATACAGAAAAAGGAGGATGATGACACTAACTTGGCTTGAAACTTGTTTTTAGGAAGTCTAGTTGGATCTGATGGAGCTGATTTAACCTTCCAAGCTTCGTTTATTTCCAACTGAACAAAACACAGATATTAGATGAAATTTTTAAGAAGTCTGTCTTAATTCCCATTAATATGGAGTCATGTTATTACTAGCAGGCGGTTGACATCATCTGGAGAAATAGAAAAGAAAAATGATTAGATAGGTACCCTGTATTTCAGAAATCGGACTAAATTTGGAATAAATAAAAACTTACCATAGAGGAGTTTAACTTTTCTTTCATAAACAATCACGACTCCACCTAAAACATAAAAGAAAAACTGGATTAGAATTAAATTTGTCTTCGCAAAACTGTAAACAGGAGAAGAAAGAACAGAAGCCAATTAACGAAGGTGAACATAATACCCATGAGAATTCCCGAAAGCCTGAGAGCCATGGGAACTGAAGGATTTAAAATTTCTTCACTGTAACAAAATCAACGAAATCTAGTAAGACAGACTCTTATACATTAAAAAATCGAAAAAACTGGAAAGGAATTTTGCTTCACCAGATTTTGATGATGTTCAGCTTGTCTAACTTTTTCCTATTAATCTTCGCATGCAACGTTGCCGCCATCCTAGAAACAGAGTAAGCCGAAACAAGCATCAAAACCCACAAGAAACAACACCGGAACAATTGAGCTTAATTGACAGTAAACTCCGATTCATCCACAATTAACACGGAACACCATTGCAGAAATCACGATTTCGAAGTTGTATCACTGTAAAACCAAAAGCTAGAATAAACAGACAATAAAATGAAATGAAATTTCACCATATTTGACCCAGGGGAGCTTTGCGAGCTAGGAGCTGATGAGAGTAAAACATTCCGATTCGTTTTTTTGATCAAATTTCAGTGAAAATTGCAAATGTCTGTGCTCTCCGTGTGTGTGTATATATATATATAGAGAGAGAGAGAGAGAGAGATAAATTTAAGTGAAAATTACAAATGTTTGTGCTCTCTGTGTGTATGCATAAAGAGAGAGGTTTTCTGTGTGAGTGTGTGTGTCAGTGTGTGTTTACGGGTGAAGTGTAGTGTAACAAACCGAGTGCCCGCCAAGAAAGAGAGATTTTGTGCAGAGAGCAATGGCATGTGGAAGGAATGTTATTTGCAACTTTATTGTTTATTATGTAAAAGTTCGAAAAAATAATCACTAAACTTGTATTTTCATAAATAAAATAAAATAAGGGGGTAAAAGTTTGAAATTAAAATTAGAGTAAAATGCAAAATACCCTGTATTACGACAATAAAATCCTTCTTGTTATTTTTATTTCAATTGCTAACAAGTCAACACATATTTATCTTTTCTATTTGTTTTACTTGCTTTAACATGAAGTGATAAATATTATCTCTAAATGTTATTTTTTCGAAAAACACAATATTTTAAAAAGTTGGCAATCCCTTTATGAACTTAAAAATAATAATTTTCTTGTAAATTTAAAAATTTAACAATAACTCCCTTTTAAACTTAAAATATTAACAATAACCCCCCTAAGGTCAACTCTTTATTTTCAAATAAGTATAATAAACTAACTAAATGATAAAAACAGATTTCTTGAACTAAATTGATGGGGTATTTTTGCATTAACTCCAATTAATTATCTTAAGATTACTAAATAACATGACAATTAATATAGCCAGAGCAAATTACATATTGCCAGAGAAAAAAAAAAAAAAAAAAACTTGGAATTGACATATTTACCCGGCTAGCATACTCACCCCCTCTCATTTCTCCTCCCCAACAGAATTGCAATATCCTGCAAAACTGGAAGAATTCCTAAATGGGATGAAAATTAGGGTTTTATAATTTTAAAAATTGAAGGCATGAACAAAAACCTTGTGAAGAATTACAATTTTATGACGTACTAATATTCTTGTTGAAGCCACCGTTTAATAATCCCTTCCCATTAATGAATAGAATATACCAGGAAGCCATATAACAACAAATCGCTGGTGTGTATGAGAAGAACAATAAATAATAAAGAAATCGAAACGAAATTATAAGATATGAGCTTGTAAACATCTTGTAGTACACTTTTGCGGTGAACATCTGTCTCCATTTTGTTGAAGGAATAAAGGTTATTCTTTTTTTTTTTCTCGAGTGAACAATAAAGGTGAACAATGTACACAATCTTTCAAATTTAGGTAAATTACGAATATGGTAATGCCTAATTACGAAAACTCCCTTCACGTATTGGGTATTATGAAAAATCTCCTTAGGTTTGTTTGCTCATATAAGTAGTCACAACTTCCTCACTTCAATCACAAACTCTCCAAAATTTCCCTTTCTCTAATAACAGTGAGATGATATTACTCAAACTTTATTTTCGTTTTACGTTTGAGCTTTGAGTGAAAAAATTAATCGCTAAGCTTTCGTTGATTTCTGGAATCTCAGGTGGTTGCACAGAAGGTGAAGGAATCGGAAATCACAGAGCAGGACTCACTTCTACTTGTAAAGCATTTAACTCTGTTCCGCTACTATTTTATGGTATTTGATTATAAATGATTTTCCAAATTGTTTTCTAATTTTTGTATGAAGTTACCTATTACTAACTTCAAACTTCAAATCGGTCATATCTAGTTTCATTTTGATGTAAATTTCGTTGTTTAAAGAGAAAATTAGTTGTTATTTCACTGTGTTCTGTTTTTCTTACGCCTTTTGCTAAATCCAAAATATCTGAGGTTAATCACGAACTCTAATCTGTTTTGCCAATTATTTTCTTCATTTTTGTATGAAGTTACCGATCAACTTCGAATCGGTTATATCTAGTTTCATTCTGATGTAGATTTTGTTGTTTTAGGAGAAAATAAGCTAGTTCTCTATTATTTCTGTTTTGCTCTGTTTTTTATATAATGTTGATATTCTACGCCTTTGGCTAAATCCATACCTTCAGAGGTTAATCACGAACTCTAATCTGTTTTAACTGTTATAATTATTTTTGTGAGATTTAGTTCAAAAAATATGTCTATTGTGTAACTTAATTCGTGCATATTTGTGAATTCTCTTCGGGCTTTTCAAAATCTGGAATAATCGAAACTGTTATGTGTGTTTTATAATTGAGGGAACTGTTCTGTGTGTGTTGGTTGGTATTGGAGAAGGTTTTGAAGATGACAAAAAGGCCAGAACGGTTTTGAAGATTAAAAATGACGTCATCAACTAAGAACTGAAGAACTTAGTGAAACCTATCTCACTGTCTAGAAGCTATGTGACTGAATCAGCAAAGTGGGAATATCAGATCAGTAAGATTAGATTGGTTATCATCAGCCGAGTCAAGATAGATGTGTTCATTCTTGAATCAGCAGAGTAGCCATCAGCGAAGTGATCCCATCAGCAGAGTGAAGTCGGTCGGGAAGCTCATCAACGGTAACAAGCCGAGTGCATTAAATGCGACTTGACATAAAGTAGATATTTGTACAGCAGAGTGTACAGTGAAAAATCTGCAAAAGCTGCCTTAAAGAAAGAAGACCGTTGCTCAGGATTAAAGAGTAATTTCGCCTATCTTCAACGGGCAGAAATTCAAATCCGAGAATATAAATAGACCAGGGACTGAAGATTGAAGAGAGACTTGCACAATCCAAGATCACATCTTTAGAGCAAGATCCATCAGTTGAGTCGTCTGATCACAAGCGAAGTCATCTGTTGATGAAGCTTTTTGTTGAAGAACAAAGATCAAACCTTTGTCTGTCTGAGTGACATTCAACTGTAAAAAGAGAGCTTTGTGAGAAGTGTAGATCCATCTAAGTGAGTGATCTAGCTTCAGAGAGTAGGATTTCTTTGTGATTTCTTACTACGAACTTGTGGGTTTTCATTTGTTGAATTGCGCAAGCAGAGTATAATGTAAACTTTGTGATTATAGTATAACCCAAGTTCTAAGTGGCTTGGAAGAGTGGACTAAAAGACTTTGTGTCTATATAACCACTATAAAAATTCCTCGTGTTTGATTACTTATTTTTAACTTGCATATTTTCATAAGTAAACAAACTTTTAAATGACAAAGCTTTAAATTGAGGAATTTATAAAACTGGGGTAAAACTTTAAAGAGAAACTTGTTTGAAAAACATACTTGATAAAATCCGATGCATACAAGATTTGAAACTCTGAGTATATCTGAATAATATGAGTGAAATCAGATGAATGGTCAACCTTGCTGAATCTGCTGAGTGCTAATCAGCATAGTAGTATCACGAATCAGATCAGCATAGTCTGTTGATTTGGAAAGTTAGAGAAAAAGTTTTTAAAGTTAAGAGGTCTATTCACCCCCCCCCCCCCCCCCCCCTCTAGACCTCATCTGACCACTTTGGGACCAAAACGTGGTATCAGAGCAGATTGGTTCACCTTATCCTTTGCCTGATCAAACGAACTTGATCCTTGGTGTGTTTTTTCAAATTTTTCAAAAGAGCATACTTTGAAAAATCAAAACTTTTTGAAAAATGGAGTGCATAAGCCATGTTCCTCACATTGGCCATATGGACTTTGAAAATTGGAAAATCAGAATAGAAATCCTTCTTGCTGCTTACAATGACAACATGTTTACATGTATCACTAAAGGACCATTCAGATTTAAGAAGACTGTGAAGGTTGCTGACCAACCTGATCAGATTGTTGACAAAGAGCTGGATGAACTGACACCCGAAGAAATCAAGTTAATAAATCTTGATAAAAAGGCCAATTTCATCATGTTCAAAGCTCTAGATGAAAACAGATTCCAGAAGGTCAAGCATTTCCAAACAGCTAAGGAGATGTGGGATAAAGTCTGTGAGCTAAGCAAATGAAACAATGCTATCAAAGAACATAAGCTCAATGTGGCTCTTGAGGAGTTTGAAAATTTCAAAATGAAGTCTGGTGAAACGATTGATCAAATGGATACCAGATTTACCAAAACTCTGAACGAAGTTCTAAGGCTTGGTAAAGAATTTTCAGACAGAGAGATCACCATGAAGGTTCTCGCGGCTCTTCCACCTAAATTCAACATGAAGGTGACATCCATGGAAGAATCAAGGGACTTAGGGAAGATTTCTCTTTTCGAACTGTTTCGCATCCCTCAAAGCGTATGAGTTTAAAATGCCAAGAATGGGATTAGATGTGCCAACCAGTTCAGACCCTACTGCTGCACTTATCACGTCAGACAAGTCAAGAAAATCAGCAGACAAGTCAAAACAGACTCTGTTGAATTCAGAAAAAGCACTGCTGACGACGTTACCCTTCTTCTAAATGATTTCGAGAAGTTTTACAAAAAGAAAATGAAATTAAAATATAAAAATGTTATTTTTTTTCATCTTCTTCTGATCATTTTCAGGAAAACAGGGATTCCTCAAAAGCAAAACTTAGAGACAATCCTGACAAAGAGTATGGACTCTTGATCAAAGGTCATCCACACTCATCATCTGAATAGTTTGCTGAAAAGGAAAAGCGTGCCAAAAAGGAGCGTAAGCTGAGAAAGAGCAAAGCAAAGTTAGCTGATGCAACAAAGCTAATAAACTCCTGCACATCTTATTCAGACAGCCAGTCGTCTGATAAAGAATTTGAAGAAGTACCTGAAACTCTATGCTTAACTGCCATAGAATCTGATGATTCTGAATTTAAGGTAACTTCTACTGTAAATGAAATGCATTATTTAAATCATTTGAGTAAATGCTAAATTACAAATTCAAATATTGTTGGTGCATTTGCCAAGTTTAATGAAGAGATGACTCTACTGAAAAGAGCAAATCAGATCACTGAAACTTCAGGTTGAAAAACCTCAAGAATCAGCTGACTACAAAAAGCTTGAACATGAGAATGAAACTCTAAAAGCTGAGTATGCAATTCGTATGAACTTGAAAGAAGTAATTGTATCATTCTCTAAAAAGAAATCAGAGGCTTAATAAAAAAAGTCTACTGATGCTCAAAAGGTTAGGAAACCTAGTAAGCTACCTAAGACTAAACAGACTACTAAAACCCATCAGCCAAGTAAGTTGAAATAGGCTGCTGATAGGAGTAAAATTAAAATGTTAAGTCTGATGAATCTAAGGAGAGTTATTAAAGAACTCAGGTAAGAAATTGAGGCTAAAATGAAATAATTGGCAAGAACTTGAATCACATTATGATAATTGTTATTATGACATGCACTATGCTTATCCATATTATCATGTTCACTGTGTTGATTACCATCCTCATTACAAAATGCATGCTTATCACTTAATTCATGCATTTTACCTTGCTTATGAGCACTGTTTTAATCATGAGCACTATTTCATGATGAAACCAAAGTCACTAGATCATCACATGTTAAAAAGTCATGCTAACCATGCTGGACCCAATGAATAAGGGGTACCAAACCAGTCATCTGTTTTATAGGTGAAGCACATGTGAGATGACAAAGATGAGTTGACTGTCCTTGCAAATTTCAACTAGTTCAAAAAGTGATCTTACCTGCAAGTGTGTACCAACAAATGGTATCAACAAACAACTTATATCAAATTGTTACAAACCATCAAGTGATATCAGACAAGTAAGTGGTATCAATCAAGTGGTGTCAGACAATTGGTATAAATCAACAAGTGGTATTCGCTATATTTGGAGATTTCAAGGAAAACGAAATTGTACCAAAGAACAAAAAGTGGTATACCAAACAAGTGGGTATTTGAGACCATCAGAAACCAACAAATGGTATTAGTCAACCATGTGACATTAGTCTTTCAACTCTCAAGAGTTGAAATTGGGTTTGTTGATTTTGAATTCATAAGTTGAGAGGGATCATATCAGAAGACTACCTCAAAAATAGCTTACTGGAATTCAACGGCTGAGTGTTTGTCAAGACTGACTCTCATCAGACTACTTGATCACAAACTCTTGAACTCAGGGGGAACGTGTACGACTAACGGGACTCCTGAATAAAGATGAAGTTTTCAATAAGTCAAAATGAAGCTATCAGAAGACTGCTTCTCATCAGCCGACTAGAACTCAACAGCCAAGTGATTTCAAGAATGTACTACACCAAGTAGTATCCGACTACAAGTGTTATCACCTCAACAAGTAGTATCATCTGACTAATTTGATATCAATAAGTGGTATCAATTCTTGAAGAAAGGGGGAACATTTATTCTAGCTGGAGTGATAAAAAACAAAGAAGACTAATGTATGTTGGCTCATTAACAACTAACTACCCGAACAACTAAGTATTCACCTACTTGTCTTCAGCATACTAAGTCTGCAATTTTATATAGAGAAAAAGGGGAAGAAAGAGATGCAACTAAGTATTGGTGTTGATGACAAAAAGGGGAAAATAGAGATGCAACTAAGAACCCTTTAAACGAAAGAAAATCAGAAAGGGAAAAGAATCAACAAATAGCTTTTGAAAGTTGTATCAGATCAATTAGTTTCCATCTTAGAGTATGAAGACTAAATCTAAAGACTTGGAAGACGTTCTTAGTTGAAGGTTTTGTCATCATCAAAAAGGGGGAAATTGTTGGTTGGTATTGGAGAAGGTTTTGAAGATGACAAAAAGGCCAGAACGGTTTTGAAGATTAAAAAGGACGTCATCAACTAAGAACTGAAGAACTTAGTGAAACCTATCTCACGGTCTAGAAGCTATGTGATTGAATCATCAAAGTGGGAATATCAGATCAGTAAGATCAGATTGGTTATCATCAGTCGAGTCAAGATAGATGTGTTCATTCTTGAATCAGCAGAGTAGCCATCAGCGAAGTGATCATCACTAGAGTGATCATCAGCAGAGTGATCCCATCAGTAGAGTGAAGTCGGTCAGGAAGCTCATCAACAGTAACAAGCCGAGTGCATTAAATGCGACTTGACATAAAGTAGATATCCGTACAGCAGAGTGTACAGTGAAAAATCTGCAAAAGCTGCCGTAAAGAAAGAAGACCGTTGCTCAGGATTAAAGAGTAATTTCGCCTATCTTCAACGGGCAGAATTTCAAATTCGAGAGTATAAATAGATCAGGGACTGAAGATTGAAGAGAGACTTGCACAATCCAAGATCACATCTTTAGAGCAAGATCCATCAGTTGAGTCGTCTGATCACAAGCGAAGTCATCTGTTGACGAAGCTTTTTGTTGAAGAACAAAGATCAAACCTTTGTCTGTCTGAGTGACATTCAAGTGTAAAAAGAGAGCTTTGTGAGAAGTGTAGATCCATCTAAGTGAGTGATCTAGCTTCAGAGAGTAGGATTTCTTTGTGATTTTTTACTACGAACTTATGGCTTTTCATTTATTGAATTGCGCAAGTAGAGTATACTGTAAACTTTGTGATTATAGTATAACCCAAGATCTAAGTGACTTGGAAGAGTGGACTAAAAGACTTTGTGTCTATATAACCACTATAAAAATTCCTTGTGTTTGATTACTTGTTTTTAACTTGCATATTTTCATAAGTAAACAAACGTTTAAATGACAAAGCTTTAAATTGAGGAATTTATAAAACTGGGGTAAAACTTTAAAGAGAAACTTGTTTGAAAAAAAAACATACTTGATAAAATCCGCTGCATACAAGTTTTGAAACTCTGAGTATATCTGAATCAGATGAGTGAAATCAGATGAGTGGTCAACCTTGCTGAATCTGTTGAGTGCTAATCAACATAGTAGTATCACGAATCAGATCAACTTAGTCTGCTGATTTGGAAAGTTAGAGAAAAAGTTTTTAAAGTTCAGAGGTCTATTCACCCTTCCCCAAAGTTTTTAAAGTTCAGAGGTCTATTCACCTTCCCCCCCCCCCCCCCCCCCCTAGACCTCATCTGATCACTTTGGGACCAAAAAGTGGTATCAGAACAGATTGGTTCACCTGATTTGCTTACTGATTTAGGCACAGATTATAGGTATGTCATTCTGAAAAACGTTGAAATGAAAGGGAGACATGGGTCGTCAAGATATCGATGTCGGACTTTAGGTACAGATTTACTGTAGGTTGGTCGTAGTTTGCTCGGGACAATGGGCTTAGGGTAGGTGATCGCCTCTTATTCGTCCGGTATAACCATGGCTTTGGTTACCGAGTTTATGTTCAGTAAAAAGGAGAAGCAATTCGATGGATGATCTGCATAAAACTTGTTAAAAGTGCTTATCTCGTTTGTTCATATAATGAAATGGTTTGATAGACATAATCTAGAGTTCACTGGTTTTTTCCTAATTGCATTGGTTTCATTTAAGCTTTAGCTGCTTCCTTTTGTACCATATAATTGCTGGAAGATATATTTGGTTTCATTTAAGCTTAGTTGCTTCCTTTTGCACCATATAATTGTTGGAAGATATATTTGGTTTCATTTAAGCTTAGCTGCTTGTCACGGACTTAACTTCTCAAAGAGTATCGTGCGACACTTAGCCACGAAACGCCCTTAGCGATCGCTTCCGCCCTTCGGTCAGAATCGGCTAAGTCAGCCTTACTCGTACCTAATTCGGGTTGCTAAGTAAGTTGTAAGTGGGAAAGTAAGAAAGTGTGATTGAGAGAACTTGGAATGCTTATTCACACAAACATGGAAAAACTCTTGGATGGTTTTTACAAATGAAGGCCTACCTCTATTTATACTACAAGCCTCCCTAATGGATGGCCAAGATCTACTTGATCCAAGGGCTAGGAGTGCTCTCTAGACCCTTCTACATGTCTCTACCAAAACTTGAACTATGTACAATGTTCTAGAATACCCTACTATGTACAAGATAGTTCTACATACGTCATGAGCCTTCCACACGGTTCTAGATCCTTCCGGCGTGTTCTACACTCGTGTAGGCTCTTCCGGTCTCTTCTGGCACCTTCCGGCATCTTCCGGAGTTCTCTTGAATGTTCCGGACTTGTGTGGAGTCTTCTAGAATCTCCCGGAATGCCCCTGTCAAGCCGCAACAGTGCTATGAAAGCCTCATAATCAACTTTCAAAAGTTACAAAATTAACAACTATGTTTGCTCATGAATATAGAATCTTCAACAACATATTACATCATCTTTATAGATCAAAATCAAAGCCTCATAATCAACTTTCGGAATTATTTTCTTCAAATTCTAATTCTTCGAATCCAAAAAAATGTAAATCGAATTGAACATTCCATTCAATTCACATCCCTCAATTGATTTACCTTCTAGAATTCATCCGTAAACACCAAATTGAACAAGAATCCTTTAACTAACTATCATTCTGATAATTATCCTAAAACAAAAGGGAAATCGTATTTACACTATAATCCAATACCTGCGAGGTGTTATCACGCAACATGCATGTTGCCTTCCTCTCTCGGAATATTTGCAGAAGATTATTCGCCATTAGCAATGAACTAAACCACTTTCTTGCTCCATCTCGTACATATTATCCTGCCCCCACTGCTCGGTTATTAATATATAAAACTTGAACAAGATTGAACTGAGATATGAACACTATAGCCATTGATGAATCTTGAATGAAACAAAAGAGAAAAGAAACTGAAAACTGATCAATAAAATGAAAATAGGAATTGTATTGATGAGGATAGATTCCGTTTTTAGAATAAACAAGAGTTTTATATCCACGTGTCACAAATATTAGCTAGTTATCATGGAGCTTATCCGTCATCGTTTAAATGGAGATGGAACTCGGTATATAATCCAGAAAAACCTTCAAGAATCTATCTTTTGGGTTTTCAGAATAGCTAGACTTGATGATGTGTGTTGGTGGTGGTCTGTTCTGGTCGATTGTGTTCTATCTTGCTTTGGTTGATCGAGGTGGTTCTGGTTTATTTGGTCGGCTTCTTTTCCACCTCCTCTCCTTTATGAACTGGATGGGGTATTCATAGGCAAAATTTCTGGGGTAAAATGGTAATTTTGTGGTTAGCAGGGGGTATTTTGGTCCAATGGGATAATATCGAATTTGAGCCATAGGATTTGCTTTTTTTAAAGATTGATCTGACGATCCTTGATTATTCCTGATTGAATGGATGATGATTGACCACATGGGTATGATGATCCAATGCTCCGAAATATGCCACGTCGATGAGTAGCTTAATATCTCGAAAAATATGGAAAAAGATTTGATTGGTCCTCCGTATATTTTAAGAATTTAGGTGTAACATGTATGTTTACAGACTCGATCTCTGGCCTATTTATAGAGAAAGGCAGAAATATACAAACTAATAAAAACATGTAAACAATAAATTATGTCTTAAAGACACGGAAGAAAGGAAAATAAATAAAAAAAGGAAAAATACAAAAGATATTAGCAGTAACGGCTATAACTAAATTTTGAACTCTTTCATTCCTTCAATCTGCTCTTTCTCTTCTAATATCGGTGAGCCGAGTCTTTAATTGCTCAAACTCAAATATATTCGGGGTTCATGTCTATAGGCTCAAACTCAAATGCCATCGGGCTTCACATCTATGAGCTCAAACTCGGCTCATGTAATTTTTCGGGCTTCGGGTTTATATCGGGCTCATATCGGGTTTGCTCACTCTAGCAAATTTTACTTAACAAATAAAAAACTACGTATTCTTTAAATGCAATATATAGACAATTTTATTTAATTCACAAGAGTATACAAATTTTATACTCGTAATCAATAACATAGAACATCGAATATAATTGCAAAGTGCCAAGACTCCCATTTTTTCACCATTTATTTTTATTTTTCCGTTTTTTCTTTTTGTTTATTACGTTCCCTTTGACCTGCGGAAACTTTAGTTATAATTCATATATGTGGTGGATTATTTGTAGTAATTAGTAAACTTATAACAATAGTACCAATAATTTATAGTAGTAATATTTAAGATAATAATATATTCGGGCCTTATTCGGGTTGAGCCTTGTAAGGCTCAAGCTCGGCTCATAAATTAATCGGTTTTAGTATAATGACTCAAACTCAGCCTGGCTCATAATTATTCGGGTTCGGGTCAAATTTAATCTGGTCAAGCCATCGGGCTTCGGGTAGGCCCGACTCAATTGACAGTCCTACCCGAGACAATATATGGAGTAGTACTTCAAGCGACAACAACTTCATCACTTTGCTTCACAATTCATCAACTGCAGATCACATTATGGCGCTAGAACTACTTCTTCAACTTAATTTCGTGACCGCCATAAAAGATATTAACATAATTGTTAAATTATGCAAAAACTCCCTAAGAATTTCTTTTATACTTTAAGGTAGTGTGTTTGTTGTTTTTCCTTTAAATTTATTTTTTTCCTCAACATTTTTATTAATTATTATATATAGTTTCTCTAATCAGGATATATAAATAGTTTGGAAAATCAATCCCCATACAATGTACAAGGCATGTATTGGGATTCATAGCACAACCTAGCTATAATACTCCCTCTGTCCCAAATTATTTATCGTTTTAGAGACAAACATTTGTTCCAAATTATTTGTCATTTTAGGATTTCAATGCACTATTAAAGTACATATTTTAGGTATGTAAGAGAAAAAGTAAGAGAGAGAGAGTGTAAAACTTGAATAACGTGTAAATAACTAATGGTGAGATAAATAAATAATAAGGGTATTTTAGGTATATATTTATTTTTTCCCTAAAAATAAGGCTATTTAGTAGGTACCTTAATATGTGTAAAAATATGTAAAATGACAAAAAATTTGGGACATAGTATTATATTGGCTTTTTCAATATGTTAGCCAGTCACTTAGCAACTTGTATCATGCTTTCCTTGATCAATGGAATTACTAAATCTTTTTTTTTTGTTTGACATCATTGTTGTTGTCTTGTCTTTCTCAACTAAATGTTTTCACAAAATTGCAATTTATTAATTTTGTTCTCCTGACCCAGCTAGACTTCTAGTCTTTTTTGTTTGGGCCCATATTACAGCCCATTATAAAATTAGCATTGGTCTTGGAATAAGTTCCAACTGATTTACCCACCGTCCAAAACGCGACCTTGTTTATGAACAAACAAGTATTTATACATTGACTTAAAATTATGGGGAATAGCTTTAAGACCACTCCTATTGATAACACCCGTGAAGTTGAGTTGACTAGGTTGAGTTGACTAGGGCTGAGCACGGTTCGGTAAATCGTTCGAATCAAAAATTTGATCCGATAATCGGTTCTCGTCCCAAAATCGACCCCTTATAGGGATCGATTTTCGGTAAAACCGATCGGTTTTCCGAACCGAAACAATTGTACTGAAAATTTTAATATATATTTTTCCCATATTCATATCCATATCCATAACCCATAAATTCATAATCCATATCTAAAATTTCTTTCGACCGAATTGGATTGGACCGGACCAAACAAATAAATTTGGTGGTAAAAAGATTGATTTAATTTAGAATTCGGGAATATTTGAACCGAACTATGTCGAACCGTTCGATTTTTGTACAGAACCAAACCGAAAATTTCGATCTGATAAATGAATCACGAATTTCCAGAATCGAACTGGCCAGAAACCGAACTTCGATCCGGTTCGGTCCGAATGCTCACCCCTAAAGTTGACTGTTAATTCAATTCTAGAGAACTAGAGATCAAGTAGACAGACGTAGCTTTGTCAACATTGTCCAACCATAGGTCTCATTATTTGAAAGCCACCTAAAGATTAGTTCTAATAATATATTGTATTTAGCTCTTTAGCACTTCTACCGTCCAGAATGGTTTCTAAAAACTTAGTTCAGTATAAGTAGACCAATTAGAGTTGGGAAATTTTCAATATTTAGCTCACCAAAACATGCACTAGATTTATTCATGATTAGGCATTGAATCATATATACAAATTGTTTTACAATATTTGTTGGAATTATTTGGAAATCATCTTGATAAATACTGCTCTACTGTTAACCAATGGATAGAAACTTTACGTGCAATTTCATTTCAGTATAACTATGGAGCCAGCTACATTGTCATGGGTAGGAAAAACTAATTATTCAAGGCACATAATAATGATGAAAAAATATGGAGAAATTAATCCAAACCAATATTAATATGTCTACAGTGTCTAGTACATAATTAGATCATATAAAAAAAATATAAATACTACATAATCCTCAAGAAGACTTAGATGATAATAAGCAGAAAGTGCATATTTTATACTAGTTTCAATCAAAGTGTGAAGAGGTTGGTGTGTATTTTCACAGCCCAGTCGGGCATGAAGTACTCCTCGTCTTCTTCTAGAATGTCGTCGTCTTCTAGCTTCAACTTCCCCATTTCTGATAAGATGTTGCATGGCTTGTTGTAATCATGGAGGTATTCTAGTCTGTATATCAATATTAACCAATCAAAGTCATTTGGTTTAGGAAGTTCTGTATAACCAAGACTTTGTAAATTGATGTTCCAGTAAAGAGTCCATAACTTGTTGTTATTGATAACTCTGTGAAAATAGAGTTATCGCGTGTACTTTTCAGACTTAAATGGTTATTTTTCTTAAGTATTTGTGAGTCGTTTGGGATTTTAGTGCTTATTTCATTTATTAGAGTCGATTCACAAGTTTAATCAATTTTTGAGAATAATCTTTGATTTTGACACTAATTCGATATGTTTTCTTGTAGGAAATAAATCAAGCCAATGAAGTCCAAATTCAATTGAGATCCAAGAGGATAATATTCCAAGAGATCAACAAGAAATCTCAAGATTGATCATTTTGAATTGTTGAGGGTATCAATTGTACAAAGAGACAAAAAGCAGGGGCTGTAAATGCAAATTGCAGTTGATATTGATGATTGGGACACTTCATTGCTGGCAAATTACAGTCTCTTTATGCTGCGTTCGGTTTGCCCAATTGGTAATCAGTCCAATTGTGTATTCGGGCCAATTATTTAATCAGTCCAAGTAACTAATGGCCCGTTCGGCATATTGTATTAGCCCAATTACTTATCTCAGTCCGTAAATAATTGGGCTGTTCGGTTGACCCAATTAAGATTTTCGGACAATTATACCCCTGATACTCGTGAGATCTGTCCGTTGATAAGTTTTAATCTGGGCCATCCATTTGGTCGTATATGAGCTGATTGAGAACCCTAGTTCCATTCTCATTTCTTCTCTGCCTTTCTCTCTCACCCCGACGGCGCATACAATTTCTTGCTGAGAATTTACTTTATGCTATATTTCATTTTAGTTGTTCTGCGTAGTTTATACAGGCTAGGGTTCACTTGTTCTCCCTCGTTTGGCATCTGTTTGCTGCGTAATTTCTTGCTAGGGTTACGAAGGGTTGTTCTCGAACCATCACAAAATTGAACGGTAATTTGGCGTTAATTTATGTTTTTCTTTTGTTAATTTTTGAAGTAGTCTGCCTTCTTTGCGTAATTTTGAGGGTGCGAAGGCTTTCTCCTTCACGAAATCACATGCATTCAAAATTAGGGTTTTTATGAATATTTCAAAATTTATTGTTTCTGGCAGCAATGGAGTCGATTTCTAACTCGAGGACTCGTTTAGGTTCTGGACACTGCTCGTGTGGACTGCGCGTGAGGATTTACACTTCCTGGACGAAGGAGAACCCTGGGCGAAGATTTGCTCGCTGCCAATCTTTAACGGTGTAGTATTTGTTGTTATTTTTCTTAAAATTACTGGTTTTTGGTAAATAATATGTGATTCTAATGGATAAATTTCTTTCATGTTAGGAGGAACGGTGTGATTACTTCGAATGGATCGACCCAATGATGTGTGATAGGTCCCGTGTTATTATCCCTGGTTTGCTATTTCGTGTAAATCGCACTGAGGCTGAAAATACCCGTCTTATACGTGACCGTGATGAATTGTCTGCTCAACTGCAAATAGTTGTTAATTCTTTAGAAAATATTGAGGCTGAAAACATGGCATTGCGTCGCAAGCTAAAGCTTGCGATGATCTGTGCTGTGTGTGTGTTGATTTGGTATATATGTTTATGACAAGTTGTGATCATGTTTCTTTGCAATTTTAGACTGTTTTGATGGATCCTACTGACTAATTGACACTTGTTCTAATTTGTGTATGTATGGCATGTATAATATGGTTGCATCTAGTATGGATTGATATAGATGTTGTAACTGTACTTTTTGGTTTTCTGTGTTGATGTAGCATTTGTTCTGGCATGTATAACATTGATTCTGGCCATGTAATGTAACATTTGCCTTTGGGTCTTTGTTGATATTTATGCTCCTTTATTAAAGATTAACAGCAATTTGGTATGCACATGTGTGTGTTCCATTGCCTTCCTTGCATCTTGTTTGGCCACTGTTTGGGATATAAAATAATGGGGTATTGCTAGCTTCCAAAATTTGATGCTCTTGTGTGCTGAGGAATGAATGTGGTAATATGACCAAATGATTTTTTCCCACACCTTTCTGATGGTCTGGTATGTTGAGTCAATGCTTATGCTAATTTCAGAACCATGTGGTACTGTCTATGCAGAAGGGATTTCAAATGATGATGGTTTTTTTTTTAACTTTTGGGTTTGGTGCACTGTTTAGTATGCAATGTTGAGTTTTTCTTAACTCTGTGTGTGCTTTATCATGTGAGTGCCCCCATTCACTTATATTTGAAAACTCTAAAAATTCATCACCCCCTTGCTTTGACAATGGCACTTCCTTATAAACTTGGAAGTATGCTAGATGTAACATTTTTGGAAACTGAACGCAGCCTTAATTATTTTGGCCATGTGATGATTTCAACTATTGGTTTCTGATGGTCTTGTATGTTCTAATGCCTACTTTTGGATATGCATTGTTCAAGTAGAATGAGAATGATTGCATGTTTACACAGGTTGATGATTAAAGTGTATGTTCTAATGCCTAATTTTGGATTCCAAGCTTATTAACTTTCCCATTTGTTTGAGTTTGGAAGCATCATTTTAATTTATGCATGAAAGTGGTAGCTGAAGCTCTTTGTAGTCATATACATGTGTTATTTTATTATTGCCACTACATATCTTTAAAATGTATGTCATGTATTCCCCTTTTGTAACAATATCACATGTTTGAGTAATTTAAAACCATTGTAGTACATGTGGCATGCCCAATTTGATTTATTTTATGTAGTTTGACTGCATCTGCCATTTCTTGGACAATTCACTTCTTTAATTCTATGGAGTGTCTCAGAATACAAAGAGTTGGTAATTGTCTGTGCATTTAATGCATTACTTGATGGCCTTTTGTATACTTGATTTAAATGCATTTACTTGAGCTGACCTTTTGTATACTTGCTTTAAATGCATTTACTTGCCCCTTCATATATTCAGATGAGGTAACACATATTCCCATGTACCAATTTATTGAGGTGGTTGAACCCAAACCCTTTATATTTACTCCTATATATTTGGTCATTATCTCTCAATCTTCTTCTCTCAAAGAGTCAAGTAAAGACAGTGGTAAGAATTGACTCTCCTTTACTTTAAACTAATTGCAGTTTACTATTTCTTAAATATATGAGAAAATCTTAACATACTTCTTCCACTTTCAGTTTGATTAACTATCCATTATGCCGAGAACACGAAGAATGAGGGCTGACGAATGCAAGGTGACTGATGGATGGAGTTTCGAGCAGACTGCTAGACTTGTGAATCTGCTGTACCAAGAGTGCAAAACAGGAGATCTTAACAACTTGGAGTATCTGACTGGGGTATGTCAACGTATCTCATCTGAAATGTCCTCACTCTATGGTAGGAGGTTCGGTTTGACTGGGATTAAAAAGAAGCTGGAGTATTTAAGGAGGAGGAATCAAACATTCAATGATTTTCTGGAAACCCCTGGAGTTGCATACGATGCCTGGCATTGCGTGACTCGTGTGAATCAACATTATTGGAAAGTTGTACCTGCTGCTGTAAGTAACACTTTCAATATTTATATTTGTGTATTTTTTCATATACGAACATCTGATCCATTTTACATGTATGCTTTTTGTAGGAGGAGTCTGAATGGTTCAGACATTTCAGGTTGAACGGTGAGCCACTTTATTTGAAGCTGAGCTTCATCTTTGAGACAAAAGGTGTTGCGTCCTTTCCCGTAGACCTAACTGGATCCCCCGGATGGCCCATTCATGTCCGGGACTCTGACGATGATGAGCTTGCAGTGGTCCCCATTAGTACATCTGGTACTTTGACTCCAGTTCCATTTGATTTAGGGAAGGATGTTGTAGTGGGTGAGGATGTCCATATTGATGAAGCTGGACCGTCCTCTGGTGGTGACATTGCAACAACTGACCAAGGTGGAATGTTTGGGGAGAAATGCTGGGATCTGGATGATGATTACTGAAGGTGGTTTCTGTCTGCTGTGTTTGTTCCAAGGCCTTTTAATTATGAACTGATTAATTATGTAGGACATATGGAAACTTGTTCCAAGGACTTTCTTATAATGTTTTATTTAAGTTTTTATGTAATGTGGTTACAGTGCACAATTTTATGTTAAGTGCATGTAATCACAAAACTGATCGGATATTATGTTTTCATGCGTAGTTTATATATATATGTTTATCCTAGTTTATTTAAATTGTGTTATTTCAAGTATTTGCATTTGATGTCCTTTTTTCACATAATCTCGAAACAATTGCATTGCATTTTTTAGGTACATGCAAATAAACATAGGTTGTGTTTGGTACTTATAAAAAAAATAATCCATAACACTTTAATGGTTGAAAAAAAAAATATATAAGTATTGCAATCTTTTGTGGATACAAAATAAGCCAGAAGAATCAAATTCAACATTTCAATGTATGGCAAAATCTATTCCCAGAAGAATCATATCTTACAAACAAGATGTCTACAGCTACGTTGATTTGATAACACAACCTATGTCTACTTATTAATGAAATTGCAAATAGGTCCCCATATTATGGCAATTTTGTATCGTGGGACCCTGAATACTAGTATAAATAGCCTGCATTTTTCATAATTGTTGTGCAACAAAACCCCCCCTTTAAAAATCAAAGAGTTGTGTGTAAACTTTTTTTTACAATTCGACAATGACCAATTTTGTCCCTCGCCCTCAATCCCATTTCTTTTACTCGGATAAATGGCCCAAAGAAATTGATGATTTTTTGATTGAATTTTTAGGAACCGATTCTTACTATGAAAATGGAATTTTAATTTATGGCGTGAGCCACGTCGTGCGGAAAGCTCGTGATGAAGTTAATGTGTTATTCAATCGGTCATTCACTACAAAGGAAATAATGGCCAAAGTCGAACGACTAAAACGACGACATGCTCTATTTTCGCATCTAATGACTCTTTCCGGGTATTACTTGGTTGCTAATACAAACACTGTTGGGAGCCCTGGAGTGGAAATTGTACAAAACTTGTCCATGGTAACGCATTATATTTATTGTATATTATTTAATTATTAATAATCTTTTTCGTATTTTTTATGAAATTGATGATTATTTTAGGAAACTCCATTTTACGAAGCGTATGCCATCAACGGAGAACCCAAGTGGAATGACTTGTGCGAAATATTTGGATACCCCAACGAATTCCCAATAGCTCCACCACCCGCTTCCCCAATTAACCTTCAATGGTTCGAATTAAACGATGATCCGATTGTCGGACAAGAAACGCCAATCCCAGAACCCATCAACCCGCCTCAAATTACATTCTCACCTAGTAGTGGAAATGATAGTTTCTGGAATGATTTGGCTAACTACAATAATACAGGGGCAACATCTGAAAATGACGAACCTGAAAACTCTAAAAATGTTGCTAAGTGTCTGTGGCCGGAGGTGGGGACTTCACATGAGAACATTGTCGGTAAAAAAAATGTTTGACGGATAATAAGTGTTAAAGTTATAATTTTATGTTTGTGTGTTGTTTTATTTAAGTTTGGCTGCTAGGCTGTGTTCATTATGTACTGTGTTTGTATGTTGTTCTATGTTTGAGAATGTTGTTCTATGTTTGAGTATGTGTAATTTAGTGCTTATGTTATTATGGTTTATTATTGTGTACCCCCTCAATTTTTTTACATGGCAATTTAGTCCATCTCCATTCCACACATGAGAATTAAAAATGATCTAGACATATTAATAGGGATAAATTAAAAACTGTACCAAAACACTAAACCATGATATTACACCCATAACCAAAGTTTGAAACAATCAACAATGAAATGGCAATTAAAGTGTACTACCAAAATAGCAACACTTCAAAAATTAAAAGTGCTAATAAGTGTCACACCCGCAAAAATAGTGTTCCAATGGCAATTAGACTTATCAAAAACCCAAAGCTAACCATGTCAGGTATATTGTTCTGCCAAAACACAAAATCAACCATATCATTAAACCCCTCCAATTACCTTTTGACAAAAACATCAAAGCCGATTAAGATTCAAGGCATTTTATTGTTTAGCATCATGTGGGCAATGTGCTCTCGGTTCTTTTCATTCGATTTCATGAACAAGCTAACGTGTTTCGCATTATCCATAATCTTAAACGAGAGGAAGATTCTATTCTCGTCAGTGAGGGAGTCAATGCGATCGAGTGCATCTATAATCTTTTGTGCCTTTTCATCGTAAGAATCCTCCTCTTTGGCAAAGCTATTGCTAAGATCACCCCATGCAGATTTGGCTGCGTCCAAGAACTTGTCCATATCACCTCCGTCAGAATCCGGCGTATGCGTCTTCCTTTTCCTCTCAAATTTTTCCTTCTTTATTTTCTCTTTCTTAATCTTCTTCGATAACTTAGTTATCTTAGGACCAACATTGAGAAACCCCATGTTATACGGTGGAATTTCGGTCCCAAACTCCCCACCATCCGATGCATCCGTCGTTAGGTCGACGCATGGACTGCTGTACATACTCTCATCAACACCCGCTTCCCCAATCATAGGCTCCTTACCCTTCTTAGTTGACTCCTTAGCCGGATTGGTCCTTACCAAGTCCTCAACAATTTCAACAAAGTCCTCCGCGCCGTCTCCGGTGGCTCTATCCTTTCCGAATATCTCGACCCAATCATCGTAATAGGGATATGTCTTGAACCTCATATTGGCAACATCTGGGTGTGCCTGCGATTCAAAATGCATAGGAACAAATTATACTTGGGAAATGATCCATGACACCTTAGAGAATCATATCAAAGAAGATGATAAAGTTACCTTTACATATAATGTCCATACATCATCATCAACTGTTATTGTTTTACCACTTTCATTCCACCCAAACCCACTAGTCCCCTGCATACCCAAAACTTGATAATAAGTTTTCTTCCACACCGTCAATTTCGAGTTGATATGCTTATGTTCTATCTTCGAGTGAGGAAGCCGAGCATTGAGTGCTAGTTCAAGAGCTTGCAAGTAACCCGGGCGAAACCCATTATCTGCCTTCCACCCATTTGATATTAGTTCCTTTAAACAATCTATCAACTGGGCTTCCTCGATTGCATTCAACGACCTCCGGGTACCCTGGGTCCTTCTTTGGCTTGAAGCCGTATCACCATAACGTGGAATTGAAGACATCTCACTTGATATATGCCTACACAATGAAATAGATAAATAAAAAATACACATAACATGCCAATATACATTTGTACACCCTCGTAATCAAATTCAAGCATAACATTAAGATATAGTCCCATAAGGGATTGGAACGCCATTGTGAAATTATAGGGTTCTAATTCTCACACTTTAAAAGAATATGATACAAATTCAACAATTTGGAAAACATAGTCAAATTACAAATAATATAAGAAATTATTCGCGATCCGAATTCCATTTCATGAACATTTCGCGGGCTAAGTTATCACGGAAATTATTCCACGCGTGTGACGTTTCAACCCCTTCAACATAACCTTGTTCATTTGGGTCATTGTCATTGTCATCATCACTCGAATCACTTGACTCAATATACGGATTTACAAATTCATCTGCTTTATCATCGGGAGATGTTTTAAGCAAGAAGTTATGAATCAACAACAATGCCATGATCATCCTATTCTGCGTTTGTAACGGGTAGAAAGCAGGACTCCTCAATATTGCCCAACGCTTCTTTATTTGACCAAAACTGCGCTCAATCACATTTCTAGCTTGACTATGTTTCATATTGAAAAATTCCTTCTCATTTTGAGGGGCGTCCATACCAACTCCCCACTCTTTAAGATGGTATCGCACTCCCCTATACGGCGTAAGGAACCCTGGGCCATTAGTATATCCATTATCACACAAGTAGTACGTTCCTACAATTTGTAAATAGCAAATAATGATGAGTGCATAGCCTAAAAGCCCAATTGTACAATTATATTCGTAAATTTATTGTGTACCCGTAGGCACTCTCAATCCATTTGGCCGATTAATTGCATCTCTTAATACGCGCCCATCCGCGGCGGACCCCTCCCAACCGACGAGTGCATAGGTGAACACTCCGTTAATATCACAAGCAGCAAGTACATTGGTAGAAATGTCACCTTTTCGGGACCTATAACGTGGTTTATCAACCAATGGAACGTGAACATAGGCATATGTTCCATCCAGGGCCCCGATGCAACCCTATACATACGCAAAATACTATATTGTAATACACAATTGTCCATAACACCCAATTGAAATAGGAATCTAAACATATTTCCTTACCGGAAAACAACTCCACCTATCGTCATCGTAATCAGCTGGTATTGGATCCGGTTGAGATAGTAATATTGGGTGGAGTTTCATCAAACATGTCAATACACGGTAAAAACATTTGCTAACAGTGTCACCGGATCGACGGTAATCGGTGGCAACAATACGATTCTTTTTGTGATGCGCTAATACCGTTAAAAACATGGCAATTTGTTCTCTAACGGAGACGTACTTAGTGTCGTTTAAACCCCCAACATTATGTAGGAAACAACATAACTTATCAAATGACGCAATATTAAGACGTATGTTATTCTTACATCTTACTGTGCATTCAAAGGTAATATATTCTAGGTTTTCCATCCATTTGCGTTTCCTACGGATAAGGCTATATCGTATGGGTCGGTTCCGAGATCGAGTGCGGCTTTGTTTAGCACGAAACCATATAAGGAAAATGCCCATCCAAAAAAACCGATGAAACATTAACAATGTCAAGAGTTTCTTCCGTTGATCCATTTGTATAGCCTAAAATAAAACAAACAAAATGCGTGACTTAACACTCAACCTAGGAAATCCGTTGCAAATTGTCACAATATTGTGTGAAAAATATTAATTCAATTCATAAAATATGAATTAGCCAATGGACAGAATGAAAAACTAACAAATATGATATACAAGCAATCACTACTTGAACATAGCAAGATTATTGTGAAAAATTATATATAATATTCCTTTTTCTCAAAAATCCAAATTCAAAATAACATGCACTCATTCCCAAATATACAACAAAAATTCCATAGGGATCAAACACACATTGTTGTACAAAATATAAAAAATGCAGCTTCTAAAACAGGACTCATGGAAAAATTTACCTCAGCTAAAACTTCCTACGAACTGAAAAAACAATACAGGGACCTCCTCCGTCTCGATTCTTCGTATCTATACATAAAATTCAAATTATTTCAGCTCTAATATTCAAATTTCTATATATGGCATACGGTATATAACACAATCAAATAAAAAGTGGAAATTGTTATCCACAATGTCAAGAATTCCGTAGAGCTCCACTTCTCGCTGTCCAAAACTGTTAAAACCGACAAAAAAAAAAAAAAACAAGCTCAAACAAGGAAATCCATGGAAGCATACTCTACGGGTTGGGTTCAAAAATTAAAGAAATGGGAGATACACTACATTAATTTGTGAAAATTACCTCTCAATTTCAGCAACAACCAAGCTCCCCAACCTCAATTCTTCACGGCAGCAACCTAGGGTTGGGTTCAAAAATTAATGGAAGTCCATGGGAGATACATGGAAGCATACTCTACGGGTTGGGTTCAAAAATTAAAGAAATGGGAGATACACTACATTAATTTGCGAAAATTACCTCTCAATTTCAGCAACAACCAAGTTCCCTTTAATCAATTCTTCACGGCAGCAACCTAGGGTTCTTCCCTCTTCTTTTGGCCGCGACAGAAAATGGAGGGGAAATGAAAAATTATGTATGCTTATCTCACCTGGTTTTTTTGTAAATTAGCTCTGGTTATTTTGTAATTTCTTTCAAGTTGAATGGCACAATGGTCCGAATAAATTTAGTCTGGGCCATTAAATTGTAATTGCTGGGGGAGAGGTCCAATTCCAATCGGGTAAATAACGTGGGCTGGCCCACAAATCGGAGAGACTAAGACGGGCAGCCCGCGATATTATGGTCCCAACCGAACAAAATATTGGTCCGCAATTAAATTTATTGCGGCCCAATTCAGGGCTAATCGGAGCCCAATTCCTCCAACCGAACGCAGCCTTAATTGTTAAATGGGCTGGCCCAATTAAGGGGTATGCATGGCTGAAGAAGTGGAGGCCAATGAGGAAAAGAAAAGAATCCTACTATACGTAGGAGAAGAGATAAAGAAGAAAGAAAAGAAAAGCTTCAACAGATCGGGGAGAACATCACGCAAAAGGAGAAAAAGGAGCAAATTGACGTACAGAAAAATCACGCACAAAAATTGAAAAAAAGAATTGATTGCATCACGACCGTGAACTCTTTTCTATTTGATTTCATTGTTTCTGTTATCATGAACTAATTTCGTTTAGTCTAGGGTTTTTACGGATCCATGTTTATCGAATAATGTTTTGTTTGCTTTCCTAGTTTTAATTTAGTGATTTTCGATTTCTACATATCGATATTCGTTTATCTAATTTCGTGCTAATTACAGTCAAGTTGACTGATCACCTATTTTATTGCTTACTTTTTCTTGATTGAACCTGTGAAGGGAATATTGAGAATAGAAGAGAAATTAGATAGTGGGTTGTTCATTAGGATATGAATATACCCGACACTCCCATATCCACATTAGGTTATAAGATTTATGCATGTGATTAATTATACTAACTTAGGAATAAGATTAGTAAGTTAATTGCATAGGTTCTTGAGTGATTCGGAAGTCACTTAAGGATAGAAGTGAGCCCTAGGATAGCGAATAAGAATCACTAGTTAAAATTAGAAAGTTAATCAACATTAGGAGCATAACATTGGTGAAGTTTAAACTCTAGACCCTTTTCTCATTGATTTTCTCATTAGCACTTTAATTGTCATCTTTAGATTAATTGATTTTTAGTTTTAGTAGTTAGTAAGTCAACCAACAATAATATTTCATCTTAGTTGAATTAGAATAGGAATTAAAGAAGGGAATTTGGTAGAAATTTAGTTTCAAGTCCTCGTGGGTTCGACACTCTACTTACTCTTTATTACTTTTGTGATACGTGCACTTGCGTTTAATTGCGTGTGTAAAATCCGCAACAGTTATTGACATCAGAAGACAACTTCCACAGGTCTAAAGTTGGGGGCATTTCTGTTTCATTCATAAGATAGAGCTCATCTTTGAGTTCCAAAACTATTGTACCCCAAGGTACTCCTTGCGGCAACCCAACAGTCGAAAAAACGCCAGTCAACTTCAAAGGAGAGGATACATGCATTATCATTTTCATCACATGCGCCCCAATAAAAAACCCACAAACAAAGACACCATAGCATCCACACACGCTGCTGAGCATAGTTGTGACATCAATGGATCTCCATGCATTGTAATGCAACTGAAAGTTATCGTTGGAGATGGACATAGTGAGGACCTCACAAACCCATGGGTTGAGTGGGTTGTTCTCAACCACGTGCACCAACACGTATTCATCCTTGGATGGAATATAGCCAAAATTAGAGGTGCGAAGTTTAAAGTCTGGTAATGAAAAGCAAGGGGGATCGGGCAAGCGAAAGAGTTGTCGGGTGCTAGGATTATACGAGAATAATCTCTTTGTTGAATCATCGGAGAAGCACACCAACTTAGATTGGGATGGAAATGACATGATCCTGAGATATTCTAAAGAAATTGGGAGAGTACATTGTTGGACGACGTTTCCATAGAGATCGAAGGTGGTTAGATAATAATCAAGTAGAATACCAGGTCTGCACTCTTGGGAGAGTTCCGAACTATGAAAAGTTAGAAACAACGGGAGGGAAGAATTGTGTCTTTGACGATGTAATTTTCTGAAAGAATGAGATGAGATAAGAGACTTCCAGTGTCTGCAAACACACATAAACCTTAAAAGACTCTTCACTGGCAACCTTGATAGTATCTCCAACACTATATTTTCTAGTAAAAATGGCTGAATTCTATTATCGGATATCTGATTATGTTGTTGCTCCTCTTGCTCCATTGTTTGACAAGCAACTGGCATATAGCACGATCTGTAGACAAGATAATATAATTTTTTTTTTAATCAAATTAACATATATATTATTTTCCTATCAAATATTCCAAATACTTCAATAAAAAATTTGAGAGTGCCAAACAAAATCTAAATCATCAAAACAGGGACAACATACACATGAATTTCCCAAGTTTAGAAAGCTATCTCATCACCCGACAAATAAGTAGATTATGGGACCATATCTATTATTAATACTACGTATGTACCTTCTAGGAAAAGAGGAAAAAAAAACATCATTAAGGGTGAGTTTGGCCCAGCGGTGGGAGCTCTTAAAAGCACTTTTGGACCTTCATTATGATTTTTGAAGTGTTTGGCCCCAATTATAGAAATTGCTTTTAGTCAATCGTGATCTTAATGGTGTTTGGCCCATAATATCATAATCACTTTTGGGATCTCCAGAAGCTAAAAATCAACTTATTTCAGAAGCTACTAAAGTGTTACTTTTGCAAAAGCTATTATCCAAAAGCAATTATTTTATAATTGAATTTTATCATAATCAATTATTGCCAAAATCAATCTTAGTAAAATTAATTCTCCTATAATTGATTTTCGAATCGCTAGCCTCTTTCAAAAAAACATTAAGTCTTAAAGAAATTTCAGATAATGGGCATCATTATTCAGCAATTCTAAAAGATTCAATCTTTTAGGGGGAAGAAATAAAATCTGAACAGAGGAGTATTGATTTAGGCCTAATCGGTAAAATAATACGACTTATAGCATTGGAGTAATTTCACAAAACCACCATCCGAGATCCGACCTAATATATGCCAGTTCATTTCGCAGGCCTTAATCCAGCTAGAATAAACGAATTACTTATGGATAAATCCGATTCGGACTAATAACCCAAACCAATTGACTATGATTGATTAATTGTTCAGTGTAACACTTTATTTATTAGTTACGAAAGCGTAAGTGTGTAATAAATTTTAAACTTGAGGGACCATTAGTGTAATTCAGTTTTTGGAAAATATAGAGATGTTAGGTTGATTTCCTAAAAGATAATTGAAAAAATTAACAAATCATTGAACACGTCTATATTATTGTACTTGCATTATGTGTGACTATATATAACAATTTGAGTTGAACAATAATAATAATAATAATAATATAATATGACTTTGGGCTAGGATTGAGCGCGGGTTGGGTATTTAGGGTTTTGGATATTTCAGGTCGGGTACCAGATCTGGCGGGAATTGAATTTTCATACTCAAAACTCGATCTGGCGGGTACCCGAAATTTCACTTTTATTTTTATTTATATATTTATATATATATATACTAGGCTGAGTGCTCCACGCTAATGCGTGGAGTTCGTTGCCCAGACTTGTTGGGTTGCTTTGGTGAGTAAAAATGGGTATATTGTGTAAGGATGAAGATAAAGTTGAGAAAAGTTTCACAATAAATTATTTTTTTCTTAAATAGTTAAATGTCAAAGCTATTGAACTTGATGCATCCAAAACCATCTGAGGACTGTCTCTAATTCTAATAACGAAATCATGAGAGAAACATGTATCATTATCAGAAGCTGACATCAAGTAAAACACTGCTGAAATAAAATCAGATACAAAATTCGATCTGATATTAGATATAATGACATAATCATAAGACAATCCAACCACTGATATCAACCACTGATAAATTCGCGTGACACCAAAATGTAGCAGAATACAGGTCAAGATTCAAAGTAGACCTGGATGATACTAATCCCACCATAAACATAAGAAAAACATATAAAACAGGACCAACAAAACTCTGATACCTTTGGTTGAGTTTAAGATGATTTGAACTGATTTAGTGATCAAAATCCCTTGTGGAGGGGAAAATTAGTAAGCATCCCTATGAAATAACTTAATATTCCACCAACAATTAAATTTATAAGTACCATAAGGATATAGTTCGGGAAGACAATCACAGAGCATCGGCTGAAGACTTTTGTCCATGTATCAACAGGCTCATTGTGGCCAATGGAATCACATTGTCTCAATCGTGCAACAAGTGTTTGTTCATGGATGGTCCATATGACAGGTACATTTTAAAGGGTTCCTGCATAAGACTGCAATGTGTAAATTCTTTTATTTAATTGAACAGGAACGGATCACTAACAATTCAGATCATTTTAAAGATTACATAATGAATGGAAGTTGCATACCTGGACATGGCATCCACTACTTTAAGTAATTTCACAAGTATGCCATTATAGCTGGAAAAATAAAATGAATTAATAAGAATAGCATGATAATTAGCCAACGAGGGCCACTTCCACAATAAAACAAAATATTTTACCTTTTATTCTAAAAGACCACAAGATTATTCATCCCGAATTACGTCATAATTGAAAGTCTGAACCTTGATCATCAAATAGCCACTCAAATCTTTCATCTTAACAATTGAACACAAAATTAATAGTATTAGATTCAAGTTAAAATCATGAAGCAACCCAAGGCAAGACTCTCTACTGAGTTGATCATAAACTCATTTAGCTAATCAAGAAATTATTAGTTTTTATTGATAAAGATTTAAGTTCTTACACAAGTAGTTTGAGCAAACATCTTTAACCATGTCCCTTTGATCGTCAGTGTAGACAAGCCTTAACAGACAAAGAAACCCGTAAAAAAATCATATTGGAAAAAATAATGATTTCAATTGAAATGCTAGTTTTGAAGTCTTCATAATATATAATCAAATAAATGAAAAAGGAAATATGAACAAGCGATCAAACCACTTTTACAATGAAAAAAGAATCAATGAGAAACGCCTCCAAGAAAGACCTGAAAAAAAAAAAAAAAAAAAAAAAAAAAAAAAAAAAAAAAAAAAAAAAACTGAGGAAAATATCGACAAAAGATAGTTGTATGGGAGGAAGAAGTAGAAATCCATAAAGGAGTAATGACACAAGAACTCAACTACATTAAATAGTAATAAAGAGAAGAAAGACCAACCTTTTAGCAACTGTTTTAAGGCAATGAGGCAGGGCTAACCTACAAAGTTAAAATACCAAAGAAAAAAGCAAAACTAAAATTACTCCAGGGGCGTTTAATTATACACGGGTGCAACAAGTTAATGGTTTTGGTCGTATCGCGAAAGAATCAATGAAATCTTCAACCGACATGATGCATATTTGGAAATTAAATACAAGAAAATTAGAAGCAATAAAAGGGAGAAGCAAGGATTCACTACCGTGGACGCAGGCTGACTGCCCCCTTAAAACTGCAAAAATCAGAAAATCAAAAGATAGGTACTAAATCTTCTTGCTGGACTTAGTTTCATTAACTATTACAGTAGCATCTCAGCTCCAAAAATTAAAAAACTGAAAGATGAGTACTAAATCACCAACAACAACACATACAGAAGCAAAACTGCGAGTAAAATCATAACAAACCCAAATAACTATGTTTGTTTTGTCTCTATTAAAAAGTCCAGGTGAAATGATCTTAAGTAAGGCATAAAGTGAATTACAAAAGGAGACTATTCAACATATACTGAGGAAAGAGGAAGTCATACCTACTCAGAAGTCAGAACCCAATATGGATCCAAACCTTCTCATGCCACAACACAAACTACTTTAATTTAGTCCACAGAAAACAAGACACAAAAATTTAGTTAATGAATAATCAAAACAAAACAGGAAAAAAAAATGGAAATATAAGACCTACATAGAATTTAGAAATGCAAAATTCACAAGGATCCATGTCACATAGAATAACTGAAGGTGACAGTAAGATGGACAAAAATAACTAAATTAAAAAATTAAAAAAAAATAGATACTCGACGGTGCTACATTTGTCTGGGGATTCCTTGGAGCTTCAATGGCAGAGCTTCTGATAGAAGCCTCTTTTGCGTCTTGTGTTGTTGGTTAAACACATCTTAATAAACTGGAGAAACACATACACCTGCACAAAGAAATGCTCAAACACTTTAAGAAACTGAAAGACAAACATAATTAATTGTAAAAATAAACAAAACAGAAAGCAATACCTTAGAAATTGAAAGAATCAGAAATTTTTATATACAAATAAGGTTAAAAAAAACAAGAACGAAATCCTAAAATATTTTAGCTATAACGTGTGAAATTTCAATTTATTTGAACGCTGGAAGATCTGATTAAGCTGGAATTATCATTAATATCTCGACTATCTTTGTACTGTTGTACTGGAATTCTCATTCATAGCTGGTGAAATAATTTTTACCTTAGGCCAAAGACGTGTAAGAATAAATTCAATATGAAAATAGAGATCATGAGTAAAAGCAATGACATCATGAGTAAAAGAAATGAAATTATTAAGGGAAAACCAATTACAATAGAAAAATGAAAAATCAATTACCTTCAATTTGAACTTTTGAGCTTACCGAAACAGCTTAAAAATAAAGACACAATTAGCTTAGTGAAGCTAGTGTCAAGCAAAAAATAGATGAAATTATTTATCTTTCCACCAGATTATGGTGAAGTTTTGCAAATGTTGCCTACATCCTCCACAATAAATTTAAATTGGTAGCCAATTGAACCAATATACAATACAAATTAAAAATTTCAGAAAACTAATAATGAGCATTGTTGATGTAAGGGTTACCCTCTTTCCCTCTGTCTAAGGCCATCTCTCTTCCTCTATCTGTCGCTTGAGTTTATTCTCAATAAATGATTTTGCCCGTGGAGAAATGAGATAAAATTAGAAATAACAAGAGAAGGTGAAAAAGACCAAACAACCACTTCTACCCATCTTTGTCCACCTGTTCTGCAGCGACCCACGACGCCTCCGCCGCCGCCGCTGCCTTCGCCGTCCCTAACCAGCGGCTATGCCTCTTTCTCTCTCTATTTTCTGCAGGTCTAGGTGTGCGCGGGTCTCCCTCACTGTGTGCAAATCTCACACACCAATTATGAGTAGTGTGTGTGAGAATTACGGAGAAGAGATTGTGGAGAAGATGAATCAGAGAGGTAAGGAAGGCATGGGGAAGATATACTTGAAATGAGAGAGAGAGAGATAAACTTGAGCAGTTAAGCTTAGAAGAAACAAAATAGGAGTAATGAATTGGAAGCAGCATAAGAAAATAGGAAGCAGGAGGGGCCACAGAAAAATACGGAAGAAATTAGTAGCAGGTGAAAATAAAGAGAAAGTAATTTGAGGTGGTAGTGTAAATATGGGAGAAAACAAAGAAACGACAGAGTTTAGGATATTAAACGACGCCGTTTTGCCGGAGGAGGGATTAAAAAAAAAAGGAAAAGAAATGGTCTGCACTGTTCACATCAGCCTTACCGATATATATATATATACTAGGGGGATTATTCCGCGCAAGGCGCAGAGCTTTGTGCCCATTATTTGTGGAGTTTATGTGATATGGGTAGAAAATATAGTTATGCTATTTAATTGAATTAAAAGAAAGAGAGTATTTTTAATTCTCAAGACCAAAAAAAAAAAAAAAGAGTGTTTTTGAAATTAAATAATACAATTATTAGTACATGGAAAATAAGACAGTGTGAAAATAGTTGGGAAGCTTTCATTTTGATTATTCAGCGTTGAGGTGTGCTTCTATCTCGTCTTTAATTTCTTGAAGAAGATTAAATTTGTCATTATTGTGCAGCTTGTGGTACACGAGATGTCCAATTTTTTTGTCAAGTATCATTTCAGCTATTTTTTTTTTTAGCCTCGGTTCTGAACGGAACATAGTTGCATGTTGAAAATGTCTATTCTACGCAAATTAGCTGATGAGTATCTTGATGCGGTATGTCTTGTTGATGATTCTGTTGTCTCTGTTCTGTGTAGGGAAAGTTTGTTATTATATATATGATTTAGTATGTTATAAGTATTATTTAAAGTTGTTGTGTACCTTTGACTTGGTGTGTTGCTTTCAGGGTTCCTTTTTCAGATAATAGCCATGGCTGTTTCCATTTTTTTGAAGATGCAGTAATTTGGAAGCATTGATGCAAGGTGATTCGAGAATTGCCCGCTAGTTTGTTCATGTATCATCTCGTCGGTAAAATTTTCAAATTCTTTTTTCAGAAATTGTATATAACAGCATGGTATACATTGGGAACCAGGTATTTTATTGATTTGACATGTTGAAATTGTCTCTGCAATTTAGTGTATACACATGAGCTATAAAACCTATGTGTATATATGCAATTTATGTTGAAGATGAATGATGTTTAATATAGTATTACCTTGTTGAAGACTTGGATGAAAGTTAACGGTTTTTGAATTTGTTTGGTTTGTGCAATAGATTGTGACTACTCTTATTATATACTTCTGTGTTGTCTTTTTATGTTGATAAGGTTGGGGCGATTGTATCCTGTAGATTTTTTTTGATAAGGTTTGTTTGGATAACCTTTGTTGGCAAGTAGGTCACGAGGAGAGCGATTATTTTTGTTTTTTTTTTGTTCATAAATTATTAATGCAAATTGAATTAGAATAAGAACTTTATTTTTATGATAGAATAAATAAAGTAATTGTGGAGTAAGGAGTGTAATGTAAAGAAATAAAAATACAGTGAAAAGGATGTGTTGGAAAAATCACCTTGTTCGCAAGGTTTTATATTATTTTATAGTAGTTTTGTAATACTGCCTATTTTACAATTACCTTATTTACATGTCTTTTTTTATACAGGAGTGAAAAAAAAAGCATAAGAACCACTTAAAGTTTCTGGTAACACAAAGGTTACAATTTTACATACTTATCAAGCATCCTCTCAACAATTGCCTCTAGCCTAGGGTCAATTACTGCTGATTCATCATTTGCCTCGGCTGCTTTAGTCTTGATACTGGCATATTCATCAATTGCTTTGGCTGAGTGAAAAAAAAAAAGCAAAATAAACTGTTAAGACTTAGAAGCTCAGAACATGTGAAGCACACAAATAAGAGAATGCTCAATATCAAAACAAGGTAAAGTATTGTAGCTTAATAATTACACAATCCAAAAAGGAATATAGAACAAATAATTTTTTACCAAGAAGAGTATGTATGTAGTCTGAATCCTCCGACACATCAAATAGAGGACCGGCTCCCAAAGCATATGATAACGAGTCGTTAAGCTCTCCCAGATAATAGAAAACCTGATTACATATTACACAAATCAGTGAGAAATATAAATTCAAAATTTTAAAAGTAGAGTACTACTAATTTATTGGTGAAGTCGAGAGATAATCCACACTAGGAAATACAAGGTCCGGCAGACTTCAAGAATACAACAAACACAAGATTGCTACAGAAGTACACTTAATCCATTCTATAAAAACTTGGTAAAAAAAGATAAATATACATCTGATCTTATACTCACTATACAATGAAAATGTTAGCAATGAGGGTACAACAAAATTAAAAAGTGATTGAGGCATGCAAGATACCGGTGACATATTTCATGAACCAGATAACCAAATTCCTAAATTAAATTTGATATCCAGAAACATGAAGTGTTGCAGTCAAGCTACAAGTTGAACTTTCAACTCCATAAAATCCCCTGACAAGTCTTCAGTTCATTGAGCTAGGAAATTTACACTCAACATGAGGCATATTAATATTACGATTCCTTTGGTCAAGGGCTGGAGAAGTCCTAATTACAATCTTAGCGTCTCTCAAATCACCCCAAGAAGATAAACGTTTAAAAAATTTAGTGTATGGGTTCCCCGCTAATGCCTGGATTAACAGATCCATAATATCTCGGCGCACATCCCTATTTTCCAAAACCGTTGATTCTAAAGCATCCGCGGTATCCAAAAAGAACAACTGTAACAAGCCAGCCGTATTAGCGAATCCATCAATGGGATTCATAAAATGTGACACTTTACCATGAACCTTAAGAGAATAGACCCCATGTTTGGCCCACCATGAATCTGGAACAACTTTCATTCCAATAGAAGTGAAAGCAAATCCGTGATTGTAAGATCTGCTTTTGCGTCTGAATTCTTTTGCAATTTCTGATGTAGGATCAGTAAAAAGAAACATTAATATAGGACTCAAGACTATAGGGGCCAAGGCAATATGGCCGCTACCGCAACAAAAACCAGGAGGTTCCCGATAAAACCGATGAGCACCACAGAAATTACATGAATCTTGAGCAGGCAACTCCCAAGGACACAAAGGCACGTTCTTCAATCTATCAAAGCGACCAACAGTCCTTCGAGCCACAGTAGGAACCAAAATTTGTTGAACAACCGAACCTGAGCAAAATTTTAGAAAAAATAAATGCCAAAGAACCACTACCAAAAAAAACATAGCTTATAAAATCAAATTAAAAAAAATACCACTAGAGCTTGAACAATGAGAAGAAGACACAGGTAAATCAAATGGCAAGGTAGCGTCATTCTCAATGCGTGGAGAAGACACTGATGCACCTCTATTCAACAAACAAGACGATGTAGTAGCTGTTTCAACGCAGGAAGAAAGACAAACAGCCCCAACCGAAACAGGCGTTTGTTCTAAATACCTCCTCGATCTACTTTGAGAACGCCGCTTACTTAATAATGCTTCCTTCCTCTCAGAACTCATACAAGCGTAATGCTGGCGATCCTTATAATTACGTGCCAACCTAGCAGCATCTTGATCAGCTACGATATCAATTGCAACAGAACCAAAAACAATTAGACCGAAAAAAATATAACACAAATAAAAAAAGGAAAAAAATGAAACTATATTCACCAACTTACATGTCAAAGCAGGTGGAGTGGACGAACGATTTAATGGATCAGAAGAAGGCAAAACAGAAAAGTCTCTACTTACAGAGGAAAGCAACGACGAAGAAATAGATGGAAAAGTAATATTTTGAGGAGTAATATGACATCCACCAGCAACATCTATAGGATTCGTTACACGGGAAGAGCACTCAAATGCAGGAAGAAATTCTCTATTCCTCGGACGAAGCTCAGAAGGATCACGTAAAACTACACCATCAGAAACAGATCCAATTACTGAATTACTACGCAAGTGGTCATAAATAACCGAGTCCTCCTCCTCCACACTCTCACATTCTCGTATAGGCTGCATAGTTCCTCAACTACTCACCCCAGAATAACCAAGACCCACTTAAAAAATATTTTTATCTACGAATACCAGGCACAGTACTAAAAAGAGTACAAATTCAAAAAAACAAAAGCACAAGAAACAAGTATTGAATAATCAAGATCCATTTAAAAAAGAAACCTTGTCTTGAAATACCACCTCAACAGAAAACAAATACCAATCCAAAAAACTAAATCATAAGAAAGCAACAATTTTTTTTGCAAATAAATTTCATCCAGACGAGGCACTCGAATTTTTTTATAAGAAACTTCCAATTGAACGACTTCGAAGTTTCGCAGAGCAATAAAAAAGTACCAATCTCTACAAATATCAGTCACAGCAGTAGGAAAATAACAATTTAAAAATCTAAATCACAAGAAAGCAAGTATTTATATATCGAATAACTTTCATTCAAATGAAACAGTCAAATATTTTATTTAAAAACTTCCAATATCATACCCTTGGAAGTTTCGCACAGCAGCAAAAGAAGTACCAATCCAAACAACCAAATCAACAACAAGCAAGTATTTTTATTTGGAATAACAATTATTCAGATAAAGCATTATCACTAAAAAAATAATATTAAACTTTTTCCTTTTTAACACTTCTACCATCTAACTTCTCAAACATGATATAGCAGAATAACCAATACATGTTTATATAAGACCATCCTACTTCTGAAGCATTATATTGCACAACAAAGGCAAAAAGTCCAACAATAATCTAAAATTGTTACACTTTTAACTAATAATTTACAACGATGAAAGCATGGCATTTGTACCAAGGAAAAAGGAAAAAAAAGAAAAAAAAGACAACGTAACTAAAAAAAATGTCTTAATCTATATGCTCTTGCAAAATAGTGGGGGTATGGCTAACTTCTTAAAAGTTTAGGATGATCTTCAACGGGACTGAATTCTAAGGAGCTTTTGCATTGCACAAAAACAAAATTCGTATTTCATTATTCGAAGCACTTATGTAAAGCCAAATAATAGATGGTAATGTCTAGTTCCTGAAATATTTTAGATTACCTGCAAATTAAAGACAGCAATCTGAAATAAATTGGGAGCACAAAATACAAAATCCGGAAATTCACATGTCTCACCTAAGAAGTAATCCTACAGTGGAAGCAAGACACAATATCAGAAGCTATAAGAAATAAAACAACATCATAGGCAAAGAAACAACAAACCAAAGAAAAGATTCCCCAAAAAAATACAACACAACCTATTAATAAACCACAAGAAAACAAAAGTACAAAAAAGAGAGCAATGACATGAGAATTGACAAGAATAAAGCAGTAAGGCACGGTAAAATAAACTTAGAAACTCACCTAAACAGAGCACAACACGAACGATGAAAATATTCTGAACAAGCCAAAAAAGAACTCCTTCCAGCTGAAGTAACAGAACCACCGAATATATATATACACATATATATATCTACACATTGAATAGAAATCGAGCATAAGGCGGTGGGAAGACAGGTGTCATACATCTGATTAAAGTACACATTATTTCATAAGAAATATTTCCTTCAATTTCTAAAATATGGTAAAAAAATTCGAAAGTGTGATGATTTAAATAAAATACCCACACACACTAGTAAAACTAATTCACCAAGTACGTATAATTCCCTGTTCTTTTTATTTTGGGAATAAATAATTACATTCAATTAAATAAGCCAAACAATTATAATTGAATTGAATCATTGAAGAAATCCCAATATAGAAAAATTTGAAAAGAAAGAAACCTGGAAAGTAATTGAAAACGTGGAAGAAGGAGGAGGAAAGTAGAGGACTGCTGGGAATAAATAATGACATTGCAATTGAATAAGCCAAACAATTATAATTGAATTGAATCATTAAAGAAATCCCAATATAGAAAAATTTGAAAAGAAAGAAACCTGGAAAGTAATTAAAAACGTGGAAGAAGGAGGAGGAAAGTAGAGGACTGCTTGAAGCGATGAAACAGAGAGGAAGATTGATATAATCAGCCGCTAAAATTAAAAGGAAATCAAAACTCAATTCAGACAAAACGGCGTCGTTTTAGATGCGTTCCAAAAAAAAAAAAGGGTCCCACCTGAGGAAACGGACCGTTGAATTAAAACACAAACAAAAAGAAGAAAACAAAACAAGCCCACACACAATAGGAGGATAAATTGGGCCATACGGTGGCGTTTTGTGATTAAAAGGGACAAAAGAAAAGGGAAAGAAAAATTAAGATTACTGTTCAAACCTCCATTGACTCTTATAAGAGATAATATATATATGTATTTAAAATTGTAAAATAGATGAATTCAAAAACATTGAATTGTACACAATAACTTCAAAACAAACACAACACAAACTTCTCAAGTCTTCAAAACAATATTACAATCAAGGACTCCTAAAAACACAACATACAAGTCTTAAATCTTCAACATTCAACAATATTACAATCAAACTCCAAACATCAAAATATCACAATCAAATTAAAAGTTACAATACACACAAATATAATAAATTGGGTCAAATTTTTTTTTTAGTTCAATACCCGAAGGGGTTCCGAAATACCCGTTCGGGGCAAATGTAATACCCGAAACCCGACCCGAAAATATATTTTGGGTTCGGGTACCCGAATCCGAAATATCAAAAATCTCGTTTTTCAGTCCCAAACGGGAAATACCTGATCGGGTCGGGACGGATCCCAAAAAACCCGATCAAAACGCCCAGCCCTACTCTGGGCTCGTAAGCTATTAGAGGATCAAGTCAAGAAGGCATGTGAACAACATTGAGTTCAAGCTCAAAGCAACTAGGGAGCCTCACATATTCACTCATTAATCAATGAGCTGAGATAACTATTATCAACTTTCATTTAAATCAAATATGGAGCAAAACAAGGGATCAATTAAGTAATATCTCAAATAATCATGACAAAAAATTGCATGCTAATTGTTTGTGAAGATATACTCTTTCAAGGTAACACAATTAAACCTAATCTATAATTTGAGATCGTCGTTCTCAATTTTATGCTCTCGAAATAAAATTTCACAAAACCACCATCTGAGATCCGACCTAATATATGCCAGCATTTCGCAGGCCTTAATCCAGCTAGAATAAACGAATTACTTATGGATAAATCCGATTCGGACTAATAACCCAAACCAATTGACTATGATTTATTATCTATAATACGTGTATACATTGAGTAAGCAATTTTTCTATTGGGTATGATCTAATCTGGAATATAATAACTTCACCTATCCGCATTTAATAAGCAAGATACCTTATTGTGAAACATTATTATTCAAACAACTATTCATTATAATAAAACAATATATTATATTATTTCAAAGAGTTGTCTTATGCAACTCTCTCGTAGTGGCGTCGTGGTAGGAGTATTTAATTGGCCAAGAAAATCAAACCACGTACAAGAACCACAATCGACGATTAGTCGAAATAATATCTTCAATTCAATTGGAAAAAAAATAGTAATTGTGTATATTGTATGGTATTTTCATAAATAGATTTATTTAATCATATACGAATAAAATTAATTTTTTTCTGAGTACTTTTTTAAATTTCTCTAGTACCTCTGTTCATTAAGGGAAATTTTAATACATTTAATATTGTTGACGACAAAAGTTATATTTATTCCTAAAAGAAAAAGACAAAAGTTATATTTATGAAAAATGACGTAATTGATCTAAAAAAACTTTCATATTTTTATTTGTCGCTTTGGAGGATTGCCCACGAATTAAGGAATGTCATAAATAGTCACTTTTTTGAAACAAAAATTATAAAATACCATTTTAACCAAATAATCTTAGCATTAATGACAAGTATTAGTAAGAAGGGTAAAATTGGTAAAAGAACATTACTTTTACATTGAAATTCTAAAACGACAAATAAAAGTAAACAAGAAAATTTTGCCAAAGCCACAAATAAAAAAAAACGGAGGGAGTACTAACAATAACCTTGTGGTTCTCAAAAAAAAAAAATAATACCGCATATTAATTTCCAAATTATTACAAGTCATTCAAATGGATCTAGATATTTGTGTATAAGATGATGAAGTAATATAAATAGCAAAGTTTTATGATGAAAATCAAATTATATAAATAAGGATCATATTTTCTAGAATATAAAATTAAGTTTGGTCTGAACTTTTTATTGAGCTTAAAATTATATTTGAGCTTACTTTAATTTTTAAACGAACCGAATTCGACCAATTTTATAAAACAAGATCAAATCAAACATTGAATAACTTAATATTTTTTCACGTATTTCATCAATTTTTAGCTTATTGAATCGAGCTCGGTTCAAATGCAAAATACTGTTCAAACTTGTTTAATGTATATAATGAACCGAGATCAAACAAACTTTCATCAAACGAACTTGAATGGAGTGTCGAATAACTTCATTTGATAATCAATCCTAGCCACCTGTAGAAATATTCAGATCACAAGTCCATTAGTATTACTTTCATTGGATTATAAATGTGTTGAGTTTGTTGATAAAAGATTAATTTGTACGAAAGTAATTGGATAAAATAAAAAAATTTATTACCATAAAATAATCCTTATATTTAATGACTCAAAGCAACTGACTTAGTCTTAAATCCCCCGCCTTTCTCTCGCCCCCATCATCTTCAGCTTCTTCAACATACTAGTGTATTATTAACTAACCTCCTCTCCACTACTACTTCCAAGTTTCCACACCATGCATTCTCCACTCCTATTGCTATTACTACTTCTTCCACTCTCCTCCACCGCCTCACCACCGCCGGACCACCAATCTCACTTGACCAACCGCCACCTCAACTCCACCACCACACCACCACCTCAAGAATACATAGAAATCACGCGCCCACTCCCTTTCTCCTCCCTAACCCCCACCTGCACCCTCCCCATCCTCACCCACACCTTCGCCAACACCATCACCCTACCCCCCACCAACACCACATACTCCCCTCCCCACAACTGCACATGGTCACGCGCCGCCCTACACATCTCCGCCTCCTCCAACGGCTCCCAGTACGACCGAATCGCCGCCGTATGGCTCGCCGGAGCAGAAATTCTCCGTACAAGCACACCCGAACCAACGCCCGAAGGAATCTTCTGGAATGTTCGGAAGGATGTTACCAAATACTCCTCACTCCTCCGTCAATCGAATCTCACTCTCTCCGTTATGCTCGAGAACATTGTTAACGACGTTTTTACCGGCGTTTACCACGTTAATATCACTTTCCTTTACTACAACGACACTAAAATCGTTACTCGCCCGTTTTCTCGAAGGTCAACCGCCATTATTGAGGAGAACAGGGGAATACGACGTCGTAAGTTGAAATTAAATAAGAATTCTACTGATTTGAATGAGAATCCTGCGGATTTAATTATTCCGATCTCTACGATTGGGGATGAAGGGTTTTGGTTTAGAATCGAGCGAGAATCGGATGTTGTTTATCAAGGAATTCAAATTCCGTTGAACACGTACAGAGCTGTGATTGAGGTTTATGTTTCCTATCATGGAAATGATGAGTTTTGGTACTCGAATCCACCAGATTCCTACATTGAGATGAATTGTTTGCCCACAAAACGAGGGCACGGGGCTTATCGCGAAGTGTTGGTGAAGCTTGATGATAATGAAGTTGGATCAGTGATTCCAATTCCTGTGATTTTCACTGGAGGGATAAATCCTTTGTTTTGGGAGCCTGTAGTTTCGATTGGGGCTTTCGATTTACCTTCTTATGAACTCGAATTGACACCGTTTTTAGGCATGTTGCTTGATGGGAAAGTGCATTTTTTCGGGCTCGGGGTCGATGGTGCTATTTCGTTTTGGCTAGTTGATGCAAATTTGCACTTGTGGTTGGATCATAAGGTGGATAGAGTTCAAGCTGAGGCTGTTAAGTATAGTAGCCCTAGTAGTTGTGTTGAACGCGAGTATAAATTTCAACAGCTTGATGGGAAATTCGAGATTGAAGGGAAGAGGAAGAGTGAGTTTTCAGGGTGGGTGAATTCGAGTGCTGGAAATTTCACAACCTATGTTACACGTAAATTGAAGTTTGAGAACACGATCAAGTTCAAGAACGATGGAACGGAAAAGAATGTGGAGCAAGAAGTGAAGTTGACAAATGAAGTGAAGATTAAGTCGAGTACAGGGGACTTGATTTCAACCTCTAAGGTGGAGACGAAATATCCTCTTGAAATGACGACTTCGACCTTTCCTGGATCGGTTAAGGATACTTATTTGATGAAGACGAAGCTGGAACACTCTTTGAAAGAAGAGAAGTCGGAGGGGACCTTCAAAAGTACTTTGGTTAACAGTCAGAAATCCGAGGGGTGGATGTTTGTTCAGGACCATGATGTTCTGTCTGGAGCTGCGAGTACTGATCAGAGTTATTCCGTGGAGGATAGTTTTGGTTGCTATACTCGAAGTGTTTCAGTTTCCAGTGGAAATATCACGAACGACACCACAGGCTATCTCTGTGCATCAGCATCTCCCTTGTGATTCAATAGAAAGGCATTTTGGACGCAGGAATGAATACCCGAAACTCCCCCTTTTTTGTTTTCTCTTCCACGTTTTGATAATTATTGCTTGTGATTTCGTGTGGATGATTCAATGTGGTCCTATCAGAAACTGAATATTTGTTCTTTTTGCTCGGAAATTTGTAATAAGATTTGGCTCAAGTTGTCGCATGCTACTTCTGTTTTCTTTGCTTATTCTTTAAATTCTCATTGCCGATGCTTTACTATAGAGTTGAATACATAAATGCTCGACTTTCCAGTCTCAAATACTAAAGAACACACTTTTCCTGACAGAGAAATAGACTTTTACTATCAATATGGTATATCCAACATTCCCTATTTCAATTGCAAACAATGTGAGAAGCAGTAGATTTTGTGGTAAAGATTATACACAGGTAAAGTACAAAAAATCTTCATACTCCGGTACTAATAACTTCTGGCCGCCAAAAGTCTTTCTTACCAATAAGAAACTGTTGTTGATGTACATTTACTGACCAGTGAAGGGATTTCAGAATTGGGTTAAGCTTGTTTATAATTTCAATCGAGTCTTGAACTAGCAGATATCCACCTGGTCTCAATATGCGATCCATTTCCGCAGCTACTTCAATTATATCGCACCTGACAAAGAAAGAATTGCACGATTAATTGAACTTTTGGTAATATTACTGCATAATCATATTTCATACAGAAAATCTTAAGGATATATTGAAGCTTTCAATTTTATTTCATGAAAAAAGTAGATTAAACTGTACCTCTTAGTCAGGTTTCCGAAGAGGAAACTAGAATGCAGAAGATCATATGTCCGAGGGTAGGTGTTGAAAGATTCACACCAATCATGGTAAATTCCGATCAGCCCTCTATCAAAAATGACAGGTAAAGTGTCTGGTACATGGATGGGGACAACGTTCATCACCCATAACGGTAGCTTGATAAGCGCAGCAGCAAACCTGCAACCAACGTGAAAGATGAGCGGAGTCGTTTGGATTTAGGAATATAAAGATAAGGTGAAAAGACCATCTTACCCTCCATAACCTGCATTCATATCCATCACATTCCTCACACTTGACCAATTTATCGCGAGACCTTCAATATAGACTTCTGAGACAAGTGCAGACCAGTGTCTCGTATCCCCTCTATACTTTTCTTCAACTTCCGATTCTGTATATAGGCTTGGAGGTTCACTGAGCCTCTCTGGCCAGTGTGAGGGCCACTTGTCTGAGTTATCTGGAAGTCGCACGAGACAACTATCCAGAGGCACATACCTATTCGCATGAATACAAAAGATTAGGTAATCAAGATAACTATTATTTGGTAATGAGTCATGGTACTAACGACCAACTAATATTTGCAAACAAACAATACCATGAATTGTTTTGCCTACTGCCCTGATCACATAGAGGTGGATTATTCTCTTTGCGATTATTGTAGCAAGAGGAAGACACTGGTTTTTGGTATATAACTATCCCTATTTGAGAAGATTCAAAGAAAGTCTTTGCCACCACCTTCCAACAAATTGCTTCCGTCAAAGCTTCCATAGCTGCAACAAACAGGAATACGATTTCCATAAATCAATCACTCGAATGTAATGCATAGTTGTTAAGAGCGCAAGACACACTAAGACGCAAAGGTGTTTCAGGCTAAAGCGCAAGCCAGAAAACAAGGCCCATGCTTCATCGAAGTAAACACTAAATAGATAGTTTAATTATATACAAAGATCCAATAATTTTAACAAATTTTAGCATTTCAACGAAAATTTCAGAACTAATCACTAAAATCTAATATAACGCGCTTTGGTGCATGTATCATCTCAGACAAAAAGTGCATGACATGCTTTTTGCGCTTAGGGCAATAACACATACTTTTAACAACTATGCTTGATTCTAGAAATTAATCTTAAGGAAATTAAAGAGGAAGCATATTGGATACTAACATTTCCAGATATTTTGATTTTTTTCATCTTTTCTGTACACAGGTGTGGCAGACCATATGAAATATCCTCCAGGCCTAAGAACTCTATTCAGCTCCATCAATGGTTTTCCACCTGCAAAGTTATAATCAATTCTCATATATTAGTAAACTTTACACCCAAAGATAGAATTCAAATGTTAAATAGAATGCTACCATCAGCATCCCAGTGAACCCGGCAACGTGCACAGTGGATTAAATCAAAAGAATTATCAGGAAATGTAAGCTTTTGCGTTCCGATGACTGAGAGAGTGGCGGGTATTCCTCGTTCAAGAGCAAATTGTATCTGAGCCTCGTGTTCGTCCTTTGGGGCAAGAGACATGGTAATTACATTTTTATCCAGCAAAGAACCACCAAAGCTAGCAACACCACATCCAACATCTAAAATTACCCTTGTCTTTTTCCCCCACTCGATTACCGGTAATGTCTAGAGAAACAAAAAAGGTAAAAAAGCATAAGCAATATGCAGAATGCTAGTATAGGTAGCTATACTTACAAAGAATTCAAAATTGAATTAGAAACAGCAGCTAATTATAGGACTACCTTTTCTATAGATTCAATATACTGACTGACTCCGTCTTTGAATTGTGTACCGCCGCCAGGAAAAATAAAATAGTCACCTGATTTCACAACCCAACGCTGGTCCTTCTTGTATTCAACAAGTTTAGGATGAGGAACATTGCTGTACCATATCTGTGAAACAAATCAAGTAACGTATGTTATAGTCCAAAACTCATCCCATCAAAGAAACTTTTTGTTCCCAATAGCAATTGCATAGTTAAGCCAAATCACAACTCAAAGAATCTTCTGTTAATCATTTCAAGTTCTTGATCCAAGTAACTCAAACAAGACCATATAAATCTTACCACCAAATACTTTTTTAATTCTCACCATGTCTCTGCTCTTCGGCCACGGCACCGGGACCTTATACCCTTGAGGCAAAGGAACCAAACACCTCGGACTCGGGTCGGGGCAATGCCTCTCTCTATGCTCCATATGCCTTCGCGATTTCAACTCCTTTATCGCCTGCCAATTATCCAAACACGGTATATAATCCACCGCACCAGGTCCCTTACACAGCTCCCAATCCACACCCACCACACTATCATCATCACCATCATCGTCATTAACAACATCAACATCATTGTGTACATTTGCATCAGTACTGGAGGTGTTCGACGAAATGCCGCTTTGAGGTGAAGGGTTTTCAGGGGCGGAAGAAAAGGGGGTGAGATCGCTGGCAATGGAAATGGAGGATTGAGAATTTGAGATTAGGTGGTAAGTGAGGAATACGAGTAAGAGGAAGAAGGCGAGTATGTATGGGTACTTTCTCTCTTTCAAGAGTTTCTGTACAGAAATTGCCATTGTTGTTAGTTTACTTTTTCCAGATTCTCGAATTGGATCTTGATTTTCCAGACAAGAGTGAGTGAGTGTGTGTGAGTGAAAAGTAAAGGAAAAGAGTAAAGGCGGTAAGTAAAAAGGGGATTTGAAATGTTGTTAATTATTAGGAGTGGAAAACAAAAGATTCAATAATTTTATGGTTAGAAAATGACTGTTTTTGTGAATGGCTTTGGGGATGGGGGTCTGTAACCTATTTTTTAAATAAGAATTTGGAGAAATTTTGGTTGAGAATTAATTATTTTTTATATGCTCAATAGCTTGGAAAATAGTTTATTTATAATTTTATAAGAAAAGGTTGAGTAATTGAAATGAGAAAAAAATTAGGAAAAAAGACTATTTATGTAAATGAGTTTCTGGATTTATTGCAGGTCTTGTAGCTGTGGTTGGAGTTTCCAGGGAGAGTATATTCCTAGATTCAGCATCAAAAAGTTATTAGATTTTCTTTAGAGTTGCTCATCACATAGAAGATAAAATATATGAAAAATTATTTCAAACATCCACTCAACAGATGACATGGTGCAATATAAACGTGGTTCGATGAAATGATGTTTGTTCCTTAAATTTAAAAATAAAACAACAAATACACGATCTTGTTTGGATGTATTGTTCAACATGTTTCACAAATTCAGATTTTTTTAATTAGAAAAAAAACATTCGAACTTAGTTTGATGTGAGTTCAAATGTGTATTTTTAGTGTTTGAGTATTTAAGGAATATATTATCTACATGAAAACGTAGAAATTTGAAATTTTATATTTTGGAAACACAAAATAGTTAGCCAAAATGGATTCATATATAGTAAAGTTAATTTAATTATTTTAATAATATACGATGAAAATCATGGAATATTGATTCTCCAAAAAATTTAAAAAACATCGCAAAGTCGCCTGATGCTTGAAGATTTTGATTTTCTGTAAACTAGATACTATTTTGATACCAATGAGTTCGTCAATTGATGGTAAAAATTGATTCTATGTAACTAATACTAACTACTATTTTGACACCAATGTGTTCGCAAATTGATGGTCCAACAAATTGATTCTATGTAAACTAAATACTAACTACTAGTATTTTGATACCAATATGTGGATTGAACAAAAGAAAAGTCTCACTCTGCTATGGTTGTTCCATTATTCTCAAGATCGACATCCCCCATGCCAGTATCTTCCTTCTCTTCACTGTCTTCATCACCACTAATCTCCTCGTTTTCACGACCCAACTTAGCCATTTGCTCAGCAAGTAATTTGTCCTCCCGTTCACTCACCTGAACACATTAACAACAATGTTATACGCATGTATAAACGAAAGAGAAACAATTGATTCTTGAACATATTTAACATCTAATTAAACAAATTTGTATGATCCTCACCGCTCTTGGTGCCTTCTTAACGGTAAGTTTCCCCTTGTGATGCTCTATTTGTTTTCTGCAAGCTTCAATTGCCTTGTTAAGGATTGCAATACCTTGCTCCTGCATCAAGAAAATAAAACCAAGTCCCTTCAGAAACTAAACAAACTCATATGTATTATTTTCAAGTAGCATTTTGGCTTTGCTCACTAGTAGTCAGTGTTATATTTCTGCAAAGCCGTGACGCCACTAGATGCAATTAATTTTTTGTCAATACAACTCATAATTTTATTTAAAGAGAATATGAACCCCCACCCCACCCCCCTTTTAAAATAATGCAATTTGGAGACAAACACAAGGCATTCTGTAATAAATTAGAAGTTTATGGCTCAATTAAACCCATAAATCGCAAAAAGAAATCAGCGGCACCACAAGTTTGGCATTTTCTAAATCACCCAAATACAACTACGAGAAAGGACGGCTACAGATGGTAACAAGAAAAGAACACAGCAAATTTGAGGTTATTGGCAATTTCAAACTATCAAGCCAAAGCATGCATGTAGCAGTTACCTTGTCAAGAGTCAATGTATTGAGGACATATGCTGGTGGAGCAACAAGTTTAATTTTAACAAGGCAATCCTTGTTTCCAGCAGCTTCAGCTTTACGCATTGCCTCCTACAGAGTTCAACCCAAGTTAGTACTCGAAACAAAGAACAATTTTTTTGGCACTAATATTGTTTAACAAATCAGATAAGTATTTGAACGAAAGATACCTTTATATGCAGAACGCCATCAAACTGAAAACATTTAATTTCAATATCTGCCCGAATCTTCAAAGGTTGCGGTGTCATTCTTCTCCTAATATTTTTAACTAAAGCATCTTTCATTTCCTCTGTTATAGCAGGAACCACCTTTGTCACCTACATGTTAAGAAGATTGTAAGAGGTCATCTCAACGTTGTAAAAACAAACAAAATTTAAGGGAAGTGAATGAGGACCACCTCTTGTCCGTCAGGACCGATTTCTTTGACTTCACGAGTTAGGGAATTAAGCACGGAATCAGGATCACTGACAATTACATTGAATGCCTGCAATTTGATACATAAATCAATATGAGTAAATGTTTACAATACTATGAGAAGTGTAAGGAGTAAAGTGTGAAGTGTCTCACCTCAAATGCATGACCATATTTCCTGTATAACGGCCAGCCAACATGAATATAGAGATCCTGCCATAAACAATTTAGTATTATTAAAGACCATATGGAACTAGATAGCAAAATGTTAAATACATATGTGAGTACACCTGTTTTAGCAAACTATATATATTTCAAAAGAAACAAAGGATCAAAGAGTAAATAGGACAACGAGAAACAAACTTAACCAACCACAAGAATGTTCTTGTGAAACCAAACTATTAGCAAGATCTAAAGAATGCAATGATTTCCCACAAATGAAAAGTAAATTTAGCAAGATAATCTCAAGATTCGATATATTGCGAGTCTTTACATTATTAAAGAAAAAAGGTAATAAGGCCCGCCTTCATCATAACTAGCAAAAGGACTGCACACATTCTTTACATATTCTCGTACACACACAACACTGCCAGCCTTTTTGCACACATCATATAGTCGAAAGGAAAGTTAGTTATGGAAAGAAGATAAGATTTTCTGGAAAGTGGAGATTACCCAGTTACATTCCTAAAAGGATATGTGAACCTCCAAAATCAGAATGAATATGATGATTTGAGAGGAGGGAAAGTAGATGGAAGAGGCTAACTTTCACTGCTTATAACAGTAAAGCGCATATATACACAATATGAACATATACTTGGATAAGTTACCAGCTGCAAAAATCTAGAAAATCACATTTTCAAGTTGACTTCAATCACATAGTATGTACAAATTTAATATTTAATTGAATTTTCCATTTGTGAAAATTTTATAATCATGTGTGGCTGAGTTGAGTTTCACACCCTCACACAGAGAGACACCTACATATGCTTGTTTGCACATATGTACCCAATACATATTTAAATATGTATATGTGCTTATTTTAGCAATAAATTTTTAAGGACAAAGATCTAGATTTCAATTAATATATTTTACACAAGCACAACATTTTTTACCCTACTCTGCAACTCGTTCAATGTGCTTAGAAAGGTAAATCAAAATTCAATATTGACACAAACCAACAGGCTGAAGCTAAACCATATCTTTTTGTGCTACCTTGAATCCAGATTGAATAATAAGTCTTCACATCCCAACATCTAGAACGAAAACTGAATCTCAGCTACTTCCAGTCACATGCAACAATCAGAAATTCAGTGCTAGTATACAAAGCCAAACCTCGGTTTAACTTCTTTGTTCATATATTCTGCAACTAAGTTAACAATTTTGTACTGAAACATCTCAAGCTAGATTTCTCAAGTACAGTATTTAAAAATTATTGTTCGTCTCTCACAAACTACAAACAAACAAACAAAACTCGGGAATAGAAACTAATTATCCTCCTTTCACAGTCTTAATTTCACCAAATAACAAAAGAATTAACAGAAAATTAATAATCTAGTACCTCAAGATCAGCCTTGAGAGCTTCGGCGACATGTCGCATGATTGAATGCACGAGTTTACTCTTGTTGAACCGCTCCTCGCACCCCAGAATATCCTCTTCCGAAACACGACTTTTGCTGAGATCGACGTAACCTTTCTCTTTATTAACACGGAGAACCAAAACGGGTTCAATCCGACCTACTTTAATGAGTTTATTAATGCTCCGAATACGGCGGCGGGAGAGCTCTGAGAAGAGAATCATGCCTTCGATATTGTTGTACTCGAGGAGTGAGACGTACGCGCAGCTTTCAGTCATGCTCTTCACCTGTATCATTACGGCGTGGTCGACCTCTGGGTACTTTGCCTCGTACATACGGCACTCAAGGTTCGTCGCCATCGATTTCTTTATCGTGGCGGAGAGTGTTTATTAGGGTTCTAGTTGGAGGTGGAGGTTCGCGGCAATGAGAGTTAGATTTAGCGATTATATATACTAGTTGATACACCAGAGCAATTCATTCATTCGTATTTAGGAAATCTTAATTAATTCCAGTTCATTCTTTCTTTTTTTTTTTTTTTTGTTATTAACCGAGTTTGGTAGTGGTAATTTATTTTCTAGGGGTATTTTAGTAATTATCATATTTTTTAATACTCTGTACATTTTCTTGGTTACTTGAGACAAAAAGCACAAAAATAGTGAGAGAGAAAAATAGTTAAATAAACCCATTGGATGAATTTGTTGGAATCTTAAGTTTTTAAAATTCAAAATAATGATTTGTAACAATCAAATTAATTGTGTAACCTTAAAGTCATAATTTCCCTTTATTGTCATTTGACTTAAAGGTGTCATTCACACTATAAATAAGGGTTAGATGTTTTAGGAAATCACACACCTCACTATCTTAACTTGCATCACTAAAAATATAATACTTTGTATATTCTTTTGGCCACTTGAGACAAAGTTTGGTTCATCGTTTTCTCGTGAACGCACTTATAAGAAGACTCCTTCGGGTACGTATTTGAAAATTCGACGCATTTTCCATATTCCACCTTCATAAAGACCTACAACATGCAAATAACATATTAATTATTTAGTTCACATCTATCTATATCTATATATAAAAGTACGAGTTAGTCAAACATTTTTTTTTTGTGAAGACTAATATACCTCAATTTATCATAACTATATTATAGTTGAACTTTTTTGTTGACTAGAAAAATGCACATGCATTGCACGGATATAGGTTTATTTGAGATATTTTTTTTTTTTTTTTGATCGGGTCTTTAAATCCTTGTTAATGTTGGAGAGGAAGAAAGAAGAAAAAAGTTGGGGTATTATGTGTACTATACGTAAATATGGACTAGAACAAAATAATAGAGGGTAAATATGTCCAAAACCAACTTTTCCATGATTACAAAATGGCATGAGAAGCCAAAAGCATGTCCTTACCTACTTCTAGATTGTGGCTTATTTTGGCTTTTTTTTTTATTAGAAAAATAGAAGCAAAATTTTGAGTTGCAAACACTCCATAAGCACTTATTCTTTTTCAAAAGCTGAAAAGTACTATTTATAAGTGGTTGCAAACACCACCTTAAAATGGTTTAGAAGAATTTCTTTGATTTAAAAAAATGAAACTATTCGTTTGATGAATATTGTCAAATTCAAAATACTAATTAAGTTAATTATATGATACTGAATTTCATATGTATTATAATTAAAAAAAAATCATATGCATTATTATATTATGTACAATTTTATCAATTATAATAATTTTTTTAACTGTATGATACATCAAAGATTAATACAGTTCTTATTAGAATTCACCACATGGATTGGGCTAAGACCACTTACATGGTTTGGGCCTAACTCAACCTCAAAAGCTAGCTTGTAAGATGAAGATTGCCCAAAACCTATAAAGTGGATTTAACTATTGTTTTCAACCAACGTGGAACATTTAGTCTGAATAGTTCTTTTCATCACTAAAATAAATATATAGAGTATATTATTTCAAAATATTTGAAAGCATTCAAATTTTACTTCTTATATAACATCATTCTCTTTACAATGAATAGATAGAAGTTATATACTTCTTGATAGTTACTTACAAAGACCCGAGTGACGGAGTATAGAAGGTCACAAACTGAGCAGTTTTCACAAACAATTTTGATGAAATAGGACTTTAAAAAGAAAAGGAAGCTTTCAAACAACGGTTAATTACATTATCTTAATCATATCTATGGCCAGTTCATTCGTTTTTATGAAAAATAAAATTGCAGAATTCGTCCCAAATTAACTGTGGATTTCGATTTTTGTTCCAAACTATATCATCTCGCCAATTTCGTTCGGCAATTTAATATTTTATCCAAACTTCATCCCATCTTTACATTTTTCTTAATGGAAAGTACCATGAAGTGTCATGTTGGCGCTAAACATATAGGCAAAATTACGGAATTCGTCTCAAACTCATTGTCGGTTTTGGTTTTCATCACAAACTAACTACAAGCTACATGAACTCGTCAATTTCGTCTTGTAATTTAATATTTTGTCCAAATTGCATCTTGTAATTTCTCTATTTTTCATTTATGAGACTAAGATACAATTTAGCCAAGTTTTTATCTCTTTGTTTTTAACATACGAATAAGAAACGAGCTAGAATGTACGCCATGCACACTTGGAAAAGAAAAAGAAAAAGAAAAATAACCTAGTTCATCACCTGAAGGGAAAAAAATCTGTTATCACCCATAAATTTACATTATATACTCCAATTGATTTATTTAATTGGGATTGAATATTCTACACATGTGCATAAGAAAATATGGTTTGAATTCACAATGATAGGTACAAATTTTCCGTGTTCTGTGTTTCTTTAAGAAGAAAACTAAGAAAAAAATGTTTCTACTTAAACTAGATCAAAACTTATTTACCAAAAATATACAGGATATTTGATTTGTAAATCCGAAATTGGGTGTTCAATGACTCCATAAGTTTATATTTCATGCTTGTTTGTTTAGAAGCAATAACGAAAACTGTAAAAATCAAATACTCCTACTATAAATCTGTTTTCACTAGCAAAAAAAAAAAAAGGAAACTCGAAAAATACTTCTCATAAACATTTGCAAATTTGGCTTGTCTTTTTCTAGAATCAAAATATTTAAGTTCGCATGATTAGATTTAATATAATCAAAATTAGTCAAGAAGTATTTAGAAATCATGTAATATATTTAGCTTTATTTCTGAAAAATCAAACATCAAATATATATGGCAAAATTGCAGAAAACGTCACAAACTAATCGGTGATTTTGGATTTTCATCCCAAGCTATATCACTTAGCCAAATTCGTCTCGTAATTTTATATTTTTTTGGAATATCGTCCCACTTGCCACATGGCTGCTTACGTGTCACGGCGTGACAAATTTTAGCATGAACAATTATACAAGTTTGTAGAATTCGTCCCAATCTAATTACAAATTTTAGTTTTTGGTCCCATCCTATATTAACTCGCCGAATTTCGTCTCACAATTTATCATTTTGCATGAATTTAGTCAATTATTAAATTTCTAATTTAATGGAAAGGACGATTCATCTTTTAATTTTTTAAGGGACTAATGGCAATTTACCCCATGTAATTTGAAAAAGAGCAGTTTACCCCCTGTGAAAATTTAAAAAAAGTATTTTATCCCCTTGAACCGGATAGTGTAACTCAATTGCATAAATTGAGAGTGGACATGCAAAGTGTTTTATAACAAGGGGATAAATTGCTACATTTATTATAATACATGAGGTAAATTGTCACATTTATCACAACACATGGGGGGTAAAATGTCACATTATCATAACACAAGGAGGTAAATTGAACATTATGAATATCACATGGAAATAAATTGCCATTAACTTTTTTTTTTTAGAGAAAAATAGTATGAATTTTAGAAATTCCCATGCGCTTTTGCGAAAAAAAATCCTATCTCAGTTCATTAGGAAAAACTTGTGCATTTTTTTTGTATTACTACATAATAAATATTCATAATTAGTTTGGAACGAATCATTTTTACCCATGTCATTTCAGTTACGAGACGAAAGTCGGCGTGTTGATATAGTTTGGAACGAAAAATCAAAATTTGTAATTAGTTTGGGATGAATTATGCAATCTTCTATAATTGTTTATGCTTAAATTTGCCACATCATGACACGTAAGCAATCATGTAGCAAATGGGACGATATTTCAAAAGAATATAAAATTACTGGACGAATTTGACTAAGTAATATAGCTTGGGACGAAAATCCAAAAACACTAATTAGTTTGGGACCTTTTTTACAATTTTACCAATAATTTGATCTTTTTTCTGGGCGAAGTTAAACAACTAACCAAGATTCAAAAATTAATTATGCTTAATTATATCACATTATTGGTTTGAATGATCGGGCCGGGCCGAAAAAATGGGCCACCTCCTATTATTTTGGAAATTACTAACTTCTAACAATTATACCACTCCCCATTAGATCCAGCAATTTGCTCAAAATTGGATTGCAAACCGAAGTTTGCCTATAAAATTGGGTTGTTGATAGCAATTTTATTAGTTTCGTAAAAGTGTTCGATTAAGGATCTGATGCTTTAGTTAATCTCATCGTGGACACATATCTAGGGTTTTTTTTTATTAATTATTGGCAAAATTGCAGAAAACATCCCAAACTAATTAGTAATTTTTGGGTTTTCGTTCCAAACTATATCACCTCACCGAATTTCGTCCCGTAATTTAATATTTTTTCGGAATATTGTCCCATACTAATTACTAATTTTAATTTTTCGTCTCAAACTATATCAACTCGGCGAATTTCATCCCGTAACTTACCATTTTGTATGAACTTAGTCCCAATATTAAATTTCTAATCTAATGGAAATGACGGTTCAATCTTGTGATTAGTTTGTGACGAATTCTACAATATTGTATAATTATTCATGCTAAAATTTGCCAAGTCATGACAAGTAAGAAACCACGTGGCAATTTAACGGACACATCGCAATTTTCGTCTCATAATTAACGGTGGGATGATATTTCAAAAAGATATTAAATTATGGGACGAAATTTGATGAAGTGATGTAGTTTGGGACGAAAACCCAAAATCACTGATTAGTTTGGGATTTTTTTTGTAATTTTGCCCAAATTATTTTACACCTATTCTCGTATAATTTGACTTCAATTTAGTGTATTTGCAAGAGGTAAAAAGGTAACGAGGTTAAAAAAAATACAATTACTTCGTCGACAGCAGGATTCGAACCTGCGCAGGCAAAGCCCAACAGATTTCGAGTCTGTCTCCTTAACCACTCGGACATATCGACAATCCTGCTAATAATTTTGGAAAAAATGTAAAATTTAGTATGAGAGAGATGTTAATTGAAAAATAAATTCGCCCACCGAGGGGCTCGAACCCTCGACCACAAGGTTAAGAGCCTTGCGCTCTACCAACTGAGCTAGACGGGCTTGTTATCTTTATTATATTTTCTAAATATTTAATTATATTAGGGCTTAAAACTGGGACATCTTAAACACACGACATTTTAAACTTTGGAAGATTTTTGTAAAATTTGGGGCCTATTTAAGCTTACTATTGTCCCTGCTAAATATCAAGAAACTAACCCTTATAGATTTTTTGTAAATATAAGGCAAACTCAAAATTCTTAACAACCTAACCAGTAAAGGAACTTCTTCCCAGCTTTATTAATAGCCAAAGCATAATCATCACTCCCAGAACAATAGATAAAACTTTATCAAAATACTAAGGACCCATTTGTTTGTCGTGTAAACGTCGAGTGTAGGTTGGAGGCCATCCAAGAGCATGGTCTCGAGAAGTAAGCTTGCTTGGTTTGGCTGGTTGGATTTACCAAGCATTACTAAAAGCTTTGCATATGTTTGACATCTTGGCTCATACCAATCTTGCTTTCGAAGAAGACCAAATATCTACAAGCATGAAGAAAAACTTATGGTTAAATAAAGAGGAAAATGTTCACATTAATCAAATTGAAAAGGAGCAACTCAATCTTAGTCATAGATCTATTGACAAGTGTACTATTTTAAATTTTATGTGGATCCACACATACACTTGAATGGTGGATCTATAATGTGACACCAAAGTGTGACAGATAATCCTCCCCCTACTTTGACTCCTATTTATAGATGCAAAAGTATTTTTTCACATGTTTGGATTGCAATGTTTCGATCCAAAGGGTACCTCTTCTGACCCAATAAATGTACCTCTTACTCTCAATTATTTCATTCATATATAAAAACCCAGGCATTATTTGTAAATCCGGAAGATAGAAGATTATTTAGAAGATATACAACTGGCCGGGAGAAGAGAATTGTCACTAAACAAACAATTTTGATGAAATAGGACTTGAAAAAGAAATTAAAGGAAGCTTTGAAAGAACGTACGGTTAACTACATTAGATGATAAACTCCAATAATATCACTTGTCACATATCTTCTTAATTTGCATCTTCACATCTTCGATCTATTAATTCTTCCTTCCTCTTCTTTGCCTTTTCACAACATTTTTTAACTTGTGTTTCATATTCAGCTCTGTTATTCATAAACTGATGACCGTTTGGTTCACGCAACAGTAGAGGTAAAAAAAAATCAAACACGGTTAAGAGAGTATTTAAGCACACAATTACTACTCACAATTCTGTGACATGAATGTCTCTTTTGATGTTGGCCATACCAGATTCCAATTCAGTATTGCGGATTTTTGATCTGTTGTTTACAAATAACAAATAAAAGTATAAAAATTGAATAATATTTGAAAGTTTACTGCATTTATATAGGTGGCCAATTTTTGAAGACCTATTGATGACCAAAAATTAATATGACCCAACCCAAGACCATATAAAACCATCCACAGCTAGTTCCACCGGAATTGTTGGGTTTTTGATGGTTGAATCAATTGTAAAATTGATATCAACTTGATGATTTGTTTGTTAATTATTTCTAGTTAGTTGGAGGAGAATGATTTTTGGAGAGAATTTTTTCATTCAATTCCTTTCTTTCTCTTACATCACATTTGAGTAATACATTCTTATTTATACTTGTCTATAGAATTTTCTAAACTATCTAGGACATCCACTATTTCTAGATTATTCACTACTATCTTAGATTTCCTAGGATTATTAGATATTATTCTAGATTTCTCTACCATATGATTGTTTTGAATGTACATGTGATATCTTGATATTTCTTGATACATGTAGAACTTTCTAGAAACTTAGGCAAAATATCTCACATTTCAACAGGAATATATAGTGAAATGATTTCCTAGTTTATCAATGACTACAATTTAGGTTAGTGACATTGCTTTTTTGGGTGAAAAGAAAAAGGAAAGAAAAAAAGGAGATAAAATTGATGGTCTTCAACCATTTTAAAAATCTTTAAAAAAGACAAATTGATCTTATTTTAAAATTTACTCTATTCCCAACATTTCGAACTCTCGTATATATTATCAACGTCAAATTTCTTCAGGAACAAGAAATAAAGAAAGAAAACAAGTTAATTCATTGGTATTTATTTTCCCTAAAAAATTCAAGATTCAAACATAGGTTTAATTAATTTGAAAATTATTAACTTTTCAACCCTCAACTACGTACCAATCTGAACGAACAATCAGATCACATAATCCTTTGAACCCACACATGAAAAATGTTTTTCTTGAGTTTAAGAATCATAACTCTAATTGATGCATGTACGTACTCAAAGTACAAAATTAAACAGAAGAAAAATGAAATTGTAGTGTTGCGCGCATTGCAAGTAGAATCTTACCTAACCAGCAGAAGAGAGCATGAAAAATGGTAGAAATTGGAACTGGGAATTGATATTAAGTCTTGTAAGAAAATAATAACTGTGTTTATTGAAATTAATGGAGAGTTTTTCATATATGAAAACTTGAATATAAAATTGAATCTGGAAAACAATACAGAAAAACTTAAACCAAAACTAAACCTATTAGTCCTATTTATAACAGAAAAATAACTGCTAATCCTATAACTAAAACGATTACTAAAGGCGATGATAATATAAGTAAAACACGCTTATTAAAATAAAACACTTTCACTTTGCAAAATACTTCTTCTTCAATAATCTGCAAATGATTATTTGCTTAAATTCCTTCTTCAGTTGCTGAAATTTCTTCCTCCAATTTATGTTCTGTTACTCCCCCGCAAGATGGAGAGTGAATATTCAGCACTCCCATCTTGGACAGAATTCGTTGAAATGGTGGCTTGGTTAAAGGTTTTGTGAATATATCGGCCAATTGGGCTGCAGACGAAATGGGCAAAAGTTTGATACTCTTTCTAGAAATATGTTCGCGGACCAAAGTGGCAATCAATCTCTATGTGCTTTGTCCACTCGTGAAAGATAGGATTCAAAGCCAGATGCACAGCCGAAGCATTATCGCAGAAAATAGCCGGAGGAGATGGAATTGGAACTCGTAGATCCCTTAATAACTGGATAAGCCATAATACTTCACTTGTTACTCCCGCAATCGATCTGTACTCTGCCTCAGCTGAGGATTTTGATACTGTGTGTTGTCTTTTTGATTTCCGAGATATTACTGAATCTCCCAAAAATGTATAGAACCCTGTTGTAGATCGACGTGTAACTAAGCAATTACCCCAATCAGAATCACAAAAGGCAGATAAACTAAAATTAAGTGACTTAGAATAGAAAATGCCCTGGCCAGGATTACCTTTTAGGTATTTGAGCAAGTGGTGAGCAGCATCCAAATGCCTATGTGTTGGTTTAGATCAAAATTGCCTCAACTTATGTACAGTGAAACAAATATCTGGTCTAGTAATTGTTAGATATATCAATCTGCCAATTAATCTACGATAAGAAGAAGGATCACTTAAGAGATTACTATCATCTAAAGTTAATCTGAGATTAGGGTCCATAGGTAAAGACACAGGTTTACTAGCTAAGTAACATGTGTCTTGTAGAAGTTGTAAAGTGTAGTTTCTCTGAGATATTACCAATCCCTTCTGGGAATAGGCCAATTCAATGCCCAGAAAATATTTAAGTATTCCTAAATCTCTAAGTTTGAAATGACTGCCTAACTGAGTTTTAGTTTCAGAAATCAAATCCAAATTAGGACTGGCAAGTATGATATCATCAACATAAACAAGAAGTGCAATGAAAGAATTATTAGAACCCTTAGTTAATAATGAGTAATCAGAAAAAGACTTACTGAATCCCATAGTGTTAAGTACTGTAGTTAACTTATGATTCCATTGCCTACTAGCTTGTTTTAAACCATATATAGATTTGTTTAGTTTACATACCTGTCTGGCTGAAGTAGAAGGAATAGAAGAAGGTGTAGTGTAACCTTTAGGAAGTTCCATGTAGACATCTTCAGTCAAGTCCCCATTTAGAAATGCATTATTTATGTCCAGTTGATGTAAAGTCCAATTATTTGTCATAGATAAGGCAAGCAAAACTCTCACAGTCACTAATTTTGCAACTGGGGAAAAAGTGTCCATGTAATCAACACCCTCTTGCTGATTAAAACCTTTTGCCACTAACCTGGCTTTATATCTGTCCACAGAGCCATCCGGCTTTCTTTTTGCTTTAAAAACCCATTTGCAACCTATAGGCTTTTTATTTGGTGGTAATGAAGTACATGCCAAGTTGAATTTGTCTCCATGGCCTTAAGCTTCTCTTGAATGGCATGAGTCCATTCAGGGAACTTAATGGCTTGTGTATAAGTATGGGGCTCAGAAATTTGAGAAATATTGCAATGATAATCATGTAAATAGGCTGGTGTATAGTCCAAAACAGATGATAAAGGATATTTAGAGATGGATAGGGGGTTGTTTGTAACAATATTGCAATGATAATCATGTAAATAGGCTGGTGGTTTAACAACTCTACTTGATCTCCTAACTGAGGTATGAGATTGGGTAGAAGAATTATCAGATGTGTTGGGATTTGGTTCAAGTGTGTCTGAAGAAGGAGTAATGGGATGAGGGATATGATTATTTCTAAGAGGATAAAAATGACCACTATCTGCAGTACTAGTATCAGGAAATGTTTTATCTTGTTGAGAAAAAGTCTGAATGTTTTGTTGGTCTTTGAAAGGAAAAATAGTTTCATGAAAAACCACATCTCTTGAAATAAAGAATTCATTAATATAAGTATCATAGAGTTTGTAACCCTTCATACATGGGACATAACCCATAAAGATACACTTTCTAGCTCTAGGAAGGAATTTGGTCCTATGTTCATGAAGAGTTGAAGCATAGGCCAAACAACCAAAACTTCTCAGAAAAGCATAATTAACAGATTTAGCATAGAGTAAAGAGTAAGGACATTGATTATGTAATAGGGGAGAAGGGATTCTATTCATCAAGTAAACAGAAGTTAAAATACTTTCAGACCAAAATTCAATAGGTGTGTGAGATTGGAACATCAAAGACCTGGCCATATTGAGCAAGTGTTGGTGTTTCCTCTCAACCACTGAATTTTGCTGAGGAGTTTGAACACAGGAAAATTGATGAATTATACCTAGTTTAGAAAACAAATCAGTGAACAAAAACTCTTTTGCATTATCAGATCTAAATTCTTTAATGGTTTTATGAAACTGAGTTTGAATCATCTTAATAAACTTTGGAATGATAATAGAAGCTTCAGATTTATATTTTATTAGGTAAATCCATGTAAACCTTGTATGCTCATCAACTAGAGTAATAAAATATCTAAAACCAGAGTGAGAGGCAATGTGATGAGGTCCCCAAGTATCACAGTGTATCAAATCAAAAGCAGAAGAAGAAAAATGATTAGGGAAAGGGAAGTCTCTTTTGTTTAGCCAGTGGACAAATAAGACAGTGTGTGTCATTATCATTGTTTACATCAGAAATGTTAAGAGAATCTTTAAGTGCATACAACCTCTTAAAAGAGGAATGACCTAACCTACTATGCCATACACTAATTGAAACTTTATTGCAGAAGGAATTATCTAAAGGAGCTGGAGCTGTCTCTGAATGAAGAATATAAAGTCCAGTAATGAGGCTACCCTGACCAATCATCCTCTTGGAGTCGATGTCCTGTATATAGAGGTTAGTATCTTGAAAACTAATACTATATTTATTATCATGTAATAGTGAACTAACAGAGAGTAAATTGAACTTAAAAGATGGTACATATAGAACATGTCTTAAGATGATATCTTTATTTAAGTGAATGACACCAATGAAATAAACTGGGATGATAATACTATTTGGTAAAGAGACAGTGGTATGATGTGCCACTGTAATGGAATGAAACATTTTTATGTCAGTGCAAATATGATTTGATGCTCCAGAATCTATGATCCAACTATTATTATGAATCTGAGAAAAAAATAGATTAGCAGAATAAGTTGTACCTGAAAGAGTAGTGACATTGAATGTGTTGGTATTAGAGTCACCTGGTTGAGATTGTGAATTATGTTGATGTTGTTGTTGTGTAGAAAACATGCTGGAGAGGTAGGATTGCTGATCTGGTTTCAAATTATTGACAAAATCATTCATACCAGACTAAGAGTTGGAGTCAGGGAAACTGGAAATAAATTGGTTGGTTGTTGGGTTAGATTGTCTAGTGTAATTTTGTCTATATCGTGGGGGGAATCCATGAATTTTAAAACATGTCTCAACAGTGTGTCCTGCCATGTTGCAATGAGTGCAGAAAGGTCTCTCTTTTCTTTTCAATTGATTCGAAAATGGAGGTCTAAATGATGGAGATGTCTGGGGTGTAGGCTGGAAGTTAGGCATTGGATTAGGATAGGTAGTGTTCTGTCTAGGATATTGAGGAATGGGGGGCCTTGAGTAAGTATTGGAAATAGGTCTGGTTTGTGGATAAGATGGAGGATTCTTAACTGAGAAGGCCATGGAATTGTGTAAGGGGGTGTCCTTGTGATGAGATCTGAGAACAATCTTTTGTTCTTCTTGAATTATCAGAGATAAGGCTCTATTTAGAGGTGGGAGTGGATCCATTATTAAGATTTGAGAACTGATGTTAGAGTAGGAATCTTGGAGTCCCATGAGGAAGGACATTAACTGCTCATGTTGGAAATATGTATCCAACTTGCCATAGGTGCATTCAGGTCTGCAATTTTGAATTTCATCCCATAAACTCTGGAGTTTTGTGAAATATGTGTTAACTGAGTCATTGCCCTGTGTTAGTTGTACAACATCTCTTCTTATAGAGAATAGTCTAGGACCAGTACCTTGCATGAATCTTTCTTCAAGTTCCTTCCATAGATCAGAGGCTATGGAATGGTATCTAATGCTGGAGTTTATATCTTTGGAGATTGCATTAAAAATCCAAGCTACAACTATGGTGTTGTTTCTTTCCCAAGTATTGATCATAATGGGATCTTCAGATGGTTTGGGAAGGGATTTGTCAATAAATCCAATCTTGTTTTTTACTTTGAGGCCAAGAATCATGGAGTGACTCCAAGATTGATAATTAGTTTCTGTTAGTGGTTCAGAGACCAATGTCAGTCCTGGTCCATCGGCTGGATGAAGAAAATAAGGGCTAGTTGGGTCCTCAATTTGGTTTCTTGTTGTAGTGGAGGTGATTTGGGTAGTGTTCCCAGAAGATGTACTCATGATGTGATCAAGAAAAGGGTAGATATGGTCTGTAAAATAAACTTGATAGGAAGAAAGAATAGATCAAGAATGTGATGATATGAATAACCTGAAGAAATGAATGATTTGAAAGATTTGATATGCGTGAAAGAGTACTTGAATTATGAAATAATTTCTCTGAATGTTGCTGTGTTTGTAGGTTGGATCAGAATCTGGATGTGAAGAACTCCAGATGTGCTGAAGGAATGAGAGCAGTAGATTTCTTGAGAAGAATCTGGGAAAAGTTTGTGAAGATCAGAGAAGAAGATTGAACAGCGGAATGTGATTGTTAAACTGCTGATACCATATTAAGTCTTGTAATTGAATATTCATGAAGAAAATAACAACTGTGTCTATTGAAATTAATGGAGAGTTTTTCATATATGAAAACTTGAATATAAAATTGAATCTGGAAAACAATACAGAAAAACTTAAACCAAAACTAAACCTATTAGTCCTATTTATAACAGAAAAATAACTGCTAATCCTATAACTAAAACGATTACTAAAGGCGGTGATAATATAAGTAAAACACGCTTATTAAAATAAAACACTTTCACTTTGTAAAGTACTTCTTCTTCAATAATCTGTTCTTCTTCAATAATCTGCAAATGATTATTTGCTTAAATTCCTTCTTCAATTGCTGAAATTTCTTCCTCCAATTTATGTTCTGTTAATTGATGCTTCAAAACATTTGCATGCTTTCCATTTTATATGTTTTGAAATATCACTATTGACAATTATGCCCCTGGGGCCATTCCAATTGGATTGAATGAGTTTTATTCAAGTCCAGCTCCAATTGTGACGCGTTGGGCTTTTTTCATCTAATAGAGGAAAAATAATATCCTTTTAACTTTTTTTTAGTATTTCTAATTGGATTTCCCAAAAAACCTGAAAATAAACCCTTTCATTTTCCTTTTTTTGTTAGAAACTTAACCTTTGAAATAGTCAAATATATGTCTTAAACTGGTTCAGAAGAATTTCTTTGATTTAAAAAAATGCCACTATTCGTTTGATGAATATTGCCAAATTCAAATTACTAATAAAGTTAATTATATGATACTGAATTTCATATGTATTATAATTAAAAAAATAAATCATATGCATTATTATATTATGTACAATTTTATAAATTATAATAATTTTTTTATGGAAAGTACCATGAAGTGTCATGTTGGCGCTAAACAAATAGGCAAAATTAGGGAATTCGTCTCAAACTAAATGTTGATTTTGATTTTCGTCTCAAACTAACTATCAATTTTGGTTTTTGTCCAAGCCACATCAACTCGTCAATTTCTTCTTGTAATTTAATATTTTGCCCAAACTGCATCTCGTAATTTATCTATTTTTTCAATTATGAGACTAAGATACAATTTAGCACAGTTTTATCGCTTTGTTTTTAACATACGAAATAAGAAACGAGCTAGAATGTACGCATGCATACCCTTGGAAAAGAAAAAGAAAAAGAAAAAGCTAGAGCTAGTTCATCACCTAAAGAAAAAAAAGACTCGGTTATCACCCATAAATTTACATTATATACACCAATTGATTTATTTGATTGTGATTGAATATTCTACACATGCGTAAAAATAGACAATAACTTCGTCGACAGAAGGATTCGAACCTGCGTAGGCAAAGCCCAACAGATTTCGAGTCTGTCTCCATGACCACTAGGACATATCGACAACTCTTCTAATAATTTTAGAAAAAGGCTAAATTTCTTATCATTGAGAGAGATGTTAATTGGAAAAAAATTCGCCCACCGAGGGGCTCGAACCCTCGACCACAAGGTTAAGAGCATTGCGATCTACAAACTGAGCTAGACGGGCTTGTTATCTGACATGACACACGTTATTAAACTTTGGAAGATTTTTCTAAAGTTTGGGGCTTATTTAAGCTTACTATTGTCCCTGCTAAATAACAAGAAACTAACACGTATAATTTTTGTAATTATATGGCAAATTCCCAGAACAATAGATAAAACTTTATCACAATACTCAAACATTCACAAGTATAAATAATAATACTCCTTAGTTCAAAATACAAGTTGCCTGAAGGAACTATTCTTAGCACCAATTATATTCCTCTCAAAATTCCGAGCTATCTCAACCATCCCTCGTGCACGAAGGACATCGAGAATTGTTGCAAAAGTTATGCTATCAGGTTTACATTCATTCCCCTCCATTGCCCGAAACAACTCCATCATCTTCCCTACGTCACCAGCGTTGCCATAAGCACTAATAGCACAATTGAAGAAAGTTGTATCTATCACCACATCAGAATTCTCGACTTGCCTTAAAATCGAATCAACTTTACTCAAAATCCCAGCTTTACCGTACGCGTAAACAAGAGAGCTATAAGTAATACAATTAGGCTTCATACCTTCTTGCTTCATTTTCAAGAAAATCTCATCCATCTTTTCGATATTCCCAGCTTTCCCAAAAGTCTCGATTATTATATTATAGGTAACAATTGTCGGAGAATATAATCTCTTCCTCATAAACTCGACAACAGATCCCATTTTCTGAAACAAGCCAGATTTCCCATACGACTTAATGAGAATATTAAATGTCATTATGTCGGGTTTCAATCCCATTAGTTGAAACTCATCAAACCACTTTTCCATTTCATTAATCCTTTTACATCCACCGTAAGCTCCGATTACGGAGTTGAAAGTGAAAATATCCGGATGGGTTTCCCCCGTTTGAATCATCTCAACTAAAGAACTCTCCATGAGTTCAAAACGTTTAGCTTTACCATATCCATCAATCAAAATGTTGTATGTCACTGTCGTACATTCAATTCTTGAAAGTGACATCTCATCTAGAATCGGTTTAATCATATCAAAGCGATGGAGTTTGATGCAGTGTTTGATAAGGATCGAGTAAGTGAAAGCATCGGGTGTGCAATTGGGGACGGACTTCATATCTTCGAGAATACTAAATGCTATGTCGAAGTGGCCATTGTGGGCAAAAGCACCGACTAGTGCCGTGTATACGTCGAGTGTAGGTTGGAGGCCATCCAAGAGCATGGTCTCGAGAAGTAAGCTTGCTTGGTTTGGCTGGTTGGATTTACCAAGCATTACTAAAAGCTTTGCATATGTTTGACATCTTGGCTCATACCAATCTTGCTTTCGAAGAAGACCAAATATCTACAAGCATGAAGAAAAACATATGGTTAAATAAAGAGGAAAATGTTCACATTAATCAAATTGAAAAGGAGCAACTCAATCTTAGTCATGGATCAACATTTCAATACGTTTCTGCCGAAAAAAACATGGAAACGTTTCTGTTTTTTCTAAACTCTTTGCTTTCTTTCAGAGACTCTTAGTTTCTTAATTTAATTATTTGTTAACAATTTTTCCCGGTGTTTCCAAATGTTTTCAAAAAGTTTTTAATATTTAGCTGACCGAATTTTACACTAGAAACGAATTTGTTTTAATCCATGGTCATAGTGATCCGAGTTATATATAAAAAAACACTCACATCTCTATAAACATTAAGCAACAACTTCCAAGCAGAAATATCTTCAATATATTTCTATACTTGGTTCTGAATTTTTAGTGTAAATGTAATAGCACACCATTTATGAGCAACAAAACATCATTTTTCACAATCCCAAAAGCTAAAAAACCGAAAAAGCAACAACATTTTACATGTCCGGATACGCATAAAGAGTAAAAAAGTGTGTTTTCAAATATTATCGAAAACCCATAAAGCATAAAAAGAAGAAATTAAGAGAAAAAACCTTAAGAGCAGATTCCCAACGGTTAAGCTTAATTGCATGGTCCAAAGCTTCTAAAACGGGTTTGGGCCAAAGGGTTTTGTACTTGGAAGAGTTTGATTTTTTCTCAATGGCTTCAACGGCAGCGTCAGTTCTCAAAATTCTTGAAAGCTCTTTCTTGGAAAATTGAAGGCCCACAGAAGGAGGATGACTGGTTTTTTTATGTGGGTTTTTGTTGGATGATTTTACAGTGAATGAGGAGAGGCGGGTTTCGGGTGGGTTGAGAAGTCGGAGCTCCATTTTTGCTACGGTCAGATTTTGTGTAAGCAATGGCTGAAATGAAGAGATGAGCTCCAAAGTGACTGTTGATGTGGGTTTGTATTTGGGTGATTGGCACTTTGCAGTTTGCACCTCAAATATTAAAAATAACACTTTTCACTCCTAAATTCAAAAAAATAAAATAAAGTTATTAAAAATAACACTTTACACTCCTAAACTCTGATAAAAGAAAAAAAATCCTCTTCGATTTTCCTTGCAATATAGGGATCAATCTTTCAATAAATCAAAGACTACTACTGACTTCAAAAAATTAAAAAACCCAAATCAACCAACATCAAGTTTGATAACATTTGTGATTTGAATAATAAAACTTAAGAGCGAGGTACAAACGGAAGAATCATAATAGTAACGAGAAGAACAAAGGAATTTATTTTCAAAACACACCCCATTATCACTAAAACAAAAGGATCACAATTTTTCTATGAATTTCCTTTACCATTTCATCGACGGTTTGGGTTTAAAATTATCCCATTTACTTGAGTCCAATTTTAAAAATTAAAACAAAGCTTGAAAATAATGGCTTATTGGACTTTCTTGTGTAGGCAGTTTATGTCATGGTTTGAAAAATTAAACAAAGCTTGAAATCCTTGAATGCTTATTCATTTTCTTTTCTATTTATTAAAGAACTCCGATAAATAAAAATGAATTTATTAAATTAATAGATTATATATTTAAAAAATAAAAAATAAAATGCATATTCATTTTACATACATATGCAATGGAGAAATAAATTTTATTGGGTATACAAAACACTATTTGAGTTTCTATATTTTACATACTCAAATATGCATTTTAGCATTGGAGATGCCATAACCCTAACTCATTTATGGATACAATAAAAGTTTCCTAATTTTTCTCAATTAATGTCAACATATGAACAAGCTGAAAATTAAGCATAATTGGTAAACAAACTTGAATAAGTGTTTTGTAGACAATTGGACCTGAATTTGAAACCTTGTCTTTCTTTTATTTTTTATTTTTATTTTTATTTTCTAATCATGACATATCAACTAATGCACCAAGGCCTAAAATCAAGAAATGGACAAGCAGCATTACCTTCCACATCTAAATTATTTGATGTCCCTAAATGCATGCATCCAAATTCTTAATTAATGCTTAAACTGTGAAAATGACTCTGCAACTACAACTCCTTTGTTTTTATTAACACTTTATACAAACAATTACCATAAGCTTGTTAGCCTTAATTGACTGAATTATTACCCAAAAAAAAAAAAAACTTTATTGACATAATGCTCAATGCTTAGACAAAATATTAATAGATCGTCGATTTGATTTTGGTCTGTCGTATTGGAAACTTAATTATAGTTCATATCTGGTGATAAGCATAATTTTTTTTTCTTTTTGATAATTTTGATAAGCATGATTTTGTTATAAGTCACTTTATAAAATATTCTATGGGGACTAATATTAAAACAATAATTTTTAAAGAAATGGTCAATTTACCTCTTTTAAATATCAATTAAATATGAGGTACATTGATATTTCTAACACCTTATAGATTGAAAAGACCATATAATTTCACATCAGTCCTATAAATACTTCATTCATACATGAGAAGTACCAACTCCCACCCCCTTACCTTGACTAAATGATCGTGAACTCAAGCTGAAGAGATCGATTGTCGTGGTTGACCTCAACAACGCATCAAGTCGATGCTCAACCTAAGCACCATGAGGTGGTCACTGATGGCAGTTGAGCGTCGTCCTGATGCGTTGCAAATGTTAACAACAATATTACTGGAATTTGAAGAATGTGTTTGCATGGAAAGAGTACTGATAAAATATGAATATTTATATTAAATAATTCAAAATAAAAATCAAAATGGACATTATTCCGGACTAAAATTGACATTTCATTTAATTAAGTGTCAGAGATGAGATGAGGTCACATTTTCGATTAGAGAAACCGACATAGGCTGTGTATTTAGAAAAACTAACACAGAGGTGTATTTAGAAAGTATAACTTAAATCTCTTTCAAAAGAAAAACAAGGTATAACTTAAATCAACAATAATTTTTTTTAGCCAAAGTCAAAATCATCATTAATCAAGAGGAAAATAGACATTTAGGGCCTGTTTGTTTGGCGTTTCCCAAAATTTTTTCGTGTTTGGGAAATGCCAAACAAACATGTTCTCTATTTTTCGAAATAAATTTTTCATCCATTAATTTTCTCAAACTACTCTCTCAAAAGTCAAACAAACAACAATTTTCTTATCTCTAAACAAAACCTATACAAACTCTACTTTGATTTGACATAAAGTAACCTATCTCTTACACAATTTATCTCACATAACAAACATGATTTGACATAAAGTCTTACACATCTTACACCTACAACCAAACTCTTCCAAAAAAACCTACACCTACTTTATTTCTCAAACCACTCTCTCAAAACCCAAACAAACAACATTACGCAAATCGAGATTATTTCACAAACCTCCACTACTCTCCCAAACTACTTTCCCAAACGCCAAACAAACAGGCCCTTAAATTCTTGTTTTTTTTTATAGTTAATAGACATTTAATTTAAGTTTTAAGTAGCTTCTGAATAAAATACTTTGATCAGGTGCTTCTGAATAAAATAGAAAAAACTGCCAATTTATGAAAGAAAAAAAAAAAGGAAAAGGTTTAAACTTTGCGTTGGTGTGAAAACTTCAAACCCCTCTTACCTCACCCCGAGCTACAGAGAGATGGTGGAGTAGTTCAAACACGCGGTGTCGGTTGGGTTCTGTTTATTTGCTTCTTTTGGCCCAAAACTAAAACTCCATTTCCGAATTTGGATCTGCAGTAAAGGTACCAACCCACCTACAGTTCCAACTTCCCCTGATCTGGTTGTAAATTTGTAAGTAAAAATATTTGCATACCCATAATAATTAAAATTTCCTATCTTCAATGCCTTTTTATTAATTTATGATCATTTTAGTTGTTTATTTTCTTGTGGGTGACTATCAAAGAAAGATCTGCTGTCCCATTTGGGTTTTTTAGACGATCTTAGATATGTTAAAAAGTGTATCAGAATGCGATGGATTGATTTATTTCCTAGTCTACAATTCATGGTGATTTCTTTATTTACTATGTGAGTTTTCATATAATGCTATTGATAAGGTGAATCTTTTAATCTGGGATTGCAATATTATACTACTCCCCACTAAAGATCCTATCTTGATGAGTGTAATTGTTTAGTATAAGAGGTATAGTTTTAAGATTTATTTGGAGGAAAATAGACTGGGAGAAGCTGTGTTGATTGAGTATTAAGAACAGGTTTTAATCATAATTTCACTTATGAATTTATCTGTTTGATAATGCAGTGGAACAAGATTTATGTAGTGATCACAAACAATTATAGATACGGTTTTGATAATTTTGTGATTTGAGTGGAATTAGCCCATCAATTTCCAATCATGCAATTCTATTTCATTCTATTTTGAGGTCTTCGATAAATAATGATTTGATCTTTAATTCGGATAGTAGCCATTTTTTTTGGAAAAATTATATATTCATCTCCTTATCCTTATATGAACTGCAAGATTTTTAAGCTCTTTTAATATATCTTTGTTCCTCTGCAATCAAATAATATGATATTATTCGATCATGTAGATGTGCTCTATCTTGTTTACCTTGTGGCAGAAGGAGTAATAACAAAAGATCATTTAAAGCGACAAACATGGTCTTCAGAAAAATTTCCGAACTTATTTCTTCTACAGCAACTCGATTTTCAGCCCCAAAGGCTTCAAATCTTTCATATAAATCACCAGGGTTACCCCCTATTCCAGGTTCTCTTCACAATTATACATACTCCACTCCTGAGAAGAAAAACAATTTAAGACTATCCTCATCCCTTCAAGATTTTTCCACTTATCGCCATCTCGATTTAGAGGAAGGTGACCCGAACAATGAAGTGGTAAAAGCTTCAAATTTGTTGCAGAAAGAAAATGGTGTATCGAGTTTTTCGAAGGAGAAGGCACCACCCGTAATTTCGCCTGTCCGTAAAAAGTGGGTCCGAGTTATATGTGTTCTTTTCTGCTTATTGTTATTTGCTACTCTTTCCTTCACCTTGCAAGTTCTTTACTCAAACTGGTCTAAAGGACCGTCTAAATACTACGTAGTGCTCGACTGTGGTAGCACTGGGACCCGCGTTTATGTGTATGAGGCATCAGTTAATCACAAAAAAGATTACAATCTTCCGATTTTGTTAAAGTCGTTGCCTGAAGGTTTCCGAAAGAAATCCGGTTCGCAAAATGGGCGGGCTTACAACCGAATGGAAACTGAGCCTGGATTTGATAAATTGGTGCATAATATATCAGGGTTGAGGAATGCAATGAAACCTCTTATTCAATGGGCCGAGAAACACATTCCGAAAAAATCGCATAAGTCGACTTCTCTTTTTCTTTACGCTACAGCTGGTGTTCGTAGGTTACCGAGTTCGGACTCTGAATGGCTTCTTAACAATGCTTGGTCAATCCTGAAAAGTTCGCCCTTTTTGTGTAAAAAGGAGTGGGTAAAGATTATCACAGGCATGGAGGAAGCTTATTATGGATGGATAGCTTTAAATTATCACACGGGGGTATTAGGGTCCATTCTGAAAAATGAAACTTATGGTGCACTTGACTTAGGTGGCTCATCTCTGCAGGTTACTTTCGAAAGTAAGAAAAGCAAAAACGAGGAAACGAGCTTAAAGCTGAGCATTGGCCCTGTTAACCATCATCTCAGTGCTTATTCCTTAGCTGGGTATGGACTCAATGACGCTTTTGACAAATCAGTTGCTCATCTTTTCAAGAACGTTCGTAAAATTAATAAAGCAGAGGAAAAAGTCGAAATTAAGCATCCTTGTTTGCATTCTGGGTACAAAGAGCGGTATATTTGTTCAAATTGTGCAACCACTAGCCAAGAAGATGGAAGTTCTCCCATTGGAGGGATTAAATTGAGGGAAAAAGGGAAGTCGGGAGTTCCCGTCTATCTTACCGGAGTTCCTAATTGGGATGAGTGTAGTTCACTTGCTAAAGTTGCGGTTAATTTGTCTGAATGGTCGGACTCGGATCATAGTCGAGGAATTGACTGTGAGTTACAGCCATGTGCACTTGTGGAAAATCTTCCTCGTCCTGTGGGCCACTTCTACGCCATGTCGGGATTTTTCGTGGTATACCGTTTTTTCAACTTAACTTCTAATTCTTCTCTCGATGACGTACTAGAAAAGGGTCGTGAATTTTGTGAAAAGAATTGGGATGTTGCTAAAAATAGTGTCGTTCCTCAACCGTTTATTGAACAATATTGCTTCAGGGCACCGTACATCGTGCTTCTATTGAGGGAAGGGTTGCATATTACTGATAGCAATGTGATTGTTGATTCTGGAAGTATTACTTGGACACTTGGGGTGGCTTTGTTTGAAGCTGGAAAGGCATTTCCATTTTGGGGCAAGTTCCATAGCTATGAGATATTACGAGTGCGAGTGAATCCGTTTATTCTTTTTGGGATTATGTTTTCTTCATTGTTTGTCCTACTTTGTGCATTTTCTTGTGCTGGTAACTGGTGGGTGCCGAAATTTCTACGGAGGACATATCTACCAATTTTTAGGCATAACAGTGTTACTTCCTCGTCAGGTTTAAACATCCCAGCTCCTTTCCGGTTTCAACGCTGGAGTCCAATTAATACAGGTAACTCCATTTTTTGATACTCTTAGTCCCATAGGAATGACACTCCATAACTTTCAGTCTCGCGCTTTTAGAAGTAGCACATTGGGTCCCAATTATCTTTTTTCCCGATGTTTAGTCATTTTCATCATTCTATCCAATTGCATTTTGGTCCCATATGAACTTTCTCTGTTTTGCACTTTTGGTCCCAAACCGGATGGGAAGGGTGAAATGAACAAATGTGCAAAAACAAAATGATTGGGACCCAAAGTGCATTTTTTTGGATTAAAAGTGCTGAATGTCTAGTATATACAAGTGTGTTATATGGTCCATTTGATTATTTTGTTTCAGGAGACGGAAGGGTAAAGATGCCATTAAGTCCGACAGTTAGAAGTCCACAGCAACGACCATTTGATACCGGGCTTGGTTTCAGTGGTGGTGCCATTCAATTTACTGAATCCTCTTTATATTCTTCTTCTAGCAGTGTAGCACACAGTTATTCTTCAGGGAACTTGGGACAGATGCAATTTGACAATAATAGCCTTGGTTCTCTGTGGACTCCCAATAGAAGTCAAATGCGTCTACAGAGTAGAAGATCACAATCGCGCGAAGATCTCGTTTCTTCAATATCAGAGGCACATTTGGGGAACATTTAAGCCCTTTGAGAAGTAATAAATGCTAAAGAAGAAGCATAGAGATTGCTGAAAGTCTCTATGGCTATGTCACACGAAAGAAAGACGACCGGGGTGCTTCGGTAAATAGTCGAAAGTTACTTCGACTGGTTATAGAATCGACTCAAACTTGACGGTGAAGCTTTTGACCATTTCTGCAGATGAGAGATCTATTGCTAAACTTGCAGTAGCCTTGTGAGAAATGTTGAGGCCATTTATGAATTTGGGGCAAAAGTTGAGGCCAGGGCCGGGTCGGCATATTAGGGGGCCCATGCAAAATTTTAACTCGAGGCCCTGTTCTACAAAAAGAAAATTCATTACTAAAATTTATTTTATTACTTTGAAAATTGTAAAAGTATTTTATAAGTATTTACATGATTTATCTCTAACATATTTGTTATATAGATAGATGAAATGACAAATCAACTTAATTATTTAAAAAAATTCAATAGTAATATGCTTTTATATTATAACAGTTAATTCTAAAATCCTTCTAAAAATACTAATACTACAAGTATTGTGAATATAATTATAGGGATAATTACAGGGATCTTCCCCGAGGTTTGGGGTAATTATTACCCAATCCCCTCGCAATTTCATAATTACATCCACCTCCCCCGATATTTCAAAAACCTTACATTTTGATGACGTCATCGTCGAATTTTTATTGAACTTTCTATTTTACCCTTGAGATTACTGTAACTATTTTATTGGACAATTATACCCTTGTTATGTTTGGTATATATGAGGAGTTTTTTTGCAATGTTTATGTATAAGTATAGGTTCAAATGTTATAAATTTACATGAAACTTATAATTAGTTTATTAGTGTATATGTATTCTTAAAATAAAATATAATAACACATCAACGTATTTTTTTCAATTTTTTTTATAAAGCTTTTACAATTAAAGAACAAGGAAAAATAAATAAATTATGGTTAATTATAAAACATTGTAAAACATAGATAAAAATGTAAACACATTCAACTTCACATTTAACCAGTAATTTTAATAATTTCAATTTTTTTTCTTAATTAAAGTAAAAGAATAAATGAATGAATTAGGTTTAAAAGAATAATGAATTTTAATAGTAGTGTATATGTATTCTTAAAATAAAAATATAATAACACATCAATGATTTTTCCCAAAAAAAAATTTGTAATGCTTTTACAATTAAAGTACAAGGAAAAGTAAATAAATTATGGTTAATTATAAGAAAAAATATTGTAGAACATAAATAAAAAATGTGTAAATACATTCAACTTTAACATTTAACCAGTAATTTTAATAATTTTCAATTTTGTTCATAATTAAAGTATAAGGATATAAATGAATGAATTACGTTTAATCATGAGAATGAGAAGAAAAAAAACTTGAACAATAATTATTAAACATTATAAAAATGCTCACATGTTTACTAAAAAATTTCTTAAACTTTTAACTAAAATAGTTATTATAAATCAATAATTATTTTACAAAAATTAAAAATACTCGATTTAATAACAAATTTATTATAAAATCACAATTTTTTTTAATTTTTCTTACTTAAATACAATGATATTAAAATCATATCTTATTTATATAAAAATACTATTATTAATAAATTAATAAATTATTTTAATATAAATTATTATTATTTTCTTTAAAAATCCTCGCCATCCCTAACCCCCCCAACCCCTCATCCGCCGGTCCCCAACCCTTCACCCATCATCCCCAACCCCGCAAATCTCCTCCCAGGCCGCGCCGCCGGCCTGGAAGGCCTAGGGTTCGAACCAGGCCAGCAACACTGCCTAGGAGGATATTTGCGGGGTTAGGACGGTGGAGGTGGGGTGGGGGGTTAGGGTTAGAGTTTTTTTTTATGTATAAAATTAATTTTTACAAGGGTGGTATTGTAATTTTGTGTATCATTGCAAGGGTAATATTGTAATTTTGTGTATCATTTTACATCATTTTGTAAGATTTTTGAAATATGGGCGGAGGTGGATGTAATTATGAAAATGCGAGGGGATTGGACAATAATTAGCCCAAACCTCAGGGGAGGTCGATGTAATTATCCCTTGCAAGGGTAAATAGGACATTTTATTAATCTGATTTTTTTTTAATTAAAATTGACGAGTACAATATGGTCATTTCACATCATTTTGTAAGGTTTTTCAAACGTGAGGGGAGGTGGATGTAATTATGAAATTGCGAAGGGATTGGACAATAATTTGCCCAAACCTCAGGGGAGGTTGATGTAATTATCCCTATAATTATATAACTTATGTATGTTAATAGAGTCAATTTTTTACTTGTCAAAACAATAAAATGGTATAATAAAAAAGTAGTATTATTATACTCTCGGAACTATGTTACAAAAGGAGATCATCAATCTTAGGGGTGTGTGTCAGGAAAACCGAACCAAGTTGTACCAATTTTTGGTATTTAGACTGGTTAGGTAATTTTTGAAATCATATGCCATATCGAACAATTTGTAGCTTGACCAAAAAACCAAAAAGTGTAGTTTGAGTCTTTTTTGTAAATCATTTTTTAAAATTTGTAGCTAGACCTAAACTAATTGAATCAAGTTATATGTCAAACATAATTTTAAGGTGACCCCTAATATTGGCATCTATGCATAGTTAATTCTCCTTGTATGCCTCTAGATCCTAAAATCGGTATTATGAGTTCATTTCATAAATCGATCGCTAATACTAAAATCAAAAAGGAATAAAATTTAGTAATTAACTTCAATTTCTGTACGATTCAATTGTAGGTTACGTTTAACAATCTGTGTAATAGAAATATACTCAACTATATTTCTTATAATTACTATATTAGTAATTAATTATAAACTATAAATGTAATTAAGTATAGTTTACCGAACCAATATAGTATGTATATATTACTATATTTAGGAATTTTAATACACAAAGTAGTGGAGTAGAAACTTATCAAAATGAAAAAAAAAAATAGTGTTTCAATTTAAATTTTAAACAAGCAACAACTTTATTTGAAAATTTTGTTAAGTAATTGGAAAGAATATAATTGAATAAAATAATCAAAGTTTCCTAAGCAATTATAATACTTATATGTATGAACAGAATGCAAAGTCTTTAATTACGAAAATAGTATGAAATAATTTTCCAAATGAAATCTTATTTTACGAAAGACTTAATAGCAAGAGACGTAGAAAAATAATTCAATCTTTGAAATATGATAATTAAATTAACTCACTAATTAATAATGAAGAAAAAAAGAAATGAGATGAAATAGACTGAGGTTGCGGATGCAATCTCCTTAAGACAATATTTTCGGGCTGTCTACGGTGCACACAGTCGATTCCCGGTAGTCTCCCAAGATACAACAGTCTGATGTTCCTTGTTTGCACGAACAAAGAACCCACGGCGAACTTTTAACAAATAGAACTTTGACAAATATTTAAAGAGAAGAAAAGAAGAGAGAAAGAGAGAGTATTTTTCTAGTATGCTTATAAAATTTCGGAGTAATGAATTGGCCAGATTCATCTCCTATTTATAACAATTGAAAAGCTTTTTATGGAAGGGTGTGTCTATTCGGATATAACAATTTAATCCGAATAGGTGCAACCGGTTCGGTTTTGAACCGAACCGACACACCATTTCATTTAAAAAAGGGCGCGCGGATCTTCTTTGCCGAAACGGGTCGTCCGCGGATCCTATGCGGTTGGGTCACTTGCGGATTTTGGCGAAACGGGTCGTCCGCGGATCCTATGCGGTTGGGTCACTTGCGGATTTTGGACTTTCAGTGAATTGGGCTTTTAGTATTTGGGTTGAAAATGTTAATTAAATTTTGTCCAAAAAGATAATAGTTTGCCCAAGCCCAAGCCCGGACCGTGCCGTGCCGGCCGGCGGCGGCGCGCGCGGGGAACCTTTGATCACCTAGGTCCTCACCCATTTTAAAATCTTTGGTACCCCAAAGGGGCCCAACCCTTATACCATTTTTTAGCTATTTAACTAGCTAAAATTTTCCTCTCCAACTCAATGTGGGATAGAGTCTTATTCCATCAATTTCATTCATATTATGTTTTTATGGGCTCAATCTAAATGGGCTCAAACCAATTGGATTTAACATAAAAACTCCAACATCAATCGAATTATTTGCCCTGGTTGAGGCCATCTATGCAGAATTGATGGTTTTATGAGAATTGATTCTTGAAGAATTTTGGACTTACTCATTCAGTATCAAGATATTTTATATACAACTTGGTATACAGAAAGCTTTGTTTCATTTTATTGGCATTCGTTTATCACTGTTTTGTTTAATTAGCATATAAATGTGATTATTTATTCACACGAGTTTAGACCAAGATGAATGGTACGTGAACCATTTTGATTTTTATATGATGACATGGAATTTCCAGTCCCTACGATGATTAATTTTAATTTCATAATTACATTATTTTTTGGTTTTCATTTTGAAATATTTATTTTTTGGACATCAAAAAATTATTGAGTATGATCAAACTCTTTAAAGATCATCACAATACTCACTTCAATAACAACTTGGTTTTTCTGTCATTTCCTACTAATCTCGATCTTTGTTGTCAGTTATAGAATACTTAATTTCTTCATAATGACATGTTTCCCAAAAAAAATTAATCACAAGGTAACTTTGTTACAATTAGCCAAATGTGACGATAATAATACAAGTGGTGATTTGCTTCTCACTAAAATAACCTTTCCCCGTTGGATTGGTCCGTCGGAGGCTTCATTTTAGAAATCTGGAAATTTCGGTTTGTTGGTTTGAATAAATGTTCAAATTCTCGCCTTAAGTTTCAAATTTTGTAGCTCACAACCTTACCACACGAGCCTTTGACTTTAATTGGTCGAATTGGTTGTCTTGTATTCCTTCTAATTTAAAATTCATTTCTCAAAAAAATAATTGTACAGATTAAGTTTGGGGTTTGAAAATAGCATGAGATTCTATAGCCAAAGTGGCTTAGATATATGGTAAAGTTGAGGTTGAATCCCTTCAGATGGTAATATTCTAGTTAAATAATGATAATGATTGTAAATTCTATATTTGTTAATGAAACATTCTTTGTACTTGAAAAAAGATCAAATAAATTTTCTGATTTAATGTTATAATTACCATTTCACTAAAAAAAAGAGCTTCTATGATCAATTAATACTGAGACGTATGTTGTCATCAGATAATTGTTTCAGAATGAATTTAATACTTTGTAAAAACTCGACTACATAAAGATGATTTTACAGCTACAACCATCCCAAAAAGAATGTCCTGTCGGCGCTGAAGTGAAGTTGATCAAACATTGTAAGTAGATGGTTATATGAATTATTAAAAAAAGAAGGGAAAAGAAGAAAATAAGTTTAAAAGAATAAACAACCAGAGCCAGAGAGAATAAAATCAACCCAAACTGGAAATTAAAACAATAACATGAGATTTAAATTGGGTACTAGAATTTCTCAAGTCAATGTCAATGTCAATGACTGATAAAAGCACCCACCTTTTTCCTATACAAAGTTCTAGAGTTAACAGAAAGAGTAGCCTATGAAGCATGGAAAACTAGACTTAACACTTAAGATTAATCAGAAGGTGTAGTCCAAAATTGTTAGAGTCGACCGTATCTCTCCACAATCTATAACTCAGCTTTCTGAGATGGTATAGCATTAGCGGCAGCAGGGAAGATCCAACTAAATATTTGCGATAACTTACTCATCGAGGATACCTCATCTGATTGTTTTGGCTGCGCGCTGCAAAGATCATTGTAGTTGTGCTTTAAATGTGGAGCAGCGATTTTTTCCTGAGGGATCCAAGATTAACGTGTCAAGTAAATAAGCAGCTGTGAGCTGTACAACAGTCATTCTTGAGGCAATTTTCAAGATGAAAATTAATTAAAAAAACATACCTTAAATACTTCGAAAGGGCAAAAGTCGGAGTTTCCACAACCCTATGTAAAAAAAATGAGGAATGCATCATTCACATATTGCAGAAAGCAGTCAAGGTGAGGAAAAGGCTACAGAAACCCGTATCCACTTCATAAAATTTTAGGCTAGTTAAGACCATGCATTATGGTGAGGAGAATAATTAACAAAACTGTTTTTCTTGTTTCAATTTATACATCTTTGTGATTTTTTTTGCTCCTTTTCACTTTCCGTGGTTATTTTCATTAACATTTTCCTCCAAAGGCCAACCCAGCTGTTGTATCGGAAAATAATTGCACAAAACAACAAAAACAATTCCGTCAGCTCTTCAACAAGAGACGGTACAACGTGCACAACATTATATACTTGGACACATAACAATTTCATAGTAGAAAATGGAGATTCTCTCTTTTATGTCATATTTATAATAATTTACCGGCATTGGAATAGGATGTTCATTGTGCAGAACTTGCACAAAGTATTTGCTTGAGTTGTTGACTGGGCAGCTATGTAGAACTAACATATTATTTCCAGCAAATGGGGCGACTGTGCTGCCATGCCATGTTCTCTTTTGTGGAGGTTTTGGAGGTAGTTGCAAAGGTTGTTCTTGTAGTATTTGTTCGAACTCTGTAAAAGACAACAGACACAGTCTAAGTATAGACTTACAGGCAGGCACTGCTAAAGAAAGCAGCCAAGATCTACAGAGAATATTTCAAAGTGAAATCACTCACCAGATCCATCAAGAAATAGCCCAATCAAACAGGAAAACGGGAGCAGAGTTTCTGCATGAGCGAAACGTAGTGTGGCCATTTCATAGCTCCCAGGAACAAGTCCAGCTATAGAACAGGTGAAGAAAAAAGATTATAAATGGAAATAGAAGAACTAAAAAATAAACCAGTACAGCTTACATGAACATTTAAGTACGCAATAAACAGTAATTGAACTCTTTGACTTAAATATATATATTAAAAAAAACGACTGTAAAAAATGCAGACCTCTGTGGGTATCAAATCATTTAATAAGTGCCCAACGAACAGTAATGTTGCTATTGATAATGAAAACATCTTAATAGATGGAACTAGGAATACTGGTTTAAATTTCCTCAACAAGAAATACTCCTCTTAGTTCAGTCTACTTTTTGGTGGATTTTAGATGCATTTTCAAAGTAAAATACAAAGAAATGAAAGAGGCAATGGATATAGCTCAAAGAAGCTGTATATTTATCTTAACAAATCAACCAAATATCAATCGTGGATTGAGGCGAGGAAGGTATAGAGATACATTAAACTACCATTGATATAAAACGGCAGAGTGAGAAAGTAATTTTTGCCCCGAGAATTTAGCTATCTAATTTCTTTCTCCTTTATTCTTGACATAAAGTGGCAGAGTGAGAAAGTATTTTTTGTGCTTCTACATGCCTACCGAACACATTACTTTGTCTAGATACAGATATTAGATACAGATTCCATCTCGAAAGTTACTGAAATGTTACCAATGGCAGGGATTGTTATGTGTGAAGAAAATACCTTTTGTTTATGCGAAAGAACAGCAGTATAATAACAGAAAAGCATAAAAACAGTGATGAAATTTTAAAATAAACTCATGAGCCAACCTACATGTGCACTCAAATTAGCACTGTCAAACTTCAACCAACCAATCTCATGTTTTCTATAAATAGTTACACTTCTAAACCATATTCTTTAAATGAATATACCACCTATGGCCTATAAGGCATCATTAGAAGGGACTCGAGGAACGTTTCCTATCTATCATTCAAACAAACAAGTTGGTTTTGTAGCAATTATATAATAATGGAGCAAATAATGATTTTGTCATTACCAATAAAATCATACAATTTTTGGACTTGTTTGGTAGCAATGTCTAAAATATAGATTAGTGGCAAATAGCCGCAAATTAGTAAAATGAGGCAAAATTATCACTTAATTTTGTTGTTAAGCCATGAAGATAACATCATGAGATAATTTTATTTGTGTTACTGTCTGAAAGTGGTTGGTTATCCCTTGTTAATAGGTTGAATCAGTTTATTTATTGATGCTACCAATCAAGAGATAAAAGTTGATAATGATATGATCTCACCTAATATTTGCTAATAAATGAGTTCTAATTAAATAAGCAAAGGGAAGTGGAAGAGATACCTTCTTTAGCCTTAATAGCTTGCTCCATCGACCGGACCACATCTTCAAGTAAAGGTACTCCCATCCGGTAGTTTAACGAATTACCATAGCCCTTCAGTATAAATACCTCAAGATCATCTGTCCACTCCATCAAACCAACCTAGAATGAATATATTTTGCATGTTAATAGCATATATCATAATAAAGGGGATTTGGATCATTCATAAGGTGGTCTCATTGGAACACTAAGATAATTTCCATCATAGTAACACATCTATGAGGAAGCCACATGTACATGATTGCCAGAAAAGTAAAATCAAAATTTGCAGCTGTAACTGCTCAATCGTTAAAAATGGGAAAAGCAACCAAAATACCTCAGATGGACTGAATAGAGCACAAGCTCGGTCTGTTGTGTTTAATAACGATGCTTCCTAAAAGCCAATATAGAAAAAATATAATTACATACCCCAGAAAAAACAATGATTTATTTAAGCGCTGGACATAAAAAAGGAAAAAATTACTACCTGTTTGCATAGAAACCACAGAGTTGATACATCCTGTCGTGTGAAATTTAGACCCCAACGTGTACCTAATTCTCGTGTTATTTCATTTAGTACCGGTTCCTTCAGCTTATCAACAGATGGTTCCTGACTTTTCCTGAAGGACTGTATTCACATATAAAACAACATTGCAACCTTTCAACAGTCAGTATCAACATATTTCTCCAACAAAGTATAATCATTAACATTTAGTTGACTAACACTTCTTGATAACATTATAATCATCCTTATCTAACATTTTTCACACAAGACTTCACCGTTAATATTGGACAATAGACGCCTAAACAACATTCAAATAATTTCAGAGTTCATAAGAAAGAAAGTCAACCAATGAGTTTAAACAGAGTAGCCATGTTAGTATCAAATAACTGTATTTAATGTAACCCATATAGACTAGATAGTTGGATTAAGCAGCTAAGTCGTTACATGCATAAATATTGCTAGAGGCCAACTTAAAAATAACATGCAGCACACCATCAGCAGAATAACAAAGAAGCTGCAGTCTCAAAGTTGTTTGCAACAAAGAGGCTAACATAAGTTTCACTAAGGTTGCTAAAACAAGCAATTCCTAATTATGGGTATACTTCTGATGGTCTATCATCATTAAACTGGAGTAAAGCTCTTGCTTTCACGCAAAACTTCAAAAACTCATTATAAAGTTTTCTTTGGCCAAAAATACAGGGGTTTCAATTGAAGAAACCTTAATGATTTGAATGCCAGCAAATCAGCCCTAACATTATTTACCCCCCAGAAAAGAATTCTCTGAAACTCCAGACCTGAAAGAACCTAGTCTAATAACAGGATTGAAATCGCTTTTTAACTAAAGATACTTAAATATCCATAAGTTAAGTTGGATGTCCTTATTCTAAAATAACCAGAGAGGATCTATAGGTTTATGGTTTATACCTAGATTTATGAGCCAGACCTAAGTAAAAATAACATATGCTATAACGCAAGTGTAGCATTTACCAAAATGACGAATAATAATATCACCTTATAGTTTTGACAGCAATCATGGAATCTCAACATTGTATCACTTGCACGGCTTTCACTGATAACTGCAAAAGCTCGATGACGTCCTGGTCCAAGACTTCCTCGATCACTAAAGAGCCCCATGCCAAATGCTACAGCACTAGCTGAAGCTCGAGAAACCTAGCATTATCCATCACACATACAAAAATTCAAGAATGAATAAGTTACCCATAGAAGTAACCATAATAGGTTCATAACTATTATCTATTATATCAAAAACCTCTACACATTGCCAAAATAAGGCCATTGTGGTAGTTGAAAATATAATCCTTTAGTTTCTAATGAATTATAACATGCACGTTTACAAAACCAGATCAAAAGAACAAACTTTAACAGCATTGACAATATTTTCATGTGATTCACCACCCCTTAGCAAGGGCAGAATCTAAAATATGATATTAATAGATCAAGTGAAATGCAAATGTTAGGTCTCGTTCATATGTGAGTAAATGAATTGTTAATGGCAAACCTGAGTGGCTTTGATTGGATAAATATCAGGGTGATAGTCCTCGTGAAACAATTCCGGAAATTTTTCTCTGGTTCTAATACCAAGTTGATACAGTTCATTTTCTCCTGCACTAACCAACTCTCCACCCTTGTGCTTCCCAATCCAAGGAGATTTCCATCCCCAAAACCAAGCTGGAATCTTTTTTACAGATGACTTCTTCTCTTTTACATTATCTAAAAGTAGTTCCAGGCGAGAGGCAAAGGCTTCAAGTTCTTTCAACCTTTTCTTGGTAGGAGCCCGTGTTCCATGCCTTGCCTGCCAAAACACAATCATTAATACTCGTCACTCTGGAAAAACACACGCTATGTAAGAGTGTACAATCATCGAAGAAAAAATCACATAGAAAGATTCAACACAGCTGATAGGGTTTCATCAATCTACTTATGATGGATGATCTGTCCCCATTAAAGCAACTATAGCAAAATACTTAATACTCCATATATATTCTCTCAGTGGAGCTAGTGAGATAAGACTTAATACTTTTCTCACAGTTCAAACTTTAAAGTGCATATACATAAAAGCAGTTTGTCATATTTTCTACAATTTTAAACATTTTTCACTCCTTGCTGCTACTTCTTCATATTGTCTTTTCAACACTCATTATATTCGAGAGAACCTTTCCACCAAATAACATGATACATTAGAAAAGTTGCTATGAACACTGTACTTCTCTTTCAGCCTGAACTTCCATTACATTAACTAGTAAAACACTTTAAGTTAAACCACCATTTAAAACAACTGGGCAGTAAAAAAATTACTGAGCAATCTAAAATTACAACACAAAAATGAGTGAAAAACCTAGTCTACCAGATCATGAATCAGGGAAAGAACAACCATTACAAAATATTTAAACATATTAAAACTAAATCCTCAACTGAAGCACAAAAAAGCAGAAGCAGCTAATTAAAGAGGATTACCACAAGATTTAAGTGAATAGGTTTACATTGATCCCCAATTTTTGAAGGAACAAATGAATTCTCAGAAATATCCTTGGAGACATGATATCTGCACAGAAGATATGTATGTCAGTGAATTATTCCATATACCAATAAAGATAGAGAAAAAAATGTTAAATTAAACTGAAATTGGGAAAGAGAAAGAGACCTGGTTGCAGTGGATAAATGTCGGCGAACATCGAAAGGTTCTTCGGCGTCCGAAAGAACTGCTGCTGTAGAGAACAACAGAATAAGTACTGCTATAATCTGCGGAGGTACTCCCATGGCTTCTCCAAAATATTATTTGTGTTTGATTTATTTGTTGTTTTAGTTATATATATAGACGAGGAAGGCTTGCTTGCTTCTGGAAGAAGCATACGACACCGTGTCATCGACATGTTGGGCCTGAAAGCTTAAATTGGCTACACCTGGCAGAAGAGTATTGGGTGGGTGACGAGGGAATGTTTTTTTTTCTCTCTTTTCTCTTCTAAATTACTCCCCCGATTTGTATTAATCGGAATATTTGTCAAATTTTTTTGTTTCAAATTAATTGAAACGTTTGAGTTTTCAAAGTATTTTTTTTCAGTTTTGCCCCTTTCTCTCATTGGAGTTGAGAAGCTCAATGGTCATCACTCACTAATAAAAAAATTAAAGAGTATCCATCATTATAAAGGGTATTTGAGACATTTTACCATAAAAAAGTATGTAATTATGAGGTTTCTTAATCTGTGTGAAAAGTAAGAATGTGCCAATTAATATGAAACGGAAGGAGTACTTAATTCTGACATCAATTATTTCAAGTGGTCATTAGTTCAATTCACACTATTGTGTTATTTTTATAGTTTAATACTAATATTTGTAATTAATATATTATTGTATTTTTTATACCAATAAAATAAATTTAAATGAATTTTCTATATTATACATTCACCGTCTTAAAAAATTAAAAATTAAAAATCATAAAAAATAAATGTATTTCACTTATTTTCTTGTTGGATGCGTTCGGCCATACATTAGCGGCATAAGATATAGTCAACTTTAAATATTACTAATAAATTAATAATTCAATTTCTCAAAGAAGAATTAATAATTCAAGGTGAGAATAGTGCAAAAGAAGCATTGGTATGTACTTCGCATAGTTGTATAATAGTGTAACTAAAAGTCTAAAACAAAAAGAATTCATCAAGATAGGTTATGCAATACTGTTTTAGTTTGTTTTGATGGGGAAATATAAATGTAGATTCGACAAGAACCAAGTTAAGTTGGAATAAATAAGATGTACAAATAAGATATCAACGAGTAGCCACATTAGCAATGCATTGCGATGATATATGCATTCTAACATCTACGAGCTCAACTAGCATATAAAGCGAGATGATAAGCGACCTGGCCTAGCCCGTGTTCATCAGCTCCAGACCTATTCAGTCATATTGAATAAAATCAACTTCTTTGAATTATAAAGAGAATTCGGGACTTCGGTTGTATCAAACTGATTATACGCATCCATGCCTACGAAATTACATTTCAACTCATTTAATCACCACAACATAGCTTCGATTTAATATGGAACCTTCATATAGCAAGGCCACCTAATTAATACGACCTCATTCAGCTCAAAATTAACTGAGGCATACATCTCAGGATCCTCGTACCAAATTAAGAGAACATCGAATCTCCCTTGTGTCTCCCAAAGCCTATACATGTAAATATTTTGCTTGAAGTTATACACCAGTGATAAACAAGCAAATCCACAAGGGCAAATAGTACAGATAAATTTTGCTCAAGTTATACAGCACAATCTACAGAAATATAGATATTGCAAAACTAAACGTTTCGATAAGCCACCACTAGACTAGCCTTCATATCCGCCTTTCGTCTAACACCTTCACAATGAAAAATTACAATGCAAAATCTAAAGCAAGGATTCGCATAATAGTGTTGAAAAAGTAAACTCAGATTAAGCTCCTTCTCAAGCAACAACTTCCTCAAGCAGCATCTGATCAAAGTGCCAGACACCTAAAATCACAAAAGACAGATAGTTACGATTACAGAAAATTTAACCTTTAACAACAATGCATTTAAAATAAGTAGAAACACTATATTTGATACCCGTTCATAAAGAAATATAATGAAAATTGAACAGATGTTGATAAAGAAAGGGTGGTTTTATACATACCATGGCCTTTGCCAACTCTTCTCAACTGTGCAACATATTCTGATATCCTCTTGATAGATTCCACCTGTTAATAAGGAAACACTTAAAGTTTATATTCAAACACCATGGTGGCATGTGAAATTTGAGTGAATCTCTCTGTAATTAAAAGCTATTGATGGAGAAGAATCAGAACCTGCTCAAGCAAGAACTCGCTCTCAACAAAATCAGTTAGCTGCACATCATTGTTTCGGGAGGCTACCTGTCATTGAAAAGTTCGGACATGTCAACAACTCATACCTTCATCGCTCACCTCTATAAATCAAGATGTCAAATGACACAATATTTTATTGTATGGAACTTCATGTGTTGAATATACATACATAGCAATCTCTTTTAGAAAATTGGCTAAGTATTCACTATCCTACTTTTTAACATACAGAAAGTCTAAGAACACAACTTACAGCATGCAGGTTCAGAAGCTTCTCGTTTGTCAACTTCTCCAAAGACAGTGCTAGCTCCATAGCTGTAATAGACACAAACAAACAGCCAAAAATCAGGTTTATTTAGATTTTGACAAACACCATACCTGCAGAGACCATGAGATTGAGAGTATATTGGACTGATCACACATGCAACACTGAGTTAAACGTTTTCATGAAATGTGATGAAAAATTTACTCCCACGATAGTACGATACCATGGTAAGGAAAGCTAGTTCATGTGATAGATGGACAATGAAAATTTTCAACATTAGAAATTTAAAACTTTATCAATTAATTATATATACTTATTGCGACGAAACAATAGTGAATTCCTTTTCCCTCGTTAGTATATAAATTCAGCAAGTCTGATTGAGTGAAATGTCCATATTAGCGTAACTTCAGATAATATATTTACAAACTTCCCCTTATATCGACATCAAATATAGTTTATATTTATGCACAAACAACAGAAGTGCCAGTGTATTCGAAAAAACATTAAGTAGACAGCATTTATAAAATTACATAGTCTAATCCATGAGATCAGTAGACAATACATTATTTTGCGCAGGTTGTAATTTATATCTACATAGTCTAATCCATTGTGCATAATACAAGCTCTACTTCAACTAAAAAAGGATTATTTGTCTAGTGTGTTGGAATGTATATGCATCAATTACCCTACTTTATTCTTATGCACTTCTACTTTTTCATGTTTTTCTTTTGGTAACAAATTCTATTTTGTCATGTGTCTATCAAATGACTATTTTTCTAAGTTTTTAAGGTAAAATACACCAATAAAGTTAATTAATTCAATTCTCAATCAAGTGGTCCTGGTCTGATTTTTTTTTTTAAGTAAAAATCATGTAAATCTCTACGTAGACGGGATGTGATTATATCACCATTTGTTTCTTCGGTATGGGTTTCGTCGTTGACATTACTTCAAAACTATAAGCATCTGGAGAGAGTCAGCAATGGTGGTATAAGATCAGGATGTTGATGGAAAAAATTTGACGGATTTAAAGGGGAATTTTTAGGCATATACGAGTCCAAAAAGACTTTTACCATTTATTTGTGGAAATTCAATAATTCAAATTCATTTGAAATGCTATGGAGAATCTGCTATTTACTTGTCCAAATAAATTTACAAATACATGTGAAATATATATTTTATGTGACTTGATAACTACTCGAAAACAACTCTAAGACACATGTGATGCAAATAACAGTGTTTACCAAAAAATGAGTATACATCCAAAAGCAAACAGAGTGCATATTGAAAACTGGCACCTACTCCTTATTTATTGCTAAGGGCTTGCTACGGACAAATAAAGAATAGAATCAAGACAAATTATGGTCCTGGCTGTTGATGTCATCATTGGATAGACATCAATATATAGTTTATTATATGTATAATAACAGATGTACCAACACCAGCCATTCAAATAAGAAAAACCATGTCCATTCAACACATATCCCTATCTCAATAATTAGGTAACAACAGTGTAATTAAGGAGAAAAAATCATTTACCATATAATGCATCTCCCTTTTCAACATGGTCGAATTCCGAAAGTGGCATCAAAATTGATTGCAGCTTAACCTTCCCCCCTCGCTTGTTCTGAAAAAAAAAAAACATTAATAAATATTCTACAATAATTGTTAAATATAACATGAGTAAATGATCAAACACCTGGTACTCCATAAACTTTTCCGCGTGTTCTCTTTCTTCTACGCTGGATTCCTTGAAAAACCTAGCAAAAAAAATCCCAAAATTAAGCAAAATTCACAAAAATGAGTAACGAAATTCCGTAAAGTGTTTCCGAGATTTACTTAGCAAGTCCTTTGAGAGCAACGTTGTCTCTATCAAAGTAGGCATACATAGCATGATACACATACGAAACATTGTACTCCACACTGAAAAAATAAAAAATCAATTAGATTTACCTACACCTGAAAATCGAAACAGTAGAAAATCTAAATTTAAAGAGAAATTTACTTGATTTGTTCATTGATTGCAGCTTCAGACTCATCAGTGAACTTCTGGCGAGCAAGTGAATCTTGAGGTACTGTAGGCACGAGAGTGAGTTCTTTCTTAACTTCTTCAAACGGCTGGAAAACGACGCCGGTTAAAGGCTTGCTGTTTGTGTTTTTTGAAGCGCAAACGACGCATCCATTTCCACTCTTCTTCTGCGTAAACGAACAAGACGAAGAGGATGCAGAGGAAAACAGAGGGCTCGGATTTTCACCATGAGCGTTCAATAACGCAAAACCTGGTGAAGCTTTTAGAAGCATTTTTGCAGTGATAATTAAAAGATGAAATTAAGAATGATTTTACGGCGTATTTGAGGAAAAATGAGAGAGTGTGTGGAAGAGAGATATGGATGAATTGTATATGTATATTGCAAATGGATGGACGGTGAACCGTTGGATAAAAATACAAGTGGATGGTGAGGATTGAAAATTGGAAGGAAGCGCGTGGATGGCTCGGGGTATAGTGTAGAATCCCAAGATAAATATCTGGGTAGTTCAGGGTACACTTATTTTATTTAAAATTGTTTTGGAGAGAAAAGGAAAGTAGATTTCTCTTTGGTAATTAACATTAAAATAAATAATATCAATCTCAGTTTGGTAATTTCTCTTTTTCTCTGTATGTGTAAAAATGTTAAGAAAAGAGAAAAGGTTATGGGAATCTCTGATATTAATATTTTACATTTTCATTTTTTTGTGGATTCTAAGTTTTAAATAGGACCGACAGTTGAAGAAATCGTACAAATGGTGAAATAACATTAATAACACCTAATGCTGGACTTTATTCTGATTTGATTTTGTACATTATGTATTCCCTTGTAGGGGTTGACATTCGGTATTCGATTTCGGGAATCCGTTCCGTTTCGGTCGGGATTTTGTAGTTTGGGACTGAAAATATGGTGGCGACAAACTAAATCGGGACAGTATTCGGGTAATGTTTCACACCCGATCGGAAAAACTGAATCCCGAATTCCTTATTATACAAAATAAATTATATCTTTCAATCAATCTCTTACTCCCAAAATCAAGCCCCATCAACTACCCCATGGTCTTGAAATTAACAATTCATGACCATAAAGAAAAATATAATGCAATGAAGGAGCAAAATAAAGAAAAGCGTGCTACTTCTATCATACAGGAGTTTAAAATTACTATTTTCGGAAAACTCGAATCCCGATCTCGAAAACCCGATATTTTATCGGGAAACCGAAATACCGGGACCAAGTCAATTTAAACGGAATTCGAGTAGTAAAAACCAAAACCCGAATCCCAAAAATCCCGTCTTGAATTATCCGAAATCCCAAAATTCCGTCCCGATCACAACCCTATTCCCTTGGATAATTTCTCAATTTCTCTTTAGAGATGATTTTGATTGTTTTGGAACCAAATTGATATTTGAACGTGGAATATATAGCCTTTTGTTCGAGATTGTTGGTGGTCTTTCGACAATCTTGGGCTCAATGTGAATGGATTTTGGCCCGATCTTGCGTGTTTCGTGTAGGGATCTTAATGGGCGGATTTCAATCCGGATCCGGTTCTAATACGGTCCGATTTATTAAGATAATTATCCGATTAATGATTCGATGGACCTGATCCGGTTAAGAAGACCGTAATCCGAATTATATAGAGCGAATATGGATCTAGGCTGATCCGATCCATTACAGATTCGTATCCGAGATATATTACCTTATGTTGTTTATATATTATGTATTTAAACCAAAACAAAAATAAAACTATCTATGTTCTACTAAAATCTTTTACTATAATAAAAATAATCTTAAAAAGAAATACATGAGAGGTGATGTTGGATTGACCTTGTAACTATGAGCATACAATATATTTATGCTATTTAATAAGAAAATCAAAACCCTAACCATTCATCTATGTAGTAGTCGCTATCTTCCCTCGACTTTTTCCTCCAATTTTATGTCTTCTCTTCCATTTCTCAGTATTGGGTTTTCTTCTTCTTTGTCCCTGTTTCTATCTTTTTTTATTTATATTTTTGTTTATTCTTTTGTTCTAATTTTTATCGTTTATATTTGCCCACATATTCCATCTTTTACAATTTTTAGACAATAGTTTGGATGAAATAAGTAAAATATTACATTTTTAATTCATGATGGCAGAATCTACAAGTGATTTGGAGAAAAATGAAAGAAAAAAAAATTATTGTTAAACGCGCTAAATGGATCCGGGATATCCACCGGATTCGGATCCAGTTTCTAATTTTCAAGATCCGAAAGGATCCGATCCGGATGGAAGAAATGAAAATCGGACTCGGATCGAAATTTGCCCTGATCCGGTCAGAGTCCGGCCCACTGACATCCCTATTTTCATGAGATCGGATCAAAACCCTTACAAATGAGTTTTATCCATGAAACTCAGAACAAACACATTCATAAATTTACATCCAAACTCTTGAAACTTATATAACATTGATTTGACACATACCATCCAAAATCAATCCAAGTGGAGTTTCAATTTTTTGAGAATCACAAAACCCAACATCTAAAACCTAACTAAATGAGATTTCAAAAGTTTCATCGAAACCACCCAAACCATATTTTTTAAAATCGAAACCCGCAAAATCGGATCAAAACCCTTCCAAATAGGGCCTTGGTGATTTTGTTCCACTTTGCAAAATTTCCTCTTTCGAAAAGTTTTAAGTCACTTCTCAAATAGACTTTTGCTAAGGATCTATTTTTTTTCTTCTTTTTGTTCATTTAACCTAGATCTTTGACTCTACAATCCACTCTCTTTGTCTTCCTACCTCTTGCATTTCATCTTGGTGATAGTGGAACCAATTTGGGGAGGTGAAAATTTAATTAGATTTAAAAGTTAATTTCAAATTCGATATTCTCGTGGATTTTGAAATGATCAGATATTTTAAATCATATAGTCTTAGATCTAATTTTATTTTGAAATATATTTAAGATACAATCATAAGCAGATCTAATTCGAATATGACTCTATTAAAAATTCTAGCAACAATTTCTACTAAAAATAATAATAAAAATTGCGTAAAACACAATTACTAGCTAGCAATCAAACACAAAGTAGAACAATTCTTTTGCAACCTTTGGTTTCAACTGAAACTTCCACACAACTTACAATTAAACCCTGAAAAATCAAAAGAAAAAAATAAAATATAAATTCATAGCTTGTTCAAACAATTCTTTTAGATAGAATTTCTCTAATCAACTCTCTTTGGTAGAGATAAAGAAGAGAAGACTGATGAAATTGCAGAGAATAAGAATCCGATGAAGAGAAGACTAGCAGACACATTTGCCTTTTGAAGAAAACTTTCAGCTGTTGAATCAAAATCTCCTTGGGCTTGGAGTAGACGGGCCAAGTCTACACTCAGCCCAAATCCTGCCGCAGCACCGGTAGCCAACATGTAGGATATCACCTGCCAAGTGAAAAATAATACTAATAATTACAATTACAGTCGAAATTCTAATCAAATTAGTTAAGGAAAATTACATTCACATTCTTTGGGATTTCATGAAATTACAGATATATTTCCTAAAGTTCAATTTAATGATATAATAACGAATAATAGTCATTAACTGAGTCGAATTAAATTTTAATGGACCGATCATATTATGATCGATCTTATGGGTAAACTCATTTATATCTGTAAATAAAAACAAAGTTTCAGTAAAAAAAATGATAAAGGTATTAATATACAATCAATGTCGTCATTGATTTTTTTATCTATCTATTCTATACACTATACTTTATTATAAAAGCGTGAATAATTTAAGTTTTTTTTCTTTTTTTGTGAAGACTAAGGGCAAACCCAATGCTGGGGGGCAGGGGGAGGGCTCCGGAGCTCCCCAGCTGCCCCTGCCCTCAGCCCCAGCCCCTCTCTATCCAAATAAAATCCTGGGGCTTTCTACTCCATTTAATCTCAATATAATTCTTCCCCACTCTCACTTTTTTAATAATTATATAATAATAATAATAATAAATATTCATTAAATTGCCGGGGTACAACACGAAAGTACATCATTGAATTAAAAATATGTTGGTGATTAAAATTCATTGCAAGTTATTAAAATTCATGTTGGTGATTTAATGTGATAAATATATTAACAAAAATTTCAACGCAAAAATATGTTTACAAAAATATTATAAATAAAGTATGAATTTAATTTTTTTGTCTAAGTGTTTAAATTATATTTTCAAAGTAATTAAAAAATTATATTGTTCAAATATATATATAACCACCGATATTCTAATTAAATGATTTAGTTATAAATGTCATTTTTTAAAATGAGATTAAAATTTTAATTCAATAAATTAAAATGTCATAAAAAATATGAACAAAAAAAGTTAAACAAAAAAATTTGAACTAAAAACTATATCACAAATTACATAAATATACTACACTATTAGATAATAATACACACGCTAAAAATTAAACTAAAAAAAAAAAAAAAAAAATTTAATCAGGGGACGCCAAGTGGCGTCCCCTGATTGCTGCCTGGGCGCACGCCCCCAGGCAACTGGCAGGCGCATAGACGCGCCTGCCGGGGTAGCCCAGTCCAACCCCTAACCCGACCCTCAGCCCAACCCCCTCCATTAATTTTTAGAAGCCCAACCCCTCCCCCCAGCCCAACCTCTCCCATTGGGTTTGCCCTAATATACCCTTATTTGAGTTGTAAAGTGATATTTAATTCAATGATAAATATGTAAAAATAGTTAAAGAATAATAATTAGATATATAATCTTTTTATATTAATTATGGTAAAGGTATAATTAGACACAGAGTCTTATTATACTTATATCCTACATTAACTCCTAAAATTTAGAAATTATTATTTACATCAACTTTTTATAATTTCATTCTTCTTCTCATATAACACATAAAAAAACCCATAAAAAACACTGTTACTTTAAATAGCTCATAGAATATATATGTAAAATTATTTTAATTTAGCAACAATATGTTTTAAGTAAAGATATGTTATTCGTATCATTGAAATATTAAGTACAATATAAGTTATATACAATTCTCTAAAAGCAAAATATTAAAATCATATTATCTTAAATATCATTATGATGTACAAAAGAAGAAAAAAACTAAAATGAAAAGTTAAAATAGAATCGCATCTTACTTATAAATGAACAAAAAATGCTTATGACATAGCTAAATGCTTAATGTTTCTTTGGTTAGAGAAGCAAAATACTCCCTCCGTTTTTTCTATTTACCATTTTGGAGGACTGCGCACAGATAAAAAAATGTAAAAATTAGTTACTTTTTTGAAGCAAAAATTCCAAAATACCATTTTAATCAAATAATCACTGCATTTATTCACATTAATTATAAGCATTAATAAGAAGGGTAAAATTTGTAGAAAATAATTAATTTTGCATTGAACTCCTAAAAAGACAAATAAAAGTAACAATTTTTTTTGCCAAAGCGACAAATAAAGAAAGGGAGGGAGTATAAATAATACCAAAACATGGATAACTTCGAACTTTCAAAAAACTGGTCAAATTGATGAAATTTGCTTAAATAAAAATAATAATATATGAAATCAATGAAAATATGTGAAATCGATGAATGTTCGGATGAATTGGTGAACACTGGTGAAGTTGGTTAAAAAACAGGTGAAACCGGTAAAAAAAAAAAGTGCATGCGACATTGTAAATACATTTGAAATCGATAAAAAAAATGGGGTGGAATTTGTGAAAAATTGATGAAAATGGGTAAAATCGATTAGATAAAAGTTAAAGTTGGTGAAAATATGTGAAATCAATGAAAATAATTTGAGTGGAATTTATAAGAAAAATGATGAAACCGGTGAAATCCTCTAATAACGAGTAAATTCGGTGAAAAAGGTAAAATCGGTCAAAAAAGGGTTAAAATGGTAAAAAAGAGTGCAATTAAGGCCATCAATTTTTTTTTGGTAAAACAATAATAATTAATAAAAATAAATTTCATAAAAATTAAGTTGAATATCAATCATAAATATATGATACTTTATGACATAATAAAAGCTAAATTTACTCCAATATACGAAAAATACCCATGAAATTAAAATTAGACATGTACAACGTGCGTTTAAAAATGTGAATATGTGATATATCAAAAGATGTTGGTAAAAAAAAAAAAAAAAAAACTTTATGGGTGTGGATGTACTTATTAGACTCCGATCTCCAAATGTTCATTTTTATTGTTGTATAGAAGTATAATATAACAAACTTAAGTGATACGTATTATTTGATAATTTCCAAAATTCAACTTAAACTTGAAGATAAAACTAAAAATATTGATGACTGGAATGTACCTTATCTCCAAAAAAGTCGAGGAAAGCGAAGCCATCACCCCCAAGGCGATTTCCGGTGCTCAAGTAAAAGAGTGTAAGTGCAGTTTGTAGGATTGTGTAAGCCATTCCAATTACACCGCTGGCCAGCATGTAACTGCAATGCGTATCCACCTTTGTTTTAATACTTGGTGCAAAAGCTTTATTATATGCATGCTATAATATATATAGAGAGACTTCATTACGAAATATATTTACGAGGTAATAATACTTTTCATACCGAAGTTTCACCTACTTTTTACATTTAGTACCATGTTTTTTGAAAAAATACATTTAATATCATGATTCCACCCATTGACACATTTTCTTTGTTCCGTCAATTTTTGGACATAAACCAATGTTAAGTCACCAAAACGCATGCGTATGTGCCCTATATCATATCTGGAAATTTTGGTGGCAAGATTTTTTGTAGATTTTGAAATATGATTTAATTTTGATTAATATCCCGAAACATTGTTAATTTTTGCGGATTGTTTATTGTGGCTCATGAACCGAAACTTGTACCGTTAGAAATCTCTCGTCAAGACATTTCCACCGATATAAAGAACACGAAATTTGACCTTGTAACGAATGAGTTATGGTAGTGTCCGTCCAAAAATTGACGAATCAAGGAAATGTGTCGACCGGGATGAAATTATGGTATTAAATTTATTTTTTTCATAAACATGATACCAAATATATAAAGTAGGTGAAAATTTAAAATGAAAAGTACAATTTCCTCGAATGTTAATAAAAAAAAGTACAATAATACTATTGATATAATTTGCTACAGATGTATTCCTAATAATTGCTTACCGAAAAGCATAGGATTCATTGAAACCGGTAGTGGTGGCAAGGACAATAACCGATATGAGCAAGCAACCAAACGTAACGATTCTAACAATGAGCGCCACAAGTGGTGACACGGCCATGGATGGTGGTGGCGCCATCTAATTCCCCCGCTAAAAATATTAATCTAGCTAGTTAATTAATTATTATGTTTATGCCTGTTAATTGTACAAAACTCTGTATTAACATATATGAAAATCTCTTCTTTTATAAGATGTGTTCGCCTTTGAACAATTGCAAATTGACAATATTGTATTAATCATAATCCACCAATCATTACTGAACCTTTTTCCTACGTGCATCCCGTATCGTTTACTTTGAGTCGTCGCCCTATTCTATGTTTGTGCACATCATTCTTTGATTTTACCTTTTCTTTTCCCCTAATTTAACTGTATCACCATCAATAATCAGAATGTTAGTGGCAAGCAACTAAAAGATTCTGACACTTTAAGAGCAACATATAATGAGTCAATGACGCAAAAGCATAACCATGGATCAAAATTTCCTTCGAGAGGATGTTTCAGTTAACTAAATATTGAATGTTTTTCGAGTTTTTTTTGAAATATTTCAAAAACGCTAAAGAAAAAATGTAAAAATTTTCACAAAATTAAAATATATAAGAGAGTCCCAAAACAAATAAAGTAATGATTATATCTTATTTTCGTTTCGTTTGATTCAAGAACGGACACTTTTCGATGTTTCCGACGAAAAAGATGAAAATTTTGATCCATGCCCATAACAACAATCCCTTTTCCCAAAATAAAATTATTTTTCTAAAAAATACCCTCTTACATAAAGTAATGATTTAACACAACTAACTATCCACAACTACTTTAAGGGCATATATGTAAAATGTCTAAAATTTTAACCTTTTCAACTCTTTCATTAAACTCCGTGCAAAACCCTAAGGGAGCAAAAAGAAAGAGGACGAAGGGAGTACAAACAAGTACAATAGGATCGGGTCGACCAGGCCAAATCATGAATGAATAGAAATTAGAAAATGTACATACATGTCCGGTCCCTGAAAAAATGATTGATGATGAATGTATTTTAAAAAAAAAGTACAATATGATTGGGTTGACCAGGCCAAATCGTGAAGTAATAGAAAATGTACATACATTTCCAATCCATGAAAAATGATAACTAATGGGACCAAAGCCCAAACCTTTTTTTATAGGTCTTCGCGATGGGTCGTGGTCTCAAAATGGAAGTTTTTCGCCTTCAAGATAGCACAAAAGTTCAGTCCCAATGTGGCTGATCATCCTCTCGGACCAGCCACTAGTCACCGCCCTGGTAGATTTTGCCTCACCAACTAGCTAATCAGACGCAAGCTAGAAAAGTTCTTCTAGATAAGAATGAATACTTTGTAAAAGAAGGGTGGTAACTGGGAACAACAATTACCAAAAAGAAAATGAAATGAAGTTCCAAGAATTTCCTTGACAAATTAAATACAACTAAAATTATTATTTGCCAGTATGATGACAAATCTCTCTCTTGGTGATTGATCATGGTTAGACGAATTAAAAGCCATTCACTTAACCTCATTATGCATTTGATTTATTTGCAATGCTTCTTAAACCATAACCCAATATTTAGGAAGCTCTCAAAGTCGGACTGCGGCCTGAAACAAAAAAATATGTACATAATATCACTACTCCAACTCTCCACATTTTTAAAATGAAAATTTTAGTTTTATAAGAATAATTAAAACACAAAATATAGAATAGTAGTGATTGTGGGTTAAATACCTATTGATGGGATGTATATCATTTGGAAAAACAATCACCTTGGTTTCTACTCCTTTCTCCCTTAGTGCCCGAGCATACTACATGATGCATGTAAACATATTAGATAACCAGATTAATACAGTTGAAAACATACAAACACATAAAGAATCAAATAAACATTATTTTCCCGTGTTTTTTTTGAGCAAGAATCAGCCCAAATTTCTATTATTTGACTCTCCTGATCACGACGGAGGCATGCGGTGACTATTGTTTACACTCTTTCGCAAATTGTTCATACAAATTTATATTTCTTGAAAGTTGGTTGAGTGTGTTCCTACCTATTAATATGGGCGTTTGAAACAAATCTAGTAGGGAATTTTGGTTTATTATTAGGAATTTTGGGTTTTTATAGGAAAACAGGTAGGTCGAAAAAAAAATTGTTGGACTTGGTTCATAATTTTTCAAAGCATTCTCTTCACAACATTAGACATGATATCTATATATACATGTAAAACTACAGCAAGGTTCTGAGTGTGAATTTGAGGCTGGTGATTCTATAAGTCTACCTGTAATCCGTCAGACATTGGTACACGAACATCCCGAGCACCTAGAAGAAAGAGTGTCGGAGTTTTAACCTGCAAAAGTACACAAAAATTCAGCATAAAACATAACCTTATAAGATTTAGAACTACACTTGTAAACTGCTGCAAATACCGATAGATGCGTGCATGGTGAAATGTATCGCAAGGAAAAAAACTTATATATCAACTTATTGCAAAATCTCCAAAGAATTCTTTAAATTTCAAAATCAAACCTTAGAGACATGAGAAATTGGAGACTTGCTGTAAAATAAAGCCAAATGTTCTGCTGAAGGAGATTCTGTAAATCTAGGATTTCCCTCATTTCCATATGCCAAAAAGAAACACCAATCAGGAATATCAGATGTTCCAACCATCAAAGCAAAGTTGCACACGGGATTCCTTGCAGCTGCTGCAGAAAACTTATCCGGTGCCTGAATAGGCGCAATGATACAAATTTCTTATATCATTTATTAGTCACTAAGTAAGCAGATAAAACTGTTTGGTTTCCCTACATGTGACCCTGACTCGTAAAAAATCATTAACCAGAAAGGCCAAGTACAACAACTCATAGAAAAAAAGATTGTAGCCAAGGAAGAATCACCGGACCTGACCAATCAAGTGTGTAGCCAAAAATCCACCATGTGAAAGACCCACCACTGCTATTTTGGATGGATGTGCAAGTCCTTTATAAATGACATGGTCTATGGCAGTGAGTACATCATCGACATCCTGTGTACAAGTCAAGGAGGCAAAGCACTCTCTCACATAACTAGAATCAGTTATTAAAAAAAACTTGACATGTTAAGAATAAAACTGAACGAGCACCTGAGACCCCACTTTCCCTGGAAGAGACTGCAATGCTTCCTCACCAAAGCCCCGTGAACCTCTACAATGAATGTAGTCAAATTGTAATATGCTTGAACTTGAGAAGCTTTTATTTCTTACACATATAAAAAAAACAATAAAACCATGTAACTTGACTTGAATTCTATGGCCCATATAACTACAAGTATCATACTTCACTCCGAGGCATATCAGGTTAGTTTTCCAATTAACAGAGATATATATGACGTAAAGAGGCCACCGAAACTACTTGCTAAGCATAAACACTAAAAAGATTTCAAAACTACGGACAATGCCAATTTATGGGAAATCTAGCAATAATCACGAGTCACATTATTTGATAAAAGAAAATATGCTTACGGATAGAATAATTAGTTATTCAGGTCATTTCACCGCATGATCCCTTTATAAAGCTTTAGAGTTCAGGTGTGCATGGTAATCAGGTAGTTTAAATAGTAATTTTCAGGTACAATGCACATTGAAATATGTCAAAGAACTTTTTATGCTAGGAAATCAAAAGCTTCTCTAGCATTGAAACAATAAGACAAGATTCAACAAAAGTCATACATAAGCAATTATGAAATTTGGTACATCTCTTACATACCATCACTTCAGTCAAAATTTGAAGACGTATATATTTGAAAAATTCCTATTTTCTAACCATCTCTTACACATCAGGTATGATAATATCATACTTGTAAATGGGGGAAAATGCAAGACACTCCTCTTTGTTAAGCAAATCTGCACGCAACTACCCTATGACATGTTTATTGCATAGATTCCCCCTATACTATTGATTATACACGAACCCCCCATCATTACAAAGTAGGCCGTCAAAATTTGTATGGATAGGGGTTTTGTGTCGAGTATTTAATATTACAGGGGTATCCTATGCAATAAACATTTAAAGAGAGGGGGGGGGGGGTTCATGCCAAGTATTTAATAATATAGGGGGATTCTATGCAATTCATATAGGTTTCACATAACACAAGGGAGTGTGCATTTATGTTGAAATTATGTGAAATATATCAGTATTGTTGAAAAGTCAGTTAAAAAACACTAACTGAACCATACCTTCATCATCACACTATCAATCCCAAATAAATTACTACACTGACTCTTAGATAACATACTCGAATAAAAAGCAAACGAAGGAGTTGCCTTCCTACCTATAATTCACAATAAGTAAGCTGAAACCGAGCACACAGAGAAAAGCCGAAGTTTTCGAGAAGCTTGACAATGCGACATCATGAGGACCCCCATGAAGGATTGTGATTAGTGGATCATGCACATCAGACTTCTTAGACGTGGAGGATACATATATAGCTTCAAATGGGTTGTTTGAACCTAGTAAAAATTACAGGTTTAACAAGCTGAGTAATATAAGAAAATTATCTTGAGAGAAATACAAAAAATGGTCTACGCAATCTATTGAGAATTGACACAGTACTGCAGCGGACACATGCAAGCCAAGTATATCACAAGTCAGTTCAGAATTCTTCCACAGATTTGCTTAAAGAAATTTGTTTTAGACGGAAAATATTGTTTTAACGCACCTTTAGTGAAATTCTCAGAGAGACCCCTGACCGGAATCTTCAATATGCTAAATTGTAGATATGCCAAACAAGACACAGCCTGCTCAAATCATAAGAATCAGTCAAGAGCTTTAGGTAGCAAGTACACACAAATTAGAAAAGTTCAATAGTATAGCGAAAAATGTTAAAATTACATTTTCAGAGCATTTTGTTAGGGGGCTTAATATGTCCAACCAACTCCATTTGACATCTGCTGGTATCTTCTCCATGTGACTACCATACTTGATTTGAGGAATATCAATTGGGCTACTACATTCTTAAAACAAAACAATAATACCATGATAATCGATATAAACTGAAAATCGACAACCTCTGGTCCTTCAATTATATGATTTCACTCATACCAGCAATAATATCGTCACCATCTATTGCAAGTACATTCCAAGAAGAATTTGAACTTTTTGGGCTGATTCGAGATACTTTTCCACTATGATGTTAAATATCATTGTTATACACAGAAAAGACAATGATAAATGCTCTTTATATTTAAGATTGATCAGCAATTCAGCATAGCAACAAAAATACCTTAATACATTCACTGAAAGTATCGTTTGAGCACTACCCCACACAGAAGATAAAACCATTGTATGTCCATCAGAAAGCCAAGGCTTACTGAGAAAGTTAGAGCAATAAAGCCCAGGAAAGCAGCCATACTCTGGACACATCACTACAGGAACCTAAAAGATGCCATAGACTATAGGATGTGATTATTGTGGAGAAACAAGAAAGAATATGCATATTCTGCTTTGTCTATTTGCTACTAGGAAAAAGATAAAAGAGTGGAGCCTGAAGCATGGCAATATATTAGTTTGGAAACCTTGACCAAAGAAGTTTGTCATGGCAATAGAACTAATTTTTCTGGGTGAAAAATGTTCATGGTTCCGATGTGAACTTCAAATCCCCACCTTAATCCATGATTGAAGACTTCGATAAAAGCAAATTTTAACTGCTGTGCATTTAATACTTCATCTGATGTAAGAATGCTATTCATAGCATCACAAAAAATTGGTGTCAAAATGTGATAACAAATAAAAGTAAGAGAACATATGAGAAATCCAAAGAGAGCCACAGGGCCTATCTGTTTGGGTAATCCTGTTATAGTTGATTACAAAGTAAAAGCTAATAGATATAAAGTTTACCACATCAACAACTTGCAAGGATGGGCTTAGCTCTCCATCAGAGGGCCAATCAATCTTATGAAGTGAATCTGTCGCCATATGTGCCCCAGAATCAACAGAACTTTTTGCAGACAAAAACACAAGGAATTTCCCATCTGGGCTGAAGATTGAATAAGCAATTGATGTGAAGTGTATGTGTAGGGAAACATATTACATTGCACACTTTTAGGTAAGATGAACTCTAGGAATTTCAATAGATGTATTTCTTAAGAGACACCACTAGGCATTCGCACCTGAACCGTGGAAAGAATGCACTACTTATGCTTCGAGTCAGATTAAATATGGCCAAATCTTCAGCTGAATTACCTCTGAGTAAAACAAACAGAAATGATAGAAAGGGCATAACATCGCGAGCAAGTCATATTTACCAACTTTTTTTAAAATTTGGACTAAAAAAGAAAAGAAAGAAAGAAATGCAACAAAGCAAAAACCTAATTGCTTAAGGCCAGTATTCTACCTGGTTCGACTGACTTCTGATTTGAATGATGGAGCTTTGACTGCGTACAGGGCACAAGGCCTATTATAGCAATATTTGATGCCTAATTTCCTATTTGAAGGCCACCCAACAAAAACCAGATATTTCGATGGAGCCCATTCAACTTGACCAACACTCAGTGCCCGTCCCACTGCAACGGGGCATACCTCTCCACTGCAGAAAGTTTGTTTTAGGACTTGATACATGAAGTAGTTAAATCGCAAAGCATGAAACATATGCAAATACTCAAACCTATCGATGTCAATAACAAAAAGTGCAGGCTGCCTTTTCCCAGCATACGATTCACCCCAGTCCTCTTTCCAATCACCTTGACCTTTCCAGTTACCACAATCCTTATGTGTGGTACCCTCTTTTTGGTAACCAAAACCGTTAAATGTGGGTTTTGTGGCATCAGGTTCCTCAGCAACATAAGCTACGGCAGTTTCATCCGAGTTCCATGAAATTCCCTCAAACCTGCCACCAGAAGACATGTAAATTTGCAGGGACAGAAAATAAAGCAGACCACGAGTGTCACTAGCTCCCTTACATGCAGTAGAATCAATTTAGATGCGTAAGAAAATATAATACCTAATACATGATTTTAAATCAACCTAGAACATATATGATAATGGACTTATTTAGTTTCAATTTAGTAGCCATCAAGTTTGTTACTTCATATTCAAAAGGATAGACAGAAAAGAAAATAGAAACACAGAATATCTGTTAAACACCACCATCTACCTCATCCTGACATCAGCCATCACATCACCCCCTCGGTCAACCACCGACCTGTCAAAAACCTGTTGAAGTGCTTCAGCATTCGACAATTCACTTTCATCAACCTCCACCACTCCCTCCAGAACTACCTCTAGCTCCAGGCACTACCCGACGCACTATTCAAAACCTGAATCCAACCTCCACAGACCTTTTATCAGCATTCCCACGAGGACACACAAAAGCACACAACTTGAAGTGCAGACACACCCACTTTAGATTTGAACACAGATAATTAAAAAAAAAAAGTTATATAGTAGTGCTATTTAGTTGGAAAAATGGTTATTGCTAGTATGATCAATTTGATTTAGTGATTAAATCAAATGAAAGGTTGTTTAGGAAATGACAATTAAATCATTCAGTTGGCAGGTTATTCTAAATGGATATGCATCATTCAATCACAACATGTATTTGTAAATAACCATAAATGTTCTGATATATTTGGTATTCCACTTCGTCTTATGGGAAGAAGAGTTTGTTGGACAATCAATATGAATGGCTTTAGCAAGTCTGCATAGAAGCTAGGATAGTATGAAGATACGCAGGACAGTATGAAGATATTGAATAACTACATAAACTGATTCTTCATTGCCATCCATTCTGTTTTTCCCCTTAGCTTTCTATTTGTCCACTATTATCTGTTCTATTATTATTCTTATGAAATTCACAGGTACAACAGAGCATAAACTGGTAACATTTATTTGATGGGGGTAAGATTACCATCCATCTGAATATACTGATCCATGGATAGAGGGAGGAACAACAAACTCCTTCTTCACTTCAGAAGGACCCCATATTTCAAAGTGTGTAGTCAAGTCTCCTTCAGAATTCCGAATAACAAGAAGTTTTGAACCCGAGGGTGAAGGAACCATTGCAGACACACCGGTTATCTCGGTAGGGAAAGGGGACCAGTGAAATTTTACTGAGTTGTTACTTTCTTTCACAACGTAACTGGAAAGTACGGATTTTCTCCTTTTGTTGGCCAACAGACTTGGTTGGCTAATCATAAACATAGCATGAGAACCTTCTTCTGCAGCAGATTGCATAAATAAGTAGCAAGTAAGACAAGAAATTCCAACAAAAGGAGTTACTGGAATGATGAAAGATTACAAATGAGCAAGGGTAATTTCTTTACTAAACTTTACGAGACATAGTAGACATACCACTCCCAGATCGAAAAGACCATGCTTTATCGATGGTGGGGATCTCTATGAATCCTTGAAGTAACTTAGATAGAGAGGCATAGTCTTGTTGAGTAATTTCATCCAAACCTTCCGGCACTTTTTCTGCCGGGCCAACTCCAACGTCCATGACTGCAAAAATTGATAAATTTCTACTTCAAATATAAAATTAAGGGATATTGTGTCTGAACATTGGATTGGAAAAATAAGCATTTAACAAAAATTACATTAACCTCATGCTTAATTTGGAATCTGCCACCACACTCAATAAACAAGAGTAAATGTTTTGAATATTATTAAACATGAGGGCTATTATATAGATTCAACGGTCAAATTTTATTTTCTACCAGAAAATCTAAGATCATACTTTATTAGACACCACGATATTTCATTAGATAAAAAAGAACTTGAAAAGAGTGAAGATAATCTTGAAAGAATAATTGATGGTTAACTAATTAACAACATTCACCATCTTAAGAGAACAATTATTATGTATCTCGACTCAACTAAGTACGTAAGTTGAAGAGATTGTGCTTTATTGTCTATCTCATTTATCTATATCAACAAAGAAAACTTCCAGCTACAAACAAGTGAAGAGATCACAAGAAACCCACTGCAATAACAGTTGAATAAACAAGGAAACACAGAGAACATAATTCTTCTCCATGAAATCATTTAACTCATACTAAAACCTAGTAAAAATTCTACAATTACTCTAAAATGAACTAGAAAATATAGAGAATATTATTTTAATTCTATGAAATCATCCAACAATTTCTGAAGATTGGCAAAACAGAAGTCAATCTAAATCATGCAACACGAACACGCATAATTGATCAGCATATGGTGTGTGTGTGTGAGAAAGGCTCAAAGAGTATACCTGGGAGGAGAAAGAAGGGTCTGGGATTTTTTTTCTTTTATTTTCTTTCCTTTTTACATGTTTTTTGCGTTATTAGTAATTGAAATAAAGTATAGTCTTTAAATTATTTATTTATCTTGACAATTTTTTTAATATAATATTTCTTCATAATTTTCTTCTAGTATTTTGAAATATTACAGAAATGTCTTCGAAAAAATATAATATTACTAGAAACAGAAAATTTGATCCATGATGACGAATTACTCCTTTAATATATGTAATTTTCATTTTAGCTCTTGTGATAAAATAATGAACATTTTATTTCTCTTTATTTTCATAAAAGACTTTCACTACTTACCTTGCAATTAAAAAAAAAATGTAATTAAAAAATTGATCTCGTTTAAATAATACTGATTTAGACCTAGTTGAGCCAATGAATTATTTTATATGATGCAATTTATGCGATTTATCAATCTATGTGTTGAAGTATTATTAGAGAATTTTTTTTTTTTTTTTTGAGAACGAAGTATTATTAAAGTTTATTCCTTATGTTTTCTCTCTATGAGATCAATCAATATATCCTCTTAATGACAAATTTTATCTACCCAGCCCAATAAGGCTTGAGCCAAAGGGCCTCACGCATTTGTGCGCAGCCCAATGATGTTTAGGCAAAGGGCCTCACGTATTTGGGCTTCGTCAATCCATTTACATCACAAAAGATATAATATAAGAAAAGAATGACAAAAGACAAACTTTTACACAAAAAAAGCTAAGTATATATAATCTATAATCCAAACCAGAGACTCGATTAACCATTTTCAACATATCGAGAATCATGCAAAGAAAAAACAAAGAACAAAACCAACATACACAAACTAAGATTTACAAAGACTCCTCTAATATGAAATATTTTAGATATAAATATACATAATCATGAACGAGAGACCAAATTAAGTAAACAATTACTAGTAATTAAAAAAAACAATGGTCACAGCTTCCATGTTATAATACACGACATAGCATCTCGATAAAATTAATTACAAGTTTTTTAATACTTTTTGTGTTGCTCATTTAATGCTTGCATTGATGCTCTCGTGGTTTTCTCCTTCTAATAAGGTGGTGGAAGATGTCTGTTCTTTTCAAATAAAAAAATTTGTCTTAAAATTTTCAACACACGATCACCAAAAAGGACAAGATTCTTAATTACTCTATATAGTTTAGGGTTTTGAAATTTAAAGAATCCAAATCTAACTTGGTTTTAGCATAATGGTAACTTCTATCCAAAACAAAAATTGGTCTAATTCTAAGACGACATTGATGTGGTGTAATTTTGATATTAGTGACAATACTATTCAAATTCAATTTTTTTTTTAATGAAATGGTGATTACATCATTATATAGTAAATCTGTTTGATCACTAGCAAAATAAATAAAATGTTCAACTAACAAATACAAAGAATATCTACAAAAACTATTAATAAACTAGATAAAGACTCACACTTAAATTGAGATTCAAACATTCAAACCCATGACCAGAATTAATAATCCTTTGTACTAGATGTGATCATGATATATTGATATATTAACATCTTCGATCATTTTTTGTGTAAAATATTTTATTTATAAACTTGTTACTATTAGTGACAATTTTTTCCCATTAGATTATGTCGTGGTTGATGTGATGTCCTCTTTTAATGTAGTGAATGGATGGAATATTATAATTTGCCATAATAAGCAAGTTGTTTCTTTTAAAAAAATACTACCTCTGTTTTTTTTAATTTGTTGCTTTGGCAAAAAAAGAAAGAAAAAAATTTATTTACCATTTTAGGATTTCAGTGTAAAATTAATGTTCTTTTACCAATTTTTCCCTTCTTACTAATACTTGTCATTAATGCTAATTAATGCTAAAATTATTTGATTAAAAGAGTACTCCCTCCGTTTCATAATATCTGTCGCTTTTAAAAGTTTTTCTCGTGCCATATTATATGTCACTTTAGATTTCCAATAAAACATTAATTACTCTTTTTTCATTTTTGCCCTTTATGCTCATAAATTTTCTCAAACATTAGTGGAGGATAATTAATTAAAAGGGTATCTTAGTCTTTTTCATTTTTTTCCCCTTAGAATTTAGCTATATTCAATGGATTTCTTAATTTGTGTGCATATATGTGAAAAGACAAATATTTTAAAACGGAGGGAGTATTTTGGAATTTTCCTTCAAAAAAAGTGACTATTTATGATATTTATTTATTCGTGTGCAATCCTTCAAATGACAAATTAAAAAAAACCGGAGGGAGTAATAAATAATTAATGAGGATCCATTGGATTTAACAAAGACAATGAAGAATTGTTTTTCTCAAGGAGAGACAAGAAAATAATTTGGAATCATGTGAAGAACAATTAATGTGAGGATTAGGGTTTCGCACAACAACATTCAATATCAATTAATCTCTCTCGATGTTGCTTAAATTCATTTATCTTTAACACTAAAATTCATGTCATGAGGGTGTCATTAATTACTTGGTCGGGTGTTTGTACAAGATTTGGTATGAGCTTCAATTTATATATCTTTTGAATTTTTTAATCTGCATCAAAGAAATGAACCAGTAATCTGACTTGCTAAAGAACCATCTACATATACTAGTACTTTCGATGACGGAGTGGGTTTTATTTGAATTCGATTTAATTGATTAGGATCTTTGATCAATTATGATCAAATCTGATATGTTTAAAAGGATCATATTTGAAAGAAATGTAAAGAAGATATATTGAAGATCCAATTCTTATGCAAGACACTCACGACCCATGTCATGAAACTATCATTTGAAATGGTTATTGCACATAATATCCTTGTATTATTAAACATTCGGAAAAAAAAAAGACACAAAATCCCTTGTATAGAATCTCCCGCGCTATTAAATATTTGATACAAAACCCCACATCCACACAAATTTAGACGGTCTATTTTGTCTATTTTGTGCGTAGATGAAATTTGATGCCAAATATTTAATAGTTTCGGGAGATCTTATGCAATAAACACTTCACATATAAGTTTTATGTATGAATGTTTTGAATAATACAAGGAAGTGTCTAACATTTTCAATATCGTTGTTTTAAAACAACATTTGGAAAATACTTTGAAGTAAGTTATTAATATATCGGGATTGGAATTTTGTATGTTAGAATCACGTATATTAATAAGAGTTTGAACTAAGTCGAATATTCGATTATGTGGCTTTAAGGAACCCGTCGTAGATGGAGATAGTGGTCAAAATTTTGAGGGCGAAGATTTTTTCTGATACACGATTTTTGTTCGATAATTAATCTTAATATCTAATGGATTTGGTACATGTTAATTTAGATATATTCAGAAAACCAGTCAATAGCCTAATGAATCCAACTAGATTGAACATGATTGAGATTCAGATCCAACTTAATCCAAATCCAACTAAAATAAATAGACGTGTTGGAAGGAGGGAATTTTCATAATTGTCCTTGATGTGTAATTTTTGGTTACACGTCCACATATAAGTTCTCTCGTTTACGATTTGCTAAAAAATTGGCAGCCCTTATGATGAATATGTTTGACCAATTATTAAAAAAAAATATATGTTTGACCAATTAAACAATATATATACTATGGTGCACGAACTAAATCATAACTTCAACTAGCTACGGCAAACGCATTAAAAGTGAAAATTTCATAATTGTATAGTTATCAGTGCAAAAAAAAAAAAAAAATTGGAGGAGGGAGTATGATCTGGATTCTGGAGTCAAATTAGAAGTTCCAAAAATTGTTGTGGGAACAATATGAATATACATACTGGAAGCCCTGACACATAAAACATCTACTAAATGGAAGAGTGAAAAGTCTTGTAAGTTGGAACTTGATCAAAATTGAATGTGCAACTCCATCTCCAGTTTAAACTAAATTAATACTTATATTCATGTCGAGATAAATTAATACAAACTAGTTTGTGCTAGTCCAATAATTTATACATGAAAAAAAAAAATCAATTCGAACAATATTTATGGAAAAAGTCTTATATTCCTTTTTTTTTCGCTTGATTTTGTACCAAAAATTAAAGATACGGCACTAGAAGATTTATTCATCTCTATTAATTATTAGATTCTGAAAACGTTGAACTAAGATTACGATGCCCCAGTAAGATTCTTTTCGATTTCTTTTGATAAAAAGTAAAAATCATTAAAAATAGAAAAAATAGAAAAAATGCAAAAAATCCAAGATTTGACTATCTATAAGCTTCTGAAAATAGAAGAATCCACAGAATTCCAAGGACAGTTTTGAAGATAATTAATTTGTCTGTCACATGACTAGATACCTCGTGAAGAGATATGCCAAACTAGTTTTGTCTTTTTAGGAAAAAGAATAGCATAATCATAATTAATAATTTATTTTCGTATTTAGTTTTGTATTGTAAAAGAATAATAGCATAATCATGATTTTAAAAATGTTAAATGTTATAAATCGCCATCAAATCAAAGGCATAATGAATATTTTATTTATGTATTTAAAAGAATAATAGAATAGTCATAATATTAAAAATGTTACATGTTATAAATCTCCATCAAATCAAATGCATAATTAATAATTTATTTTTGTATTTTAAAAGAATAATAGCATAATCATAATATTAAAAATGTTACATGTTATAAATTAATGTTAATGATACTGTCTAGAAGTAACTTTTTGTTTTTTTGATGTGATATTTTATAATGCTACTCCTACTTATGATAAAATCCACAAATATATAAGCAAGTATATGTTACACTTGTGATTTAGATTGGTCATTAAAGAGACTGATATATATTACAAACCATTTTAAGTTATGCATGATTAAAAAAAAAGGAATATCACAATTCTCCGAAAAAAGAAATGTTATATGAAAATTATGTAAATGCTTATTTAGTGGCTTCCCACTCTTTATATAACATAACATTGTTAACTATATCATCTGGTCCAATAATATTTTCAATCGAGCAAACTTACTTCCAAATACAATTAATGCAGTTCTGCGGGGTCCATTTCTTGAGATAATTTATTTTTTCATTGCATGCTAGCTAGTTACGACTAATAATCTTCTACTAATTAAATAAACAAATATCTAGATTGCAATATTAATTTTGACTGTTGTTTCATAAGTTTTGGGGCCCAAACACATATATATGTTTATGAATGTTTGTTAACAAAACATTCACGTTAAGCTCTTCCTCATGTCGTTATAGACTAGGTTTATTAAGTTAATATCTATAAATTACCTTTTGAAATAGTATATAGGGATTAATTAATTAATTGATGTTTTAGTAATCATTAATAAAAAGGCTTCACAAAGAAAGAGGAAAGTGGTCGACAAACTATATGTTTACAACGAATCAATTATTTTTTCGGCAGTCAACCCTTTTAAATTTGTATATATTTATTATTTTAAAAATCAAATTCAATATATTTATTATTTTCAATTCAATAAAGCGTATTAATTCCTTTGCTACCACATTTTACATGGAGCTCCCAAAAAAAGCTTTTTATAATGCGAAAAAATGCCTTCAACTAAATAGGGTGCCCTGGGGTTGTTGAGATTTTGAGAGTGATCTATGTTAGAAGTGGTTGAGGTTGACTATTATTATTCGGTTAAAAAAGGAAGAATGAAATGGACGGTAACTGGGTTTTCAATTTCTATTACAATAATTTAAATTCATCATTTTCTTTTTTACAATAAATGACAAAAATAAATAAATTAAATATCAGTCATTAATCTGCGCTATTTTATGACATATAATCAAGTTAATTTTACTCTAATTCATAAAAATTATCCATAAATTAAGTAGATATGTACAACGTACGTATACTTTTCTAGTTAACTTAAATATATTTAATTCTCTTTGAATTTCTAAGCTCATAATCTTGTCCCTGCATCGATCTTATTCTTTAACTTATTGGTTTATATTTTATTTTGTATTATCTAGAAAAATGCACGTATATTGCACAAGTCCAGTTATTTATATCTAAAATTAATGGAAGATCAACAATTATTACATAGTTTTAGAATTTATATATTGTCTAAAAAATATTAAAAATCTCTCAAATCTAAACATAACCAATGCTTCTATTTTGATATTATAAACAAGAGGGAAAAACACTTTTGGTCCCAAACTTTACCCCAGAAAACACATTTGGTACCATGCTTTGCAGAAAAACAGATTTTGTACCACAATTTACATACTCTTGATACATTTAGTCATTTCGTTAAATTTTGGATGGAATTTTCGCGCGTGACTGTCACGCGCGCGTTAAGTTCAAAATGGTCACGAGTTTTGCACGTGATAAATCGGTCAGGGGGTGAAATGCAATTTGGGCAAGAGGGAAAAACACTTTTGGTCCCAAACTTTACCGCATAAAACACATTTGGTACCATGCTTTGCAGAAAAACATATTTCGTACCACAATTTACCACTACTAGAAAAACTGTTTTTAGCGACGGAATTTAGTGGCGGAAAGGAACTTCGTCGCTATTTTAGTAAAAAATAGCGACGGAAACAATATTCCATCGCTAAAATACTCTGTCGCTAAATCGGACCAAAACAGCGACGGGGCATTTATTCATCGCTAAAACTTCCAATCTCTAGATCCCTCGCTATTTCCGTCGCTATGGAACTGTCTAATGAAAAAATAAATAATAAAAATATTAATTCAGCGACGGAATTATGTTTCCGTCGCTGAATTAACAATTTTAGCGACGTAAATAAAGTTTCGTCGCTGAATTGATATAAATATAGCGACGGAAACTTATTTGCCGTCGCTGACTTAAAAATATTAGCGACGGAATTGATGCTGACTTAAAAATTTTAGCGACGGAAATAAAGTTCCGTCACTGAATTGATACAAGTGCAAGTCAAAGTGCACCAAGTCAGGTATCCAAGGTACTTTTGTTATGAATATTTTCAATAATTTAAGTATATTTTGTGATTTTTATCAAATCTTTTAGAGAAACTGTTGTCTGTTCATTATATGTGATTTTTATCAATTTAACGAAGACACTAAATGTGTCAAGAGTATGTAAATTGTGGTTCGAAATTTGTTTTTCTGCAAAGCATGGTACCAAATGTGTTTTCTAGGGTAAAGTTTGGGACCAAAAGTGTTTTTCCCTTTTGCGCAAATTGCATTTCACCCCCTCATCGATTTATCACGTGCAAAACTCGTGACAATTTTGAACTTAACGGGCGCGTGCCTATCACGCGCGAAAATTCCATCCAGAATTTAACGAAGACACTAAATGTATCAAGAGTATGTAAATTGTGGTACGAAATCTGTTTTTCTACAAAGCATGGTACCAAATATGTTTTCTGGGGTAAAGTTTGGGATCAAAAGTATTTTTCCCTCTTATAAACAAACATGTAAAAGAACAAAAAAGTAGCCGAACCCACCAAAGATAATGAGCAATTTTAGAATTCTACTAGTTGAACAGGTTACCCATACTCAATGGGATAATGAGTAATTTGAAAATGTGGTTGCATTTATGTATCTCTCATACGTATTGTTTTTAGACTCAAATAAATTTCCCTCGAACCACTAAAATTTTCGGTGTACACCATCTTGGGATGGTTATTTGTTTTTTTAAGCTACCAATAGACATACTTATTGAAAAAAAAAAAATTTTCCAAAAGACATTGGTCTATCAATTTTAATACTTATACCCATGGATCAAAATTTCCATCTTTTCCGTCGAAAACATCGAAAAGTTTCCGTTTTTGAATTAAACGAAACGAAAACAAGATGTAATTCCGAAACTATTTGTTTGCCTTAAACTCTGTTATTTTTCTTACAATTTTTCCTTAGTGTTTCCGAAACATTTCCGAAAAGTTTCCAATGTTTGGCTGACCGAAACATACACTCGAAACAAAATTTTGATCCATGCTTATACCCTTAGAAAGCATTGTTAGTAAAAAATAGGAAAATTTATTTTTTTAGTACAATAGGATAGGTAATCTTGAAACTTTAGTACTATTAGACACAAAAATGCAAATTTGGTTTAATATGTGCCTGACAGGTAATTTTATTCAATTTAGATTTAGATTCGGTTATGAAAATTTTGAATTATGAGATCTATATTTTGTAAAATAGTAATTACCAAGCATCAATAAAAATTAAACAATAACATCAACAATGGCAGCAAACAAACGTCATTTAAATGACATATTACAAACCCAATTATGTAAAGAAATAAAAAAAAAAAAAAAAAATGAACATAGTAAAGCAGTGAGTAACACAGCTACTCGGCAAGAAAACAGAATTTGAAAACCACCAAGAGACTCATATCGGGGGCGACTGACCGACACCACCTTCCTGGAGTCCTGGCTGCAGCGAATACTTAGATAAACTATTATTATGAATGCAAATACCATGAAGATTAGGTACATGGCCATATTGTTGTTGGGGCCAGAGGCGGAGGCGGGAGACATTTCAAGAATATAAAACTGGCGGCGGTGGTGGTTGATGGCAAAGAGTAACAAGAACAATGGCAGGCCACCATGCTTTTATTATTGAAACTCTTCCATTTTTGTTAGTTGGAAAATTTTCAAACTTTTACTATTCATGGCAAGTAAGTTAGTATTTGTATTTTAACAGATTTTTCACTTATCAAAATTAAACTTTGCTCAGACTATCATATATGGTTTTATATTACTCCTTCCGTCCCATTTATTTTGCTCCTTTGGTACGGTCAGCTGGTCAATTTGACTAAATTTATAAATTTTATAATAAATAATTTAATTAATATATTTCACTAATAAGTTGATATATATCATATGACATCATATATATATATTAATATTTAAAAGGTTTAATACACCACAAATGTGAATAATTTAATATGATAAATCACTTAAAATAATGAAAAGTTTGACTGGGTACTATAGCAAAGTGAACAAAATCAATGGGACGGATCGGAGGAAGTATTTTATAATATAGCTCATGCTCAACTTTGAAGTCTAATTATTTTTCAAATGGAATATACAATGTGTTGTGAAGAAAACGGAAAATTTACTTTTTTGGTACCATAGGATAGATAATCTTGCAACTTTGGTACAATTAGACACATTGCCACTGTAAGTATTACCTACTCTTTTACCGTAACAAAACTTATTTTATTTTCAAAGCACATTGTTTGTGCATCTTTAATTCACCTATATCATTTTACAGATATGTGAACGTACTACGTCAGGGCCACGTCCGACAAGTTGATATGTACATGGAAACTTATGGCAGGAAAGAGAGGTACAAGTTCCATGCCAAAGTTTCCATACTATCATATTTCATGTTTAGCTTATGGCCTGATGAAGACATATTACTATGTACTATAAAGGCAGTGTCGCAATCTCTCTAATATGCACCATAGCAAAGCTCTATGTAGAGAGGACCCCATACGCTTCTAGGGTAGTCCAACGATTTATTAAACTAGCTATTGTAAGCGAGCGCAGTTATTATTCCATATTTTGTTAATGTATTAGAACCAGTGTATGAACGTTCAAATGGTTTGTTGATAAATTTATACAGTTATTCATAAATTAATTAGACACGTATAATATACGTGCTATTTTCTAATTAACTTAAATATATTTATTTCTCTTTGAGTTTATTTGTTTATAATCTTGTCTCTGCGTCTTATTCTCTAATTTATTGCTTTGAATTTTTGTTTTGCATTATTTAGAAAAGCTCACGTATATTACACGTACGTTGCAGGAGTCCAGTTATAATTATATCTAAGATCTTTGTAAGTTCAACAATTAATACATATAGTTTTAAAATTTAATTATACATTAACTAGACACGTGCAACGTATGTGCACTTTTCGGAAATTATGTGCCTACCCCGGTGGATTCAATCCACTGGGGTGCTGGATAAGCGACAAGTGTGTATGAGAGGACAATTTTTTGTCCTCTTATGTACATGTGTTTATCATCTAACCCCTATGGATATAATACACCGGTGTAGGATGAATGTAACCGCACTTTTCTAATTGATGTAAAATCTCCTATACCAATTTACATGTCCAAAAGTAATTCAACTTTTTAGAAATTCGTATATTTAAAAGAATTTGGGTGACTATATATATTCCCCAAGCAAGGACTAGTTTATTTTGGTACCTTCGCGGCTTCACCATCCACCACATGGCTTTGTGACCTTTTTCCTCAAAACTCAAATGAGGCCAAAAGTACCATTCTCATCATCTAACATATATAATTATTATAAATAATAAATGATTAAAATATTCACTTCCAATACTTAATTTATTCACCTCATCACTCTCATTATTTATTTATTTTGCAATCCTTGGATTGTTCACACTCTTGAGCCATTATAAATAGACAGCACCCCTTTTTCCATTCTATGCACAACTTATATACATAAATTTTTTCTTAATTATAATTACCAACTTTTGAGACTCTATAAGTATTAATGGGTGGGACCGGAAACTCTCCTTGCGCTTCATGCAAATTGCTCCGAAGGCGGTGCGCCAAAGACTGCATCTTTGCACCTTATTTCCCATCCGATGATCCTCACAAGTTTGCTATAGCTCATAAAGTCTTTGGAGCTAGTAATATTAGCAAAATGTTGCAGGTACTACAACAATACACATTATATTATTGATTGTCCTCCTTTTTCTTTTCAAGCTAGTATATATATATGTATATGTATATTGTACGTACTAATTGTACGTCTTGCCAATTATTCGAATGCAGTCGAACTAGTTTGAGCTATAGAACTTTTCAATGAGGATCCTATTGGGCCCTAATTATATTTTCATTATAAATCTTGTGGGTGAAGTTAGTTGTGTCGGGTTGATTTATTACCAAATCCGTCTCTTTTTTGGATCAGTCAATCACAAAATAAATGTGTATACACATACATTTTCAAAAGTGGTTCTAAGAACATAGCACCAAGTAATTTGATTCAATCGAATTGGGATAAAGCGGCTAATTAGATCTTTATCTTAAAATGCAGCCTTTTATGGGAAAGTCACATTTCAGTCCGGCCCACATAAATGAATCCTTGCCACTTTCGACACCGCAAACACTTTCCAAAATTGCATTTTTAATCTCAATTTTCTAATTTTCTTTTTTACTTTTTGGACCTGCACTTTACAAAATTAAACTTATAGTTTCCATTTTCTAAAATATTTTACATTTTTTTCTGTCTCATAAAATAGGCTTAGTTTGCACTTTTCATCCTACAGGACTACCCAACATGGAAGGAGTAAAAATTTGGATCAAAAGAGTGCTAAGGATCCAGTCCTATAGGACTAAAAGTGCAATCCATCTTAATTTGCATTCATCTCCTTAATTTGAATGTAAAAGTACACTCTAATTAACAACATGTATTATTACAGGAGCTTCCAGTGCATCAAAGAGCAGATGCAGTAAGCAGCCTAGTTTACGAGGCGAACGCTCGAGTGAGAGATCCAGTTTACGGTTGCGTGGGCGCCATATCGTATCTTCAAAATCAAGTTTCTCAACTTCAAATGCAGCTGGCTGTGGCACAAACTGAGATACTTTGCATTCAAATGCAACAAGATCAGCAAATTACTTTGCCAACAACTCCACTACTATTTGATGAAGATGATGAAAAATCCTTTTTACTTCAAAATAATCTCCCCCAGTTCCTTAACTTTACCCCTTTTAATAATAGTGTAAATTGTGACTCTTTCAAGAAAGGGACACTATATGGACATGACATGGTTTCTTAATTAATAATTAGTCAAACAATTAATAAATAACACTTTCATCATTTTATATATGCATCTATCTAGTTCTTAATTAATTGTTATAATTATAACATTATGTGCTGCCCACTTTCATGATATTGTTTCTCAATTTGGTCCAAACCGTAATCGATCGTGTGAATACAAATATTAGATTTAATTACTTAATCAAGTAAAGTAGTTGAATATGGATTTGGTCGACCTGAACCAAACATGACTCGATCATTTCCCTATAAATGAAAAATAAACAAATATTCCCTGGCCGGCTAACCCATTATTGACTCACAGAAACCCTAGCGATTAAAATTTAACAAGAGTAAATTTAAATTTTATCATGATGATAAATTTTCATGTGACTGGTAGATCAGATCCAATCCTTTTTGCTATTTCATCATATATATATAATATCATTGGTAATTAGACCCCAAGTGGTGACAAAAAGTATGTATATGCACTCCTACTAGAGTACAAAAATAAGTGACAAGAGTATAGGGCTTGGTTTTCTTAAGACAAGAGCATATAAATTAATTAAATGATTTTTCTCAAAATAAAATAAAATAAAACGATAAGTCAACCTAGCTACATGTGGAACTGGGCAGGTGAAGATAAGAAATTAACTGCATTAAAACAAGGTTCTTTCCGACCATGTACAATTAACTACTTATTAAGACTTAGGGCGGTGCCTTATCAAAATATATTTAGCAGACATAGATTCTGCATGAAATTTATTTAGTACATCTTCGTGTGTAAACAACCCCCAACCCCAACAAAATTTGAAATAAAAAAAAAAATTCAAAAAGATTAAGAACAATAAAAATACGACATCAATTATTTCAAGTTGAGATCTCAATTTTAAGATCTTAGTTCGAATCTCATCACAAATGTAAAGTTTTTAAAGAAAATTTCATACGAGTCTTATCAATTGTTAGTTATTTGGTGAATTATTACATATAATTTGTTAGTACAATCAATCGATATCCTGATACATTTATTGAAAAATTTGTTCCAACTAGTTGAGGGCAAATTGGGATGCATATATTAACGTGATGACAATTGTGATTAACTAGTTCACGTGGGAGGCAGTGCAAAGAAGTGATCATAAGTTCATGAATCCATAAGAAAAGACTTGGAGCATTTTATTTATATATTAAGGTAGTTGTCAATCACTTAACTTTTCCAAATGTTCATTTCATTACACAATTGTATGTCTAATCAGCTGCAGATTGTGTAAGAAATTTAAAAGTTAAAAAGTCAATAAAGATTCCTCATTTTGCTTTTTGTCTAATCTTAGGAGTGATTTTCCAATAAGCGAAGCCTCGATCATAATGGAACTTACTTTTTATCATAACATTATGTTTTTAATGTTGAATTTTTCTTTGAATTTTTAAAGTTTTAAATTTATTAAAATTTAGAAACAGAAACCGGCGCCCGTGAACTGAAATACATCCAACGATTTGCCTTCCATTATAGTAAAAAAAAAAATTATTTTACTTAAATACATCTTATATACATAGTTTAAAGGTGAACTTTTTGTTTGGGTTAAATTAAAGAAAATAATTGTTTTGTAATTGTTAAATTCATCATGCAACAATTTAATTTTGTGTAGTAGACCTCTAAACTAAAAGAGTCAAAATAGCATGTAACTCTACAAATAATTTATGGGGAAAAACATGAATTAATTAACAAGGTTAAGTAAAATTAAAAAGTAGGTCAAATGAGTTGAATTTGGTCGAACCATTTTCTTTTGAGGGCTCGAGGCCAATATGCTTCCAAAATGGTGTTCTGCTTTTTATATTTCAATTTCAAAAATTATACATTTCCCTCTTTTCCAGTATCCAATTTCTTCTAGTTTTCATTGTAAGATTGCTTTTGTTAATCATCTTGTGCACTGTCTTGTTGCTGTCGTAATGTTCTGTTTAATTTAACCCAACCTAATATATCTTCTTTTTCTTCAATTTATTTGAGAAAATGTATATATTGCTTTTGAAGGTTCAGCTCACACACTGGGTCACGGCACAACTACTGGACATATCTTGATCATTTAATCTTAAATTATTTTTGTTGATTTTTCATATTCAGGTCTTATACTAGATTTAATCATTTCAAGGCGTCCTATCTTATTAGGAATATGCAAACGAATTTGAAGTATATATAAATATATATTATTTTTCATTTATTATTAGATTTTGAATTTTAATGGATCAAAATCGTTTTAAGCCTATTTACTGCTCATGTATTCTAGTTATAAATATTCTTAAGATCGAATTCAGATAAAAGTCCTCTTAATTGAATTGCAATCAGCCCAATTGGTAATCTCGACAATTATTAAATTGGCCCAACAATTGAATAGGCCATTTGGAAGAAAACAGCGCGTGTATTAGGGCATGACCCAATTATTTAATTTACCGCTCGTTTGGCCTGATTAACACCGAATCATGGATCAAAATTTTGTTTCTAGTGTATGTTTCAGTCAGTTAAATACTGAAATTTTTTCGAAAACGTTGTGAAAACAATAGAAAAATTGTAAAAGAAGTTATTGAATTAAGAAAAATATCTGAGTTTAAGGCAAATAAATATGAAGAAAAATAACAGAATTTAAGGCAAATAAATAATTTCGGAATTACATTTTATTTTCGTTTCCATTGATTCAAATACGAAAACTTTTCAATGTTTTCAACGAAAAAGATGAATTTTTTTATCCATGCACCAAATGACAATTATACCCTTAAGTGTCTTTAAATCAGGCTGTTGATTTGTTATTAGTTCTACAACCGTTCGATCAAGCTGATGTAAATGGGTGAACCCTAGGTTATTTCTCACTTGGGTATTTGTAAATTCTGGGTAAATTTCATGAAAACAGGGGGTTATTTGTAAAGTTTGGGTAAATTTCATAAAAACGGGGGGGGGGGGGGGGGGGGGGGGGGGGGGAGTGTTGTAAGTTCTCGGACCAAACAAATTCAATAAAATGCATGTCACCATTAATAAACACACGAAGTTCCACGCCTAAATATTCGATTACAACATACTACCACCAAAGTTACTAATTTAGAGTCGAATACAATATATAAGCAACAATGAACAAACACAACAAGTTTTTAAAGCCGGAAAAAAAGGAGGGGATTTTATACACTTTCAACGATAAACCCACATCCTTGGAAGAGTTCTTTCCTCCTTGAATCCATATGCAGTAGTCTGTATTAGATATATGAAATATGAATTCAGAGACATAATTTACTAATTCAAATCATATGTTATATGTGAACCCAAATGCAGACCAAGGTTTTTTTTGTCAACAATGGTAATAAGAAAAAGCAAACCTAGGGGGAAGAAATATGCAAACCATACAAGTGTTTATGACAATCCTGGTAAAAATATGCAACACAGGGAGGGTTTATCTTCATATATGGGAAATTAAATGTAAAACATGGGGGGTTGTTCATGTTACAAGAGTGCTTCTACAGAGATCATTATTCTACGCTACAAATAATTACCTCCTCAATCACAAAAGAAACTAGATACGAATCCAATTGAAACAACCAACCATGAAGCATTTTGATGTGACTTAAACCATAAGTACCGGGGAAAGTAATTGAAATTCAAGTGGGTTTATGTCATTCTGGAGAACAAAATGCAACTCATGGGGTGTTCTTGGCATATACACGAGAAAAAAAATCCAACTAGTGTGGGTTTTTGTAAAACCTGTAGGTTAAAATGCAGGAAACCAGGGTGGTTTATGTCTACTTTGTGGAAAAAAATTCCAAACAAGGGGGGGTTCATCTAAATTTTCACTAGGTTTGTGCTAAACAAAATGGACAATACCTCACAAAACTCAGAGAAATATATTAATATAGGTTCATGAAAATCCCCAAATTGAAGAATCATAACTTTATTAAGAAATTAATTCCTATTTAGTCAAAAAACAGTTTCAAATTGTGAAACACATGGGAATAATAATTCCATATAAATGATTTCTCACCTGAACAAAACGTCGAAGAACTCAGATTTCGGCTGGAAATGGGGCCTGCTATTCCTGCTAAGTTCAAACACAAAAAATTAATGAGGAAAAAATAAGAACAATGTAGAAGAAGACACTATCAAAGATTAATAAAGTTCAAATTGTTAATGATGGATTCTTCTTGCAGTCACCTGTAAAGCGAAGAGAGAAATCAAAAAGGGAAATGTGAAATTGATAATTTTATCTGAAAATTTGAGGCAATGGCGCAATTTGGCCGTAAATTGATGCAACTACAAGGGCAGTTCCGTGTTTTTTTATGAATCTGGACGAATTACCTAATTTCTGGGTTGGACCAGCAATTATAATCGGGACAATAAACAAGGGTGGCCCACGCTTTTGCGCGATAACTCCGGACTGCCCTAGTTATTGTTTGGCGAACCAAACAGGAATATGTCAACCGATTACACTAATTTGGCCAAGCGAACACAGAAATAAAGATAGAGTCAGTCAGAAATGGTGATACCTCACCAATCTTATATAATTAAAGATATTTTATTAAATTATCTCAAGCCTGTGCAAGTTACATTTCACAACTTCAAGAATGAAGATTTATTTCAAACAGGCATTTGGTCCTACACTCCCCAGTAAAGAAGCCCTCTTTCGGCTTTTTATACAAAAAATGTTAAATATATAAAGGTTATATTCTTCACTTATATGAAGCAAACAATATCTTGATCACCAATTGACATTATGCACCTTCAACTTTCAATAAATAGGAAGGAGAATCTTCAAGCTTTTGGAGAACTCCATCAACATCACATACTTGGATTACAAATTTCAAACTAGAAATGCCAGTCGAAACTTCTAGATCAGAAACGTAAAACGACTTCACTACTGCCCCACCAAGATATTCCGGAGCTCCTTCAGACGACGTACCTTTTAGCTTGTTGACATATATATTATACTTGACAAAATCGGCATTGCCCTCTTTCAATTGCCAAGTAATTTTAGCACTCAAGCGTTTAGAGCCTTGAGGACCAGAAGTCCAAACGACAAATTGACTATCGAGAGTCCATGAAGAAGATAGTGGAAAATTTGAAATCTGACCCAAAGTAGTAATCTTGATATCACCAAGTACTGCTTGATATTGTGATGGAGTATGAGATTCTTGCTTGGATTTGTAGCATACTGCCCGAATCTCAGTTAAAGTGTGGCCAGCCATATCGATACTGCTTTCTTGCAAGATCCATCCAGGTTCTTGATCCAGTTTGGTTACTCGACGTGGCATTATTACATGAGTAAAATGTTGCGAGAATTGGTTCATGGTTAGCAAGGTGTTTCCTGAGGCGGCAAGAAATACCGACTTTTTCTCTCCCTTTGCAGAAGAGAAATCAGCAGCAATACCTAGCAGAGAGTTCCCAGTTGATTTAACCTGCATGCATTATTTTCATACCATAAACAAAAGATAGAGAAACAAAATGAAGATAAAAAAGAAATTGTATAGCATAATTAATTCTTGATTGAGAGGCTTACGGAGTATGTAATGTGAATTGGTGATTTCCCCAAAAGAAGGTCTCCTTTAAAGAGTCTTGGTCTGAAGTCAGCATCATCAGCAAGAGTTCCGCTAAATGTGACGTTGCTTCCTCCATCATAAGACGCTTCCTTGAAACTGTAAGTCGCAAAATACATGTTATGTTTCTAAGTATTGTGAGTAAATTCTAAAAAAATGAACTTTATTAAGTTAAATTTGCTAACAGATGTTCGTTAAATCAAAATGACGTTTTTTACAATGACTGCAACTGCGCATATGGCTAATATTGTCATCATAAAACACGTATGAATTCACATCACAACATGTTAAGGAACAAAATAATTACTTAAAGGAATGAGTAATGCAACTTACTTGATAGAAACTTGGATCGGCTGAGTTGTTGAGTCTTCAGGATACTCAATAAAAGGCTGCAACAAAGTCGACAAGTTAGGAAAATGGACAAGACAAGGCAAAATATAATTAACTAAAATGGTCAAAAAATAAATGAAGTGAAGATAGGATGATTGCATTTAGAGGTAAATTATGGTCTCTCTTTGCAAAAAGTTATTTGGCATAGTTTTGATAAAGCTAATGCATATGAAAGGAATGACATTAAAGAGTCATATGGATCAGGTTTACGAAACACTGGATTCTTTACTAGTAAGGAAGGGCCTTTAAAATAAGACGGTGCTGTGCGAGGAATACCTGAAAGCTTTGGAGAGAAATGTTGTTCCAAGGAGTGTCAGAGACTTGCTTTCCATCAATATATATATGGTAACCATGACCCTGTGAAATAATGACTTTATGCTTGTGTTGCAGTACAAAAAGGTTAAAATCATTCGTAAGGAAATTCTTAGAACTCCTCAAGATCTCAGAAGCCCAAATTTGGGATATTCTTAAGTATCAATTTTCCTCTACATTTTTCCTTGTAATAAATTTTAAGATCCATCTCCCCCCTCTACCCCCGCCCCCAATTTCCTGACAAATGTGATAAAAACAATTAATTTTTCTTTCTCCTAAATATTTATTGGACAGACATTAGAATATTAAATCAAGCTTATATTCACACTTCATGATTAGGAAATGTAAAGTAAATAACATAATTATAGTGAAACATATACCTGATTGAAGTTTGAGTAGAACGGGAGTACTTTAGGATAGTTCTGTACCGTTCCCCATGATTTCTCAACAAGTCCCCACCATCTGTTTATTTAACGATTAATGGAGAACAAAATTCAACCATTGACAGCATAGTTTGAATAGAATGTTTCTCTAAACACATCCTCAAAACTAATATATTGTACACATGTAGTCATTTTATTGACCACAAATTTGACTTGTCTACATATGAATCCAAAAAAAGTTCAAAAAACAAAAATTGTGCGGTGTATTTAGAAAGAGCTTCAACATAATACATAACAATTTTGGTCCGACAATATGTGAACTTTTGTGCAAAATCTTTCACAGAGTAGCATCTTTACCACAAATTAAAAAATTAATCATAAGATAAACGACAAAATGGGATACCCATACAAATTATTTTAATAAATAAAGATAAACAGATACATCAACACACTGGAGTACGAAAATCACCGATTTTGAGCAGTTTGAAAGTCAGGCGGTTGCTTAGTCTCATAGACCCATCCTGGAGCAAATATGGCTGCTGAAACATTATTTTTCTTTATCACATCAAGAGCAGCATTTGTCTGTGCAAATAAAGAAGTTTGTCATTTCATACATAAAACTTATATAACAGCCGAAAATGTTTCTATAGTTATTGGCCTTAAGGTTGGTAAAGGAGATATTGATCCATAAATTTTCTGAAGTATTGAGAATATATTCCATTTATCAAGAACATTCATTTAATGATATTCCAAGCCTAATAATCAGATTTGGAGATACTAAATTAAGAAACAAAACTAAGATAAAAATATATGACACAAATAAGAAGTCCTACAGATTCATGACTATTCATCTCATGGGCTAATGTTATGAAACTTACAGTCCATTGTCCGTCACCAAAAGTACCCCTTCCAAAAACATCAATTCCCATGTAGACATCATATTTTCTTTCACCAGCAACATCAGCTGATAGCTTAGGATAATCTTCCTGTATCATGCAGAAGAAGATTCCAGGTCAAAACAAGAGAGTTTATCCAAATATCCAACTGCACTTTGCCAAATATAAATAAATAAATACCCCCCACGAATAATTTGCAAATAAGCCGTCACATATGTCAAAGAAAGGCTTGTTTTTGTCATTCAATAAATTCTGCCAGTTAAGATCACCGTCAATAGTAACACTGTCGTACCTGCATCATTACATTCATATATAAACCTTTCAATTATATAGCACCAAAAATGAAAACGAAGGCATATGTATATTAAGGAAGTTACCATATAACTAAGGACCCAGGTAGTGAAGAGTGCATGGTTTGGCTTAAATGGTTGACAAATTCTTTCAGATTAGGGATTTGTCCAGGATCCAAATTGACTTCCATATTGATCTGTCAATAAAAGAGGTACTGTAAAAGCTAATCCTTCTGAACATCATACTTCGTATTTGTAGAGAGAGCATACTAAACAAAACGATAGTTCTTTTACTGATTAAAACATCACAAGAATTTGTTTTATTTATCATCTCAATGCATTAGGTGTGTATGAGTCATTATTTTCAAAAATTATGATGAAGTTGTGTCTGGTTAACTTATTGCAAACATAGTTTTATATGAGAACTCTATTGCCGGTCATATAGAACCAGTTTATAATAATTTCAAGGTATGAATAATAAATTATGAAACAATAATGACGCTATAGTTTATGCCAAAAATCAAGCTAAGAACAGTGATTAGATGTGTGGGGAAAAAAAGATTACCAGCCAACCATCAAAACCTAGAGCAACAGCAAGCTCAGTCAATCGCTCGGCGTACAATTGAGCAGAAGCCTTTGTTGATAGCAGTTTATCCGCGAGTGCTTTCCCTTCATCCCACTCCATGATGAAAGTCCCCAATACCTTTTGTATTTTATAGAGATACAATCAGCAAATTTTAATGAACAAGAACCAACCTAACAATAAGAAATTTCAATATATAAAACAGAAGCTGGTATGAAACACAGGGCTTTGAAAGATTCGCAAAAGATCGGTTCATAATAAGAACAACAGAGAAAACAATTTCTGTGAGAAATGGTAATCATAAAAAACTTGCCTTAATCAGTAACTATCAACAAAACCATGTAGATATAGTGTCATTTTCATTTAAGAAATACACCTTCAACAAAATTATCATCATCAACATCATAATAACCATACAAAAATATGATAATGACGAGTGGTAGTTAAAAAGAAAGAGCTTTTTATTTCCACTTTTAGAGCATCATTGAGAAAAAAAAAAACATCGCCATTTTACCAAATTCCATAAAGTTAAACACAAGTAACCATCATGATGAGATTTCCTTTTTGAACATAGCAGTCACAAAAAAACATATATCCCCAAAAACACATAATTATACCTTTACACCATGTCTGTGAGCAGTATTAGTCCAGCAAGGCGGCGGCAACGTCACTAAATTATGCGAAAAATACACAAAAACATCAATCAAATACCAGTGCCAAATCGCATACGCGTCAGGATTAGCTCCACCCTGTACGAACTTATCATCAGTATAACCTCCCGCCATATCATGACAAACCAAAGTCCGCGGCCTCAGTGGCAAAGCGGCGGCGCCAGCGGCCGTGGACGGCAACTTCACAGTGGATTGATTAAACGGGAAGTGAAACGACTTGAAGTAGGCGCGGGACTCCAATTCCTCGAGCGTTTTGAGTGGATATGAAATTGGAACTGCTGGTGTCAAAGGATTGAACGGCGGTGGAGGATCTGCGGCGGCGGAGCTTTGGTTGTTTTCGTCGGCGATTTGTGCCATTATTGAGGAGATAAATGATCGGAGGTTTTTCAATGTGGAGAAGGTTTTGGGATGGTGAGTCTTTATATAGGATCGGAAGGGCATTGAAGGATTGGAATGGAGGGAAATCCATTGAAGTTGACTCCATTAAATTTCTGCAATTAATTAAGCGTTTCTCTTTGGGTTGTCGTAACAGTAGTGAAAATTATTTTTTAATTCTGTGTTTCTTTTCTTTGCTGTGTATAAACTACTATAACATAAAGATGAGATTTATTTAAATTTTCCTTTTTTTATTTTATCTTTTGTAATTTATGATATTGTAATATCTGAGATATTGGTTGAGAAAATCAATTATTTATTTTTCTAGAGGTTTATTTAAGATAATTTTAACATTACATAATTTTAAGCAAATTGCATTTATTAGTGTTTAATTGCTATTAAATCTTTCAAGTGAATTGAATTGAACACACGCCTGGATATTTTCAGCAGTTATGACAATTTCACGAAAACTATTGTCAAGAAATTCTAATTTAAGTTTAGGTTTCAATATCTCAAATTAATTGATTGATCAAGATCGTAATAACATTTTAGAAATTAATTTCTTTCCATGTTAGATCAAGATTAATTGATGATGTCTTACTACAAAACTTAAAAAATTTATATGTACTTTCACCAAAACATAAACTTTATAGTTCGCTTTAAGCTCTCCAATGGTTACATCATTTGATCATGTAAGAGAACTCTTTGCATAATAAATATCGCCATTTGAGTCTCTGTTTACTAAACGCAGAGCATAAAGTTTCATTATTGTCAGAGACGAATCCGAAAGAGTCGGGAGGATCCGAATTATTTTATTGGAAAAATTAATTGTCAAACATATTTAAACTAATAATTTGCACGATCGCTAATACCACAATACAAAATGAATTGTCCAATAAGCAGTGTATTGAATACATAATGCAAATTAAAAAAAAAAGGAAAAAAAGTCTTAATAAAAAAGTAATTTGATTAAAAATATTATCTAAGGTGTATGATATACTATATTTAGTATCGGTGATGTGGCACGACCCTAGTGGCCCACGTGGAGTCGTTCCTTAGAATGGGCGAGACTAGGATACGCGGATCGATATAGACGATCGGGCGTTCCAAAGCAGTTGCACCCGATCCACTCTTCACGATCTAATACCACAGATTGAGGGTCTCGGTTATGTTCCTTTATTGGGTTCACAAGCTACCGATCGGGTCTCCCTATTCATCGGATCCATCGGAATAATCCAAGGGCCAGGATTCTCCCATACGAACTTTCATCCTTATGGCTGGCGGATGACTCTAGAAAGGATCTGATTGTCTGTAATTTGAGGACGTCTAGGCCGTCTGTGATCCCGTATCCAAGCAGCAGCTACAACTTAAAAAGAACAGATCTAACTGGTAGTTTGTAGCCAAATCAACGAGTTTCGCTCCACGGGCTTTTGCTATTCCAGAAGGCTCTCCCTGTTGATAGAAGTCATTTTCCTTGGTCAGACTCATTATCCTTGGTTGGAAAAGGAATTGGATAAATAAGGCTGTCTCTTTCACCGCCTTACTTTAGTACGAATGATAGTACGTTTCCCGTATGGTGCAACCCGAATTTATTCAACCGATCAGGAGGAACAATGCAACTATAAATACGATTTCCATTTAATGAAGGGACACGTGATTTTCAACATACTTACCTCGGAGCACTTAGATCGTTTAGGATAGATTGATAGGCCCTAGATGGTTTGATCAGTCCCCACTTTGTAATAGGTCTTGGTAGCTTGTAACAACAATATTATTGACTTAGTAAAAGATCATTGACTTTTCTTTATACACATCAGATATACGATTTTTAGCTAAATCAGTGTACATTACATTCTTTCAAATCATAATAAAGTCCATCTATAATTGACTTGATATCAAACTTCTCTGCAATTTTATAGTCAAACAATTTGCAATATATTAATTTTTTATCTTGTTTCTAAGCTTACTTTTCACCCACATTACTAAAAATTATCGTTAAGTCGTTGTTGTGGTAAGTGGTAACACAAAGAATTTAATATCATACGAATCAAACGGTCAATTAAAGAATAAATCATAGACTTCTTAATACGCATCATTCGCAGACATAACTAAAAAGTTATTGATAACTCTTAAAATGACAAATAAACTTGTTTATATGTTTCGATTCGACTAAAATGCAATACTTTGTCTAATTGGCAAAAACTCCTATGATTTTATTAGCAAAAATTCTTCTGTGCTATTTTTTATTAGCAAAAGACCCTCTTCAAAGTCGGAGTACATATTCTGCAGGAAAAATAACAATTATACCCCCACCATAAAATGCGAAAACACCCCTACAAAATTTCACTTTTGTAACCATTTTTACAATATCCAAACAACCATTTTCACAATATCCAAACAAATAACACTACGAAACATTTTCAAAAATCTCAATTTATTTCCGAAGTTACTTTCAGAAATGTGAGACAAACATGGCCTTTAATGTGTGCATAAATAAATTTATCGATTTTGTTGAATAAGAACAAGCAACCAAGTGGTATTAAGCTTAACGGTAGACGATGCCACACGGGTCCGTGTTTATTTGGAACCATCTTTGTGATGGTGCCCTCCACTTCAGATTGATTGGGAGTTGGTTTATGACCTAACCATTCGTTAATGAGCAACAAACTTTTTCGATTTTTAGATCTATTTTCGACTATTGCAACAGATGTGCATAAATGATAAATTTGATTAAGACTTGTGAGTTGAGAAGGTACTGCTTAACATTAGTCTGCCTCGTTGAAAATATTATCGGGAAAAACAAAAAAAAAAAGTCTAATACAATTCCACCGACAAATAATTCACACACCACAACATTAAACACACTAAAAACATACCAATTACAAGGTAATAATGTGAATGTGGAGTAAAATCCACGTCACATCCATCATGTTTCGTCACTTGTGTAAACAACTTTTAAAATTTGACAATTGGAACATGGGGGAACATGGGTATGGCATCGTGTTTCGTCACTTGTGCAAACTTACAAAATTTGACATTATGGAGAATATGGCACATGGGCATGGTATGAACTTTACTCCAAATCTAATCAAGTAATTGTTATACCGCAGCATGTGTAACTTGATCATACAACATAGCATTTCATATAATTTCACCACCACATCCACTATTAAATAAAATATAGTGGACATGAACATGTACCAACTGTCTATTTGCTACTAAAAATAATAATCATAAATCTTTAATGCAGAATTTAATTGATTGCAAAAAGTATCATATTTACAGTTGCAATGCATAGGGCAACAAGGAAAACTATTAAGAACAAGGCATAAATTACACCAAAACTTTTGAAGATCAATTTAAGAGTTGAAGCAGAACAAAACAGAGCCAGCTAGCGCATGCAATGAGCTCTTTTTCAAAATATAAATTCCAATAAATATGGCCATTCATCAAGGTACCTCGGTAGCATTTGGCTATCGCTCTAGAGCAATATGGAGTTTTTAGATTATGAAATTCTCAAAGTAGATCTTCGGTACCAGTTAATTTTGAAAATTCGTCTTCATCAATCTTCCCCTTCTTCAGCTTTTTCAGAAGACGATAGTCACGTTCTAGCTCATCTGCATCATCTGTTGATTGAGTTGCACGTCTCTGTTTTGCTGTTTTCTTCCTCAAGACGGCACTTGCAGCTTTTGAGACTGCCTTAGGCTTCTTTTTTTTCTCTTCTTCTTTTGCAGCTTTTCTTACTACGAGGTTTTTCTTTCTTTGTTTTTCCCGAGATTTATCCCTTTTCATTTTTTCTTAATGTAAGACATCAATCCAGGCTATGAAAAATGAAAAATTTAAAAGAAAAGAATCCCTACTTGAATTTGATCTCCTCCAGGTTTATATCTGGGACTGGAACAAAACCTTCTATTGAAAGAGAATGTCGCTTTACTTCAGGAACACAAGGGAGCTGCAATAAACCACATCCCATTCCCAACTTCCCAAGTTCAAGCTCTTTCCACCTGCACCCAGAGAGTAATAATTTATATCAAAACATACAGGTCAAGAGACAACAAAATAAACAATATATATTCCACTACCTGAAGATAAAAGAACAGTGATGCTCTTTATAAGCTCGGATATAAGATACAAAAGCACGGAGTCCTTTTTCCATTATGTCACGATCTTTTATTGCAGCTGCACGTATCTACAAAGATAACAAATAATAATTAATACTTCGGAGTACTATTTGAGAAAATGTAGTGATGGGAAAATGTTTTTACCTCAGGAATAATATCAGGAGCCTCATCAGAGCATTTTCTTTCTTCAAGTGGGATTCTTCTTATACGTAGGAACTCTACATATGCTTCCTCCTAATTGTAAAGAACAAATATTTTCAAAAAGACCGAAAAACATTTATACAATCAAATATACAACACGATTAGATCATTTCCAAACCTTTGGTAAGAGGAAGACAATTGCACTTCCTTGTCTTCCCATCCTAGCAGTTCGACCAACTCGGTGAACAAACACATTTGGGTCCTGAGGGGGGTCATACTGCATACAAGACATCAACCAAATAATAAGTTTTAGCTTTGAAAAATCAATCTAGTTTTGGTTTTTCAAAATAATTTCAGAAGTAGGAATTTCTTCCATGCAAGTTGTCGAGCAGCTAAATGTGCGACCAGGATAATAGTTATTCGGTGGCTACCTGTATGATGCAGTCAACACCAGGAATGTCAAGTCCACGTGCTGCTACATCAGTGCAAAGAAGAATGCCACTTGAAAGAGATGTAAATGATGATAATGCCTTCTCCCTTGCAGACTGCATTAATAATCCAAATAGTGAGGAAATACTCTAAAGCGTCAAATACAAAAAGAAAATTATACAAACATTACATGACAATATTTACGAATTACCTGCTTCATCTTTCCATGAAGAGGGATAAGAGAGAAACCCTTCAAAGCAGAAAGGCGTGGAAGTACAGCTCCCCAGTAATCAACACAGGCGCAAGTCATGAAATAGCTACAAGCGAATGGTGATCATATATCAATGAAAACTACTTCCAGCATAGAAATAGTTACTACACTTTTAAACTAAAGAAAAATCGGAAACCCACATTATAATTTTTCGAGCCTTGTTTTTTGTGAGGAGATCAATGAGCTGCAGTGGTTTCTTGTCCGCTTCACACTGAAGATACTGTAGATTCAGGTAACCATAAAAACAATGCAAACATCAGTGTTGTGATTTAAGCGTTAATTGGGTTTTTAATCTCGAAATAACTTCATTATCCAATAATGTGAGAAAATTGAAGATAATAAATAAGACCTCTATGTGAAGGCCTGAAGGTGTTCTTGAAGACGCGATCTGTTGTGTGGACGTTGAATCCTTTGATCCCTTTACTTCAGCCCTAACTTCAACCCTCACGGGGTTCCTTAATCCTGCTTTAGATAGCTCTTCAACTGCCTCAGTTTGAGTAGCTGAGAAAAGACCAGTTCTACGTAGCTTCGGTAAGCGAGATATAATTGAACTTAGCTGCTTCTGGAATCCCATATCTAATAGCCTATCAGCTTCATCTAGGATCAATATCTGTTTCATCAAACCACAATAATTCAAACAAATACCAATGTGCTTCACAATGCAAATAAGCATCCCTAGATGATTCTAATTAAAAGAACAGAAAACAAAAAAAGAAAATAATAGCATCAACATATAATTTTGCCAAAAACATCAACCAACAAAGAGATGGATGGAAATAAGGGGAATCAGCTATCACGAAAGTTGTCTTAACATCAGTTGACTAGAGAATGAGAATGGATGTGCAATAAATTTACTTAACTCATATTTTCTTCACCTTGAAAAACTAACACCAACATTCCAAATGATTGGGCAGACAATTGGTTATGGAAAAGTAGAAAAAGTAAATATCTTTGAATAGTAAACGTTGCTCTATCTCAGCAGTCAGGAAGATTCATACATCTTTTGCTAACAAAGGACAGCTTTCCATGTCAATTAAAGAATATAATTCACATTTCTTTTTTGAAAATAAACATAAGATGGCCTTGTTTATTCTAATACTTGACACCGGATCGAATCTCAAGGACAAGTGAATTTAGGTAATACACAATTTCAGATTCACCATCGAGAACTCATCAAAGACTTGAAGTTTTAAACTTCAATGCATTACTAGGCAGAGGTAAACCGTGATTTACCTTTGAATTCTCCATGAACATAATAAATTTATTCACAAAACCACAAATAAAGGCATACAATCTATCATTTTAACAAATGAGTTGAAAAGGAATAAAACCTCAAGATTCCTGCAGTCCAACATGTCCAAGCGTTCCATAATATCATTCAATCTTCCAGGGGTACCAATCAACAAATTTGCCCCTTCCTCTTCTATTTTCCTCAAATCATCCTTCACTTCTACTCCCCCAACCAGTAGCATAGGCCTCACATTAGACAAAGTCGAAATAAATGGCTCTGCAACTTTAAATATTTGTGATGCTAACTCCCTTGTGGGAGATATAATTATTCCCATCACCTGTAAACATAGAAAAACAAATCAAAATACAAACATTACAGAATACCAAACCCACTCAAACGAAACATTAGAAACAGGAAACCACGTTAAATATGTTGATATTGAAATACTACCTACACCCACATGTCAGAATATTTCCTCTAGCTTATAGAATTCACAAATTTATCATAAATAAGATAAAATTAAACAATCCAAAATAGAAGGCCGAAAATGGGAATTAAATATTTGGCACATGGATCAAAATTTCGATATTTCCACCTAAAAGTTCCAATTTTTAGACAAACGAAATAAAAATATAGAGTATTTTATGCTTCAATATGTTTCTTCGATTTAGAATTTTTCAGAATGTTCCCCATAAATTTCCGAAAAATATATTTAACTGACCGAAACAATCATGAAAACAAAATTTAATCCATGATTAAACATAGAAAAATGAATTATACATTAGACAGACTTGAAAGTACCACATACCTGAAACAGTCAAAATAAAAAGCTTTGTATAAGAATAATATCTAGCTAATCTCATAGTCCTAGATAGTTTAAGAAAACACTATATGTTACCTAAATAAGTAAGTAATAACTGTTAGAACAGTAAAATAACAACAAAATTGCTGAGTGTATAGTACATATTTATCACCTGGTTAATTTTAGGAGGTGGAGCGCGGCGGAGGATTTCGACGAGGGGAACTACGAATGCTAGGGTTTTGCCGGAACCGGTGGCGGCATCGACTGCGACATCTTTGTAGCTGCAGAGTAAGGGTATGGTGGCGGCTTGGACCGGTGTGCAGAACTCGAACCCGGAAATGGTTAGGGCTTCCAGAACCGAATCCGAAAGCTTCGGGTTGAGGTCGGAGAACCTTGTACTTGTCAATGCTTTGTTTGCGTTCGTGTCGTCGGCGGCCACCATTGCACCGTTTGGCTGCTCCTACGAGAACTACTTGATTGAGGCTGTTTGGTTTGATTAAACTAATGGGCCAAACACTTGATTTAGTTAATATGGTTTGATTAAACTAATGGGCTTTCAAACACTTGATTGAACAAATATGACCTTATTAACTAATGGACCAAACACTCTGAAGCCGTGTTTGGTTTGATGTCTTTACCGTTTATTAAAACTGGATTTGATGAAATTGGTCCGGACTCCGGACCTTGACTGCTCATAGATTAGAATTTGATTTTGGTTAACTTAATTATCAGTGATATATAGTATGTCCAAGAGAGGAGTTAATTAGGTGTTTTTATTTTCAAATAAAAAAAAAATGTTTTAAAATAAGTTTATTTAGATCAATAAATTCAAAACAACTTTCACAATAATATTGAATTTAGTTCCCAAGCGATTGGGATTATATCTCGAAATAGTTTTTAATTTTAATTTTTGAATAAGTTCAGGGTTATGATTTTGGAATATGTTCAACTTAAAATGTGATGCTGAAATTCAAATGCTAGAAAAGTAAAATACGAGAGTAAATGACACCAAAATTTATAAAAGTTCGGCTAGCCTAGATCCTCTTCCCATGTAACCCTTGCTCCCTTAGATCTTCACTAGAACGGGCGTGCTTATAAGATACTCGGTTTTATAACAACGAGCTTACAAGCACCCGTTTTTCACTCACGAGCTCACAAGAATTCGGTTTTTGCTCAATAACAAATGTACATAAAAGAAGACTCACTTCTTTTGCACTAGAGCTTACAAGTAATTCATTCTTTTGCTTAATACTCACTATATACATAGTTTGAAAATGGAATGCAATTGTTACTCCGCAAGAGTGGATAAACAGTTATAAAGCACACGTCTTCTCTACTTTCCGCTCCAAGTTCTTATCAAAATTAAGAGCAAACGGAAATAGATTTTTTTGGGTAAAAGAAATTCGAATTTTTAACACAAATGAAAGGACTCAATTTTTCTTGCATAAAGCTTTTTTTGACAGGGAATTTTGACCAATTAAAAACACTCAAGCTTGGATATTTATTAGGGAAAATTCATAGGATTCTGTTAGGAGAGGATTTTATATAATATTTTTAAAAATTGTATAAGTACCTTACCTTAAATTAAATGATATTATGAAATTTAACTTAAGTTATGGATGCCATTGCAATTTACAAGTTGTGTGATGTCAAGACAATACTCTTGCACTTGGTTGCATAAGGAATTAACACATAACACAAATATGTGTCAAAACAAGAATAAGTGTGGCAAGGCAAGAACAAATGGATGCTTCTAAGTATAGCCATGTATCACCATGCATGAGAAGCCACCCATCACTTTCCTTTGTAAGACATGTATGAAGCCACCCATCACTCTTCTTTGTATAACATGTGTAATCTTGAACTCCTATAAATAGGTGAGTTCATTCATCATTTTGTAAGAATAAGAACAAGAACAACCACATAATCTTATATCTCCCTTTACATATTACTTTGTTCATCCCTTTTTCTACTAAGTTTTATAACACGTTATCAGCACGAATTTGCTCCATAACTCGATTTCCCGAAGTTTAGCTTGACCACTAAAATATATCACACAAACAAGAAAGAAATGAGGCAAACACTTTGAAAGGCAGATTTTCGGATTTGCACAAAACAGCTTCTGTTTTTCACTCATTCCGACCATTTCCACCGTTGGATCATCCTCAAATTTTAACCGAAGGTTCCACACACCAGGTTCTTCACTTTGACCGTTCGGATCTTCCTTACAACATCTGTAGGTGACACGGCATCCATCAGAAGTTGACGAAAAAAAAAAAAAAAAAGGGTTGAGGAAAGTAGCAATTGCCTCTATCCGAAAGGATTAAAATCGACAAACAAGTAATATGCATACTTTATTATACGTAGTATAAATAACTTGAAATTCGAATTAATATGCATACTTTATTATACGTAGTATAAATAACTTGAAATTCGAATATGAACAAATTGTTTTCGGCTTGAAAGAAAGCCTAATAAGTTTTGAGCTTGAAATAAAGCTTTAAAGTTTAAGCTTGAAAGAAAGCTTCGAAAATTTTAAGACTTGAAAGAAAGTCTAGGCGAAAAACTCAAACCCGAAGTTTTGAGTATATTTTCGGCTTGAGCCTACTATATTTACGCCATAGAAAAATGGCAAATATTACCAAGCTCGAGTTCGCTGCCCTTGACATTTCCGGAAAGAATTATTTGACATGGGTTCTTGATGTTGGCATTCATTTGAGTGCAATGAACCTCGGAAATACTATCAAAAAAGGAAATGAGGCAACCGAACAAGAAAAGGCAAAGGCTATGATTTTCATTCGCCATCACATCCATGAAGGGCTTAAATCTGAATATCTTGGGATGAAAGATCCCGCTGCCCTATGGGAGAGCTTGGAGGAAAGATATGATCACCAAAAGAGTGTGATACTCCCAAAAGCTCGATATGAATGGATGCACCTGAGGCTGCAAGATTTTAAAACAGTGAATGAGTATAACTCCGCAATGTTCAAAATTGTATCTCAATTGAGATTGTGCGGAGATAATATCACTGATGAAGATATGTTAGAGAAAACATATACTACTTTTCATGCCTCTAATATGCTCCTGCAGCAGCAATATCGTGAGAGGAATTTTAAGAAATACTCTCAATTAATTTCATGCCTTCTTGTGGCTGAACAAAATAATGAATTGTTGATGAAAAATCACAACTCCCACCCCACTGGTTCCCAAGCATTTCCAGAAGTAAATGCAAATGCTTCATTCCCAGAAGTGAATGCAAGTAATTATGGAAACTATCGTGGTCGTGGTCGTGGTCGTGAACGCGGCCGTGGTTATAGTGGCGGCTCTGGAAGGAACCGAGGTGGTCCTAATAAAAGGACTGCACCGTACCACTCAAAGGGAAACAATAGTGGTGTTAAATATGAAAAAGGGAAGGGTACTAAAAGGTACAAAAATGATACTTGCTATATGTGTGGAGTTAAAGGACATTGGTCTCGTACCTGTCGTACGCCAAAACATCTTGTTGATCTTTATCAAGCTTCTATAAAAGAAAAAGAAAAAGAAGCTAATTTTATCAATACAGTTGAAACCACTCATTTGGATGTTGCCGATTTTCTCATTGAGCCCAGCAGTGCTCATGACGATGAATTACTTGATGGCAATAGAAAATGAACTTGTCATTTTGTATTATGTATCTTAATTTTTTTTTATTATGTGTATATATATATCTAAATATATACAAATTTTGACCTATGTATAAAAGGCATGTTTTCTAACTTATATCTCATTATCTTTATGTTATAGAAAAAATGAAAAATAACGTTGATGTGAGCGTGAACAATGGAGATATTTGTTTGGTTGACAGTGGAACCACACACACGATTCTTCGAGATGACAAATATTTCTCAAAATTGAAATTAGCAAAGGCTAATGTAAGTACAATTTGTGGTACTACAAAATTAATTGAAGGCTCCGGAAGAGCAAATATAATATTGCCCGGGGGTACAAATATTTTGGTAAAAGAGGCGTTGTACTCTCCGAAATCCAAAAGAAACTTGTTAAGTTTCAAAGATATACGTTTGAATGGATTTCATATTGAGACCATGAATGAGGGGAATATGGAATATCTTTGTATCACATCCATGATTTCATGCCAGAAGCATGTTTCATGCCAGAAGCATGTAAATGAAAAACTCCCAGTTTTCTCATCGGGTTTATATTATGCGACCATAAGAGTTTTTGAATCAAATGCTGTATTGAACCAGAAGTTCAATGATTCAAAACTTTTCTCGCTTTGGCATGACCGACTTGGCCACCCGGGAGCAATTATGATGCGTCGAATAATAAAGAATTCAAGCGGGCATCCTTTAAAGAACCAGAAGATTCTTTTGCCGCAAGAAAATGTGTGTGTGGCATGCTCACAGGGGAAATTAATCATCAGACCGTCTCCTATGAAGATTGGTGTTGAATCCCCAATGTTTTTACAGCGAATTCATGGAGATATAGGTGGGCCTGTAGATCCACCTTGCGGACCTTTTCGTTATTTTATGGTCCTAATAGACGCATCTTCAAGATGGTCTCATGTATGCCTACTATCAACGCGTACAATGACTTTTGCCAAGCTTCTTGCTCAAATTATAAAATTGAGGGCACAATTTCCTGATTATCCGATAAAGACAATCCGTCTTGATAATGCCGGTGAGTTTACATCTCAGGCATTTAATGATTATTGCATGTCAATTGGAATTAATGTTGAACATTCTGTTGCACATGTTCATACCCAAAATGGCCTGGCTGAGTCATTTATAAAGAGGTTGCAATTAATTGCTAGACCTTTACTTTTGAGGTCAAATTTACCCACCTCTGTTTGGGGACATGCAATATTACATGCTGCTTCACTGGTCCGGATTAGACCAAGTTCATTCGAGGTGTATTCGCCATTGCAGCTTGTGACAGGCCAGCAGCCTGATATTTCTCATTTGAGAATTTTCGGATGTGCGGTATATGTTCCAATATCACCGCCACAACAAACAAAAATGGGTCCACAGAGACGACTTGGGAACTACATTGGTTTTGATTCCCCGTCTATTTTCAGATATCTTGAGCCCCTGACGGGTGATATGTTTAAAGCAAGATATGCTGATAGTATTTTTAATGAGACAGTTTTCCCGCCGTTAGGGGGAGATAAGAAGCCAGTTCCTGAAGAACGGCGTGAAATAGAATGGAATGTGCCATCTTTGTCTCATTATGACCCACGTACAAATAATTGTGAGCAAGAAGTAAGAAAGATTATACATTTACAAAATGTTGCAAATCAATTGCCGGATGTATTTGTTGATACAAAGAAAATAACAAAATCTTATATACCGGCTGTTAATGCACCAGCACGGATTGACGTCCCTGAAGGACATATCCCTGCAGGACAATTTGAAAAACCACGAATGAAACGTGGACGCCCGGTTGGTGCAAAAGACAAGAATCCCCGAAGGAAAAAGATACCAGAAGTATGTATTCCTCCTGGAGAGGAAACTGTTTCAACACAAAGCGCTATAGAAAAATTAACTGATCAGTCTGAATTAAGAAATGACCCGGAAGAGGCAAATGAAACTAATGCTCCTGAAGAGGCGATATTTGAAGAGATCTCTTTGAATTATTTAAATACCCGAGAAAACTGGGATAGAAAGAAAGTAATTGTAGACAATGTCTTTGCATATGGGGTCGCACTAGATATTATAAATAAGGATCCTGAAGATCCCGAACCGATATCGGTTGATGAATGTCGACATAGAAATGATTGGCCAAAATGGAAAGATGCAATTCAAGCTGAGCTGAACTCGCTAGAAAATCGCAAAGTTTTTGGACCGATAGTTCGCACGCCCGAAAACGTGCAACCGGTCGGGTACAAATGGGTATTTGTACGAAAACGGAATGAGAAAAATGAGATTGTGAGATACAAGGCACGACTTGTTGCACAAGGATTCTCACAAAGACCTGGAATTGATTATGATGAAACATATTCCCCTGTGATTGATGTAATCACGTTGCGGTATTTGATTAGCTTTGCAGTCTCTGAAGGACTGGACATGCGTCTCATGGATGTGGTTACCGCATATTTATATGGATCACTTGATAGTGATATATATATGAAAATCCCTGAAGGATTCAAAATCCCTGAAGGATCTCATAATCAAAGGTCTCATGGACTGTATTCAATTAAATTGCAACGATCCTTGTACGGATTAAAACAGTCTGGCCGGATGTGGTATAATCGGCTCAGTGATTATCTCGTAAAGGAAGGATTTGTTAATAATCCAATTTGTCCATGTGTTTTCATTAAAAGATTTGAGAATGGATTTTCCATTGTTGCGGTATACGTGGACGACTTAAATCTTGTGGGGACTCCTGAAGAGCTCACAAAGACCGCAAACTATTTGATGAAAGAATTTGAGATGAAAAATCTCGGGAAAACAAAGTTTTGTCTCGGCCTGCAGATCGAACATTTATCAACTGGAATATTTATTCATCAATCGGCATATACAGAAAAGATTATGAAGAGATTTTATATGGACAAATCTCATCCATTGAGCAGTCCCATGGTTGTCCGATCTTTGGATATAAAGAAAGATCCTTTCCGTCCTTGGGAAGAAAATGAAGAATTGCTTGGTCCTGAAGTACCTTATCTAAGTGCAATTGGAGCCTTGATGTATCTTGCAAATTGTACAAGGCCAGATATCGCTTTCTCAGTTAATTTGCTGGCAAGATATAGCTCTGCACCAACACGAAGACACTGGAATGGAGTTAAACATATTTTGCGTTATCTTCGTGGAACGATTGATTTGGGTTTATTTTACTCTAGAGATTCCGACCCACATGTAGTGGGTTATGCAGATGCCGGTTATCTTTCTGATCCACACAAAGGTAGATCACAAAGTGGATATGTATTTACTTGTGGTGGCGCAGCAATATCATGGCGATCTGTTAAACAATCTCTAGCAGCCACTTCTTCCAATCATGCTGAAATTTTGGCATTGCATGAAGCAAGTCGAGAATGTTTATGGCTGAGATCAATGGTTCAATATATTCAAGAATCTTGTGGGTTGTCTTCAACAAAGAATATACCAACATCATTATATGAAGACAATGCCGCATGTATTGCTCAAATAAGAAATGGATATATCAAAGGAGACAGAACGAAGCACATATCACCAAAGTTTTTCTTTACCCATGAACTTCAGAAAAAGGGTGATATAGACGTTCTTCAGATTCAGTCATGTAACAACTTTGCTGATTTATTCACTAAAGCATTGCCAACTACATCATTCAGAAAGATGGTTTACAACATTGGAATGCGGCGACTTGTGGATCTTATGTCAGCATCAGGGGGAGCGTGTAATTAACGACACTTACACTGTACTCTTTTTCCTTCGTCCAAGTTTTTGTCCCAATGGGTTTTTCTTGGCAAGGTTTTAACGAGGCAGTGTTACATGCTTATAAGCCCCATATGGATATGTACTCTTTTTCCTTCGTCCAAGTTTTTGTCCCAATGGGTTTTTCTTGACAAGGTTTTAACGAGGCATACTCCAGAAGCAATGGGCATCCAAGGGGGAGTATTATGAAATTTAACTTAAGTTATGGATGCCATTGCAATTTACAAGTTGTGTGATGTCAAGACAATACTCTTGCACTTGGTTGCATAAGGAATTAACACATAACACAAATATGTGTCAAAACAAGAATAAGTGTGGCAAGGCAAGAACAAATGGATGCTTCTAAGTATAGCCATGTATCACCATGCATGAGAAGCCACCCATCACTTTCCTTTGTAAGACATGTATGAAGCCACCCATCACTCTTCTTTGTATAACATGTGTAATCTTGAACTCCTATAAATAGGTGAGTTCATTCATCATTTTGTAAGAATAAGAACAAGAACAACCACATAATCTTATATCTCCCTTTACATATTACTTTGTTCATCCCTTTTTCTACTAAGTTTTATAACAAATGACACCTTCTTCTAAAATTAAGCCAGTTAAAAAGAGAAGGATATCATTTTTAAATCAAACAAGATTTTGGTCAACACCTAAACGGCTAAACCTAAATAAAAGCCTACTCTTTATGGATTATGACTTCTCTTTTCTTCGGCCTCAAATCTCAATTCTTCGTAACATTCTTGGGCTTGAATCTTTACGGGCCTTTTTGTTTGGCGTTTCCCAAAATTTTTTCGTGTTTGAAAAATACCAAACAAACATGTTTTCTATTTTCCGAAATAAATTTTTCATCCATTAATTTTCTCAAACTACTCTCTCAAAAGCCAAACAAACAATAATTTTCTTATCTCTAAACAAAACCTATACAAACTCTACTTTGATTTGACATAAAGTAACCTATCTTTTACACAATTTATCTCACATAATAAACATGATTTGACATAAAGTCTTACACATCTTACACCTACAACCCAACTCTTCCAAAAAAACCTACACCTACTTTATTTCTCAAACTACTCTCTCAAAACCCAAACAAACAACATTACGCAAATCGAGATTACTTCAGAAACCTCCACTACTCTCCCAAACTACTTTCTCAAACGCCAAACAAACAGGCCCTAAACAATTGATTCATCAAAAGTCAAGTCCAATATCATTTTTTGGGCTTCTTAGTCAAAGCTTATTGATCAAAAGGTTCTGAGTTCGATTTTTATATATAATGTGCTTTTTCTAATTTAATAATAGTGCTAAGTAGATAACTTACTTTATAATTTGATTTTAATCGAATTTTCTAATTCAGTGATATTGATGTAATGATATAATTATAGTTTCACTAAAAAAATCTTGAAAATGTTTAGCCTAAAAAGTAAAATACATTAGTTCAAATAAATATACAATTGTTTATTATCATCATATGTCAAAATTAATATTTCGGCTAACAAATGAGAGTCCTTGGCTCGATGGCATGAGTGCTAATTTTAAGAATTAAATGAGAATGCATGCTTTCATACACTTGATACGAAGAAAGTAATAAATATAAGAAGTCACCAAATAATTTGGCCAGGAGTCCAGGCCATAATTAAATTAAAATGGGTTGGCAGAAAGACTTATTATATAAAAATGGAGATCATGCAGCATTAATATAATTGATTTGGTACATATTAGTTGCTTGTAGTATTATTATATATATGTAGCTGGTAACATTAGTCAGTGTTTTTGTTTTTATTGTTAATTGAAGTAGTGGTTGACACTGAGTTAATAATGGAATTTATATACTCCTTGATTTGAGTTTTTATATTGTTTGAACTTGTTCAGATTAATGAAATATAGTAGCTTTTTTAATTTTAACTTATCGAGTTAAATATTGTTTAAAACTTTAAACTAATTACACATTCAGAATGAGTTGAACTCTTGCAAATATATCAAACTTAAAATCCAATATAGTCCAATCCAATTGATCTCAACTCACAAAAGATAGTAGCTACCCCAACCCGAATTAATAAATTAATTTAGGTCCTCATTGAGTTACAACATGTCTGTTACCACTTTACCACATTAGTTCCATTTTCTCGCATCAAATCTAAATGATTGTAGTCAAGGATAGCGAAATCTCATTTATTAACTACCTTTTTATATTTTATTTTTTTAATTCGAACTTGGTTAATTTGTATTTAATTTTTAAAATGTTTTTTATTATATTTCATATATAGTAATATATAAGGGGCCCACCACAATAGTCAAACACAACAAGAATATATCTTGTTTTATTAAACAAAAAGATTCATCAATTGCATTATGAGAACCAAAAATACTTAAAGCCTGTTTGTTTGGCGTTTCTCAAATTTTTTTCGTGTTTGGGAAATGTCAAACAAACATGTTTTCTATTTTCCGAAATAAATTTTTCATCCATTAATTTTCTCAAACTACTCTCTCAAAAGCCAAACAAACAACAATTTTCTTATCTCTAAACAAAACCTATACAAACTCTACTTTGATTTGATATAAAGTAACATATCCCTTACACAATTTATCTCACATAACAAATGTGATTTGACATAAAGTCTTACACATCTTACACCTACAACCCAACTCTTCCAAAAAAACCTACACCTACTTTATTTCTCAAACCACTCTCTCAAATCCCAAACAAACAACATTACGCAAATCGAGATTATTTCACAAACATCCACTACTCTCCCAAACTACTTTTCCAAACGCCAAACAAACAGGCCCTTAAAGATTGGGCCAAGTACCAACCAATGAGATTGAAATGTTACCAACAGCTCAATTATTCACCACCTAAACCTTACCAAATCACTCACACTTTCTACACAATTTCAAAAGTTTTACTTATTGAAAACATTATGAAAAAGTGGAGAAAATGGTTTACTATCTTTCCCCACAACCCGTGTCTTAGAAGTCAAGTGAAATTGAAGGTACCCCACTCGTGACCATCATCATAGTTACTGGTTGTACTTTTCAATTTTCGTTTGAATATAAAGGTACACATTTATTCATATAACCACATTGCATAAATATTTAACTATTATGTATCAAAATTTGAGCTAAAGAGTCTATCAAGAGGTTATAAATTCGATGTAGATTTCGCTTGATAAATACGTCATACTATACTAAAAAGTTCCAAAAATAAATTATTCATAAATTTAAATAAATGCGGTGCAAATAAAAACCAATGCGATCCCACCCAATCGATCAATTATAAATGTATATTTGTTTGATTGTAATTAATTAATAACTTATTGCAATATAATTATTCTCGTCATGTGAATAATTGAGTTCAACCAAATTCAATTAATCATACTATTACGCCAAAACTACCTAAACTTCTAACATGACATATAAATTAATGTCAAAGTCATTCTTTCCAATTAAAAAACAAAGGTAATGAAAACAATGTATTGCTACCTAGCTCAAAAAAATCATGATTAATCATATGTCCTTGTGAAAAAAAGGTCAAGATTCATATTAAAATAGTATGCCTCCCCATATATTACAACTTAATCATGATATAATAGAGTATTAATTTCTTGTGTCTCACTTCACTATATGTGCTCATAAAAGAATACCAAAAGTTATACCAAAGATTGTTAAATTTCTCCTACCTATTCCATGTATTTATTGAATACAGCACTAGCTCTACACAACTTACCAATGCATTAACAAACATAAATTTAAAATAAAGCTTCAAACAAATGAAGCCACCGCCATCTTTTTCTCCTTCCTCCTCCTCATCCGCCCTCCTCCGAAAAGGCCGCCTTTCCCCTTATCTAATTACCTTATTAGCCTTCATCCTCTTTGTCACCATACTATACGGCGAAGATTTCAGATGCATCTTTGGAGCTCAATTCGATTCTCGTTATACCTCCAATTATCAAACCATATCATCAACATTTAGTGAGTTTTAGTGATCATTTTCGATGAAACCAATTTTCTTGTAGGGTGTGTATGGTGTGTATGGTTTGTACTCCCTCCATTCCACAATATCTGTTGTTTTAGAGAATTTTTTTTGTTCCGAAATATCTGTCATTGAGGAATCCAATGAAATATTAATTACTCATTTTCCAATTTAGTCCTTATTTATTATATCTAAAAACTCTATCTTATTTATTTCAATGCAATATTAATTAAGGATATTTTAGATATATCTTTTGTTTTTTTTTTACCAAAAATACATGCTAATATTTATTTGGATCTTTAATACCCATGCAATACTCTAAATTATGAAAGTGAGGGAGTACTAATTAAGTATTGTTATTAAGTAATTTTTATTTTATTTTTGAAAATTGGTGTTAGAGAAGAAAGGAGAAAGATTGGCTTTTGCAATTGGAGACAGTGATGAAAAGAAATGTGATGTGTTTAGTGGGAGGTGGGTTTGGGACGAGGAAAGTCGGCCGTTGTACGAGGAGTCGGAGTGTCCGTACATTCAGCCGCAGCTGACGTGTCAGGAACACGGCCGTCCGGACAAAGATTATGAGCACTGGAGATGGCAGCCTCATGGTTGTGATCTTCCAAGGTATATATATGCGTGGATTAATTCTTATTTTTCTCTTTCATTTAATTTCTGAGAATTAATAGTTTTCTATATTAGCTTTAATTTAACTAGTTTTTCTGTAAGTTTGATTAATATTCGACAATAAGGCACTAAAGTGAGTTCAATAGCATCTTTATTATTTTTAATTGACAAAATTTTGATTCTCGTCGGAATTTTGCACGTGATTTGCACGTGAAACTTAGTTACAAGTTTGGTGGAAATAATCATCTTTTTGGCTGAAAATCATAATAAATCATAGGGTTGAAGGAAAATTCAAGAAGTAACTAGAGAAAAATAACCTTCGAGTCATAATTTCAATTCACGTGCAGAACGCGTGCAAAATTCCAACAAATTTTTTGATGTATTTACTATTAAGTTTATGGAGATGTGCTAGATAGACTACTTCGAGCCTTCCGCTGTGAAGTACGAAATACCAATTAACTATATATAAAAGATGTAGGCGTAAACAAAATCAAAATGGTTCAATTCGATGTGGACATGCAATTTTTTGATGATTTTTTTTGGATTATCTTATATTATTCTTATGTGCTTGCTTGAGATTTTACATTCACCATATATAGGAAGGAAAATTGAAGAAATGGGAAATCGTATTTATTTAGTCATTTAGGATTGGAACATTTTAGTCGGCACGATGTAAAGAATTTCACTTTTGGTTGCGATATTTTTGATTTTTTTTTGCACTTTTAGTACCATCATCTCATTTGGGTCAGTCCTATCCTATGGACCAAAGGCATAAATTATTTATGGGATCAAAAATGTAAAAAAAAAAAAATTAAGATCAAAATTACACTTCCGTAATGTCCTGGATCAAAAGTATAGAATAATTTATAAAATTAGGACCAATATTATAATTTTACCAAAGTTACAGAACTAAAAATATTTGAGAATGCAATTTTACCCTTTCCTTCTGCAGAAAAGGAAGAAAAAGACATTGGGAGACTTATGTTTGGATAAAACTTATCGATCTATTTAACAGACCGTCTGGCCTGCCTTTACTAATTCACTTATTGCTGGTAGAGGCAGCAGATGTGAGGCCACAGAAATAACTAACTTTGAGTACAATAACATTATTCGATCGTACTATTTATGTGAAGAAATAATTAAATTTATTTTTAGTCTTATGGAATTGAAGTTAAAAAAAAATGGTCTTATGGAATTGGACTTTAGCATTTTTCCTAAACATTATAAATTTGTATTTTTGGTTTCAATTTTTTAAAATATTTTGTTTTTTTTCTACCCACGTTATAAATTTACGCTTTTGATTTTATTTCTTTTAAATATTTTGTACATTTGGTCCTGTAGAATAATTTTTACTTAGCACTTTTTTGGTCCCAGGAGATTTTCTCAGGTTTATAAATTTGGTCCCAAAGAAATTGATTGATGGGATCAAAATGCAAAATATTCTAAAAACTTGAGGTAAAAAATGCAAGTTTTTATTTGGTGGGATCAAAAATACTAAACGTTCAATTTGGTTAGACCAAAATTGCAATTTGCATGAACCCAAATAATGGAAGAAGAAGTCAATTTGTTGTGTGATTTAATGATATCATCTCACCATCTGTTAGTTCAACGGTTCCATCTGCTCTTAGTATATAAATATACTTGCATCAATTATATAGTTGATTAGCATTTATCCCTTGTCTACCACTTACACATGTAAAACTAGTCATGAGATGCTAGAAATTTAAAAATAGTCTCAGTTTGACTTACTCTGTATGAAATTTTAATTATTGAATTTGATTCACTTTTGGATGTTATATAACTTATGAAAGGAGATAATTGCATTTTTGTACCAAATTTTATATTGATTTGAATTTTTAGTACCAAACAAATGCAGGTCAAGACATTTGGTATTATAATTTAATAAATTGTTCCACATTTGGTACCGTCGTTAACTAAAATTGAAAATCTTTCTATGTAAGTTAATGTTGTATTCATGTCAAGGCATGATGTTAATTCTTTCCTATATACGATCTTTTACAGTTTCAATGCAACACTAATGCTCGAATCCCTTCGAGGAAAAAGAATGATGTACGTAGGCGATTCTCTCAATCGTGGCCAATACGTTTCCATGGTCTGTCTTCTTCATAGACTCATTCCCGAGAACGCTAAATCGATGGAAACGTTTGGTTCTCTAACTATTTTCACAGCCAAGGTAAGTACTATTTGTCACATTCATTTTCTTGCAAAAGTTACTCAAATTTTAACATTAACTCCTTAATTTGGTTTAGGATTATAATGCAACAATTGAGTTCTACTGGGCACCATTTCTCCTAGAATCGAATTCTGATGATGCTGTTGTACATAGAATAAGTGATAGAATTGTACGAAAAGGGTCGATCAACAAACATGGGAAACATTGGAAAGGAGTCGATATAATCGTATTCAACACTTACCTTTGGTGGATGACTGGCCTAGAATTCAACATACTGTAAGTGTAAAGTTCATAAACACAAATCTAGCTAGCTCCTTTAATTGTACATATTATGAAATCTTTAATTATTGTGTTCGTAAACAGGCAAGGATCTTTTGAAGACGAAGAGAAAGATATCGTGCGGCTTCCAACAGAAGACGCATATCGTATGGCGATGAAAAGCATGTTGAGATGGGTCAAGAAGAATATGGATCCGAAAAAAACAAGAGTGTTTTTCACTAGCATGTCTCCTTCACATGGAAAGTAAGCAGAAAATTGTTTTATTTTGCAAATAAGAATTGATTGTTGGAATAACACTTTTAGCCCAAAGTTTTTGTAAATTTCAGCTAGCTCCTTTAATTGTACATATTGATTGTTGGGAGTTCCAATTAACATTGATCCAATTTTTTCAAATTTGCAGGAGTATTGACTGGGGAGGAAATCCAAATGGGAACTGCTACAACGAAACGAGTATGATACAAGATCCCGAATATTGGGGATCAGACACTCGAAAAAGCATAATGCAAGTAATTGGAGAAGTATTTAGAAAATCGAAAGTTCCTATTACGTTTCTAAACATTACGCAACTATCAAGTTATCGAAAGGATGCACACACGTCGATTTACAAGAAGCAATGGAGTCCCTTGACGCCCGAGCAAATAGCAAATCCAGTGAGTTATGCGGATTGTGTGCATTGGTGTTTACCTGGACTTCAAGATACATGGAATGAGCTTTTGTTTTCAAAACTATTTTATCCTTGAGGGTTAGAAAACTCAAACAAAATTGTAATATTGTACATGACAATTGATTCTTGCATAGATGAATTATATTCATTTTTTTTTTTTTTTGCTTCTCCTAAAATTTATGTGTACCAAAATGGACTCTTTAAATTGGCACAATTGTCACTACATGTAGGTGTGTTGGGAAAAACGCAAAAATAGAGGAGTTTGACATGGAAATATTATTAAACGAAAAATATATACATGGTGATCTAAAGTTTGGATGCAGTGATCGATATCATTTGGAAACCATTTGATTCTTCCAAAAAATAAAAGGGAACCATTTAATTGACAATTTGTCAATGTGATATTCATAATGTTAAATTTATCTCTTTGTAATTTGAAAATAGCACTTTAACCCCCATCAATCTTATAATAGTTTCACACCGTCCCCTGACATTTTTTTATGACAGTACTTTACTACCTTGTATTATGATAATGTGGTAGTTTATCCCCCTGTGTTATATTAAATGTGGCAATTTATCCCCTGTGTTAATAAATGTGACAATTTACCCCTCTATGTAAAAAAAATACTTTCATGCTCACTCTCAATTTCGGCAAGTAAGTTACACTCTCGGACTGAATGAGGTAATTAATTTTAAATTTTTTCATAAGGGGTAAATTTTTTTTAAAAAATATGGGGGAGTAAAATGAAAATTATGCATTTCACAGGTAAATTGAAATTAGCTAATTTAATTGAAACCAAATCTGATTTTTGGGCTTTAGGCTGCAGGATCCAAGCCCAGGCCCATCATTGGTATAACAATCATAAATGTATATGAGGTACAAACATTTATACTTAAACAAGGAAGAAAGGAAGACTCGAAAAAATGAAGTGGAACCTATTCGAATATAGGGTACATATGAATCTGATTTGGTCCAATTTGGCTTCAAAACTAGGCCCAACCTTATTTGTCAATGGGACTGGGGGGTTTCGGCCCATACCCTGGTTTCGGGTCAAGGCCGAAACCTGTCAAGGCCAAGTAGTAGATAACACATGTCTATATTTATTTATATTTATTTATTATTATTTTTTTTGTGATTTTTGCTTTTTTTTCCCCTATGCTTTCTATTATTTATTTTCTCTCTATATATGTCACATTTATATAATTTATATTTCAGTGGTATCAATTAAATGATCATAATATTTAATTTTTGCATTATCAATTTTTATTAAAATATCAACCTACAATTTTAAATGTTATATTCAATTATATTAATTGGCGAAAATGAAGTTCATTTTAAAATTGTATATATTTTAACATAAAAAATTATTAATTATCTCAATAAATATACATTCTATTTATAATAACATTAATCATTCTAATAATCACAAAAAATAACTAATTATCTCATTAAATATACATTCTATTTATAATAACCTTAATCATTATAATAATCACAATAAATAATTACAATCACTTCTCAATAATCACAAAATATAATAATAATAATTTATCATTTTAATCATTACACAATATAATATATTATTTTAAACACTACAAAATTATAGATTTGACACACATCATCCACTTTTCTCTCCTAAACCTCAATAACCTAACTTCAATCTAAATTAAATCTCAATTTTTCAAAATCAAATAACTATTATTAATAATATTTTACAATTTCAATATTTTATTGAAACCATTATCCAAATCGAATTTCAAAAGTTTCCCCTAAATCTCTGAAACCAGTTATTGAGATCAAATCAAGACAAAATCCAGTCAAACTACTTCACAAGGTTTAAAAATAAAAGAGTGAAAATGAACGTCTAGGCTCATAACCTGCACCAGCAAAACCTCATCGTTTAAGGGGTAAGATTTTGTGTCATTTGTCCACTATTATTGCAGCATTGTACATGGGAATTAATACCTTAGACTAATTAATATCTATTAAAATAGTACATAAAACGGGAAAAAATTACAACAATGAACCTAATTACCTAAATTAATTCAGAACAGCTCACATGCCAGCCCAGTATACTATATATATATATAGATATCAACGTGAACATCATAAATTCCATTGTACTATTTACAGTTAATTATATAAGCATCATAATTAAAGAAACATATAGTTCAGTACTAATTTTATTACATTACATTAAGAAAAGCATCAAGAATCAAGTATTTAACTAGTCATACCATGTAAGACCGACGTCAAATTAAGTTATTCGATAATTAACTCGAGTTCATTTGATTAAAACTCGCTCGAGCTTGGTTCGTCACACTTATCATGCAAGCTTGAACAATATTTTTCGTTAGATAACTTTTGATCGGAGCATGATATATAAGCCAAAAATTAAGAAAATATATTTAAAAATATCAAGATATTCGATATTAATTCGATACTCGAATCGAGCTCTTCGTTAAATAGTCAAACTGATTTCAAATTAAATTTTAATCTCGTTACAAAATTCAAATCATTATTTGAAAAGCTCCGATACAAAATCCATTATTTGAACAAAATGTATATAGCTCAATATCCTACTAATTAATAAGTCCGTTTATGCCTTATACAAGGATTTATTAATATTTAATATTGGTCTACCCATAATCAAATTAAATTCATGGTTTCCATTAAAATGCTACAAAAATTAATAAAAAGAAACGAAAAGAAAAGGTACTTATGGCAAGCACGGGATATGCATTATTAATTGATACTCGTTAACTACAAAAGCAAACAAGAATATCATATGAATTTAAAGCCTGCTTGCCCACTTGCAAACCAACTTGCAAATCCCTCCTCTTAACATAATTCAAACTTAAATTAAAAATATATGATGGGAAATTAAAAGGAAAGGGCCAAAGGCAATGAACATGCAAGTTGGTTTTTCTTTTTTGTATTTTGTACAGCAACTTGTGTGTGGATTTATATGTAGTGGATCAAGCTTTGTCGATTCTCGATTGTAATTAATTACTTTAGCCTTCATTAATCAATATTTAATTAATGTAGTACTCCTACTCCATTAATTAGAAGCTAAATTGGGACTTTATTGCATAGAAAAAGTCCCGCTTTAATTAATTTTTGTTCCTTTTTTTACGTACTAATTAGTTAAAGTTAAAATTTTGATTTAAGCATTAGTTAAATCATTTTACAAGATATTTATGTGTCTAGTGACGACATTTAAGTTTATCACTAATATTAACAATTACTTAGGATATTAAATGAAAATCTAATGCATGCAATAAATACTTCATAATAGTTTCATGATAACATTTTGGATTTTACATTGTTTGCATCACTAATAATGACAACTTAATATCAATAATTATATATTGTCACTAATGTATTTTCAAATATTGTTATTACGACAATTTGTTTCCTTGTTTTGTCAGTAATTATGACAAGTTGATTAAATAAACGTTTTCTTGTAGTGAGAGCAATGAGTCCACAAATTGTTTAGTTTTCCCGAAATATCTTTACCCCTTCTTTTTTTTTTTTTTATCAATTTCCCAAGTCCCAAATATGTTACCTAAAAATCTTGTATTCCATGTATATTGATTTAAGTAACTCAATATTTCTTCCATTATAAAAATACTATATATCCCCGGAGACTAGAAATAGAACAACAGGGCAAAAATCATTTCAATTTGATTTATTATTTATTTGATAATGATTTTATGATAAACATGATTTGAACATATATATTCTTGTGTTGAATAATATACATATATATATATATATATATATATATATATATATATATATATATATATATATATATATAATGAATGGCTGTAAGTACGAACGAGGCAGCAATTAAAGTTGAAAATCAAATCAACATACTCAATATTTAACTAGAGCTCATGATTTATAAATTCAAATGTAATTCTTTATACACATCAAACAAGTTTGAAAAATATTTTTTTTTCTTAATAATTCTTGAAGGTCGATTCAACCTGACTCGATTAGCTACATTGTTGTAGAAGAGTAAATTTTATTGCCAAAATTGATATTGCCAAATTTGAGATATATTGCAAATTACATTAAATCTCCACAAATAAGGCAATTGTGTGTAGGAAAATTTTATACAAGGCAAGATTTTCTTAGAATCTTCGTCACAATGCAATATTTGCATATAATATCTTTTATTGGGCAAGAATATAAAATTAAATATATTTCTTGTCATAAAAGATATTGATAGCCAATCAAATCGCGCCACATCATGGAGATAATTTTACAAAATCTTCAAATCCCACCTATAAATAGGGGTCATCTCCAAGAAGAAAAACACAACTCAAAACATATTTCAAGAAGTTCAAGGAGAAAAGAAGCAAATTCTCTCAAGGCGTTCTTCAAAAAGTGAAGAAAAATCCAACGTTTAATCTAAGATTAAGATACTTAACTCTTAAATTAACGTTATTGGAAATTCACGAAGTTCAAACAAAGATCAAATCCCTTAAAAATCCAAAATATCCAAGACGGAGTTCGAGACATTCGTCAAGGAAATTTAAACCATTTCACGTTTGATCCAATATTAAGCACAATTGCTTTTGGATTAACGTTATTCAAGCATCAAAATTATTTTGGAGAATATCAAATCAACCTTTTTCAAGATTATTGCTTAGAAGATTAGAATCAGAGGAATCATAGAGATTGTAACCATTATTTTAATCAATAAACTTTAATTTGTACAATTTTTTCTGGTTTAATATATTTTTAAACTTGAAATTTTATTTGCTACAATTGTGACTGAATATATGTAAATATCAAATTGGTCAAATTCAATACATGTTCAACTCAACTAAAGCTCGTTCAAGTTCGATTAATTAAACCACCAAACTAAGCTTAAACACAATATTTCCAAGCTCGACAAAAAAAAAATGTATTGCCGAGGAGGCCTAGTCTGATGGCGAAGTTGAGGCCCCATGATCAAGAGGTCATGAGTTCAACTCTCACTAACGTGAATACTTATCTTGTTTAATGCTAATATTTGTATTAATTTATCTTTATACTTCAGTAGTGAAATAAACTAGAATAGGATTTCTAATGTAAAGATTGATGTAATATGTATTTATCGTTAAAAAATAAGAAAAAAAAAACTGTTTGAATACTATTCTACTGATTTTCTCCTCAACCTGCAAACATGATATCTAAAGAAATTATATATACAGAATTAAAATGATACTGATAATCAATATCAATGATCTACAATGAAACAAAAACAACCTATAAAAAGAAAAGAAAAAATTTATGAACCAAAAAATACAGAAAATCAAGTTAAGGTGATTTAAATTTAATTAATTACTTGTCAACCAACTTTTCAGCAATCTGAGCCAGTGACTGCAAATTACACTTGACAATCGTATCAATAAACGACCACGTCTCTTCCTCCGTATTCCCTTCCGGTACATCCACCACGTACGACTCCACCACCACCGTCGTCCCTTCGCCGCGTGCATGTAACGTCGTAACCGATCTATAATTCTTCAGGCGGTGATCGCCCCCCACGACGCTAAAACTCATCACGCGCCTCTCGTCATCCAATATTTCCAATCGCTCTGTGCTGGACCCCGCGGGGAGACCGGAAACCACTTGCACTTCTCGGAGCGTGCCGACGTCGCCGTCGCCGACTGTGACGTGGCAGCTCTTGATGAATCGCTTGTACGCTTGAGGCCTGTCGAAGCGGCGGACGATGGACCACACGGTGTCTATGGGCGCGTCGATTGATTGTACCGCGGCGGAGGAGCACTGGTTCGGATCTATTAGGTGGTTGTGGTAATGGAGAATATCGATCTGGTCGGGTATGGGGGAGATCCGGGTGGGTTTCGGTTGTTTGCGAGGGGTCGACCCGTCGCTTCCCACGTTGATTCTGTGAAGCTGAACAGAAGAAGTCATATTTGTTTTTCTATGAATGGAAATGGAAATGGAAATGTGATGCTATATATAAATGCAGGGATGGGTGGAGGTACATCATATATATATGCATACACATAATAATTTTTTTCCTAGTTGGCTAGTTGTAAATTGAATTAATATAGGGCACATAAAGTATTTTCCGTGTTAGATTAAATTTTTTTAACCAACTAGTTGTAAGATTTTTTTTTTTTTACTAAAGTATGTATTTACAGCTCGGAAAAGTACATTGAGTATAGGTCATCCTCATTGTGGTGTCTCCAGTAGGATTCGAACTTAAATTTCGCATCTGTGGATCGCAAGCCACTACCACTTGACTCAACCATCTTGGGTACTAGTCGTAAGTTTTTATATCGTCTCTGATTTTTTGTTGGCAGCTGTCACACTTTGGTTTTAATTTAAACTTTTTACACTTTGATATTTTAAGTCAATAATTTATTGTCGTTAGTTCTTATAGCATAACTATGGTCAAGTTCACATCATTTGCTTTGCACGGGATTCGACAAAGGAAATATCGATATTCCTGATTATTTTAGAGATGTTATAAATTATTAATGAATGAATGATTTCTTCACATTTTAGAGGTATTTTATTTTATATACTTGGAAATAATATTTTTAATCACATTCCAAGAATATTTATATTTATGTCCAATAATCTCAAATCTCAAAATCATCATACTAAATGTAATAACACAATCAACACCATGTACTAAGTACACATTAAAAATAATGTTGTGTGGAAACGTATCATACAATTCCAATATACTTAATATATCCAATGTTATCTTATAACAATGTATATTTACATAAAGTGTAATCGATCTAAACCAAACAATTGTTACCTTTCTGTATTATTTTTTAAAATTTCTAGTAGCTCTTCGAATTATTAATCGACACAAGATTGATCAAACCGTCATTTTAATCAACACACGTCTAATTTTTCAGGTTTTTATTAAAACTGTTCGAAACATATGCACCAGCTCGTCCATGCCATATGAACATTCCATTCAAATCATCTTTCTAACCATATAATCGAAACCTTTTTTTTCTAAGAAATATAGAAAAAATATCACCAAGAAAAATATAATTGAATGTTAAATATGAGCTTAAGAAAAAACTTTATATGAGTTTAAAACTAACAACCATTAGTACATATAAAGGGGAAGGGTAACTTGGCTAAGAAAAAATAAAACTTTGACTAATAAACATTGGAGAAGGGTAAGTGTTACAAGCAATACCTTAGGGGGTAATTGATACAATTCCACATACTTAGGGGGCAAACTGTATTTAACCCTTCTCTATTTCTAGCATATCTACATGATGGAGATGCTTGTCTATTTATAGACTACATTGATGAATCTCTTCATCACACCTATTAGAAAGAGTTGCAACTCTTAATCATCACGAGTCACAACATTAATCAAGAAAGACAACCTTAAGCATTGGATACAAACTCTTAGTAATAATCATGCCTATTTGAATAGGAAAGATATTAATCCAAGGTAGCAAATTGGTCTACCCATCGCAAAAATTCATTAACAGGCATTAACATTTTATTCAACAAATGTTGGATTACACCTAACCCAATAAAATAAAATCAAATAAAATCTATGTAAATCCGTTAAATTTCTTAGATTTACGTTACGTGTATATATCACTATGATTATTATCATCAAAATATCATCGAAGTTATCATTATTAATAAGTATATGAATTAAAAAATTCACCCTAACATAAATTATTTAGATATGAAAAAATTGATAAGAAATGCTAATAATTTTGTAAGTATTATAAGTCTCGAGATCCTGTATTAGAATTTTCACTTCGTCCGACGAATAAAAAAAAAAAAAGATTATGCACAATTATATCACCTTGAATTTGTCATCTAAATAGTTTTTATTCGACCGAATTAATTTTAAGTAGAATTAACGTACGATGTATGGCATATTGGTATCGAAGGAGTAATTTGAATTTTTTTAGTGGTGGCCTTAATTGTGGGTTGCATTCAAGTGGGGTGGGATGTGCAAGTTGCAGAAAACATATTTTGAACTGGGGCAGGGTTTAATTGTACTACTACTACCCCCATGACTAGGCTATAATTACGTGATCTGCCATTGCAGTTCGTTATCCTAGGTTTTCAATTTGTATGAAATTACGAGCATGCCCATGGCTTAATTTGGTTGGTACGATGTTACATTGATTAATAATTTAGTACACTAATATAGTATAAGATCATAACGTATCTGTTTGAATGTAGACAATAATATATTTTTATTGGCGGAGGCCGGATTTGCGCTATAGCTTGGGACCTTAGCCCTATGGCCCTCCCAAGAATTTGTTTTTTTCGATTCCTACTTATATTTAGCATGTTAATTAATTTTTTTTATTTCCCAAGAGTTTAATTCCCTTTCAAAGCACGTTGGACACATAAAGTAAGAATCTCTCCCAACAGAGATTCGAACATGAGTCCGCTACTTTGTAATGACTATTTCCTTCCACTAGACCAATCACCTGTTGGTGCATGCTAATTAACTTTAATTCTCGTCATTTTAAATGTCAAATATAAAACTTCAGTAATACAAAAATTGTATATATCCTTGAATTGGAGGTAGCATCCAAAAAAATCTAGCATAATAGATACGAAATTTGATACATATTGAGGTATCAAACATCAATTATGTGATAATTGGCCTTGTTCGTATTTGTAGCTCTATTTCTCATATATGCTTCAAATCATTTTTTTATGTGAGAATAAAACAAGATGAATCTCGCGACCCAAATCATGTGTTAACAGAAGAGGCCTTTTGACTGTATTTAGCATCGGCATAAGTTTCTCGGGATTACTCCGACCTAATTCATTGTTGTCTGTTGTGCCCACTAGGCAAGACAAGCAATCCTTTGATTTTGCCTGAATCCGTAGACTGTATCAGACTTTGAAACAAAACTGTGGGCTGGACTGGCTTTATATCATAATTCATATGGATAGATACATACAAGTTCATTCTTGCTTTATACGTACGGTACAACTTTTGATTCGACCAATTCTATGAAACTTTCTTCTTAAAGTCAAGTTTGTATATTCCCAACCACTTTATTCAAGTTGATGGTTTTTTAAGTTGGAACATACTTTTTACATGCTGGTTTGCCGACCAACTTTATACGTACATACAGTCTTATATATCTTACTTAACCAAAGTTAATTTTATTTAGCATTAACCTAGAGATTAAAGATTTGAATATATCTACGTAATTTCTAATATCTATCTAGTAATTCTTATGGAATCACATTTTATCTATCAAAGAACAAAAAAAACTTATAACTTAGATAACTACTTTTTTGTTTTGTCTAGAGAAACAAAATTTAAACAATATCCAAGAAAATCAAGACATGCATACTCGAATTATCAAGATATGCATAACCTCAAATATAATTACTGGTAAAGTTGGTGAAAAAACGTGTGAAATCGAAAAAATAGTGTTCGTGTAATCGGGAAATAAATGTAAAATCGATGAAAATTCGGGTGAAATTCGTGAAAAACGGATGAAATCGGTGATACTCGAATTTTCATGGAGTTCTTTTCAACAAAAACGGACGAAACTAATTAATTAAAATTGGTGAAATCAATAAAAGTACGTCGATTAAAACATGTGAAAACGATAAAAAAAATTAGGTGAAATTGGTGAAAACTGATAAAGTTGGTTAAAAACTAATGAAATCGGTAAAATAAAAGCGAATGTGAAATCGATCAATACATATGAAATCGATGATTTTTGGATGAAATTCGTGAAAAAACGGATGTAATCGTTAAAAATTGGTGAAATTGGTGAATCCGGGAACAAAGGTAAAGTCAGTGAAAACATGTGAAATTGATGAAATATTAGGTGAAACCGGAGAAAAAACATGTAAATTCGTGGAAAAAATGTGTGAAATAGGTGAAAACGAGTGAAATATGTAAAACGAAAAAATAGTTTAATTGACAAAAACAGAGTGAAACGGAAAGCGTAGAAAATGGTTTAAATCGGAAAAATTATTGACGAAAAATGGAAAAAAATAATGAAAGTAAGTTAACCTGATAAAAGAACGGGTAAATCGGAGAAAAAATATATTAAATCGGCACAAAATGATCGAAATCGGTGAAAAGATGGGTTAAACCCGTGAAAAATAGATTAAGCTGATAAACTAAATAGGTGAAAACTGCTTAAGTATGTAAACAAATGTATTTCAAATTACATGATACTTTTTCGAATTAAAACAAATAAAAAGTGCTCTTAAAATAGTGTTTTTAAATAAAAACCACTATAATGAAATGAACTAAATTTTTTTGTTATAATCTCATTTTAGAACAAATTTTATAAGATCTCATGAACAAATTAATCATGAATTTATAATTGTCATCATTTTTTTTACGAAATTTAAATTTTAATAATAATTAAATTGAATATTACTCATTAATTTGTGCTATCTTTAGACATAATAAAGTTAATTTTACTACAATATATAAAATTTACTCATGAAATTAATTGGACATGTACAACGTACGTGTACTTTTCTAGTATATAAAAATAGATAAACAAATTATTACATATCATTAGGAAAAAAAAAATTGTCCCATTCGTGCAAGTGTTAACAAGTATCTCTTCTAGAACAACCAATGTGATGTACATATCCAAAGGAAAAATTAGGATTTGCAATCTTTTTAATTAGGAACTTATTAATATGTATTATGTCGACGCGTAGTTAAGATTATCCAAATGAGTGTACATAGCAATCTGTCAACTTGCAGATCTAATTCAAACTGGAATTACATTTTTTCCAGCTAATGGAATCCTCCATAATATATTGCTAGTTGTAATTTACTAAATTAAATTAGTTCATTTGAGGACAAATAGATTTATACAACTTGAAATGTCATAGTGCTATGAACCTTATAGTACGTAAAAGATTCATATACAGTGTATGTAGTATAAGAAACATTAATTTCTGTTTGCTATAAATTTGACACCGATTGCCTCGATGTGCAAATGGCTCGATATGATGTGTAATGAGAGCGGGCGTGCCAATGTTTGTGCGTGCAAACATAACGGTTTAAAAACTGGACATATTGATATCGATGTAAACATAATTAAAATGTCCTGATAAGGACATATTGATATCCATGTAAGATGTCCTGATGAAACTGACTTCTAATCAATTGATTATGGCAGAGTAGGCAAACACTACCCTTAGTTCTTTTCCATGTCTGCCTGGCCGCAGGACTTAAATAATTTATGATAATCTTTCTGTTATGCCAAAGTTTCATGGCCAATTGATGGCTTACTCAGTATATCAATGAATTTATGAATCAATTCAGTAAATGAGTTGACAATTAATCAGTTTAATATGTAACTTGACTTTTAAAGACATAAACTTAACCAACTAATGCATCAATGAAAATCTGTTGACGTCAAGCATACTTTAATTAAAATCGAGAGATATGGGCCAAATACTTCTAGTAATTAAATTGTAAAAGGGATACATGAGTCTTAGCCTACAGTGAGTTCCCCGATTTACAGACATTACAAAGTAAGCAAAACAGTGAAAAGCCTTCTGTATTGGCATATGTTTGCCAAATGAGTTGATGATTCGTTTAAGTCTTGAAAATTACTCCTTGATTGGCAGGTAAACCCACCAAATGAGCTGATATATGATAGTGCAGCTTGTTGACAGAAAGTAACATTGATGACAGAGAACCATCATCAATGGGTCGCCCAACCTTGGCAGATGGCTACCAATCGGGCTCCTGACCAACGGGTGGCCGCTGGCAAGGGCATCAATTGAGCAGATGGCTACTCAACCGATTGCTATCAAGCAGATGGCTACTTGACAGCGGACTCGTCAAGCAGATGGCTACTTGACGAGGTTGCCATGTAATTACGTGGACACTTACATGACGTTGCAGCGTGCTATTTTGCTTGATATCGAATGGTTTCGCTCGAGACAGCTTCGCTGACGGCGGAAGCAGCTTTGCGGCTTACTTTGAGCGGCGGTGCTAGACTTCAGGCGGCCATGTCCTACTGGTTGTTGAGGATTGACGATTGATGTCAAGGAATTGGCAGTGCTGACTGACTGACAGAAGCAGCGGATGCTGGACTTCCGGAGAGGCGTTGAGCTGATTTCAGTGTAGACTGATTTGTTGATTGATTGATTGAGTTGTGTTGTGAATGTGGCAGTCCCCTGATACTTATAGCTGATGGCCGAAACTGACTGGCTGATGGCCGAAATTGACTGGCTGATGGCCTATCTCCCACTCTCTCCACTAATTCCACTACCTCCAATTCTTTCCACTACTTGGCAGTTTGTTTTCTTCTTTCCTCTCCCTTGTGCGATTTTCAGAGATGCATTAGGCGGTTATGAGCAGTTCAAAACATGTTCTGCCACTTTGTGTAACCAACTTGAGAAATTCTAGGGAAGTGGTTGTGTTTAATTTGAATTGCCAACTAATTACATGGCTTTTATCCTTATCTCTAACTTTATTTAATTATCCTAATAATTAATTAAATAGCCCTTTCATTGCTGGGCCGATTTCATCGGCTGGACCATGGGCCGTTCAGATCGGTTGGAGGCAATCAGCCCATTAATCCTCGTGTGATAATTGTAATTAATTATTTAATTAATTGCTTGGTTTATTTGGCCTTAATTATTATATGGGCCAATCACTAATCTTTGGCCCATATAATTAGCTAATTAACTTAGCTAATTAATTTATAATAGCCAAAATCATCTATTGGGCTCATTGGGCTTGTCTGTTTTTAACCATCACTTGGTTTTATTAATTAGTTGACTCTGACCCATAAATTAATTAATTTACACTTAGCCAAAATTAATTAATTATCAAATTGGGCCGTATCTCTAATTGGGCTCGTGACCCGTTCAATTTCGGTCGGATTGATTTCCGGATCAGAGTGGGTCCGATCCTAATCCAATTCACTCGGCTCTACTTACTGGGTTCGGCCCATTATCGTGCTATTATTTCTCGATCAATCGAGGGTGATTTTTTGGGTACAAACAATTTCATTCATGAATAAGTCCTTTATATATCAACTTGAGAAAAAATAATTCAATTGGATAAACAAAACCTAATTGTATGTACGTACGTGATGATGAAACAATTTAGATTGTAGCGGATCGGATATACAACTTACTAATTGCCAGCAACGTTGACTCATTAGAAGCCACAACGTGCAGTTATATTGATACGATACCCAATGAGCTTCAGTCGATCTTCATTTCATCTAGAATTTTATTTTAATTTATTACTATATTGAAGTTCTTATATAATTACAGTTTAATTTCTGTAATTGTTACTTAATGGATAATTACCCGACCATACACAGAAATTATCCACTAGGTTTGGACCCATCGACAAAGGACCGGGTCCGGGCCCAAATTCGCTACTCAAATTGTACTGGACTCGAGTTAGATTCAGGTCCAGGCCTGGGGCCAGTGTTACTTGGGTACCAAACATTTTTGTATTGTTTTTTCTAAAAAACAAAAAAGAACTAGTCACTCTTCTGTGATTAACCAATCAGTCAAATCTACTATTTTACTAACTTGTTCAGAATTCTGTAAATAATGAATTCTCGAAATATTTAATTATTTCAAGAGTGCTCCATAAGTATGTCCAGAAAAACTAGAAAACATGTATTTTCAATAAAAATAAATAATGAATAATTTCTCAAAAAAATAAATTTTGAATAACTGCATATTTGATAGGTACCTACTTAGTATAATTGTAGGACATAACAAAATATCTTCAATAAAATATCTAATTACACAAATGCTTGTATATATATTTTCTTCGGAAATTATCAAATAATAAATATTTTCATATTAAACTAATCACATTTTATTTCAAGCCAGGTTTGACAACCAAGTGCGATTCAGATACCACCTCGGGCTTTATCAAGTCCAGTTCCAATTCCGAGTAGAGTGACTTTGAGTGGGTCTAGGTCCAAGTAGGTTAAGTGCCCACCCATTGATAGACCTGAAACGAGTCGACACAAATCTTTTCAATTCCATTAAGAAATTCTAGATAGTGAAGAAAAACCCCGAAGAAAGAACTGGGCCGACCAAGTCGTGCCAGATCTGCCATCGGGTCTAGGGGTCTAGGTTCGACAGGTATGGTTCAGGTCGGGTCCAAGGAGACTTGAACGGGTATTGGCTGAGTTGCCTAAAAAAGCACCCATACATTCCTACTCCTTTCGGATACTTGTAACCAAACCATGACACAATTCGGGTTGTACCTGTCACCGTCCTAAATGTGGTTTACATAATATGATCTCAATCTCAAAACAAAATGTTTTGAGTTCGACTGAAGTTTCAACGATTTGGTCAAAGAATGCTTCAAACTTCCAGCAATATCAAAGTATGTATAATGTATCCATACAACACAGGAAGGCCAAAAAATAGGTCTTCATTGCAGAAAATGTAATGTTATATACTGATATACTGTCCTTACAATAGCCACAACTTGAAAAATACAGACGCAATATCTTTTGTCCCAGAAGTATTGCTAATCTAATACAGCATATGGGGATTAAATAAGGTTTGGAATGGTCAAGATTAAGAAACATACACACATAAGAGAACCAATCCAAGAATCTACAGCAACTCAGGCAAAATATTCTCAAATAGACAAAAATCAGCCCCAAACAGATCAACACAAAACAGAGACTAGCTAGATAAATAATCCAAAGGAATAAAAAGCCAGAAACTAGCGAATAAAAAGAACGAAGCTCACTGAATGTAATACATGAATCCAATAAAAGAGCTGTACAAAAGTATGTTCATTTATTTTTAAAGAAGTCCAACTGTTAAAAGTTAACAACCATTGCCACTCCCTATCCTTTAAAATTTGTAGAGAATCAACTCATGGTCACATTTGCCATTAAAGAAGAAAGAACAAAAGAACCAAAAAAATAAGCTAAATAACAACCTAAAGGAAAAAACATGGCTCTACCGATATGAGTTCCAATGGAACACAATGTTACAAGAGCCTACTACCAAGACCCATAAACGTAAGTCTAATCAACTTCATTACTTTATGGAGCCACTCCTGAGTCGAAATCATATAATAAATCATTCAGCGAAAAATTATAATCTTCCTGCCTTCCCGGTTGCAAGAAATCAAAGCCATAGTCATATCCAGCTGTGTGTTCCATATCCAACGGGGAATACGTATCTACATTGGCGGCACTGCTGTTACCAACATTCGGTGCTAAATTCTGATTGCCCCAAACATGCTGCGGAATAGAATCTAAAGATGCAAGAAGCTCATCCACAGTAAACATCTCATCCTGCACAAAATTATCCAAATAAAGAGGTTTCTCCACTGTACTTGGCCACGTAGATTCTTTGCTTATCCCCGTGTCTTGTTCCTCTTTAACTGCACTCGATGGAATGCCAACCTCACAAACTGCGGCTTTGTCAACAATCGGAGAAATCCCATCTTCGTGTTTAACTTCAGAATCATCATAACTAATTTCAGAGATGCCAGAACCTGTGGAATCACATCCAGATGTAGTTCGCCTTGAGGAAGAATCTTTTGTCTCCCCTTGTGACAAACTATTACTCGGGAAGTTAAGTCGTGCACAAGGGCCATACATTGCCATTGCGGCTTCATCATAAGCACGAGCAGCTTCAGAGGCTGTGCTGAAAGTGCCTAACCACAGCCTTTTTCCTCGATTTGGCTCCCTTATCTCGGAAACCCACTTACCCCATGTCCTCTGCCTCACACCTCGGTAATTGCAATGGGAATTCTCGGGACCACCTTTACCTTTCATACATCCTTTTTTCGATCCCTTGGCAGGAGCTTTACGCACTGGTTTCTCATCGTTATTAAGAGAGTCGAGTTTTAAATTGTACTCCTTCCACCTTGCGAGTTTATCTACAACACCTTTGGTTCCATCCCTACGAGTTCTTGATTTCCTCTTCCTTGTTAGAATCACAGGTAGAGATGACAGATTTGAACCTTGATCGATTTGACCCATCTCTGTATTTCTGCAGAACAAGTTTAATAGAACTATGAGTTCCCTAACCACAAATGATGTATGGTAGACTAAACAAACGACACATACATTAGCTCCAAAGCATTTCTTCTCTAAACAACAAACAAGGCACAACCAAATAATGTAAATGCTAAAACACTTATCTAAAGAGATTAAGAATCTTATACGAAAACCCAACGTACTAATTGACCCAGTACCTTTCTTTGTGGCAAAGAAACCTAAAGCATTCTTCTCTAAACAACAATGAAAACTAGGTATAAACAAACAATTTAAATTCTAAATTCTAGAAGACCTATTCAACATGAAACGAGTTTTTCACTGGTTCAACTCATAAGAAAACTCAGTAAACTAAGAAACAATATTACTTTTCTTTGTGGCCAAGAAACCTTTCTGATGAAGGGATATTTCGTCTAGGTATTTGATCCAAGTATATTGTGCCACGTAGTTGTTTGATATCCGTTCTACAGTAAGGAACTCTTGTCGGTCAGATCGAACAGAACTCCTCTTTAGGATTCCAATCCTGTGCTCAAAGGAATTAGTCGGGTTTTGCCGATGGCTGATCCGGCGTAAACCCTCCGAGGCTAAAGTCAGTATCGTAGATGATAAGAATAGCAGAAAGTATCTTGTAGGTTTTTCTCCTCTCCTTGAAGAGTAATAAATGCCATCTATTTATAGTTTTCCAAAGCGGATATTTCGGGTCGGTTCTTTTCGGGTCGGATCTCACTTGGTTCGATCCATTTGAGCTATTCAAGTCGAATCAGTGTCATTGAAGGGTTGATCCGGTAACTTCATGCATAAACGTACATCGAGCGAGGATCAGTTTTGTTAAATATCGAAGAGACCAGTTTTACCAAGACCAGATCTGGTCTATGTCGAATAGACCAGTTTTATCAAGACCAGATCTGGTCTATGTCGAATAGACCAGTTTTATCAAGACCAGATCTGGTCTATGTCGAATAGACCAGTTTTATCATGACCAGATCTGGTCCATGTCGAAGAGACCAGTTTTACTGTGACCAGATTTGGTCCGAGTTGTTTTTAAGATAGAGTTTTAATCCTAATCCTGATTTTATGTTCTGATATGTAATATGCCAAGTCACTGTTATTAATATTGCTCGACAGTTTTCCCGTTCTCCTACTTGTGAAGCTTTATCTGATATGAAAGCTGGTGTCGAATTGCTTGGTGTGTTCGAGAAATGCTGGAAACAATGCAGAAAACTTGGTTTCTTGAATGAGCGTTTTGATGAAGGAGCCCTAGACCCTATAAAAAATGACGATTGCGAATCTTTTCCAATTACCGAGGATGTCGAAGAGGGTCCTCCTCTTGAAGAGGATGTCTTTTATCCTATCTATCTTGAAGCAATGGACTCTGGACCATCACAAGGAACAAATAATAATTCTAATGTCGAATTGGAGCAGCCTTTAGTCGAACAATCAATGGATGATCATAGTCGAATTGTGCAGCATGAGGTCCTTACTGGTGAGCAGATAGACAATATTATTGACCAGAATGAAAATGCTCAGAATATGGGGACTTTTGATCATATTGACGTAGAGAATCTGGTTGGAGATGCTTCTCATACCGCCGAATGATATTGCGCTTTTTTGAGGGGGTGGCTAGATGTTCTGAATTAGTGCCTCGAACGGACGGCCCTCTGTGTCGATTGTGCCCGGCCTCTCGATGCCATAGTTATGATAGGAAGTATTTTTGTAATATGCACTTTTTGGGTGTTGTCTCAAAACATTCGCATTTGTTTGCTGAATGAGCAATTGCGTTTGTTTATGACCTTTATGCTTTGTTTTATCTATGAACAATTTCGACTTTCTATTCTTAGTAATTTGATATCGAATTTGTGCTTAAATTAGAGTATGTTATGATAAGTTCAACTTCACTTAAACTCTCTCTAAATTACCATTGAATTTATACTGAAATGGATCTCTTCGAACTTTTGTCAATTAATTCGATCAGTTGAGTATATCAAATTGTGGATTTGATCTTGGGAAGATTATGGTGTATAACGTAATATTAAATGGGATGTTGATTTTTACATCGAAGCATCTGATCGAAATAAGACATATTTTATAAAATTGATTTTGCATCCATTTGATCAAGGATTTTCATCTTTGTTTGAACAGATCAGTATCAATTTGGTCGAATAAGATGAGAATCAATTTGATCATATTTATAAATAAGTTTTTGGTCGAATAAATCAATACAGAGATTGAATAGGATGAGTAATAATGTGATCATATTTATAAATAAGGTTTTGAACGAACAAGGTATTGGTCGAAATAGCATGAGAAACAATTTGATCAAATCTATAAGTAAATTTTTGGTCGATTTAAATGAGAAGCAATTTGATCAAGTGTTTTCTGTTTTGAAGTCTACTAATTTATTCTTTATAGCGTAAGGACTTGAAGCTCTACCTGCCTTCGAAATTGAATGATGCCTTTTAAAAGCAATCAATTGTTACTTATTCGATGTGATTGATGCTTTGAAAGCATCAACCGTTTCACTTCACTCTTATAGTGTAAGGATTCGATGTTATTGATGCTTTGAAAGCTATCAATTGTTTCACTTATCACTTTTATAGTGTAAGGATTCTATGTTATTGATGCTTTGAAAGCTATCAATTGTTTCACTTATCACTTTTATAGTGTAAGGATTCTATGTTATTGATGCTTTGAAAGCTATCAATTGTTTCACTTATCACTTTTATAGTGTAAGGATTCGATGTGATTGACGCTTTGAAAGCTATCAATTGTTTCACTTATCACTTTTATAGTGTAAGGATTCGATGTGATTGACGCTTTGAAAGCTATCAGTTGTATCATAAGAGCAGACTCTGTAAATTTGCATAAAAGATAATTCAGTTTCATTGATTGATCTTCGTCGTAGTACAAACTAACAAAATATTGATCAATGTAATGATCATAGTTACAAAATACAAAAAGTGATCATTTATATCCATCTTCGAAAAATTCTACGTATAGAATTTTCTCAAGTTTCTTCCATTCCATGTTCTTGGTACGGGCTTTCCGTCCAGATATTCCAATTTATATGCTCCTTTTCTTCCAACTTCGACGACCTTATAAGGGCCTTCCCATTTTGGGTCGAGTTTTCCCGTGTCTTTGGAAGCTTCGATTTTCTTCAATACTAGATCACCGACTTGAAATGTCTTTAATCGCACATTCTTGTTGTAAGCTTTAGCCATTGTGGTTTTATATGCTTGTATTTTTGTTAAAGCCTTTTCTCTTCTAGCTTCAGCTTTGTCTACTTCATACTTTCTTCGTTCCTCATTGTCTTTTTCTCCATATAATTCGACTCTTGTTGTGGGTACTTGTATTTCAGTAGGAACCACGGCATCAGAACCATAGACTAAACTGAACGGAGTTTCTCCCGTAGCTGTCCTCTCTTTCGTTCGATTAGCCCATATCACCCATGGTAATTCATCAAGCCATGCTCCACTTGCTCTTTCAAGTCTCTTCTTCAAGAGTTGAACAATATCTTTATTCGTGACTTCCGTCTGTCCATTTGTTTGTGGACACCCTACTGAAGTAAATCTCTGTTGTATTCCATGCTTTGAACACCAGGCATTAACTCTAGCTCCCACAAACTGTCCTCCATTGTCAGATATAATAGTTCTTGGCAAACCAAATCGACATACAATATTCTTCCAATAAAAATTGATGATCTGGGTTTGAGAGATGGTAGCAAGAGCTTCAACTTCGATCCATTTACTGAAATATTCGACGCCCACGAGCAGATACTGGATTTGTCCTTTAGCCATAGGAAGTGGCCCGACTAAGTCGACTCCCCATTGATCGAACGGCCATGCAATTGACACTGGTTCCATATTCTGAGCAGGTTGATGTGGGATATTAGCATGAAATTGACATTTCGCACATTTTTGTGCATATTCATTTGCTTCGCGAGTCAACTCTGGCCAGTAATAACCTTGCCTCGATACTCTTAAGGCTAATGATCGACCACCTGAGTGACTTCCGCATGAACCTTCATGTACTTCTTTCAAAACTATTTTTGCCTGTGCAGGGGCCAGACACTTCACTAAAGGACCAGAGATAGATCTTCTGTACAGATCTCCATTTAGAAGTAGATATCGAGGTGCTCGATATTTCAAACGTCTGGCCGCATTTATATCCTTAGGTAAAGTTCCGTCCATCAGATATTCGATAAATTCGGTCTTCCAGTTTTGCTCTGCTTCTTCAATATTCACTATTTTTGGCGTGATTTCCTCAGTTTTGACCTCGATTGAGGATTTAGTAGACCATACCAAGGTGACTTTTCTTTGCTTAATGCTTTCGATTAGATTTCCAAATTTTGAAAGAGCATCTGCTCGCGTATTTTCCTCTCTTGGAATATATTCTATTTGAAAGCTTTCGAATCTTGCAGCTAATTCATGCGCCAATGCTAGATATTTGATCATAGATTTTTCTTTGGCTTCGAACAGTCCCTTGAACTGTTTTTCTACCAGCTGCGAGTCAGTATAAACTACCAAACTTTTTATGCCGGTCTCACATGCCATTTTCAGACCAGATACCAGAGCCTCGTACTCTGCTTCGTTATTGGTAATGAGGAAGTCTAACTTTAAAGCAAACTCCAACTCAATATCATCTGGTCCTTGGAAGTAAATTCCAGCTCCTCCCCCTGCTGCTGTTGAAGATCCATCAATATGCATCATCCAAGTTGCCGTTGGATTCACTTGTTCCGTCGATGAGTTCTCCAATACGAAATCTGCCAATACTTGAGCCTTCACAGCTGTTTTTGGTTGGAATTCAATATCATACTCTCCTAATTCGACTGCCCACTTTATTAGCCTTCCCGATGCAGTAGGTTTGGAGAGGACTTGTCTCAATGGTTGGCTTGTTAGGACAATTATTTTGTGGGATTGAAAATAAGGCTTGAGTTTTCGTGCTGTCGTCATAAGGGCGAGTGCAAATTTCTCTATCTCCATATAATTCTTTTCCGGCCCTTGTAGCACTCTGCTAACATAGTATATTGGTTGGTGCTCCTTTCCCTCTGATCTTACTAATACTGAACTGATAGCTTGATCTGATACGGCTACATAGAGATACAGTACTTCGTTTGCGATAGGTTTTGCCAGCAAAGGTGACGAGGTTAAATATCTCTTTAGCTGATCGAACGCAAGGTTACATTCCTCGGTCCAAATAAACTTCTTCACATTTTTCAGTATTTTGAAGAAAGGCAGGCTTTTATCAGCTGATCGTGATATAAATCGATTTAAAGCTGTTATTCTTCCAACAAGTATTTGCACTTCTTTGACAGTTTTTGGTGGTTTCATGTCCATGACTGCTTGAATTTTTTCTGGATTAGCCTCAATTCCTCGTTCATTTACCAAATAGCCTAAGAATTTTCCTGCTCGGACTCCAAAAGTACACTTTGATGGGTTTAATTTCATCCCATACTTTCTCATTATGTCGAATGCCTGTTTTATATGCGCCAAATGATCAGATTCTTGTAAGCTTTTGACCAGCATATCGTCGACATAAACTTCCATAGATTTTCCTATTAGTGGTTCGAACATTTTATTGACTAATCTTTGATATGTTGCACCTGCATTTTTTAGACCGAATGGCATCACCTTGAAGCAATACACGCCTTTCTCGGTGACGAAAGCAGTTTTTTCTTGATCTTCTAATGCCATAAAAATTTGGTAGAAGCCTTGAAAAGCGTCCATCATGCTCAAAATTGCACAACCTGCAGTCGAATCAACTAAAGTATCGATTCTGGGTAGTGGGTAAGGATCCCGTGGACACAGTTTGTTTAGATCTGTGAAGTCGTTGCACATTCTCCACTTTCCTTCCTTCTTCGGGACCAAAACCACATTGCACAGCCAGTCCGTAAATTGTATTTCGACTACATACCCCGCCTTCAAAAGTTTATCCACTTCTTCTTCGATAATCTTATTTCGTTCAGGACCGAAGTTTCGTTTCTTCTGTCTAGCAGGTCGAGCCGCAGGATCTATGTTTAATCTGTGGACTATTATACTTGGATCGATGCCTTGTAAATCACTGGTCGACCAAGCAAATACGTCAACATTCTTTCGGAGGAACTGTATTAACAGGACTTCCAGCCCCTCACTCAATTGTGTTCCTATTCTGGTTGTTTTGCTTGATTCTCCAGGGATTAGTTCGATTTCTTTAAAACCTTCACCAGGTTCGACCCTCGGAGCTTCGAATTTTCGTTTCCTCGAAGGTGGTTCTTCGACAGGAGATTTACCAAAGATATCTGTCACTTTCTTCGATTTCTTGGTTAAGTGTAAGTCTTCAGCTTCCTCATTCGAGATCACCCGATGCTGTGCAACTTTCTTGTTATCGACTGAAACAGTGTAACAATCCCATGCTTCTTTGGAGTCTCCGATTACTTCTCCGACGCCTTGTCTGGTAGGGAACTTCATTTTCTGATGATAAGTGGACAGAACTGCTTGGAAAACGTTCAGAGCTGGTCTTCCCAGAATCACATTGTACGCACAAGGTGAATCTACCACCAAAAATTTGATCATCCTAGTTCTACAATTAACTTCATTGCCAAGAGTGGTAGATAAAGTTAATGTTCCTAATGGCGTAACTTCTGCTCCACCGAAACCAGATAAAGGCGTGTTGATAGGTTGTAGCGAACTTACTCCCAACTCCATTTGGGTAAGCGCGTCGAGAAACAGAATGTTAGCTGAGCTGCCTGAATCGACTAGGATTCTTTTTACTGTGCAATTCCCGATTTCAGCTGTTATAACCATGGGCCAATCTGGGACGTCATGATCTTTATACAACAGATAATCGATATGTAGATCAGAATCGTCGAAAATAATTTTACTGTCCCCATTCGGGATAGAATTGATAGAATATACTTTGTTCCTTTTGTCGAACTGCCCGATCTGTAATGATCTCGAAACCTTTTTTCTCGAATTTTTGCTATCCCCCCCTGCTGGTCCACCAGATATCATATTTATCACAACTCGAGCAGGTTGCCCTTGATTATTTTGCTCCCGTACTTTCTTATCTGGCGACTTTGATCTTTGTCGATCATTTCTGTGGTTAGAGATTTTCAATGCATTGGATCCTGTACCATCTCTCTTCACATAATCCGTCAAGTGTCCTTCTGATATTAACCGTTCAATTTCATCTCTCAGCTGGAAACACTCATTAGTGTCATGTCCATTTTGCTTGTGGAATCGACAATACCTGTTTGACTGAGGTTGATTTTTCAATGGATAAGGTTTTCTTAGAATATTTCGATCCTGTATAGCCATTAGAATCTGAGATTGGTTACTACTTAGTGGAGTAAAGACATTTGACCTTCTGTTTGGTGATCTTGTCATTTGTTGATTTCTTTGACCAAACCTTCTATCTGTTGTTTTAAAATTTCTATCGGTTTGTCTGTCGAGACTGTGTTGCTGGCTATGAAGTTCGTTTGCTCGATTAAGGCCAAAGAAATTCCCTCTCATGATATTCATTTCTTCTTGCGTCATGTACTGACTTGCAGTATCCATCAATTTCTCATAAGTTTCCGGATTTTCCCTCACAATGGTATTGGCGAAATCTCTGTTTTTAGCATTCTGGAATAACACTGTTATGAGAAAGTCGATTCTTGGCATTTCGACTTTTAGAAGTTCCGTGTTAAATCTTTGCATAAAAGTTCTGAAACTTTCTCCATTATGTTGTACGATCGAGTACAGATGATTGGCTGGTGGTTTGATTGTTTTTCCACTTGCAAACTGATGGACGAATTTATCGTATAACTGGTCGATTGAGCTGATCGAACCTCCTTCCAGTCGACCAAACCACCTTTGTGCTACCTCAGATAAAGTCGTAGTAAACAATTTGGCTGCTAGATTGTCCGAAAGATCATGTAATTGCACAATGTGTGTGAATTGTATGATATGTTCTTCAGGATCTCCTTTCCCGTCATATCTAGGCAATCCTGTCGGCATTCTTTGAGTTGATAATAATCTTTCATAGTATATTTCGTCACAGAACGGGGATCTTTTGTTTGTTCGAATGATTGGAGCTTCTTCTTCGACCCTTCTTTCTTGGTTTTCTAACTTTTTTGTTAAACACTTAACTTGGGATGCAAGTTTATTTACTTCGACGGAGAACTCCATCGGTCTTGCTTTATTTCGTTCGTTTGGTCGATTTTCTTGCTCCTTTGGCCTGCTGTTCACTTCTTCTGAGATTGCTTGTTCATTTCTTGCTCTCCCTGAGTGATGTTCTGGAGATTTAGGCCTTCGACCCTCGACATCCTGCAGCTTTGTTTTGCTCATCCATTCTTTATGCGCTGTGTTGATCAGTTCTTGCAGCTCTTTTCGAGTAAATTTGTAAACTTCTTCAGCCGGACGTGAAGGTTCAGCTCCTCGTTCCTCATCGTACATACTAACTCGATCATCTCCTAGATTGTCTCCTTGTTGTTCCCGTTCACGTGCTGCAGTTTCTGCCATTGCTGCCAATGCTGCTTTTGACCTTGTCGTCATTCCTACTCGAACACTGATTAGTGGTTCCCACAGACGGCGCCAACTGATGAAGGGATATTTCGTCTAGGTATTTGATCCAAGTATATTGTGCCACGTAGTTGTTTGATATCCGTTCTACAGTAAGGAACTCTTGTCGGTCAGATCGAACAGAACTCCTCTTTAGGATTCCAATCCTGTGCTCAAAGGAATTAGTCGGGTTTTGCCGATGGCTGATCCGGCGTAAACCCTCCGAGGCTAAAGTCAGTATCGTAGATGATAAGAATAGCAGAAAGTATCTTGTAGGTTTTTCTCCTCTCCTTGAAGAGTAATAAATGCCATCTATTTATAGTTTTCCAAAGCGGATATTTCGGGTCGGTTCTTTTCGGGTCGGATCTCACTTGGTTCGATCCATTTGAGCTATTCAAGTCGAATCAGTGTCATTGAAGGGTTGATCCGGTAACTTCATGCATAAACGTACATCGAGCGAGGATCAGTTTTGTTAAATATCGAAGAGACCAGTTTTACCAAGACCAGATCTGGTCTATGTCGAATAGACCAGTTTTATCAAGACCAGATCTGGTCTATGTCGAATAGACCAGTTTTATCATGACCAGATCTGGTCCAAATATTTCGTCTAGGTATTTGATCCAAGTATATTGTGCCACGTAGTTGTTTGATATCCGTTCTACAGTAAGGAACTCTTGTCGGTCAGATCGAACAGAACTCCTCTTTAGGATTCCAATCCTGTGCTCAAAGGAATTAGTCGGGTTTTGCCGATGGCTGATCCGGCGTAAACCCTCCGAGGCTAAAGTCAGTATCGTAGATGATAAGAATAGCAGAAAGTATCTTGTAGGTTTTTCTCCTCCCCTTGAAGAGTAATAAATGCCATCTATTTATAGTTTTCCAAAGCGGATATTTCGGGTCGGTTCTTTTCGGGTCGGATCTCACTTGGTTCGATCCATTTGAGCTATTCAAGTCGAATCAGTGTCATTGAAGGGTTGATCCGGTAACTTCATGCATAAACGTACATCGAGCGAGGATCAGTTTTGTTAAATATCGAAGAGACCAGTTTTACCAAGACCAGATCTGGTCTATGTCGAATAGACCAGTTTTATCAAGACCAGATCTGGTCTATGTCGAATAGACCAGTTTTATCAAGACCAGATCTGGTCTATGTCGAATAGACCAGTTTTATCATGACCAGATCTGGTCCATGTCGAAGAGACCAGTTTTACTGTGACCAGATTTGGTCCGAGTTGTTTTTAAGATAGAGTTTTAATCCTAATCCTGATTTTATGTTCTGATATGTAATATGCCAAGTCACTGTTATTAATATTTGGTATATCAATAGTCCCCCAAGTTCAAGTATTCGATATATTAAAAAATCGAAGTCTTGAATTTGTGAAATTTAAAAGTTTTGAATTATGTGATAATGAGAAAATTGTTATTATCTATCAGAAAATTGTTATACCTATATATATATATAGGGGTATTGTCCCCCAAGTTCAAGTGTTCGATATATAAAATCGAAGTCTTGAATTAGTGAAATCTAAATAATGAAAATAAATGATACAGTGGATATCCTCTGTGTGTAGTGATAATATGTGGAATAGTTTAAAACAAATCTGGTCGAAAATACTTGATTAGGCAATTAAAATATCAAATTTGTATGTGTATTCCACAATCTACTTATGTAAATACCAGATAAATTCGATAAATTTATCACGGTGTACTTCTGTATCTGAGATCTTCGATATATATTCGATATATAAGTATATATTTCGATATATTTTTGAGAAATATTCGATATATATATATGTTCGACATATATATATTTCCTCTTGTGGGTCAAAAAGGTAATTTCAATATTTTGAAGGTAAAAAATATTTGGATCGAAAAAGTTGAAGGGTTCGATATATATATGTTCGACGTATATATATATATTTTCTCTTGTGGGTCAAAAAGGTAATTTCAATATTTTGAAGGTAAAAAATATTTGGATCGAAAAAGTAAAGGGTTTGGAAGTCGAACCATCCAATAAGTCGAAGGGTTAATTGTGCAATTTACCTTTTTCAACTCTATATATAAGGGGTCTTCTTCTACAGTTCACTACTTTCCCTTTCAATCAAAAATATCTTCTCTGGAGCAGACTTGGTCGAAGGAGCGTGAGGTGTAGGTCGAAGGAGTTGGTTTTTTTTGTGGTCGAATCTTCGTTATATCCGGGTAATTTTCTGTCTTCTTCATACTTTGATTAAATATGTCCTTAAATTCCTCTAGTAGTGCGTCTAGTACCGAACTCGATTCAGATGATTCTCCCGTAGTTTCTTCTTCTTCTGATTTTATTGACATAACTGGTGATGATGAAATAGATAGCATTAGAGTTCAATCTGTTTTATTTGGTAATGTCGATCGAATTGATGAAAATTTAGAGGGAGCCGATATCGAATTAGGGCAATTAGAGGGCGGTGATGTCGAATTAGGGACATTCGAGGGGGGAGATGTCGAATTAGGGACATTCGAGGGGGGAGATGTCGAATTAGGGACATTCGAGGGGGGAGATGTCGAGGGTGATATCGAAGAAGTTGGCCCATCTGATCGTTTTAAAACAGTAGATCGATATGATCAAATCATGCCTGGCTTTTTCAGAGTTTCGGTTCCTTCTTTAGCACAGACTTATTCTTTTCCCACTGGTTGGTCAGTAATCGAACCAGGAGAGAGTGATCGAATGAATGCCCCACCAGAAAATTGTAGAGCGATCAATATTCATCATCTCGAACTTGGGCTACGTTTTCCCATCCCTGTTGAAGTAGCAGAAATTCTAAACCAGTTATCCTTATCTCCTATACAAATTGTTCCTAATGGAATGGCTTATATTATTGCTTTCTGTCTGATAATGAAAACTCTAGGTCAATCCCCTTCTTTTGCAAATTTTAATAATTTGTTTGTTGTTACTGAGTCCCCGAAGTCGAATATTGGGTTCTATTACATTAAATCGAGGAATAAGAAAAGTTTTTTAACGCAAATTCAATCCGGCTATGGCAAGGAGTGGAAACATCGATTTGTCTACGTGGCTCCCCCTCAAGATTATGTGTGGAATGTTCGAAGGGAGTGGCGTACCGGTCCTATTAGGATCGATAGTGTAGCAAATCCGTCATGGGGTTCTGGGTTTTTGAATCAGTTAAGAGAAACTAAGTTTAATCCTAAGAAATTACTTCGAGAACCTGTTCTTCGATTAGGGGGGATGTCGATGTCAAAGGCTCGAAGAAGCGATCCAACTTTAGGTGTGAATATCTATTATTTTGATTTATTTAAACAGGTTTTCTTGGTTTCTTTTTATCTAATTCGACTTGTTGACAATTTTTGCAGAACAAGCAGTTTTTTCTACTATGTCTCAAAGAGCAAAGAGGATGATCGAATTAGCCCGTGGAACAGGGTCGAATCCTGCACCTCGTACCAATCAGGGTCAGAATCCGAATGCTCAATCGAGCAATCCAACCCGAGCACAAAATGTCTCATCGAACCAACCCAGCAATCCTGTTCGAAGTATAACTGATGGTTCGACACATCAGGCAGGTCGAAACACTCAAGCTGCTGGGTTTCAAAGGAATACTCGTTCGAGAGATATACCTTCTTCGACTCCTGAAACTGGTCGAGGGAGTAAAAGGCCAAGAGAAGAAAATGAGGTTGTGGCTCGACGTCCTGGAAAGGAGCCTGTCGATGTCTCGTCTGATGAGGATATTGAGAGCATAATGAATTCTGAGCTACCTCGTGCTGGAGGAATTTCTCTGGATTCCACTGTTTTAGAACGGGAAGACGAAGCAAAGGTTTGGAAAGTATTCCAATCCGTGATCTTCAAGAAGGACCAGATCAAGATGAGCAAGAAAAAGATTAAGCAAAATTTGAAGAAGGGATCCCGCGACCTTATTTCTGTAAGTTTCTGGTCGAACTAATGCATTCGATGTATATTTATATGACTTTGATATGTTTAGTTAATCGATGTTCTTGTTGATTTTTCAGGCATGCAACGTAATGTATCAAGGGTATGTCCTTGCTGAGCGTGCCTTTAAGGATCTTGACAAAATTAAGAAGAAAATGAAGGAGCAACATAACTTGATGAAAGCCCTTACGGAGAGCTCTAAGGACGCAGAAAAGAAGCAGAAGGATGCTGAAACTGAGCTTCAAAGGAAAGATGATCAACTGATCGATGCTATAGAGAAACTCACTGCCCGGAATGCTGATGTCGAAGTGCTACAGAAAAAGGTTGAGGATCAAAACACTGAAAATGAACAGTTGAAGGTTGAGTTGAATCGAAGCTATGAAAGAGGTCGAACTGAGGGCATGTCGATGTCGATCGTGCCAACTCTTGAACAGAAGTTAGAAATTGCTCGACAGTTTTCCCGTTCTCCTACTTGTGAAGCTTTATCTGATATGAAAGCTGGTGTCGAATTGCTTGGTGTGTTCGAGAAATGCTGGAAACAATGCAGAAAACTTGGTTTCTTGAATGAGCGTTTTGATGAAGGAGCCCTAGACCCTATAAAAAATGACGATTGCGAATCTTTTCCAATTACCGAGGATGTCGAAGAGGGTCCTCCTCTTGAAGAGGATGTCTTTTATCCTATCTATCTTGAAGCAATGGACTCTGGACCATCACAAGGAACAAATAATAATTCTAATGTCGAATTGGAGCAGCCTTTAGTCGAACAATCAATGGATGATCATAGTCGAATTGTGCAGCATGAGGTCCTTACTGGTGAGCAGATAGACAATATTATTGACCAGAATGAAAATGCTCAGAATATGGGGACTTTTGATCATATTGACGTAGAGAATCTGGTTGGAGATGCTTCTCATACCGCCGAATGATATTGCGCTTTTTTGAGGGGGTGGCTAGATGTTCTGAATTAGTGCCTCGAACGGACGGCCCTCTGTGTCGATTGTGCCCGGCCTCTCGATGCCATAGTTATGATAGGAAGTATTTTTGTAATATGCACTTTTTGGGTGTTGTCTCAAAACATTCGCATTTGTTTGCTGAATGAGCAATTGCGTTTGTTTATGACCTTTATGCTTTGTTTTATCTATGAACAATTTCGACTTTCTATTCTTAGTAATTTGATATCGAATTTGTGCTTAAATTAGAGTATGTTATGATAAGTTCAACTTCACTTAAACTCTCTCTAAATTACCATTGAATTTATACTGAAATGGATCTCTTCGAACTTTTGTCAATTAATTCGATCAGTTGAGTATATCAAATTGTGGATTTGATCTTGGGAAGATTATGGTGTATAACGTAATATTAAATGGGATGTTGATTTTTACATCGAAGCATCTGATCGAAATAAGACATATTTTATAAAATTGATTTTGCATCCATTTGATCAAGGATTTTCATCTTTGTTTGAACAGATCAGTATCAATTTGGTCGAATAAGATGAGAATCAATTTGATCATATTTATAAATAAGTTTTTGGTCGAATAAATCAATACAGAGATTGAATAGGATGAGTAATAATGTGATCATATTTATAAATAAGGTTTTGAACGAACAAGGTATTGGTCGAAATAGCATGAGAAACAATTTGATCAAATCTATAAGTAAATTTTTGGTCGATTTAAATGAGAAGCAATTTGATCAAGTGTTTTCTGTTTTGAAGTCTACTAATTTATTCTTTATAGCGTAAGGACTTGAAGCTCTACCTGCCTTCGAAATTGAATGATGCCTTTTAAAAGCAATCAATTGTTACTTATTCGATGTGATTGATGCTTTGAAAGCATCAACCGTTTCACTTCACTCTTATAGTGTAAGGATTCGATGTTATTGATGCTTTGAAAGCTATCAATTGTTTCACTTATCACTTTTATAGTGTAAGGATTCTATGTTATTGATGCTTTGAAAGCTATCAATTGTTTCACTTATCACTTTTATAGTGTAAGGATTCTATGTTATTGATGCTTTGAAAGCTATCAATTGTTTCACTTATCACTTTTATAGTGTAAGGATTCGATGTGATTGACGCTTTGAAAGCTATCAATTGTTTCACTTATCACTTTTATAGTGTAAGGATTCGATGTGATTGACGCTTTGAAAGCTATCAGTTGTATCATAAGAGCAGACTCTGTAAATTTGCATAAAAGATAATTCAGTTTCATTGATTGATCTTCGTCGTAGTACAAACTAACAAAATATTGATCAATGTAATGATCATAGTTACAAAATACAAAAAGTGATCATTTATATCCATCTTCGAAAAATTCTACGTATAGAATTTTCTCAAGTTTCTTCCATTCCATGTTCTTGGTACGGGCTTTCCGTCCAGATATTCCAATTTATATGCTCCTTTTCTTCCAACTTCGACGACCTTATAAGGGCCTTCCCATTTTGGGTCGAGTTTTCCCGTGTCTTTGGAAGCTTCGATTTTCTTCAATACTAGATCACCGACTTGAAATGTCTTTAATCGCACATTCTTGTTGTAAGCTTTAGCCATTGTGGTTTTATATGCTTGTATTTTTGTTAAAGCCTTTTCTCTTCTAGCTTCAGCTTTGTCTACTTCATACTTTCTTCGTTCCTCATTGTCTTTTTCTCCATATAATTCGACTCTTGTTGTGGGTACTTGTATTTCAGTAGGAACCACGGCATCAGAACCATAGACTAAACTGAACGGAGTTTCTCCCGTAGCTGTCCTCTCTTTCGTTCGATTAGCCCATATCACCCATGGTAATTCATCAAGCCATGCTCCACTTGCTCTTTCAAGTCTCTTCTTCAAGAGTTGAACAATATCTTTATTCGTGACTTCCGTCTGTCCATTTGTTTGTGGACACCCTACTGAAGTAAATCTCTGTTGTATTCCATGCTTTGAACACCAGGCATTAACTCTAGCTCCCACAAACTGTCCTCCATTGTCAGATATAATAGTTCTTGGCAAACCAAATCGACATACAATATTCTTCCAATAAAAATTGATGATCTGGGTTTGAGAGATGGTAGCAAGAGCTTCAACTTCGATCCATTTACTGAAATATTCGACGCCCACGAGCAGATACTGGATTTGTCCTTTAGCCATAGGAAGTGGCCCGACTAAGTCGACTCCCCATTGATCGAACGGCCATGCAATTGACACTGGTTCCATATTCTGAGCAGGTTGATGTGGGATATTAGCATGAAATTGACATTTCGCACATTTTTGTGCATATTCATTTGCTTCGCGAGTCAACTCTGGCCAGTAATAACCTTGCCTCGATACTCTTAAGGCTAATGATCGACCACCTGAGTGACTTCCGCATGAACCTTCATGTACTTCTTTCAAAACTATTTTTGCCTGTGCAGGGGCCAGACACTTCACTAAAGGACCAGAGATAGATCTTCTGTACAGATCTCCATTTAGAAGTAGATATCGAGGTGCTCGATATTTCAAACGTCTGGCCGCATTTATATCCTTAGGTAAAGTTCCGTCCATCAGATATTCGATAAATTCGGTCTTCCAGTTTTGCTCTGCTTCTTCAATATTCACTATTTTTGGCGTGATTTCCTCAGTTTTGACCTCGATTGAGGATTTAGTAGACCATACCAAGGTGACTTTTCTTTGCTTAATGCTTTCGATTAGATTTCCAAATTTTGAAAGAGCATCTGCTCGCGTATTTTCCTCTCTTGGAATATATTCTATTTGAAAGCTTTCGAATCTTGCAGCTAATTCATGCGCCAATGCTAGATATTTGATCATAGATTTTTCTTTGGCTTCGAACAGTCCCTTGAACTGTTTTTCTACCAGCTGCGAGTCAGTATAAACTACCAAACTTTTTATGCCGGTCTCACATGCCATTTTCAGACCAGATACCAGAGCCTCGTACTCTGCTTCGTTATTGGTAATGAGGAAGTCTAACTTTAAAGCAAACTCCAACTCAATATCATCTGGTCCTTGGAAGTAAATTCCAGCTCCTCCCCCTGCTGCTGTTGAAGATCCATCAATATGCATCATCCAAGTTGCCGTTGGATTCACTTGTTCCGTCGATGAGTTCTCCAATACGAAATCTGCCAATACTTGAGCCTTCACAGCTGTTTTTGGTTGGAATTCAATATCATACTCTCCTAATTCGACTGCCCACTTTATTAGCCTTCCCGATGCAGTAGGTTTGGAGAGGACTTGTCTCAATGGTTGGCTTGTTAGGACAATTATTTTGTGGGATTGAAAATAAGGCTTGAGTTTTCGTGCTGTCGTCATAAGGGCGAGTGCAAATTTCTCTATCTCCATATAATTCTTTTCCGGCCCTTGTAGCACTCTGCTAACATAGTATATTGGTTGGTGCTCCTTTCCCTCTGATCTTACTAATACTGAACTGATAGCTTGATCTGATACGGCTACATAGAGATACAGTACTTCGTTTGCGATAGGTTTTGCCAGCAAAGGTGACGAGGTTAAATATCTCTTTAGCTGATCGAACGCAAGGTTACATTCCTCGGTCCAAATAAACTTCTTCACATTTTTCAGTATTTTGAAGAAAGGCAGGCTTTTATCAGCTGATCGTGATATAAATCGATTTAAAGCTGTTATTCTTCCAACAAGTATTTGCACTTCTTTGACAGTTTTTGGTGGTTTCATGTCCATGACTGCTTGAATTTTTTCTGGATTAGCCTCAATTCCTCGTTCATTTACCAAATAGCCTAAGAATTTTCCTGCTCGGACTCCAAAAGTACACTTTGATGGGTTTAATTTCATCCCATACTTTCTCATTATGTCGAATGCCTGTTTTATATGCGCCAAATGATCAGATTCTTGTAAGCTTTTGACCAGCATATCGTCGACATAAACTTCCATAGATTTTCCTATTAGTGGTTCGAACATTTTATTGACTAATCTTTGATATGTTGCACCTGCATTTTTTAGACCGAATGGCATCACCTTGAAGCAATACACGCCTTTCTCGGTGACGAAAGCAGTTTTTTCTTGATCTTCTAATGCCATAAAAATTTGGTAGAAGCCTTGAAAAGCGTCCATCATGCTCAAAATTGCACAACCTGCAGTCGAATCAACTAAAGTATCGATTCTGGGTAGTGGGTAAGGATCCCGTGGACACAGTTTGTTTAGATCTGTGAAGTCGTTGCACATTCTCCACTTTCCTTCCTTCTTCGGGACCAAAACCACATTGCACAGCCAGTCCGTAAATTGTATTTCGACTACATACCCCGCCTTCAAAAGTTTATCCACTTCTTCTTCGATAATCTTATTTCGTTCAGGACCGAAGTTTCGTTTCTTCTGTCTAGCAGGTCGAGCCGCAGGATCTATGTTTAATCTGTGGACTATTATACTTGGATCGATGCCTTGTAAATCACTGGTCGACCAAGCAAATACGTCAACATTCTTTCGGAGGAACTGTATTAACAGGACTTCCAGCCCCTCACTCAATTGTGTTCCTATTCTGGTTGTTTTGCTTGATTCTCCAGGGATTAGTTCGATTTCTTTAAAACCTTCACCAGGTTCGACCCTCGGAGCTTCGAATTTTCGTTTCCTCGAAGGTGGTTCTTCGACAGGAGATTTACCAAAGATATCTGTCACTTTCTTCGATTTCTTGGTTAAGTGTAAGTCTTCAGCTTCCTCATTCGAGATCACCCGATGCTGTGCAACTTTCTTGTTATCGACTGAAACAGTGTAACAATCCCATGCTTCTTTGGAGTCTCCGATTACTTCTCCGACGCCTTGTCTGGTAGGGAACTTCATTTTCTGATGATAAGTGGACAGAACTGCTTGGAAAACGTTCAGAGCTGGTCTTCCCAGAATCACATTGTACGCACAAGGTGAATCTACCACCAAAAATTTGATCATCCTAGTTCTACAATTAACTTCATTGCCAAGAGTGGTAGATAAAGTTAATGTTCCTAATGGCGTAACTTCTGCTCCACCGAAACCAGATAAAGGCGTGTTGATAGGTTGTAGCGAACTTACTCCCAACTCCATTTGGGTAAGCGCGTCGAGAAACAGAATGTTAGCTGAGCTGCCTGAATCGACTAGGATTCTTTTTACTGTGCAATTCCCGATTTCAGCTGTTATAACCATGGGCCAATCTGGGACGTCATGATCTTTATACAACAGATAATCGATATGTAGATCAGAATCGTCGAAAATAATTTTACTGTCCCCATTCGGGATAGAATTGATAGAATATACTTTGTTCCTTTTGTCGAACTGCCCGATCTGTAATGATCTCGAAACCTTTTTTCTCGAATTTTTGCTATCCCCCCCTGCTGGTCCACCAGATATCATATTTATCACAACTCGAGCAGGTTGCCCTTGATTATTTTGCTCCCGTACTTTCTTATCTGGCGACTTTGATCTTTGTCGATCATTTCTGTGGTTAGAGATTTTCAATGCATTGGATCCTGTACCATCTCTCTTCACATAATCCGTCAAGTGTCCTTCTGATATTAACCGTTCAATTTCATCTCTCAGCTGGAAACACTCATTAGTGTCATGTCCATTTTGCTTGTGGAATCGACAATACCTGTTTGACTGAGGTTGATTTTTCAATGGATAAGGTTTTCTTAGAATATTTCGATCCTGTATAGCCATTAGAATCTGAGATTGGTTACTACTTAGTGGAGTAAAGACATTTGACCTTCTGTTTGGTGATCTTGTCATTTGTTGATTTCTTTGACCAAACCTTCTATCTGTTGTTTTAAAATTTCTATCGGTTTGTCTGTCGAGACTGTGTTGCTGGCTATGAAGTTCGTTTGCTCGATTAAGGCCAAAGAAATTCCCTCTCATGATATTCATTTCTTCTTGCGTCATGTACTGACTTGCAGTATCCATCAATTTCTCATAAGTTTCCGGATTTTCCCTCACAATGGTATTGGCGAAATCTCTGTTTTTAGCATTCTGGAATAACACTGTTATGAGAAAGTCGATTCTTGGCATTTCGACTTTTAGAAGTTCCGTGTTAAATCTTTGCATAAAAGTTCTGAAACTTTCTCCATTATGTTGTACGATCGAGTACAGATGATTGGCTGGTGGTTTGATTGTTTTTCCACTTGCAAACTGATGGACGAATTTATCGTATAACTGGTCGATTGAGCTGATCGAACCTCCTTCCAGTCGACCAAACCACCTTTGTGCTACCTCAGATAAAGTCGTAGTAAACAATTTGGCTGCTAGATTATGCCATCTATTTATAGTTTTCCAAAGCGGATATTTCGGGTCGGTTCTTTTCGGGTCGGATCTCACTTGGTTCGATGCATTTGAGCTATTCAAGTCGAATCAGTGTCATTGAAGGGTTGATCCGGTAACTTCATGCATAAACGTACATCGAGCGAGGATCAGTTTTGTTAAATATCGAAGAGACCAGTTTTACCAAGACCAGATCTGGTCTATGTCGAATAGACCAGTTTTATCAAGACCAGATCTGGTCTATGTCGAATAGACCAGTTTTATCAAGACCAGATCTGGTCTATGTCGAATAGACCAGTTTTATCATGACCAGATCTGGTCCATGTCGAAGAGACCAGTTTTACTGTGACCAGATTTGGTCCGAGTTGTTTTTAAGATAGAGTTTTAATCCTAATCCTGATTTTATGTTCTGATATGTAATATGCCAAGTCACTGTTATTAATATTTGGTATATCAATAATATTGTCTATCTGCTCACCAGTAAGGACCTCATGCTGCACAATTCGACTATGATCATCCATTGATTGTTCGACTAAAGGCTGCTCCAATTCGACATTAGAATTATTATTTGTTCCTTGTGATGGTCCAGAGTCCATTGCTTCAAGATAGATAGGATAAAAGACATCCTCTTCAAGAGGAGGACCCTCTTCGACATCCTCGGTAATTGGAAAAGATTCGCAATCGTCATTTTTTATAGGGTCTAGGGCTCCTTCATCAAAACGCTCATTCAAGAAACCAAGTTTTCTGCATTGTTTCCAGCATTTCTCGAACACACCAAGCAATTCGACACCAGCTTTCATATCAGATAAAGCTTCACAAGTAGGAGAACGGGAAAACTGTCGAGCAATTTCTAACTTCTGTTCAAGAGTTGGCACGATCGACATCGACATGCCCTCAGTTCGACCTCTTTCATAGCTTCGATTCAACTCAACCTTCAACTGTTCATTTTCAGTGTTTTGATCCTCAACCTTTTTCTGTAGCACTTCGACATCAGCATTCCGGGCAGTGAGTTTCTCTATAGCATCGATCAGTTGATCATCTTTCCTTTGAAGCTCAGTTTCAGCATCCTTCTGCTTCTTTTCTGCGTCCTTAGAGCTCTCCGTAAGGGCTTTCATCAAGTTATGTTGCTCCTTCATTTTCTTCTTAATTTTGTCAAGATCCTTAAAGGCACGCTCAGCAAGGACATACCCTTGATACATTACGTTGCATGCCTGAAAAATCAACAAGAACATCGATTAACTAAACATATCAAAGTCATATAAATATACATCGAATGCATTAGTTCGACCAGAAACTTACAGAAATAAGGTCGCGGGATCCCTTCTTCAAATTTTGCTTAATCTTTTTCTTGCTCATCTTGATCTGGTCCTTCTTGAAGATCACAGATTGGAATACTTTCCAAACCTTTGCTTCGTCTTCCCGTTCTAAAACAGTGGAATCCAGAGAAATTCCTCCAGCACGAGGTAGCTCAGAATTCATTATGCTCTCAATATCCTCATCAGACGAGACATCGACAGGCTCCTTTCCAGGACGTCGAGCCACAACCTCATTTTCTTCTCTTGGCCTTTTACTCCCTCGACCAGTTTCAGGAGTCGAAGAAGGTATATCTCTCGAACGAGTATTCCTTTGAAACCCAGCAGCTTGAGTGTTTCGACCTGCCTGATGTGTCGAACCATCAGTTATACTTCGAACAGGATTGCTGGGTTGGTTCGATGAGACATTTTGTGCTCGGGTTGGATTGCTCGATTGAGCATTCGGATTCTGACCCTGATTGGTACGAGGTGCAGGATTCGACCCTGTTCCACGGGCTAATTCGATCATCCTCTTTGCTCTTTGAGACATAGTAGAAAAAACTGCTTGTTCTGCAAAAATTGTCAACAAGTCGAATTAGATAAAAAGAAACCAAGAAAACCTGTTTAAATAAATCAAAATAATAGATATTCACACCTAAAGTTGGATCGCTTCTTCGAGCCTTTGACATCGACATCCCCCCTAATCGAAGAACAGGTTCTCGAAGTAATTTCTTAGGATTAAACTTAGTTTCTCTTAACTGATTCAAAAACCCAGAACCCCATGACGGATTTGCTACACTATCGATCCTAATAGGACCGGTACGCCACTCCCTTCGAACATTCCACACATAATCTTGAGGGGGAGCCACGTAGACAAATCGATGTTTCCACTCCTTGCCATAGCCGGATTGAATTTGCGTTAAAAAACTTTTCTTATTCCTCGATTTAATGTAATAGAACCCAATATTCGACTTCGGGGACTCAGTAACAACAAACAAATTATTAAAATTTGCAAAAGAAGGGGATTGACCTAGAGTTTTCATTATCAGACAGAAAGCAATAATATAAGCCATTCCATTAGGAACAATTTGTATAGGAGATAAGGATAACTGGTTTAGAATTTCTGCTACTTCAACAGGGATGGGAAAACGTAGCCCAAGTTCGAGATGATGAATATTGATCGCTCTACAATTTTCTGGTGGGGCATTCATTCGATCACTCTCTCCTGGTTCGATTACTGACCAACCAGTGGGAAAAGAATAAGTCTGTGCTAAAGAAGGAACCGAAACTCTGAAAAAGCCAGGCATGATTTGATCATATCGATCTACTGTTTTAAAACGATCAGATGGGCCAACTTCTTCGATATCACCCTCGACATCTCCCCCCTCGAATGTCCCTAATTCGACATCTCCCCCCTCGAATGTCCCTAATTCGACATCTCCCCCCTCGAATGTCCCTAATTCGACATCACCGCCCTCTAATTGCCCTAATTCGATATCGGCTCCCTCTAAATTTTCATCAATTCGATCGACATTACCAAATAAAACAGATTGAACTCTAATGCTATCTATTTCATCATCACCAGTTATGTCAATAAAATCAGAAGAAGAAGAAACTACGGGAGAATCATCTGAATCGAGTTCGGTACTAGACGCACTACTAGAGGAATTTAAGGACATATTTAATCAAAGTATGAAGAAGACAGAAAATTACCCGGATATAACGAAGATTCGACCACAAAAAAAACCAACTCCTTCGACCTACACCTCACGCTCCTTCGACCAAGTCTGCTCCAGAGAAGATATTTTTGATTGAAAGGGAAAGTAGTGAACTGTAGAAGAAGACCCCTTATATATAGAGTTGAAAAAGGTAAATTGCACAATTAACCCTTCGACTTATTGGATGGTTCGACTTCCAAACCCTTTACTTTTTCGATCCAAATATTTTTTACCTTCAAAATATTGAAATTACCTTTTTGACCCACAAGAGAAAATATATATATATACGTCGAACATATATATATCGAACCCTTCAACTTTTTCGATCCAAATATTTTTTACCTTCAAAATATTGAAATTACCTTTTTGACCCACAAGAGGAAATATATATATGTCGAACATATATATATATCGAATATTTCTCAAAAATATATCGAAATATATACTTATATATCGAATATATATCGAAGATCTCAGATACAGAAGTACACCGTGATAAATTTATCGAATTTATCTGGTATTTACATAAGTAGATTGTGGAATACACATACAAATTTGATATTTTAATTGCCTAATCAAGTATTTTCGACCAGATTTGTTTTAAACTATTCCACATATTATCACTACACACAGAGGATATCCACTGTATCATTTATTTTCATTATTTAGATTTCACTAATTCAAGACTTCGATTTTATATATCGAACACTTGAACTTGGGGGACAATACCCCTATATATATATATAGGTATAACAATTTTCTGATAGATAATAACAATTTTCTCATTATCACATAATTCAAAACTTTTAAATTTCACAAATTCAAGACTTCGATTTTTTAATATATCGAATACTTGAACTTGGGGGACTATTGATATACCAAATATTAATAACAGTGACTTGGCATATTACATATCAGAACATAAAATCAGGATTAGGATTAAAACTCTATCTTAAAAACAACTCGGACCAAATCTGGTCACAGTAAAACTGGTCTCTTCGACATGGACCAGATCTGGTCATGATAAAACTGGTCTATTCGACATAGACCAGATCTGGTCTTGATAAAACTGGTCTATTCGACATAGACCAGATCTGGTCTTGATAAAACTGGTCTATTCGACATAGACCAGATCTGGTCTTGGTAAAACTGGTCTCTTCGATATTTAACAAAACTGATCCTCGCTCGATGTACGTTTATGCATGAAGTTACCGGATCAACCCTTCAATGACACTGATTCGACTTGAATAGCTCAAATGGATCGAACCAAGTGAGATCCGACCCGAAAAGAACCGACCCGAAATATCCGCTTTGGAAAACTATAAATAGATGGCATTTATTACTCTTCAAGGAGAGGAGAAAAACCTACAAGATACTTTCTGCTATTCTTATCATCTACGATACTGACTTTAGCCTCGGAGGGTTTACGCCGGATCAGCCATCGGCAAAACCCGACTAATTCCTTTGAGCACAGGATTGGAATCCTAAAGAGGAGTTCTGTTCGATCTGACCGACAAGAGTTCCTTACTGTAGAACGGATATCAAACAACTACGTGGCACAATATACTTGGATCAAATACCTAGACGAAATATCCCTTCATCACTTTCACTTCTAGAATAATCACCAACACAACACAACCAATAAAAAAATTCCTAAATTGCTCGTGTAAACAACACAGATCAATACAAAACACAAAATAAAACGCACGAAAGGAATGAAATTAAAACAAAATAATCATATTGAATATATAAAAAACATACCCTAGAATAATCTCTGTTGACATGCGATAACTTTCCAACGATTTGATATCCCCCAAAGAATCAATCCCTTCCTCAAAAAATTCAAATCTTTTTCCTTCTGTAGCTATCTCCGCGTTTCGTCCAAATAAAAATTGGCCGCTTATGGTGTATGTTTTGTTTGTGTTTTTATCTTTTTGCTGTCGATCTGTTCTTGAAAGCTATTTAATTAAATCCGTATGAAATTTGAATGGGAATCAGAAGAGGAGTCTTAATCCTACATGGGGTATTTATAGCCTTCTCTAGATATTTCCGGAGTATACTATTACTGTATGTAAACACCAAGGCTGAAGATATTTTATGGTGACGTGGCAGTTGTCACACCAGGATTTTGGCACGTGTCGCGTGAAGCTTCTGGAACCACTCATTTTCTGTGATGGAGGGTTTAGGTTGTGTACAACTCTCTGTGCGCTGTTTTTCCTTGGGGGGTAAGCAATTTCTGTTCTTACGACCCCGGTATTGTGGTCAAACTTAAGTTGTGCCCCACGGTTTTCAGGTAATTGGGTCTGAACACCATTAGTTAATTATTTTCTATAATATTTCGATAATGAAAACTTATTCCAACTAAATATAATTATGGTTAATAATTAGGACAGTCAATTGAGTCGGGCCTATCCGAAGCCCGATGGCTCGACCAGATTAAAATTGGCTCGACCATAATATTTGATAGTCGGGTCGAGTTTGAGCTATTATATTAAACCCGATCAATTTATGAGTTGAGCTTGAATCTAACACGGCTCAGCCCGAATAAAGCCCGAACATATAATTGTTTAAATATTACGATTAATTATTTGTATTGTAGTTATTTTTACTAATTACTGTTTTTATTTTGAAACAAATAAAATTTATAAAAAATTATAATGTAAATTCACATATATGTTATTATATTAATTACGTACTGAAGGCCAAAACTCAAAGGAAAAATGTTTAATCAGGGATTAAAAAAAACACAAAAGTTAACACAAAAGGTCAATAAACTGGAGTCTTGAGACTTTAAAACTCTACTACAAGTTCATATAGATCACACGTATCTTAAAAAATGTAGGCAAATAACTCGATCTTTCAGTTAAAATATTATTTAATAATATATACTCGTGTATTAAGTACTAGTAGTCTATTCACATGTGTTTTGGTAATCTAAATATTTTATATGTCAAGCTATGTTTGTCCATATTTACAAACCCGATATAAGCCCGATATAGACCTGAAACCCGAAAAATTACATGGGTCGAGTTTGAGCCAGAAAAATCAGAAAATTTATGACCCGAGTTTGAGCCTATTGTTATTTGTGTTTAACAATCTGTGTAATAGAAATATATTCAATTATATTTCTTATAATTACTATATCAGTAATAAAGTATAAACTATAAATGTAATTAAGTATAGTTTACCGAACTAATATAGTATGTATATATTACTATACTCGGGAATTTTTAATAAACAAAGTAGTGGAGTAGAAACTTATTAAAAAAAATAGTGTTCCAATTTAAATTTTAAAACAAACTACAACTTTGTTTGAAAATTTTCTAAGTAATTGAAATGAATATAAATGAATAAACAATTCAATCTTACTTAAATATTCATATACATGATCCGGACGTAGTAATAAAAATAAAATTTCGGAAAACAGTATGAAATCTGATTTAGTTTATAAAGTTGTCTATCCGGATTTTTGTTTAACAAAACTATGTAAACTGAAGAGTTTTTCCAGAAATTAATTTAACTTTTAAATATGAAAATCAAATTAACTCACTGAATTATTAACGAGAAAAAGAGAAGAAGATGAAATAAGACTGAGGCTGCGGAAGCAATCTCCTTAAGACAATATTTCCGGGCTGTCTACGGTGCACACAGTCGATCCCCGGTAGTCTCCCAAGATACAACAGTCTGATGCTCCTTGTTTGCACGAACAAAGAACCCACGGCGAACTTTAAACAAACGGAACTTCGACAGATATTTAATATTGAAGAAACGAAATAAAGAAAGGAGAGTATTTATGCTTATATTGCTTATAAATTTCGGAGTAAAGAATTGGCCAGATTCTTCACCTATTTATAGCAATTGAAAGGCTTTGTTTGGAAGGGTGTGTTTATTCGGATTCTTTGCCGAACCGGGTCGTCCGCGGATCCTATTCGGTTGGGTCACTCACGGATCTTTCATGCTGGATTTTGGACTTTTAGTGAATTGGGCTTTTAGTATTTGGGTTGAAAATGTTAATTAAATTTTGTCCAAAAAGATAATATTGAGTTAAAGCCCAAGCCCAAGCCCAATCTAAATCCGATCCCGAGACCGGACCGTGCCAACCGGACGGACGGCGGCGGCGCGCGTGGGGAACCTTTGATCACCTAGGTCCTCACCCCTTTAAAACAAACGGAATCTTTGAAACGATGATATGTTTCGATTTAAAAATCAATATTTTATTCGTTAAACTTGAATTTATAATAAATAAATAAATTGTATATATATTATGTCATTTTATTGTAATATTAATAACATTTTGTCAGTTTAAAAAGATATAAGTTAGTAGGTTTATTCATAATAGCATTATGCGTCAATTATATTATTTTTTAATATCATTTATTGATTTTTAATTAATTAGCAATATCGTTCGTCCTTCAAAGTTGCTAGGTCTGGGGATTGCGTCAGCGCAGGTTGCCACTACGCCTCTTAATGAATTGAATGGCAATAACTTGAACGTGGTCCGTCTTTTTGCCTTTTAGCAAGAGTCACAAACCTTACTTCCTGGGAATTGGTATCGTCCGACGCATCGGACATGACTCGTGAGTAGAAACTTAGGTTTCGTCTGTGCATGCAACATTGGATTGTTATTAGGCTGTTTTCCTTTCCTGTCTAGTATTTTCAATCCAATTCAAAATAGGAAAAGTCGCAAACACTACTAAACACGATCATGGGTTGAACGGTAGAAGAGGTGAGATTTTTAATAAATACTTCAATTAATTAATTTAATTGCTTAAAAGTATGTCGCAAATTGATCTTAGATGTACGTGTCAGATTTGATTTTAAAGGGAAGATGAAGAAAGTTTGAATTTGTAAATTACGTTGAATATTTATGTATAGACAGAGGTATCCGACTTTTATTTAAAAATAAAATGTGATTATGAATTAATTAAAATCTGATAAAACTAAATTTAAACTATATTCAATTCCTCTGCAATCTTATAAATATTAATTCGGTAAAAAAAATATTTTAAGAGCAAAAATCATGTTAGATAACAATTATTTTTTACATTCCTCATTTTTCCAGATCTTGTCAAGTAAATGTGTAGGTGAGGAGAGGGTATCGTAGTCCAAAGACAAGGCATTCAAAAACTTCTATTGAATTTTGCAAATCGCCCATCAAGAACAATATTATTAGAATACCAACATGTGATTGGTCTAGTGGAAGGGACTAGAACCTACAAAGTCGAGGATCCAGGTTCGAATCCCTGTTGGGAGAGATACCCACTTAATGTACCCAAACCGTCCCGAAATGAATTAAACCGTTGGGAAACCAAAAAAAAGAAAATGTTATCAGGATTCAAATCTAAGCCTTACAAGCAAATATAATTCGTATCTTGCCAATTGAACCAACCTCACATGCAGCCACTCATCTAATCACATATTATATATTAATTTATGTGATTTATCATTTATTTAATTATAATAAATTATCATAAATAAGTATAATATTTATTTTATAAATATATATTTAGACGTGATGTAATCAAATACGAACTAAAATTATGTTCTAAATTTGTTTATGTATTCCTCCTCAAATTTTCTTTTATTCTTACATTGTTTTGTTTTGGATGTTAGAAGCGAGTTCCCTTTTCTCAAAATGAAAATTTTCTTCAAAAATATATCTCTTAATTATATATAAAACAATAATTTGATACCGCTATTATATAATCACTACTAATGAATGCAAAATGGAAATACTTAAAACTTTCATTTTTTCATTGATACCTAACTCCGTGAAAAACTAGTTAGAAAATCAAAATTACTAGAAAGGGCATGTAAAATATAGATAGAAAAAAGATCAACATGTCTTTGACCAATAGGTAACTAGTTTAATTTTAAATATGAAGAATCTAGCATCGAATTGATGTAAAAAAATGTTGATTTAATATATGTACGATATCTTAAAAACTTTGAAGTTGATGAAAAATTATTTTGTGCAACCATTGCACCACGTCATCAAGTACACGTGGTGTAGCCCATGAAAATTTATATCAGCCATGTTCTGGCCCATGTTTACTAAAAAAAATAGAATTTAAAAAATTTGTTCACATTAACATAACTGATGTGATTTCTCACTCTTAGTATATTGATGAATACGCCATGTATAATTAAGGACCAGAGATTGTGCTACATAATTTCCTAATAAGTTGACAATCCAAAAAATGAACAAAGTAGTTATAGTCCAACCTAAGGCCACAACAGTCTAATGGTAAAAGTACAAATCCCAATGTATCAATATTTGATTAGTTCAAATATATCCACAGTTCCTCCGTTGTTAAGATAAAGTGGGCCCATCCTATAAGTTAAACCACGGCATGCTTGACTCGTGTCAAAAGCGCAGTTAATTAAGTGGACATGTCCGACGACGCGGGGGGTGGGGGGGGGGGGGTGAGATTTTGGTAAAGTCGACACTTATAGAGAAAAACGCAATTGCTGACGAATGTTTTCTCTTGGCAAGGGAGATTTTGGTAAAGTCGCCATTAATAGAGAAAACGCAATTGCTGACGAATGTTTTCTCTTGGCAACTACAGAAAAATATATATATGCAATTAATTAATTCAATGCAACGTTACGCATTGGCTGCAGTCAACAGGACTCGTTTTCTACTTGCTTCCACTCCAGGCTTCTATTATTATTAACTTAATAATTCAATAAAAATTTAATTTACTATTGATTTTTGTTGCATAGGCCACGGTTAAATCTTTTATCCGGGCCCTTTTTTTTTTTTTTTCTTTTTTTGCTTGTTCAATTGTTTAGATTGATCGAGTGTTTTGAAGACTCTTTATATTTATTTTGGTTTAAATTTAGTAGTGTAAGTTAGTGGAGTTTAAAGTTTCGCAATTTGATTATAAGTCATATGAAGATGTGTCAAATTAATTATTGGAAAATTTGAAATAAAAAATAAATAAGTATGTAGGTGTCGAAACATGTTTGTTGAAGGTTTATTGAATGATACTTCCGGTTCATTGCTTGAAATTGAGAAATTATAAGTCATAAACCTAGTCCGATAAGATAATAATGGGTTATAAATGTTTATAAGTAGGTAATCCATTGTATCCACAAGCCCAGTTGATGTGGACTTCGATTATCTCATAACACTCCAACAAAGAATATGATTTGAACCCACTCATTAACTACACCTAGAAAAAACTTTAAAATTACGTCAAAAGGTAATTAGCCTTACAATTAATTTCTCTAATCACACTTCTATTCAAGTTTACATTGTATTCTGCATGACACAATTTGAGCAATATAGTATATTAACGGGGATCTCCTAATATGCTCTGGCCATCTCCAGTGACTGGACTTGGCTTGAAGATGGCCTTATTGGTCATCTTTCCAAGGTGTGAGGCAAGTTGCTGCCAGCTTGCCTCACACCTTGATGCTGGGATGGCTTCCCAGCATCTCATTTATTATTTTATTATTTTATATTTTTGTTAGTTAATGAAAATTTCTTTTTTTTTTAATTTCTTTATTTAAAAAAGTTGATTTTAGTTTTAAAAGTGTAACTTTTATGCAAGAAGTTTAACATTAACATTGTAAGAAATCTAAATATAATTCGCATTATTATTATAACCTTGATTTGTTTTGATTTATAATATTATAATTTAAAACTTATTTAAAAAAATTAATTTAGCACATAAAACGTACAAATATGAAATTAAATACGATTTATGGAATCTTAAAACAAATTCCTAAATTAAATACGATATAACCCTAACATTTATACATTGAAACACTTGAGACATCTAAATAAATACGATTACATATGGCCAAAAGCCGTTTAGATACGACCACCAGTTGGACCGTGTGTTGCCTATGCATGTTTGACTAAGTCTGCTTGAAGTTGGCGGTTCGACCAATCTAGACGATGGAGGTAGCAACAATACTTGTGGCAACGACGATGACGGGGATGGTGACTTTCCTTTTGTGAGTCAATAATTGTTGTATTGTGTACTAAAAAAATCTTATTATTAATGTCAATGTTGAAATAATTTAGAAGTATTGTAATTTTTTTTGCGTATTATTATTGCACAATATTATTATTATTATTTTTATTTTTTAATTATTATTTTTTTAATATTATTATTATTAATATTATTAAGTGAGAGTAAAAAAATATTATTATTAAGTGAGAGTGGGGAATGATGAAGATTGAAATTAAATAGAATGAATAGATTGAGTCATTGGAGATGACTATGAAAACGAAAGGGGAAGCTAAACTTGGAATCTGAAGGGGAAGCTGGACTTAGGCTGAGGATTCACTGGAGATGGCCTTATGTTTGCTCAAACACCAACTTTTTTAGGAGGTCAAATTGATGGTCGAGCTTGGGCCAGCAGACCAAAATCGAGCATAAACTATCATCACATCGAAACAATGTTTCATTTGGGTCAAATATTGAGCAACACTCCATTACCTTATTCATCCGTAGAACATTCATCTCATGAGTATCAGAAACCAACAAATTTGTCACGTGATATGTTACTTTTATTTCAAATCATATTTGTTATGTACGATACGTATAAAAGACTTTATATCAAATTAAAATAGAGTACAAAGTAGGGAACTCAAGTTTAAATCCTTGTTGGGAGAGGTTTCCACTTTATGTGTCCGACGCAACTCGAAAGAGATTAAACCCTTGCAAACAAAAAAAAAATAGAGTTTATTTAGTTTTTCGTATTACTGAGGCACAAGAAAGGAGCAAGATAGAGCCAGTCCCCTTCGTCCGCTCCCAAATCAACAAACATAGGTTGTCGTTCCTTTCAGTCACTCGTATCTAGAATTCTTTAAATGACAAGTGAACACGCACCTGTCTTTCTACTTACATCTTTACTAGAATTGTACTAATCATTGATAGAAGAACGACAAGAAGCCTTTATAAGGAAGTTCTTTAAAGACAATATGATTTTATATTGAGGAGGATCTATACCCTATGAGTTCTCCGGCCCCGAGCAATAAATACACAACTTAGTAGATAAAAAAATAAAAAGGAGACAATATAATTTTTTAAGATGAGATTATTTCTTAAAAATTGAGTGATATATCTCTAAAACAAAAAATGTTGTTTGTTTGATTTTTTAGATAACATCAAATTGATCTCTAAAAACCGAGATAAACAAGCTTCTGCTCATTTCTAAAATTTATACTTATTATTTATTTTATCTCTAGATATCAAAACAAAAATGGTTACAAAATAAAAATAAAAAATTCTAATATCTCTATTTATTTATGAAATGAAACCACTTTTAAAAAACGAAAGAAACAGTTCCTCATTTTACCAACCCTCACCCCCATCCAATCCATCTTTTATTGTTTTTTCTCTAAATTTAGACGATCGATAATGATGGAGCCAAATTTCAGCCTCGAATAATCAAATTGAGCGATAAGGTATGATCTGTTTTTACTTTTAAAATAGTGCTAAAAATTGTAGTAGTATTTATTTCCTTTGATTAAATCGGAGTGGCGTAGAGAATGGAATTCTCGAAGTTTCTATAATTGTTTTACTTGTTCGCTGTATGCTGTTGTAACCACATTGACTCGGCAGTAGTTGATTAACTGAAGTTTCCTCTTCTAGATTTCTTCTTGTTATGAGAAAATTTCCAAAATATTAGCTCAATGTTAAAGAAACTGAAACTGATTACATGTAATTCGTTGATTGTGTGAAGTTATAAGTAATAGATTAATTTTGATTGATTATTGTTCATATAAATAATGCTTAGGTAATTACCTACTGAGAATAATGCTTTGGCAGTCAGTTTAATTAATAAAATATCTGATATTATAGTTCCCAGATCGATTGTGGTGCTGTAAAGCAAGAATCAACAGTTAAATTGGTCGCGGATCGAATAGCTACTTTGTTCTTTTGGTTCTTAAGTTTCGTGTCGTTTTCATGATATGCACGCCTTCAATTTTTGGAATATGTATTTAGGACTTTATAGAGATTTCCGTAATAGGGAGCAAATGATCTTGAAATACTTTCAGTGAATATGGTATAATGTTGGTTTAACTGATTGAAAGATTTTCGTGATAGTTCAATGCTGAGAGCATATATCTTCTTGAAATAACTCGAGCTACATCATGTTGAACGTTGATGTGGAGAACTCAGTTTGTGTTGTTATTGATAACCTTTACTTTCTACTAATTATTATATACTTTCCACTTGGAATATCTGCATATTCTTCTTAACTTCATTCTCCATGACATTGCTGATTCTATTAGTGGATTCATGCATTACGCATTAGGCGGGATTCATAATTACTCTCTTATTTAGTTGTTCATATAATTGAAAAGAGGCTCTAAGAAAAATTATGTTCAAGTGGACATATATCGCAGGACCTTATAATTAATAGAATTTGTAAAAAAAAAAATAGTATTTTTAGTGTCTCAGTAGAACAATACAACTACAATAAAATAACACGACGGGGTTAATAAATGATGGTGCTTTGCGGGCATGTGTTGCACCATCTTTCTTAGCCCGGTCCTATGTAACCAAGAAAACAATAAGAAAAACAAAAAGTAGCCCCCAATGTGGAGAAAACAACAATAAAACTCGTATAATATAACCAGAAATTGATTGATTGTCCTTCTTGCAGGACACAATTTTCTTGAAACATCTATTGTTGGTTCATCTAACAGAGGGGAAGATCTTTTGGAGGAGGCTCTAATGTTTGCAGCTCACCAACACCGTTCTCCACAAGGAACGCCATCGCTAAACCCCAGGTGATGTGGACATCCAAGTGACAATGCATTAGCCAGACTCCTGTTTATGTCAAAAAATTGTGTGTTAGGGGTATGAACCTGACAAATTTTGCAACAGAGAATGACCAATATAAAAGCATATGGATGAGTTATGTCATGCACTAACCTGGATTATCTGCGACAAATCTGATTACTGACCATCCACCGACAGGTACACTTGCTGTATTACGAAGAGGTGGATCCACGAGGTTAAATTTTCCTGTATCCCTGCTTGGATTGAAGTTTCCAAAGCCTTCAGCAAGTATGTAGAAATCGTAACCGTGAAGATGAATTGGGTGGTTCTCAGCAGTGAAGATACTTGTTCCCTGCAATACCAACTGTACTGTTTCCCCATACTTTAACCTATACACCTTAGTCCCGGCAATAGGTTGCCATAGTGACCGGCTAACATTTCCAGTATAATCAAATTGTACTGGTGGATTTGCCGGAAAATCGGTCGTGAAAACTCCAGGAATACCTTGCTGATGTGCTTGTAGTATAGAAAAGTTGGATGGGAGCACAAATGATGCATTGTTCATGCTAGCAGTAAATCGGGTTCCGTTCGGACCCTGACAGGTACTACGACTTGCGCCAGGTGGGCATCTGTTGAGTCCTAAACCAACCGTGAAGAAAAGGTTATGGTCAATTTTAGTGGGCACCGGAACTTTTCTAGGGCTTCTGAAGCTGGTCGTGAAGGCAGTGACAGTTGCAGTGTCGTTAAATGCTGGCATTGTTGGCATCACTGGTTTGACCGAGGTACCTTTAGCAGGGCAAGGGGCAGATTTGTATTCAAGAATAGCTGTAGTGGTAGTATTATCAAATGGTGCGCCTTGAGCACTATTATAGGCACGTGCTGCAATGTAGTATCTGGCGGGTGACTGGTCAGCTGTGATTAGGACATCGGTGGTTTGGCCAGGTCCGAGCATGAGAACTGATGTGGTGAAGGGTTTCACGTAGGAGGCATCGGCTCCTACTACAGTGAGCTTGTGATTGGCAACTTTGAAGAAAAGTTCTTGATTGAGTGCAGAATTAACGACTCTTAGAAGATTAGTCTCCCCTGAGTCAACTGGTACTATTAACGTATCTGCATTAGGATGCGACAAAATTTGTCAATTTATACTTGGATAATCCCAATCTTCAACTCAAAAGAATCAGAAACCAACCTTTGCTAGAGCAATTGTAAAGATCACCAGGTTGGCCATTAATGGTGTAAGCATCGGAAACATTAGGGGCTGCTCCTGTTCTCGTAGCTTGTCTTACAACATCGATGGGGTTCGCATCCCACCATTCACCTAATCAACATCTTAGTCAGTTCATTCATATTCCAAAAGAATTTAACAGTTGTAGTTTATATTTCAAAAGATGAAGGGTCCTCGGTTACCAAGAAGAAGTGCAGTTTCACGCTTTGGCTTAGGGAAAGGATAAGAATCTCCTTCTTTGGGCCTAATGATCAAAGCCCCATACACGGTTGCTCTTACCCATGAACTGTGTGCATGCCACCACAGTGTGCCTTCTTGTCCTTGAATCGTGAATCGGTAAGTGTAACTTCCTCCTGGTCTTATAGGGCATTGTGTCACGAATTCTGGCCCATCAGCCCATCCTGTTCTTATTTGCCTCACACCATGCCTATTATACATTCATGGAACATATAACTTAGAATCAGAAAAAACAAATGTTTTTTTTGATAAGTTTGCATGTTGTATGCGTGAATGTATATATATAACATACCAGTGAATTGTGACATTGTATTGAGCTCTGTTCATGACATTGACAACGAGAGTGTCACCATTGTTTACTTCCAAAGTTGGTCCAGGATACATTCCGTTAACAGTGAGAGTGTTGTGAGTTTTGCACAGCCTCTTCACTGGTGTTGCTTGTACAACAAAATCATGGTAGTGAATTTTGGCATTTGTCATGCTCGATGAAAGAAGCAAGAGAGACAAGAAGAAGAAGAGATAGCAAAAGGGATTGCTTGTGTTGGTCATTTTCGATGCTTGGTTTTTTCCTTTTTCTTGTGTAGAATGTGATGAATGTTTTTTTCTTGTGAAAAAGTGGAGATACTTTTATACACAAGAGTATGAAGAGAGAGGGTGGTTTTGAGTTTGGCAGATTAGGTTTTGATAGTTTGATTAGAGGGAAAAAATTTAGTTCAACATTGTGCAAAAGTTGTTGCACCCACTGGCCTACATCAAAACTCAAGAAAATTATTTGTTATTTTAAGTCTATCTTATGTTTTGGGGTTGGTTTTCAGATTTCAACAATTATTTGTTATTTTAAGTAATATTTCAGATTAATTGTGTGAATACATAATATCTTGTTTAGGAGGATTTCATTGTTTCTCATATTTCCCACCAAAAATACAGGAATTCATCGCCAACACTTTACACGCATAAGTACTTTTTTCCATGCCAGACACATTCAAGTAAAGTTGTGGACTAGTATATTAACCATTTATTTTATCTTCAATTTGGCTGAGTTTTTTTCTCTCTTTTATTCATTTTTATTATAATTTCAAAATATGTACTAATTCTGTTATAATTCAGTAATTACCTAATCATAATGACTAAAAATCTGCAACATATTTCTTCCTGATTTGACATTGATAACAAAAACTATCTAATTCCTGAACCATCTTATACTACACACATTATAAATTCTACAGATAAATCAAATTCATTTTTACATTTTCTCTTCACGTATATAACATGAAAATATCTTGCAAATATGCAAACCAAACTGGAACAGTAGAAATCAAACCAAAAAAGCTCCAAAAACACACGCAAAGTTAAAATCTGTCATCTTCTTGTCGTGTAAACACATGAAGTATTTTACTATAATCTTAGCTAATCCTTTTCTTAAAAATAATAATAATTACCAAGTCAATAACGATGGCAAACCCGTCTGAAACCGGAAACAAAAATATTAGAATATTTTACTGAATGTGATGTTATTATTAATTAAAAAAAAAACCTTAATTAGTGCCTAAACCAAGTTACATCACTTGTCAGGTAATCGATCTAAGTTTGCTTAATGTAGTGCTACTAATTAGTAGCTTCCTTTTGTAGGCAAAAGTTTGCGCGTTGAAGAATTCGACTAAGGTATATGTTTTTTTTCGACTAGTATATGTTTTTTTTCCTAGTTTAATATTAATGTATGGCAATTTGTTTCTTTGTAATTTGATTATAATTGAATAAATTTTCTAATATACTGATATTGATATAATGATACTATCGTTTCACAAAGAAAAATGAAATCGTCTATGATTAGAAAATTGTTGCTCAATTTTCTAATTTTCAAAATTGTTCTCCATTTTTTAATTGCTTTGAGAAAATTTGACTAGTTCCTAGTGTATACATATCTAGAAGATTAGCATGACACTTGAATAAGTATGACATGCATAATTTAGGGTTGTTAATGGGGCATTTTTCAATTCGAATACGGGTCGATTTATTTGGATATTAATCTTATTAGAGATTTAATGATATGATCTGATTACAAAATTCCGTAATTCTAAACACGTGGATCGAATGTGGATCTAGATTGATCCGATTCGTTAAAGATATAATTCATATCCAACAATAAATAAAAAAAGATTATATATACTAATATTTTATTAAAATAAGTAACATTAATATTACCATCTATTTAAGAAGATGATAGTTAATAATTAATTCATAAAAAAAATTGTGCATATTTTCATCTAAAACATGAATATTAGTAAATAAATCTTTAATATGTGATCTAAATTAAATAAAATCGTTAACAATTTGTTTTAGGAAAAAATACTTGTGTAAATTTTGAAAATGAAGATTTTATTGGATTCGAAAATGATCTGGTATCCTACTGAATTCGACCAAGATCCATTGAAGTGGAGAAATCAAGACGCAAGATCCGGATCCGACCCGAATCCGATCCTACATAAATAGAATCGAAGTTGGGTCAAGCCTGTTCCGGCCCGAATCCGACTCATTGACGGCACTATGCTATATAAATTGACAAAAGGGTCGATTCGGGAGGAGGTGTATCAATGGAGGCATTGAAAAGTAAGAATAATGAATAGTTATGATTCTGAAATAAGGTTACCGTAATTGTCATAAAAATATTTTGAGTTAGCTAAATTTAATGTGGACAACTGAAAGCATAAGACCATCTCCAGCCGAGGCAGGCAATAGCCCCTCATGCCTGTCTGTCTGCCTGCCTGCTTGCTTGCTTGCCTTCCTTGCCTACTTTGTCATCTCCAACCGAATAAACAATCCAAAACATTTAATTTAATTTCAAACTTTTCCCACTCTCACTTAACAATAACAATAATAATATTATTATTATCGGCAAAAATAATAATAATAAAGATGTCAATAGGTAATTGAAAAAAGATTTAGTCGAACACTTGTGGGCAACACACGGGCCATTTTCGAATTAAGTGTTCCTTTGTAATCGTATTTGTTAAGTTGATTACTTGATCTTGTAATAATATTTTTAAATTAAGTTGCAATAATAATAAGTTTTGTTAAGTCATATTTATATAACAATAACTATATTTTTTTTTAAACTAAGTCGTAGTTTATCAAAATACACCCAATTTTTTTACAATCTCAAATAAATATTTTAATTTATTTAAGAAAAAAAGTGACCAATTACATAAATGACTATTTTGTAAGAATTTTTACACAAACTTTTAAGGTTTTTTACACACACATGTACATGTTTTTTTTTCTTATTTTTAAAAAAGTGACCAATTAATTTTTTTATACACCACACATATATATAATAATATAATTTAATTTTTTAAACATATTTTAAATTATTTTTTAAAATTAAAAATTAAAAAAAATATAAATATAGGGTGGCCGCCAAATGGCTGCCACCCATTGGCCTGGAGCTTGCTTGCCCGGAGACAGGCAGACATGCAACAATTGTCTGCCTGCCTGCCTAGATGACTCCCCGGTTGCCCTCATACTCGCTTGCCCTCCAAAAAAAATTTCATCTCCAGCAGACGACCCCCCTCATGCCTGCCTCCCCCCTTCGACTGGAGATGGCCTAAGAGGAGTATAATTTTTCACTTATTGAATTTGAGAGAACAAATATTAAGGCACAATTTGGAGTCTAGAAGTGATTTGTCCCAGATTTAATGTGTTCCATATTCCTCCCTCCGTTTTTTTTTTTTATTTATCTTTTTGGAGGATTACACACAGATTAAAATATGTAATAAATAGCCATACATATTTTTAAGAAAAAACACAAAAATAGCCTTTTAATCAAATACTCACAAAAAAGAATTAATTTTACATCGAACTCCTAAAACGACAAATAAAAGTAAATAATTTTCATTAATTAGTATTAGTTACAACCATTAACAAAAATGGTAAAATTGATAGAAAATAATTAATTTTACCTTGAACTCCTAAAACGACAAATAAAAGTAAATAATTTTTTTTTGGTCTAAGGCGACAAATAAAAAAATTGAAGGGAGTATAATCTAAAATGGGTCACTAGTTAGCTCATTTGGTAGAACAACACGTTGGGCTAGTGAATGATTGTTATTCTTAGGGTTGTCAATTGAGCCGGGCCTACACGAAGTCCGATGGCTCGACTCGATTAAATTTGACCCGAACCCGAATAATTGTGAGCCGGGGCTGAGTTTGAGCCATTATACTAAAACCGATTAATTTATGAGCCGAGCTTGAGCCTTACAAGGCTCAACCCGAATAAGGCCCGAATATATTATTATCTTAAATATTACTACTATAAATTATTGGTACTATTGTTATAAGTATACTAATTACTACAAATAATCCACCAAATATATGAATTATAACTAAAGTTTCCGCAGGTCAAAGGGAACGTAATAAACAACAAGAAAAAACGGAAAAATAAAAATAAATGGTGAAAAAATGAGAATCTTGGCACTTTACAATTATATTTAATGTTCTATGTTGTTGATTACGAGTATAAAATTTGTATATTCTTGTGAATTAAATAAAATTGTCTATATATTGCATTTAAAGAATGCGTAGTTTTTTATTTGTTAAGTAAAATTTGCTAGAGTGAGCAAACCCGATATGAGCCCGATATAAACTCGAAGCCCGAAAAATTACATGAGCCGAGTTTGAGCTCATAGATGTGAAGCCCGATGGCATTTGAGTTTGAGCCTATAGACATGAAGCCCGACGGTATTTGAGTTTGAACAATTAAAGGCTCGGCTCACAGGGCCCGATTGACAGGCTTAGTTATTCTTAGACAAACTGAGTAAATCAACTAGATGAAAATTTTCAATTCTCATTTGCGGGTCCGCAAATTCACTCTTCCGGGCCCATACTTGAATCAACTCTACCAAATATGAATTTGGGCCACAATCAGCTTTAATAAACCCCCACAAAACAACCGGCAAACAGATTATTTATACTAACGTTGCATGAAATAATCTTTGGGGGTCTCAACTATAATTTAATGGACTAAAACCCCATTCAGACGACATAAGATAATAGTTGACAGTTAAGCGACATAAGTAGATGGAGAAATAATTTATCCAAAAAAAAAAATGTAGACGGAAAAAGTCTTAATTTGTTTGATAATGAGGTCATATATTATACAAAAATAAGATGTCCCACATTTTATTATTAAATTGACTTGGTCTTACACCGCAAAGCCCATAACGAGAAGTTAAGATATTTTAACTAATTATTTAATTAGTTGTCCGTCAATTATAAGCAAACTATGTCAACCTTTTTACCTTTTCTTCTATTTCTTCCTTTTTGCTCCAAGAGTATTTCATACTTTATAAATTTTTTCTGATTTTATAGTAAAAGTATTAATCTTTTCTAATACATAGGTGTGAAATGTGAATCACTCTATTGTTTTCAAATATAAAGTAATGTCATCGGTTTTTACTAGAGTTATATATACAGATCATGCATATATATATATATATATATATATAAACATGTTTTTTTGTTCTAAGATAGAAAATTAATCTTAATAAAATTAGAGATCACATAAAATGCTTGATCTTAGATTAAATTTAAATTTAATCTTCCACTAATTAATTAGTTTTCTTCAATTTACGGGAACTAAGGTTAGATTAATTGGATCAAGTTTGGATCCAATATGACAAAATGTAGTCCATTTTGCCAAGATTTAGAAACAATAATGATATATACCCTTTTTTTTTGTTTCCTTTCGATCTAGAAATGATTATACCTAGATGATCTATTAAATGAGAAAACTTTAATTTATTTCCTAGAAGTTTAACTCAATCAAAAAGTGACATATTTCATGTACTTTAGATAAATAGTGCATATAAGCTAGCCAATTTTAAATTAAAAAAATATAGCCAATATAGTCAATTTATCCCCGGAGAGATGCATAATAATGTTTAATTTACTCCTTTATGTTTTGAAAAAGAGCACTTTACTCTCCTGTAAAAAAATTAAAGGAGCAATTTACCTCCTTCAGTCGGTGAGTGTAACCCACTCACCGAAATTGAAGTGGGCATAAAAAGTATTTTCGTAATACAGGGGGTAAATTGCAATATTTATCATGACATAGGAATGTAAATTGCCACATTTGTCGTAACATTGGGGGGGGGGGGGGGTAAAGTGCTACATATAAGAGGGGTAGTTTTGTGAATTCATATTCTTTTTAAGTTTAAAAAATTCAGGGAGGCGGTGTGAAACTTTTATAAGATTACATGGGGGTAAATTGCTCATTTTCAAATCACATAAAAGTAAATTGAACATTATACAAATCACGGGAGGGTATATTGCCATTAACTCCCAATATATATGATATTCGATCGGAGTCAAAATATCAATGCATGAAAGAAACAATCTCATCATTTTAATTATAAGCTTAGTGGAAAACGAGAAACTAAAATTGACAGAAGAACAACTAATTGAAAAAAGATTAATTACCCGTCAAGCTTTAATTGCCTTTCACCATTTAATTTTCATATAGTCAAATATTCTCTTGGTTACTTAGGATATTATTTTCTTTGGTAGCTATAAGTGGGTTTGAATTTTTGTTCCTTTATTTTGTTTTATGTAACTGGTAATAGATTACTACATCCTTCCTAACACTTTAAGTCTTTAATTATCACCATAATTAATCTTTGCCTTGAAGTTATGAGTTCTGCATATTAGATAATTCATAATTTATCGGATCAATCAAAATAGAGCGGAGTTGGAATCAAGCTGGTTGGGGATACTTTAGATTCTTTTAATAAAAAATAAATCATTATATCAGAATATTCGTTGATTAAACCAATACTAAATTAATATTCACACAATTTCACGTCGGACTCGAACTCAATATATACCCTTAATATTTTACACCCTCTCAACTTGTCATTGACGTAAGGCATCATTGGTCCATCAAATTTAGATTTTAAACTTCTTAAAAATGGGTAATTTTTTCAATTAAATATATGTTAAATAAGTTCCCCAATTGATCAATCAATACTAATTAGATCAAAAATATTTGATTAATATACTCATGAATATTTATTTAAATACTAAATAAAGGATTTGAATTTTTTTTTAATTCTGTGGGAAGCCCAATAGACTGTCTAAAGTCTAAACTATCCAAACTTGCTCCATCAGTGAATTATGGGCGGGCTTCTAAGCTCAATAAAAGGCTTTAAAGCTAAAGGGCACATTTCATTCCTTTTTCCTGGGTCAGATTAATTATCTTGCCTTGATACCACCTCATTAGATTCTAATGGATAAATGCAATAACAAATTCCCTTTTCCGATGTCTAAACACATAACTTGGGCCAATTTTCTACAAGTCAATCTGTGTCCAAACCCAACCCTTATACAATTTCTGCATTCTAAAATAAATTTTCGATAAATTAAATATTTGTGTGGGATACCCAAGGTGGTTGGGCCAAGTGGTAGTGACTTGCGACCCCCAGAGACGAGACTCAAGTTCGAATCCTACTAGAGACACCACACTAGGGAGGACTTATACCCTTTGCACTCTTCGGTCCGAGCTGTATATAAACAGTCTAGTGGATAAAAAAAAAAAATATTTGTGTGGGATGAAAATTAAATAATGCTGCTAGAAAAGACAATACTGCTCCTGACTCATTTATTTGTGCACACACTACTCGATTTTCCAGTAATGTACCCTCGAACGAAGGTTGATTGTATTTTTCGAAATGATTTAGGGTCCAATAAGTAGATAATTACCTCACAATAAGTATAGTAGATCATTACCTCAACATTACTTAATCACGACATTACTCATTAGCATTTTCTCCTAGTCTTCATAAAGGAGTTACATGTAAGTGTTTGTACCATAAATTAATAATTCTCAAATTATACTTCGATGAAAGGCATGGCGAACAACAAAGTATTAGGCATGGGCATTTATGAATGCACCAATGGAACAACAAGCGATTAGATCACTTTCATCGAATGATAGCTAGGCAGACGTATCACTCCGATGCAAAGCCAAACATTGTAATTATTATAAACTTGGGATAAATTTTTTCTCTGAAAATAAAAAATTATTTGTTTGATCTTTTAGAGAGCACCAAAATACTTTTTCGAAATCGAAGCAAGCAGACCCTAAAATATTTTTCATATTATAAATGTTTGAAGTTGGGGCTGGCGGCGCGGGCGGGGACTTACACGATTCTTTGTGGTAGTGTTGTTTGTATCCAAAAAATCACCCTCGGGTTGTCGAGGAATAATGGCTCGATAATGGATTGATGAACAGGTTGGGCTGACAGCAAGGCCTTGATAATAAACAGGCCCACTAAAATCAACTTGATTAAAGGCCTAATTAAGTAATTAATTAATGGCCTAATTAATTAATGAGGCCCAAAATTGGCCCAAACACAACATGTTTAATTAATTAAATTAATAGAGATATTAATTTAATTAAGGCCAAATCAGTTTAATAAAGTGGCCACGTAACCAATTAATTTTGGAGGAAAATAAGCTGATATTAACTAACTCCCTAAAATATCTCAAAGGAGGTTACACTTGTGCTGGAAATAACCACCCATAGCATGTCAAGGCAGTTAACAAAGTAGTGGAGGTTATGCCTAAAAAAGGGGGAAGTGGAAGAAATGGACCTTCATCAGGATAACTGTCCGTCAGGAGAATAAACCTCCATCAGGAGAACAACTGTCAGGAGAATAAACATGGCAAATAACTGCCAAAGTAGTGGAGAACATGCCTAAAAAAGGGGGAAGTGGGAGAAGTGGACATTCATCAGGAGAACTGTCCGTCAGGGGCTTATAAATATCAGGAGGATGGCACATACAAAACACACACAACTCAATCAATCAACTCTTCAGTCTTCACTGAATCCGGCATCATGCCCATCGGAAGTCCAGCATACGCTGCTTCTGTCAGTCAGTCAGCATTACCAATTCCTTGATATCAATCGTCAATCCTCCGCAGACAGCAGGACATGACAGCCTGAAGTTCAGCACCGCCGCCTCTCAAAGTAAGCCGCAAAGCTGCTTCCGCTGTTTCGAGCGAAACCATTAGATCTCAAGCAAAATAGTACGCTGCAAAGCAAGTTAGTCAGCAATACCAATTCCTTGATATCAATCGTCAATCCTCCGCAGACAGCAGGACATGGCAGCCTGAAGTCCAGCACCGCCGCTCAAGAGTAAGCCGCAAAGCTGCTTCCGCCGTCAGCGAAGCTGTTTCGAGCGAAACCATTCGATCTCAAGCAAAATAGTACGCTGCTAACCATCATGTAAGTGCCCACGTATTTACATGGTAAACTCATCAAGTAGCCATCTGCTTGATGGGCTCGTTATCAGGTAGCCATCTGCTTGATAGCTATCTGTTGAGTAGCCATCTGCTCAATAGATGCCCTTTCCAGTGGCCACCCGCTGATTAGGAGCCCGATTGGTAGCCATCTGCCAAGGTTGGGCGATCCATTGATGGCAGTCACCTGTTGTCAATGTTACCTTTATGTCAACAAAGGTGCACAATGAACATATCAGCTCATATGGCAGTCCTCTTGCCAACCAAGGAGCAATTCATCAGGGGCTAAAGGATTCATCAGCTCGTTTGGCACTCTGATGCCAACAGGGGGTTTAATTATAACTTTACATACTCTTTTACTCTTGTAAATCGAGGAAACATGCTTAGGCTAGACTTCAATGTATTTTCATTCATCAACTATGTTTATTTAATATATTGGAATGCTTGGCCTTAACCTCCTGATTTCACTCATGAGTATGTTATCATCAAGTGATTTTAATATGTTTTTGCTTTATATTGATAGTCTGTTAGTTCAGGTTTTAAATTAAGTTGACATGTTTTAAATTGCTTGATAATCAGCTCGATGGTTAATAATTCTACAAATCCCTTGATATATCGAGCGAGCCATTGATTTGGCTACAAAGTTTTGGCATTTCAAAAGGTTATCATAAATTGTTAAGTCCTGCGGCCAGGCAGGCATGGAAAAGAACTAAGGGTAGTGTTTGCCTACTCTGCCATAATCAATTGATTAGAAGTCAGTTTCATCAGGACATCTTACATGGATATCAATATGTCCTTATCAGGACGTTTTAATTATGTCTACATCGATATCAACATGTCCAGTTTTTAAACCGTTATGTTTGCACGCACAAACATTGGCGCGCCCGCACGCATTACACATCATATCGAGCCATTTGCACATCGAGGCAATCGGTGTCAAATTTATAGCAAACAAGTGTGTATTATAAAAATGAAGATACACAACGCCTCCAGCGCAATCGCGCTCCCACTAATGTAGAAGAGAAATTAATTGTAAACGTAATAGAGTACTCGATCGATCGGTGGCATAATTATTACTACTTCTTCTTCGGGACGTAACGTGCTAATAATATTGTAACATATATAGCCCAGAGACAATGAGCAACCCAATTTGTCACCGGCTGGAACTTCTCTATTGTGCTTTTCTCCAAAAAAATAAACTGAAAATTTATTTATTTATATAGCCAACTGATTAATTAATTAATTCCATTTAAACAGAACTAAGTACTCATATTTCAAGAAACACGTACAGAAATAACTACTTACACTTGAGACAGGACCAATCCACCCGATGTCACGCTCGCTGCCAAACAACAATATAACAACTACATACATAAATTAAGAAGAAAAATAATCAACATATATACTATATGAATTACAAACCAAAGATTCCAAGAATTAAGAAAGTGATTTGGTGCTCAAAGAAAATTATTGGCTAGGGGGGTCGATCGAGATCTCTAGAAACATCAATGACTTCAGCGATTTTTTATATTAATAAATAGAAAAGATATTGCTTATCATTTGGTAGTAGTTGACTGCAATTAGGATTATTAGGACTCCCTTTGTGATAACCCGGGAATTTACCTTTCAATTAATTTTTTTTTTTTAAATTAAATATGTCAAAAGTCTTATAAAAAATTTATTTTTAAAACTGAATGTACACTTTTAAAAGTTTTGGGGTCAAAAAATAAATTTCAGAAATTTAGGCACCGTTAAGCAAAATCTGAAAATATCAATCACTCTTTAAACATTAAGTTGACAACAAAGCATGACACTTATCATGTTTAGGTGTTAATGGCCAAGTTATGGGGGCATGCAAGTCCCCACATGTATCTTTACTTGGAGCAAAATGTTTGGTTGAACACTTCTATAAATAGCCTCATACATGCATGCAAAAAGGGGAGAAAAAAATCTGAAAATCTCCCATGGGATACGTGAGAGAGAGGGTTGAATTTGAGAGTATGGGAATTGTGAGAAAGAAAGAGAAAGGAAATTGCAAGAAAAATGAAAAGGAGAAGAAAGTAGGCAAATATTTAGGAAAGGAAATTTTCGGATTTCTACACAGCAGCCTCGGATTTTCATGGTTTTCGAATTAATTCACCGTTTAATCATACCCAAATTTTAACTGGAGATTCTACACAACTGGTTCTACCATTTGACCGTTCGGATTATTGTTTTGATTAAAGTAGGTGAAACAGAAGCCACTAGAAATTGTTGAAAAATGTGGTTGGGTGGTGTAATCTAAAATTCCCGGTAAGGTTCGGGCGACATACTTTTTTTCGGTGATCTGTAGATTCCAAGATTTAACATATCAAAGGTGAGAGTCATACCATACAAGTGATATTTCATTTTATTTATTTTATTTATTACATGAGTTCTTGTTATTTATGTGCTTAATTAGTTCAGTAGAGCATTAAAATTGTGCGTTTGCGATGTTCGCAGTAATTGATCGCATTTTATGAATTTAAATTGGTTATAAATTGTTTTAAGCACGTTGTACAGTTTGTTATAATAGACCGTGCATGATTGATGGAAATTGCGGAACATAACCTTTATGATTGCATATATATATATATATATATATATATATATATATATATATATATATATATATATATATATATATATATATATATATATATTTATTTGTGGTGCTTGCATTATTTGTTTACTTGAATTGTTCGTGTGATGGTGGACAGTTTGGGTAAAACCTGATCTACCACTATTTTGATCTTTATCAAGGGGATTATGCTCTTGGTATATAAGATCTTTCGTGGCAGCGACCGGTCAATGCATTTCGTGGTTCGTGAGTGACAAGTTCGTGTAGTGCAGCATCAACAAACCCAAATTTTGGGTCCCGTATCCTTTCTATGTGATTATAAATCTTTCAAGTGTTAATTCATGAGAACATTATGTGATTTATGAATGAATATTAAAGGTGCATTACTGAAAATATTAATACATGAATAGAGTCATTCATTGTACTACTTGTTTTTATTGAATTTAGATTTGAGGGCATATCCCGTTGGGGTCTCCTGTTAGTACCACCTCGGGGTTAGGCCGTTACACCCTTTAAAATAGAATCCTTTTTGGAAATACTTATAATCAGAATTAGGACTCTCTTTCATTTAAAATTTTGATAAAAACAAGCTGCTAGCTAGTATTAGAAATATTAATAGGGACGGAACTATCAAATTGAGAATTAATATGTAGAAATTAATTAAACATTTACTCTAAGAAAGTAAAAATAAACATAACTTCATTCTATGATGTACATAATTTTACATGAAAGAACTAGAAGTTTACATGATCTTTTTCTCTCAAGTATTTTTGCCTTTTTGTAGTTACATACACTCTCAAGTCTTTTTTATCGTTTCCCCTAGCTTTTATTTGCATGAAGTTGAGTGTATGCATAAGTCCAATATTTTACAAAACTTGAGATTACATAGACCATTTAAAATGAATGAATGGGAATGGAGATGGAGATGGGGATGGAGATTGAGTTTTGCACAGGGAAACTTTTTTTTTTTTTTTTTATCAAAAGGATATAAAGATCATCTTGTAACTTTAGTATTATTGGACATGAAAATAAAAATTTGATACCACAGTTTAAGTTTTCATTGCAATTTTTATATCAAGTCCACTTTTTTTCCGTACTTAATGACAATTTACCCCCTCCCCCGTGATATTCATAATGTTAAATTTACTTTCCTGTGATTTGAAAAATAGCACTTTTCCCCCCTGTAATTTTATAAAAGTTTCACACCGCCACTCTGATATTTTTATATGTGGCATTTTACCCCCTGTGTCATAATAAATGTGGAAATGTACCCCCCACCCATATTACAAAACAATTTTCATGCTCACTCACAATTTTGACAAGCGAGTTACACTCTCTGGCTAAAAGAGGTAAATTGCTTATTAATTTTTTTTATAGAGGGGTAAGTTGCTCTTTTTCAAATTACAGGGAGATAAATTGGAGATAAATTGAACATTATGCATTCATAAGGGGTAAAATGTCATTAACTTTGGAGAAAAAATGGGCTTGGTATTGCAACCTTTTTCAAATTATAGGGGGGATAAATTGAACATTATGCATTTCATAAAGGGTAAAATGCCATTAACTTTGGAGAAAAATTGAGCTTGGTATTGCAACGAAAACTTAAACCGTGGTATCAAATTTGCATTTTGACATTTTCAATAGTACCAAAATTGCAAGCTGAACTATAATAAGTAAAAAAAACAAATTTCCCATTTTGCTAAAGATTTCAAAGTGATGTTTGGGTGTTAAAACAAATGGGATGGTGTACAAAACGAACATTGACAGAAGCCAGAAGTAAATAAGGATGAATGCGGTCAGATTTGCATGAAAAAATCAACCCGACCCAACATATATGCTGATTGCCAAATAGAGAAGACTTCTTTTTAACCACAATTTTGGAAAAATTGAAAAAACGCAGTTGCCAACTGCGATTTCTCGTAAAATGTACATTTAAAAAAATACTTTTTAATTTAAATCATATTAAAAAATACTTTGGTATGGAAAACTATATTGAAAAAAAATTCCATGAAGCCCACAGCTGGTAGGAAGCTGGAGCGCGTGGGTATTGGCAAAAAGGTCGACTTTTTGTTTTTTGATAATTTGCAAAAAGGTAGACTTTGGCATTAAATGAGGATGTGACATTATATCATCCAAAAGGCTCCTACTCCTACATATGTGGTTTTGGTAACAAAGATGACTAAAGTAGGGGGAATTTTGGGAAATGATTTGACTTGGGGGGATTAGAGGGAAGCGGATTTTTGTCAGAGAAAGTTGGATTTACCTGCCCGGCGGTCAGTTCGGGTAGAGAATGAGATTTCGAGATTTGATAATTCCTCTGTCTTTTTTTTTTTCATTTTTTATATGGAGTTTTAGTTAAAAAATTAAAAAGGAAAACTTTTAGGAATTTTTATACATATATTCTTAAAAATAGTGATTGAGAGTTAGTGGTGTCAAATCACTATTTTATGTAAGAGATATTGTTAGGAAAATAATTTTATTTATAGAAATGAAGTATTTTTTAGGGGCATTCCAAAAATGAAAGAATAATAAAAGTTTAGTGACAAATGAAATATATTGTTATAAATGAATCGAATTTAGATAAGTTTTAATTATTAAAAGCAAAACTCAAATAAGTTTTATGTTATCAAATTAGATTTATCTATTTAATTAATGTCATATGGATGTACACTAATAAAGATTAAAAGTTTTCCTACCAATTCAAAAATAGATTAATTTTACTACAAATTAATTTTGGCAATAACTGATTATAATAAAATTAATTTTAGAAAAATCACTTTTTCCAAAAAAACATTTTAGTTACTTATGAATTAATACGATTTTTTGCCCTTTTTTTATATAATTTGATTATTTGACTTTGGAGATGTCAAATATAATTATGACGCTGGGAGATCAAACACCATATAAGTCACATAATAACTTTTATTCGACATTAATTAACCTGTATATATCGAAAATACTCCTTTGTCCTTTTAAAAAAAAAAAATTTAAATTTTGGAACAGACTTTTAGATAAGAGTTCAAAAAGTAAATTTTCTTTTACATTTTTACATTTATGCCATTAAGTGTACTAGAATAATGATAAAAGCTGGTGATATTAAATTAATACTTCTGTCAGAGGGAATTTGTAAGAAGAATAATTCTATTTTAAAAAATTAAAAAATTAAAGTTAGTTTGAAATATCTCAAAGATAAAAAGATGGGAAGAGTACAACACTACATAAAATTAATATTTATCAAAGTTAAAATTGCATTTAAACTTAAAGATAATCTAGTGAGTAAATAATGACATTTTTGGTGTTCTTTATGGGTCAATTTTTGCACATTCGTACCTTCTAATTTTTTTTTTTGTAGCAGATTCGCGCCTATTATCAATGTCATGTAACACATTCGCCCTCTTAAACTTTTCGTAGCAAATACGTCCCTCTTATTAATATAGTATAACACATTCGTCCATTTTAAATTCAAATTACATTCTAAAATTGATGAAAATGGATGTATTTTAGATTTAAGAGGGACAAATGTGTTACACTACATTGATAAGAGGGGCGCATCTGTTACAAAAAATTTGAGAGGGACGAATGTGTTATACTAGATTGATAAGAGGGATCAATCTGCTATAAAAAATTTAAGAGGGACCAATAAGAAAAAGTTAGTTCATTAGGAGGACTACAAGTGCTATTTACTCTAATTTAGTCCTGGTTAAGATTGGCGGGAAAATATCTGATATCTTTTTTTATAAAAATCAGTTCGTTACAACTTACTGGGCTGGGGAAACACAAGGTCTATGTAGACCTGTACGGTTAAGAAATTTCCAACTATAAGTTGCGCATTTCGTCTCTTAATTTCTTATTTTCCATTTTTTTTTTCATTTTTCTGATATTGTTCTCGAAACGTCTAATCAAATTCTCCCTCCAATATGGTTTGCACCTTCAATCGAAATCGAGTTAGGATTCTGTTCTTCCTCGTGCTTGCTGCAGCAGCACATGTATATGCATTATGTACGCTCTGTTACCACGTTATAGCAAAGGATTTACCTTCAAAAGGGGGGAGACGAGCATTAACAGGGATATTATCTGCGTGGCGCTCGTTGTCACTTTCTCTCTTTACTTTATATTTGACAAACTTTCAGAGGAACTAAAAAAAATAGAAGATGACGCAAATGGAAATAAATATAGGATTTATGGTCCTCCTGTTATTAGGGCTATCGGAAGAGTTGTTGTAGGTGTAGTTCTCTTGGGTTTAGCTAGCCAATATGCACACTTGTTTCCACAACCTGTTCTGATAATGAAATCGGCAGGTTTTTTCGGTATTTATGATATATTTGTACTTTAGCAACTCTTGGGAAACACGATTATGGATTGGCAAGTGCGTTCGGGGAAGTAGTTCTAAATATGCAATCAGTGGTCTCTCACAAGAATAAATGGATAAGATTTGCTTCTTCAGTCTCTGTGCCTATAGTTAATCACATTGTATGTCCATTATTGCGACATTTACATGGCCGACTCTATAGCTAGGCAATTTATGCCCTCGTCTAGGGCCCCGAATATAAAGGGGCCTCAATTTTTATTTTTTTTTGTAAATGTAAATGTATTTCAGTTTTTTTTCTATTTGATAATATTTTTTGTCAAATAAGATGTAAGAATGGAACAAACTTGGATAATTTTCAAGTAAGGTCTTGCCCTATTTATATAACTACATTCTCAAACAGACGGTGGAAATCAACTTGATCTAAGGGCTAAAACTGATGCTCTAGATACTTTTCATATATACTTGTCTAGAATGTTTTACTCCATAATGTAGAACCGTGTATATGCAAAAAGAATGTCCTAAATATCTTTATGGGCTATATATTTTTGCTTTGTCTGCCCCCTTTTACCCGCATCATATTATATTAACATTAATGCGTCATGTATTGGTTCAGATATATTGGACAATGATCGTAGCGCGATATTAGAATAGATTTAACCTATCAAATTAATTTTTTGACTAACATTACACATTCTATTGAAATTCTCCTTGTGTTGGTTATGTAAGCTCCGTTGATCTAATTTATGTAAAAGTGATTATTTCATATTATTGGTGTCAAATGATAAATATTACTCCCTCAGTTTTTTTTTTATTTATCGTTTTAAAATTTCAATGTAGAATTATTTTTTATACCAATTTTACCCTTCTTCTTATTAATGCTATGATTATTTGATTAAAAGGGTGTTTTGAGACTTTTACTTAAAAAAGTGGCTATTTGTAATATTTCTTAATCCGTGTGCAATCCTCATAAGCAAATAAAAAAACGGAGGGAGAATATGCTAATTGATAGTACAAGTGTTTTTATTTTATTGTGTCTTAGTATTTTGAAAAAAAATATTATGATATTGTTGTTTTACATTAGTAAATAAAATTTAGAATTTGATGTAACTTAAATTCAACTATTTTGAGTTAAGTTACAAATTTTAATATTAATTTATTGCAAATAATACTCAAACTACAAACACGTCTCGGTTTTTTGGTAGCAGACTGAACCGTTTGATAATCGAACCGAATAATTCGATTTGATGTACTGTACAAATTTTGAAATTACCACATCAGACTAGAAAAATTGGTACGATTCAGTTATATTGAATGCAACGACATCAAACCCCTAATATTAGGGTTGTGCACGATCCCGTGAACTGTACCAAAACCAAAGTTTTGGTACATACCGTATACCGAACCGAATTTTCGGTTCAGTGTACGGTATGAGCTCCATAACCGAACCATTATGGCCCAGTTTGGAACATGATTGACCCATCACTTTCAATTTTTCGCTGGGCCAAACTTGATTTGGATTTTGGAACATGTTTCATTCAGCTTAAAGTTGAGAAAATATAAAACAATTCATAACTTCCAATTTTTTGGCCCAACTCTCTAAATAGAATTCTGATTCAGATCCCTAGAGGTGTATGTAGATGGGTTTTGGCTCGGTCTCGCGGGTTTCGCGAGTTCAAGTCAAAACCCTTTCAAATGAGTTTCGCCAAACCCATAAAACCAAAAAAAATCTATTCAGAAACTCACACTCAAACTCTTCAAACCTATAAAACATTGATTTGATACCAACCACCTACTTTTTCTCCCAAATCTCACGAAAAAAGATATTGCACCTACCACCTACTTTTTCCCCTAAACCTAAACCACAACATCCAAACCCAATCCAAGTGAGGTAATCCAAGTGAGGTTTCAACTTATTCAAACCTCAAAACCCAACATACAAAACCATCCAAATGAGGTCTCAAAGATTTCATCGAAACCACCCAAACCATTTTCTTTAAACCGAGACCCACAAAACTGAGTCAAAACCCATTCAAATAGACCCTAGATTCCCTATTAACCCACTTGCACAAAAATATCAGACCACTTGCACAACTCATTTTATTAATATTATAATATGTTCAAAAGATTCCAACTTAAGTACACCTAAGTCTATTTTGAACAGTTTCACACAAATTTCAAATAGAATCTTCAAAACTTTCAACCAAAATAATTTTCGTCCAAAATGAATGAAACCAAACCAAAATACATCCAAACAGAGCCTATAAATTTCGATTTTCGATATTATACCCATTTTTTTTTTTTAATCCCAGTTCCTGAAAAGGTAAAGACATCGTTCCAAATTTCCAATCCAATCTTCACTTCACTCTTCTCACTTCTTCTACGGACTGGCCTAGAGCAAAACCCAAATCTTCTTCTTCTTCAATTCAGAATCAACCGCGCCGCCGCACCACCTACTCCCATCGCGCCTCCACCATCTCTCTCTGGGCCCGGATTTGTAATTTACAGAGCTACAGTCCAAATTCTAAATAACCAATTTTATTCTTTTTTTTATTTTCTCTTAATAAATTGGGTTCTAATTGCATTTAAAACCCAAAACTTGAATGATGCTAAAGTAATTTTTGGAGAGGGGACTGAGGCTAGGGGGTCTCTGATGTATTCTTTGTAATTTATATTCAACTTCATTGGATGGTTAGTGGTTAGAGTGGTAGGAAGCTTTGTAATTTATATTCAACTTCATTGGATGGTTAGTGGTTAGAGTGGTAGGAAGCATATTATTATTTACACATGTATTCAAGACAAATTACTTTTGATTCAATAATTTTTCAGTTTTTTTTGTACCGAATCAAATCTAATCGTACTAATCGGTAATTTACCGAACCAAACAGAAATTTTCGGTTTGGCAAACGGTATACCGAACCGGCCGGTATAACGAAATTTGGTTTGGTTCGGTTCGGTTTTACTGTTTGCACAACCCTACCTAAGACAGTAGTGTGAGCAGAAATATTATACTTTCATATTCTATCTATTTACTGATTCTGACAAGTAAAAAATTATATTTGTTAACTTACATTTGTTATATAACTATATTCACGATACTTGAATTTTCAATATATATATATATATTACGATTGAATCTAAAAAGTATCAACTAATTTGTAAAAGAGGGCCCCAATTTTAAATATCGCCTAGGGCCCCGTAATACGTCAGGCCGGCCCTGGACATTTATCCCCATCGGATGCTGATCCCACAGGCCCTGCTTCTTCTACTGGTGGCGATGAATCATGTGTGTATTGTTTTTAGTTTTGCAGTTGTTTTTTAATTGATCGGTGAATATATTGTTTAATTGTCTATTAACGGAAATTTTACCATTACTTCATATAATTTATTCATGGAATTCTCATGGATTTTGGACTGATGCATTTAATTTCCCGATTTTAGTTAAATTAGTTTGTGGTTGATTCCTATATCATCAAGAAATCCGCTCTTTTGCCATTGCTTTATGTAGTACATTTAGAGGTAATTAAATTTTAAAGGCTTCTTCTGACGACTGACAGGCAAAAGAAACTTTAAGTGTGAATATTCATGATAATATCCTTATCGGTTTTGGTTGCGTCTAGGTTCGATTGTTGAAATTGTTGTTATTGTGGTTTTAACGTTTTATCAGTGGATAAAGCTGGAGAATTGTATGTGAAATTGGCTAACTATCTCTTAAAGGTAAGTCGGTATTTTTTAGGCTTGTGCTAGGCTGCATTTAGGGTTCTTAGCATCTGAAGCTTCTATGAATTTATATTTTCAGTTGGATAGCAAGCATAAAGCTGCTGATGCTTTTGCTGATGCTGCTCATTGCTACAAAATGACTAATTCAAAAGGTTTGCTTCCTTACACTGTTTTCTGTCTTTTTAATACCTGATGGTATTTATATTGAATATTGATGTTATAAAACAATTTGCCTTGGACAATAATTAGTGTATCAATACTGAAATGTTATGTTTCTTAGTACAGGAGCAAATACAAGCAAATTATTGTTGTTATTTTACCTTTTTGCTTGTTAGTTTCTTTCTTGTTTTGATTTCCTACACTTCATTGTGCAATATCATTTCTTAAGCAATATGAGCGTGCTATTTCTATATGATTAGCATGTTGAAAGCTTGCTTATGAATGTGAATCTGGTGGGTGCCATCTATATTGCTTTGTTTCTTACCTTATTTGTTTCTACTTAGCCATATGATCTTCAGTCCTTGTATATTGTTACTTTGCAACTTGAAGCTATGTAGTTATCTGCACTTGCTCATAATTTACATTGTATGCTTTACAGAGTCAATATCATGCCTTCAGCAGTCTGTAAACATACTTTTGGATATAGGAATGCCTACTATGTCTGCCATATATTACCAGGTATTTTTTCTTAAAGAATAAATCGGTAATTATTGTTTCCATTCCACTTCTTAAGAATATTGTCTTTTATCATATTGATCATTACATTGGGAGATCTGGGTAATTGAGGATCGATATATTATTTCGTTAGTGAATTAAAATAATGTAAGAGGACTTTTTTTCTTTCTGCCAGGAACTTGCTGAGTTGTATGAGCAAGAACAGAATTTGGATCAAGCTATTGTTTGCTATGAGAGAGCTGCTGATCAGTTTCAAAGTGAAGAATTTACCGCGTTGGCCAATCAGTGCAAGCAGAAAATCGCGCAATTTGCTGCCCAAGTAGAACAGTAAAATTTATCTGTCCTTGCTGCATAATTATTGTTCCCATATTACGGTTTTGTTTGACATGTATATAGTCGGATCTTTATCTTCATTTATTTTCTTGACTTCACTAGTTTACACGGTTATTCCTTCCATTTTCCATTTTTACAGTGCTATAATTGCGATGATTAGGTTTGATCAAGTGTTGTCATGCATTAAATTTTCCATGTTAAGGTTTGATTAAGTATTGGTATGCATTAAATATTTCTTGACTAACGAATGCATGTGGACATGCTTTTACCATTTTTGTTACCTTCCATCTCTACCATATAAATGTGAGTTGAGAGAATGTTCATCCACAATTACATTTTCCGGCAACCAAATGCCTTGGTGTATAACTAATACCATTCCTCTCTTACTTCTTCTTTCATTAAGGTTTGTGATCTTAATAATCATGCTTAAATTTCTGTGTGAAATTTTCTTTTCAGCTCGAGATCATGTGTGGATAGTATTCTATTGGATCAAGTTTGATAATATGATTAAAAATTTAATGGTTCAACTTTTTCCTCAAATATCCAATAGCTATCGAGATGTATGAAGAGATAGCAAGACATTCACTCAATAATAACTTGTTGGAGTACGGAGTTAAGGAACACCTTCTTAATGCTGGTATTTGCCAGCTCTTCAAGGGTTTTGTTGCAATCAGCAATGCATTAGAGCGATACCAGGTGCTTATGTTGTTTTTGTTGCTCATTTGCAACCCTGCTCTTTGTTTTATACATGCGATAATAATATGCATCTTTTCTTTTTTGTTTGTACTTTGTAGGAATTGGATCCTACGTTTTCTGAAACGCGCGAGTACAAATTGCTAGCGGTATGTCATAGCTCTCAAGCATTATTATCTCTTTCTTCTTTAGATCATATCTAAATCTTGGGTGATTGTATGCAATCCATTTTTGCAAAATGGATTTGTGACATTTGTCGTAGCACTATACTAAACTAAACTAAACTAAACTAAACAACCTATTATTTTATTGCTATTGATGAAGGGTTTAAACCTCGTTTGTCAGCTTTTATTTGGTCTTTGAATATTGAATATAATATCTTGTATCCTTGTAATCTGGGGCCTCCAGTGTGTAACTCTTGACCTGATAATTTGATATTGCAGTTAATGAGGATGATCTTGTTAAGTTCAATGATGCTGTCCAGGAATTTCATAGCCTGACCCAGCTAGTAAGAGAAATATGGCACTATGGCTTTCAATTTTTTTTTTTTTGATTGAATTTGATTTTGTAAATCTGATGCCAATTTGGTCTCGATGATGATCTTTGTGATAGGCTAAACCATTTTGTGCTGTAGTGTGTTATAAATCCTTGAAGTTATCTTGGCTTTTACATGTACCTGAAGCTATTAAATAAGTTCATATGTTATTATGCTTCTTAGTAAGTACGATATGGTAATTGTTAAACTAAATATTAGCATTTTGTTTTCTTTGGTTACCTTTATTGTCTTTAATGGGAGGTTTGTTAGAAGAGAGAATAGTGAGAAGGACTAGACATGAAAATGCAAAATTATTAATATCACGGCCATATTTCACAGATGTTATCTTTTCCTTATTATTCATAGTTTGTTGATATTAAATTGATAAATGTTGTTGCTCGATTTTTTAATTGCTTCGCGAAAATTTGACTAGTTCATAGTGTATACATATCTAGAAGATTAATTTAGGGTTGTTAATGGGCATTTTTCAATTCGAAGAAGGGCCGATTTATTTGGATTTTAATCCTATTAAAAAATTAGTGATATGATTCGATTATAAAATTTCGTAATTCTAAACATGTGGATCGAATGTGGATCTAGATTGATCTGATTCGTTAAAGATATAATTTATATCCAACAATAAATAAATAAAATTATATATAAGTAACATTAATATTACCATCTATTTAAGAAGACGATAGTTAATAATTCATTCATAAAACAATTTATCCATATATTCATCTAAAACATGAATATTAGTAAATAAATCTTTAATATGTGATCTAAATTAAATAAAGTCGTTAACAATTTTGTTTTAGGAAAAAATACTGGTATAATTTTTGAAAATGAAGATTTTATTGAATTCTAAAATGATCTGGTATTCTACTGAATTCGACCAAGATCCATTGGAGTGGAGAAATCAAGACGTGAACAAGATCCGGATATGATCCGAATTTGATCCTACATGAATGGAATCGGAGCTGGGTCAAGCCTATTCCGACCCGAATCCGACTCGTTGACGGCGCTACGCTATATAAATCGACAAAAGGGTCGATTCAGGAGGAGGCGTATCAATGGAGGCATTGAAAAGTAAGAATAATGAATAGTTATGATTCTGAAATAAGGGTGCCGTAATTGTCATAAAAAAAAAATTGAGTTACCTAAATTTAATGTGAACAACTGAAAGCATAAGAGGAGTATAATTTTTCACTTACTGACTTTGAGAGAATTACTATTTTCCACTTCTATTCATCTATGTTAAATATTTTCCCGACCAAAAAAAAAGAGCATTGAAAAAGCAAATTCATATTTTAATGTTAAAGTCGTCGCATGAAATAATCTTTGGGGGTCTCAACTATAATTTAATGAATTGATAATAGTTGATAGTTAAGCGACATAAGTAGATGATCAAAACAAAAAAGGTAGATGGAAAAAGTCTTAATTTGTTTGACTGATTAGGTTATGAATACACATATATTATACAAAAACAAGATGTCCCACATTTTATTATTGAATTGATTTGGTCTTACACCACACCGCAAAGCCCATAACGAGAAGTTAAAATATTTTAACTAACTATTTAATTAGGTTGCCCGTCAATTATAAACAAACAATGTCAACCTTTTTACCTTTTCTTTTATTACTTCCTTTTTGCTCCAAGAGTATTATAAAGTTTTTCTGATTTTATAGTACAAAATTAATATTTTATAATATATAGGTGTGAAATGTGAATCACTCTAATGTTTCCAAATATAAAGAAATGTAACCGGTTATTCAAGAGTTATATATACAGATCATGCATATATATATATATTTTATTTTTTTGTTCTAAGATAGAAAATTAATCTTAGAGTTGTTCAGTTTCGGTAAAGTAAAACTGGAGATCACATGAAATGGTACTGGAAATTAGGTTAGATTTATTGGATCAAATTTGGATCCAATATGACAAAATGTAGTCCATTTTGCCAAGATTTAGAAACAATGATGATTTTTTTTCTCTTTCGATCTAGAAATGATTATATAACTAGATGATTTGTTAAATGAGAAAACTTCCTAGAAGTTTTACTCAATCAAAAAGGGACATATTTTATGTACTTTTGATAAAGAGTGCATATAAGCTAGCCAATTTTAAATTAAAAAAATATAGCCAATATATAGAGCTAATGTCAATTTACCCTCTAGAAATGCATAAAATTCAATTTATTCGAATGTGATTTGAAAAAGATAGCACTTTACCCCCTGTAAAAAATTTAGAGAAGCAATTTACCTCTTTCAGTCGGCATGAAAATTGAAAGTGGGCATGGAAAATATTTTTGTAGTATAGAGGGTAAATTGCAACATTTATCATAACATAGATGGGTAAATTGCCACACTTATCATAACACAAGTGGTAAATTGTCACATTTATTATAACACAGAGGGGGTAAAGTGCCACGGGGTAGTTTTATGAATTATTCTTTTTAAGTTTAAAAATATCAGAGAGACGGTGTGAAACTTTTATAAGATTAAGGGATGAAGTTAAATTGTTCTTTTTTAAATCACATGGAGGTAAATTGAACATTATGCTAATCATAGGATGGTAAAATGCCATTAACTCCCAATATGTATGATATAGGTACACAATTTAATAATAATAATAATAGATTCACAAAATTTTGATCGGAGTCAAAATAAACCTAGTCAATGCATATAACAAATTGCAACGTAAGTGACTTTGAAACAAAGATAAATAGTAGATATCAATTACAAATATTAGATGGTCGATAAAAAACAAAAGAATCTTCATAATTTAGAAGTTGATGAGTTTGTTACTGATTTTGCATGAAACAAACAATTTCATCATTTTAATTGACAGAAGAACAACTAATTGAAGAAAAAGGTAATCACCCGTCAAACTTTAATTGCCTTTCACCATTTAATCTTCACATAGTCAAATATATAATCTCTTGGTTACTTAGGAAATTGTTTTCTTTGGCTATAAGTGGGTTTGAATTTATGTCCTTTGATTTTGTTTTATTATGTAAAAGTTCATAGATTACTACAATATTAAACCAGCAACGAACATTAACATCACTTCCTAACACTTTAATTATCACCTTAATTCTTGGCCTTGAAGTAATGAGGTTGTTCTACATATTGGACAATTTATAGTTAATCAGTCAAAACAGAGTTGAGTCTGAATCGAGCTGGTTGGGGTACTTTATATTGTGAAGTTATATCTGCATCAACATATATATCGATTGATTGAATTAGTCAAAAAATTACAATAACTAAAGTATAACAAATAATGGAGTATAAAACTAAATAAATACTCACATAATTTGATATTGGGCTCGAACTCAACACTCTTAAAAGTCGTGGACCCTCAACTTTGTTTTTGAGATAATATCTACAACTTTAGATTTTAAAATTCTTAAGATGGGTATTTTGTTCAATTAAATATATTAATTAACTCATCAAAACTAATTAGATCAAACTTTTTGATTTTAATATGATTATGAATTTTTATTTAACTACTAAATAAAGGATTTGAATTTATTTAGATCTTTTATTTGTATGGGTAGTAGCCCAATAGACTTTCTAAACCATATAAATTGTTCCATCAGTGAATTATGGGCAAGCTTCTAAGCTCAATCAAAGGATTTAAAGATAAAAAAGCACATTTCATTTTTAATTTTATTTTGGGCCAGATTAACTATCTTGCCTTGATGCTACTTCATTAGATTATAATGGAGAAAGGCGATAACAATTATACTTTTCTAATGTCTAAAGTCTAAACACATAATTACTACACAATTTTAGAGTAATACATTAATTCTGAATAGGTCCATAAAATTATCTTGTAAAAGTCTCTAAAACATCATTTTAAGTTATTGGATCAAGTTGATTTTCACTGTCCATTTGAGAATTGAGTTATATTAATAGGTAAAACTCACTACAAAAAATTGAATTTTAGTGATAAAATTTTATGTGACAATGTTAGAGTTGTCACTTCTTATATATATTAAGTGACAATAACTCAAATATTGTCACTAAAATGATTTTCATAAACATACTAGTGACAAGAATTGTAAAAAAAATTGTCACTATTGACATTTAGCGATACCCCAAAAGTGACAACCAAAAAGTTGTCACTAAACCATAGTGACATTTTTTATTGTCACTAGGTTATCACTAAAAGGGTATCGCTAATTATCAATATATAGTGACAACTTAAGTCACCATATATTTGTCATTAATAGCTATTAGTGACAACTTAAAAACATATATTGTCACTATTGCACTTGTAACTATTATTATTATGACAAAATTAATATTTTTATCACTAAATGCATACAAAGAGTGACAACTTCCATATTATCACTTAATTTTTTGTCACTTAAAGCTCAATTTTCTTGTAGTGACTGCATTTGAATATTATCCAAGTTTGATAACATTTTTACATCTTATTTGCCTCTACTTTCTTCAACTTACAACTTTAATTCCATAATAAAATATATTGTTTGAGACACCTGGCTCAACTTATCTAACTATATGGCCGGGGCCTGCCCTACTAACAACCAAAAATTGATACAATTAATTCTTTTCAACTAATGATATGATTCGCGATACGTTACGATTCAAGAGAAAAACGATAAGCGATTTGATACATGATTCGATAACCATGTTCCAAGGTCTTCCACAACCTTCTAAAGTATTCTAGGATGGTCTAAAATATTCCACATTATTCTCCAAGTGTGTAAACCCTTTGCGTTAGATTTTTTCTGGAAACCTTTGATCTTGTGTGAATCCTTCCAAAATTCTTTGGAACATATTGTGCCATTGAGGTAAATCGACCCTTGCCCTAGAATATTAGGTATCAATGTTTCTAACCCTTCTCCCCCAATTTTTAATTGGAATAAAGCAAAGTATTGTTTTCATTCTCCATGTCCTAAAACTCTAGGATACAAGAAAGAGATTGTACTACACTATACTCTAAATCCTCTGATGTTGATATCTCTCTTTTCTTCATTTTATTATTTTTTCAACAATAAAGAAACATCATAGTTCCCAGATTTTTACAAATATATGATAAAAATTGATGACGGATTAGTAAACGCAAGTATACGCAATCGCAACAAGTAATATAATGATAAGTAGAGTATCGTCTCCACAGGGAATTAATGAGCTAAAATAACTAATTACTAAAGGATCACTCTTGTTCTTATCCAAATTAAACGAATTCTTGATTTTGATTATAACTAAGCAACAATGAAATTAAAACTAAATTCTAAATTGACAAAATTAACTCTGATGATTAAAGTCTAGGATTACAACTTCCTTCAATGTCAAACTAATTGCTCTTATTTTCCCAACAATTCTATTTCAATTAAGCTTCATTGCTAGTCTAGGGCACTTAAGTTTCTACAATTTCTTTCCAGAATATTGTAAAACTAATCTAACCTAATCAAAGAGCTATATTCCTATGCCAATGAAGTTAGGCCAAATTGAATCAAGAACAAGCCCTAATTGTGACTACCTAAGGCAATTAAGTATATTCCTATCTTAATTGCTAAACAAATTACCCAATTCAAAGTGGGTGCAATTCGTACAAAGGTTACCCAATCTTTAACCTAAAACCTAATTTCCTCTCCCGATTCACTTAGATTTGTGAAACAATAGTTGATCAGGCTATTGAAATTAAAGCACAAGATTGGGTAAACAACAAATCTCAATATAATAGAATAAGGAAAAATAAGCAACAATCAATTCAAACAAAGAATTCAATTGCAATCCTAGAAAAGTAAATTTAGTTCATGGCTAAAACGGAAATAAATTCGAGAATAATAAACATCATGAGTATAAGATCACAAAAGAGAAAAGTAATTGAAAGAGATAAGAAAAGAGAAGTAGATATGTCTTCAAATCTTCAAGAATTGTGTTCTCTGATGTTTTCCACGCTCTCCAATGATATTTTCTTGTTCTTGGTTTCTCTTCTGTCAAAAGGTGTCTTAAGATGTGTTTTCTCTCTTCCTTCACTTAGATATAAGTTTTCAAGTCAAATTAGAGCACTCTAATTAAAATCCGCGGAAATCTTCTGCCCCGGCGGAGAATTAGTTTCGCCTCAGCGGAGACGCTTATGTCCAAGAATTTTGTCTGCTTTGTGATTTCGCTCCAGCAGAGAGATTTTCCGCTCCAGCGAAGAGGCTACTGTTTTCACTTCCAAAACTCAAGAGAAAATCTGAAATATTTACAAGAAAATACCAAAATGAGTACGTGAATCACCAACGAGATAAATCAAGCTAAACCAAATGAAAACAATCCAAGAACTCAAGAAACTAATGCCATTCCCCGCAAAAAGATATAGAAATTAACTCTATTTTATAGAGTTAACAAAAATTACTCCATATTCTTCGATTCCCATCTCTTTACAATGACTTTGGTGTTTATTTTTATTATTGTATTTAAGCCATTTCAATTATGACACTTCTTACCGGTCTTACTAGTAGTCCATCATAGTGTTGTATGTATAGTTTTTGTTTGAAATTCTTTTTAACTCTAGCTATGCATAAACGTCAATGTCAAAAGTTTTCTTTTACACCGATATAAACCTTTTTTCTAATGTTTGAAAGATGGACATAGAAGTGGAAAAAATTGTGCGGATGCCCTCGCCAAATTGGCCATAATTGGGCCATGAGTTACATGAGGGGGCCATTGTTTGGGACTCTATTCCCCTTGATATTGTACCTCGGCCGTTGGAGGATAGCATGCAATTGTTTTGTTATGTTCTTCCTTTTTATAATTATGTATATGTTCCGTCCCCGTGTCGAATGGATCTGAACTTGGACTGAACATTGTATATATATGTTCCTCTAGAATTGAAATCACGAATGTCCCTTAGATTAGTTCTAGTCAGATTCAACAATAACTTCTGATGCTTAACATATATTAATCTAGTGGAACCAAATAATGATGTTGGAAAAAACTAATATTGCTCCAGACTCACTTGTGCACGCTCTACGTATTTGATTTCCCAATAATAATACGCTATTTGTATAATTTCTTTTTGAAACAATAGAGCATCTCGCAATAACTAGTTCATTACCTAATCCACAAATGTCACACCCAAAATGCAATTTTCCTCACAAAATTGCCTAATCCACAAATGTCACACTTATATATTTACAGACCACACACACAAACAATAAAAATACAGACAACAAAAGTTATCAAAAAAAAAAAAATACAGACAACAAAAATTTCAAGAATGAAAGAATAGTGGAACACATAATAAAATCTACTTGGCACCTAAATACCTCTAATTTAACTTAATAGTAGAACTAGTTCTTTAATCACTATAGGATTGAACTGCTCCACCATCATCCCCTGAACTTGTAGCTGTCTCTTCTTGCCTAATCTCCTGTAATTGCTGCAATACCATTTGAGCTTCCGGCCTAGCAGATGGCGAAGGATCGACACAATGCAAAGCTAATTTCAACGTATTCAATAACTCGTCCCCAATAACCGAAGCATCCCTCATCAATTCCAAATCAAAAACTTCGTTCGTCCACTCCTCTTTCACAATCGAAGCAACCCATTGAGGCAAATCGACACCGTCCATTGCCTCTCCTGGCGATTTCCCAGTTAGAAGCTCTAATATGATGACACCAAGACTATAGATATCAGTCTTTGTGCTAGCTTTCTTTAGTTTTGAGAGCTCGGGTGCTCGGTACCCTAGAGCTCCGGCGGTTGCGATTACGTTAGCATTTGCGGCAGCCGTCATTAGTCTCGAGAGGCCATAATCCGCAATCTTTGCATTTATGTGTTCATCAAGAAGAACATTGCTTGATGTGAGATTTCCATGAATTATGTTCACATTGTTGTGAAGGTAGAGTAGTCCTCTAGTCATTCCTTTCGCTATCTTCATTCGTGTCGACCAATCGATAGGCGTATCCGGAGCACGAGCTGCAATGAAAAAACGAAACTCTGTTAACTAATTTACCCAAATTAAGACAATTATGAATACCAACAAGGGTTGTGTCTAGCGGAAGGAACTGATCCCGCAAGTAACGTGTCTAACCATGCCTCGAAAGTAAAACAAGAAAAACACAATTATAAAAAAAATAAGGTATATTAAGTATTTGTTTACCATGAAGAAAAGTGGCAAGACTTCCTTTAGGCATATAGTCAAAAACTAGCAACTTTTCTCCTTTTGGACCTAAATAATAAGCTCTAAGTGCAAGAAGATTAATATGTCTAATTTTCCCAAGAAAATTAACCTCAGTTTCAAACTCCTTTTGCCCTTTTGTTATCTTTTCTCTCAATCTTTTCACAGCAACTTGAATTCCATCTTCCATAGTAGCTTTATAAACTGTCCCATAAGTACTTTTACCCATAATCTCAGCTGTAGCACACAAAAGGTCATCTGCACTAAATACCAATGGACCATCAAAATGAACAAGCTTTCCTCCTGTATCTCCACTTGCTTCAACTTCCCCTGCAGTTGGTGGAATACCCTTCTCTGCTCTTCCTACAGTTTCACCCTTTCTCCCCTCCTCACCTTCTTTCGCGGCTTTTCTTTTTCGTATCAAGCAACATAGCAAAACACAACAAATAATAAGAAGAATTATGAGAAGAATCCCAGCCACAATGAGGATAATATCCTTAGTACTAAGTTTTCGATGTCGTTTTTTAGGTGGTGCCTCGTTTGACGGGGGCTCGGAGGGTGAAATAGGACATGGGATTGAACCATTGTATCCACAAAGTTGAAGATTTCCCATAAAAGCACTAGAATTGAACTTTTGAGAAAGGCTCACAGGAACAACACCAGAAAGATTGTTATATGAGACATTGAATGAATCAAGAATTGGTAAATCACCTAAAGAAGTTGGGATCTCACCACTGAGATTGTTAAATGATAAATCAAGCTCTCTTAATGAAGAAATGTTTCCAATTATAGATGGGATTTGACCGTAAACTCGATTATTTCTCAGATTAAGAACAGAGAGGTTCTGTAAATTGTACAAAGTAATAGGCAAGGTCCCATTAATCAAATTGTTTGAAAAATCAAGTCTTCTGAGTCTTGGAAGGTTACCAATTTCATTAGGTATGTCTCCATTTAACTGGTTATGACTAAGTGTAATTTCTTGAAGTGAACTCAAATTTCCAAAAGATGGGATTTTTCCAGTTAAAGAGTTGTGATCAAGGGCAAGAAACAAAAGTGAAGGAGATTGTGTAATACTAAATGGGATTTCTCCAGACAAATTATTGTAACTAACATTAAGCCTAAAAAGCTTAGTTGAATTTACAATTGTTAAAGGTATTGTTCCAGATAAATAATTATTGGCAAGATCAAGTGTTTGAAGAAGAGGACATAAACCAAGTGAAGGAGGAATTGAACCTGAAATCCTATTGTTAAACAATTGAACACCTCTTAAATTAGGCAAAAATCCTAAAGAAGTTGGAATTGAACCACCAATGAAATTATCATGAAGACTTAACTTTCTAAGAGCTTGAAATTGACCAATGTTTTCAGTGATTCTACCACCTAAACCTCTCCATGGAAGCTGAATAACAATTACTTGACCTTTTGCACATTTGATCCCAATCCATCTACCTGAACAAGCACCATAACCTGTGTCGTTCCAGCTTTTCAAGAACCCTTTTGGATCAATTAAATCATGTTTGAATGATTGAAGGGCTTGGTAATCTGCTTCCGTGACAATTATGCCATCCCAAGATTGGCTTAAAACAGGGGCAAGAACAGAGAAAAGTAAGAGAAATGTGAAATTGAAATGGGTAAAAAGGGAATAACAACTTAAACTTGAAAAGAACCGATGTGGGATTTTGTTTAATTTGATTCTTGCTTGAGAGAGCTGATCTTTTTGAAGTTTAATACTGTTCTTGACCTCCATAACCACAAAGAAATGTTCAATGAGTAAGCGAAAAAGAAGATGAAGTAGTAGTAAAAAGATATTTTTTTGAAAAGGAAAAGTACTAATTTGGCTACTAGAAGTGGAAACAAAAGAAATGAATACTGTGTAAGAAGTTTTTGTAGTGGGAAAATAGGTGACGGGGAGCCTGTAATGAGGCACGTGAAGTATAGGGGTGGGGTGGGGTGGGGTGGGGTGGGTGGGGAGTGGTGGTGTTGAAGGATAAGAGCTAAATGCAAAATACCCCCCTAGAGTTGCATTGATTAAAAAAACCTCTATATTGTTTTTATTAGTAAAAATTCTCGTATTTTCTTATTAGAAATAAAAAAATATTGTATTAACATTTTATTAGCTTTATTGCATTCATTTGAAATATCATCATAAGTAAATAGTTGAGTTATTATTAATCATATAAGTGAACATTTATATTATATTAATTTTCAAAGTTAACAAATAAATTATTATCAACTTCTTAGATGAATATGAGTATCTTTTTCATTTTATATTTTATGATAGGGGTGTAATTGTCATATTTCACTGTAAAATATGTACTCCAGATATTTTTGCTAATAAAAAATAATACAAAGAAGTTTTGCTAAGAAAAATGACATTTAGAATTTTTTGTCAATTAAACTAAATACAAGGGTTATTTTTGCATTTCACTCCCGCAGATAATGATAAATCAAAGAAATCTAAATGGGGAGACATTGGAAAGTGCGTTGTCATATAGATTCAGCAGCAGAAGCCGAAGCTCTTTATTTATTTATTTATTTTTATATTCTTTTTAATTTTCTTCTTAACGGCTAGTTTTCCTGGTTTATATGCATGTAAGTTTGCACTGTGGTCTAGAGTTATAGAAACTTGGGTCCATTATTTATTAAGCAGATTTAGGTTAGGAGGCTCCTGCACTCTAACGGCTATCTTTTTCATATGGGTCCCAGTCCAGTCAACTTTTGGTCTTCATGCACCTGAGATTGTTAGTGGGACCATCTTTAATTATCTTTCAATGTCATTTTCACAGTATTGACAATATTGCCCTTTAGAGTTTTGTAGTTTTGCACATTGGATATTTTTATATTGCTTATTGGGAGGGTTTTTTGGTCATACGAGGTATCTTACTTAGTATTGATTAAATTGTTGATGTGATTATTTGAAGTCATTTTCCTAGGTTCTGACCTACTTATAGACTACAAAAGTACACGAGCATTTAATTAATTATTGAGTTTAGGCTTTAGGACGGTAGTTGTGTCGTTGTGTAGTAGTTGGAGTAGACGAAATTGTACTGAGGGTAATTAAAGGTTGACGGCTATATGGTAATGGAGTATTAAAAGGAGACTTGATAAATTGACCACAATTAGTTTGGGTTTAATTAAAGACACCTACATGAATAGAGAAGAACTCATAAAAGTTGAGTTGGATTCGGGTTAGATTCGAGAGTTGACTTCAGTTAGTGAGATTCAATGACAATTCAAATTAAGACTACTGAAATGATCAAGTCAGCGCCCTTAGTCAAATAGGCATCCTGGACGGGAAGATAGGGCATCAACCTAAAGTAGCTAGTTGACATAATAACGGTTCGGTGCCGCACAACCTCATGTTACTCAAGCATGATCTTCGACACTCAAAACAACTTGGTCTGCAGTCGAAAAAGACAACTTATAGAAGGCATGTCAATCTCAGTATGACAGTAAAAGTAAAATTGTAACATGTGTCATAAAAGTTGCACCAGATCGCACGCAGTAGCACATTATTGTGCAGTTATGTTATAGCAATCCCAAGATAAGTGTTATGTACCAAGTAAATGTGTCACGTAATTGGGACAAATGTCATGAACCCAGTACACAAAAAATTATAAGTTTCGTTTGGGGCAAAAACTCTAACCTAATTATATAAGATGTATCTTTATCATTAACGTAAATAATGTTTCTCAAATATTTGATCATTCTTTCTTCTCCAATTCAATAGCTTACTTAGGTATCAAATGAATTTTGCTCGAACCAGCCCAGCCCAGCCCAGCCTCACGTACTCTCTTTTGCAACCCTCTTGCATATGATAGGCAAGATAAAATTAGAGTATGTCTAACTTTCTGATCTTCTTCCTAATTTTACGTCTTGGTGTATTTATTACCTATAAATGATTTAAAAAAAGAGTTAACATAAAAGAAAAAAGATATAAACAAATTAATTAATATCTAACAAGTAGAATTATCCAAGGTTGAGCCTAACAAGCCGAAAAAATTAGGGTGTCTCTCTCTTACATTACATACATATTATATTGAATCCAATAATAAAATATTATATATATATATATATATATGTGCTCCATCATTTAGCCAATAAAAAAGAGTAACATTAAATTTTATTTACTCAATTCTTGGTTTCTTTTTAATAGTAAAATACTTCTTATGAGATTAAGATTGTTCGGACTAATTAGTTTTCCAAAAGCATACGCGTCAGATACTATGGACCTATGTGAATGAGTTTTGGCCCGATCTCACGGACTTTGTTATACCAACATGCCAATGTTAGCATCTATACTTTTCTCGGTGATCCAGCCTCGCGTACTCTTTTTTGCAACCCTAGCCTCTTGCATATGATAGGCAAGATAAAATTAAAGATTTTACAATTAAAAACAAACTGCACTATTAACTATTTTATGCATGCGCGTGAGAGCAATACAACTTTTACCATATTAAAATAAAGTTATATTATACTCGAGGTGGGCAATATCATCTGACGGTAACATTGCATGAACAAATAAATTAATTGGGTCCAGTAATAGTTTGCTAGCCTATATTGGGCTTTAACAGCTGCACCTATGGACCTTTTAATACGGCCAAATTAGCTGCTTTCCGAATTTGGGGGCCTACTTGGATGAGTTCTAGCCCGATTTTGTGGGTCTCGATTTTAAAAAAATGGTTTGAGTCGTTTCGGTGAAAACTTTGAAATTTCATTTAGTTAGGTTTTGGGTTTTGCGGTTCTAAAAAAATTGAAATCCCACTTGGTTGGTTTTTTATATTGAGGTGTGGGGGAAAAAATAAGTGGTAGGTGTCAAATCATTGTATTTTTTAGAGAGTTTAGGAAAAAAAAATAGATGGTAGGTGTCAAATCAATCTTTTATAGGTTTCAATAATTTGAATGTAAATTTTTGAATATATTTGTGATGAGTATATCTCATGGATCTGACGTAAACTTATTTGAAAGAGTTTTGATCCGGTCTTGTTAGACTGACCCAAATGTACATCCACACATAGCGTAGTTGGTTTTCTGCTGAAATAGTGCCTTGGTCAAATTTTTCAAAATTTATAATTGTATCTACATCTTTAATATTCAAATAAAACCAAAGATTTAATTTTATTAACTTACATATCATTAGACTAAAGATAAATAATAATCCCTCCGTTCTTGCTATCTTTACTTTTTAATAATCCCTCCGTTCTTGCTATCTTTACTTTTTGCGCCCCTTATTTAGTTGAGATTTTTTTTTATGGAATTGGTTGCGAATTAGTAATATCATATTATTACTTTATGTAATAAGATGTTTTTGGGAAAATAATTATATTTTATCTATTAGACTGTATTTATAGCTCGAACCAAAGAGTGCAATTAATTTTATTTATAATATGTTGTGAGACATTAAAAAAAAAAAAAAAAGATTAAAAATTTAGCAGAAAAGTGAAAAGACCCACTCCTAGACTTACATACACAAACAAAGATTGACTAACTACCTCTCAATGCCCACAAACTTTTTAAAAAAAAAAATGTGGTGCCACACCTGCAATTTTTATTCCTCCCGCCCCCCAAAATTTTATGGACGTCAGTAGCTTCTCCTTTTTCTAAAATTGTTCATATTTTCATATGGTAAACTAAATGCTAGCGATATTGTCAGAGCAACAATTGTTGTTGTTCGAGTAAAATTAATACATTTCCTAAAATGCCCTCATTACAATTTGATTCTAATGTTTATATTTGCTAAGCTTCTCTGTATCAATCCACTAATTGATTAGTTTCTATAATTCGTTGTTTAATATTAATGCACTCATTGATTAGCTTCTATAAATATATTTAATTATTTATACTGTAGCAGCACTAACTGATAAGTTTTTACAATTAATCATACTAAACAAACTTCATTTCCTTTTTATTTCTCGTTCAACCTCACCCAACCCATGTCAATCCTCAACACTCCTCACCGGAAAAATAACAAACTGTTTTTTTTTTAATTTCTTTTTGCTTTTTTAATCTTACTTTTTGTAGTGATGTGAGAATTAAGAACAAGTAATTCGACCCTTAATTATACTTAGACCTAAAAAGAAAAAGAAAACATAAAACTAGACTTAAAAAAGTTATCCTGGAAAAGAAAAGGTACGGTGAATCTTTAGACATTTAAATTTTTATTATTATAGAATTTAATGTTTTTTTGGACTAAGAAAACCAGTTTCTCTTGTTCTTCTTCCCTTTTTTTTTTTTTGTTGTTGTTGTTGTTGTTGTTGTTGTCGGGAATGTTTTCTGGTGGAGCTATGGATTAAGTATAAGATTCAATGTATTTTAATTGACTAAAAAAATCCTCACTTTTATGCGGAGATAAAGAAAAATGAAAGGAGAAAAAAAAAGAATTGAATAGAATATGAATAGTTGGATAAATGGGTTAATTAATTAAGAGATTAAAGAACTATTTTAAGAAATAAAGATATTTAATGTATAAGCAGCATATTAATTCAAGTCAAACTTAAGAGCATATGGGGTATATAATAAATTGTGTTCTGGCAGCAATAATTATTGCTCTGACAATATCGCTATCCTAAAGTAAAACACCATATTCAATCAAAAAAAGTGGTTGAAACTCGAACAAAATAAATACCAACGATGCGAAGATTTAAAAGAAAAAAGCAATCACTCGTAACTTTCCTTTTACTACTTCAGTTGGTAATTTTTCCTTTGTTGAAGAGTAGTTTCACGGTTTAATTCACCAAATTCAATAAAAAAGAATGGTAAAAACTCGAACAAAATAAACACCAACGTTAAATGCAATGCGAAGATTAAAAACAAGGAGATATTCATTTAATATCAAAGAATCGGCCCAACACTCTTAGTGGCCCATCTTCGTATGCACAGAGGAATTTAATGAGGCCCAATGGTTTGGCCTACTTGCCTTCGGGCTAGGATGCATATCACGGTCCAATTCAAATCATTCATTTCAATATGAAAATTCAGGTCTGAAACATGCACAAGAGAAGTCTTCTTCAACTTTAGACGCAGAAGTTGCTAAAATAAGAAGTTTTCTTTCTGGTAGAAACGAAGCACACATCTTGGGTCAACAATCGGAGCAAATCGAGTCTTCTCCTATGGCAGTGGCGTTATGTACGGACGGTGCAACAACTTCGGGTCGTATTAATAGAGGTCCTACATGTCAACCTCTTGGAATTAGTTGATAGAGATGGAGAGTGATTGTTCTTTTTGAATTAAAAAAAAAAAAAGAAAAAAAAAAGAGCAATCACTTGTAACTTTCCTTTTACTGTCTTCATTTGGTAATTTTTCCTTTGTGGGAAGAATAGTTTCACGGTTTATGCAACAATTTCGGAGAGAAGCAAGAGAAAAATTAGAACAAAAATAAAAAAATCCATAATAATAGAACTTGAACTAATAACATCGATTACTATTTTATCAAAAAAAAAAAATGAGGACAGGTTTGGATTTTAGTAGTGTGACTATTGTCGACTATTTCTACAATTAAATGTGCAGTTCTTCAAGTTTACTTATAAGTTATGCAAATAACTTCAGCTTCTGATTTCACTTAGATTATTTCACAGTTTGTTGATCGATCTGCAAAAATATCAAGTTTTGTATCAATTATGCGGTATATAATACATAAATCTAGGGTGGTCTTCAGTCGTAATACTAGTGAGGTTGGAAATGATGGAGAAGCTTGATAAGTTACCTGGGTCTTCCCATGGTTTATGGTAAATCAAAGAAAGAAATTTTTGGGTACATTCGTGATAGAGTCGATGATCGCATCGGTGGTGGAAAGAGAAGACATTATCCAAGGTGGGTAAAGAAATACTCATCCAAGCGGTTGTCCAATCGATCCCAACTTATGCTATGGGTTGCTTTAAGCTACCCAAGTCTCTTATTTAGCCCTACAAGCGAACAGGTATATATTTAGTTCGATCGGCCTATCATCTTGCTATTGATTTTCATTATGAAAGAGCCTCCAGTCCTTTTGGTTCTTCGAGTTCTGCACATGAGAGCGACTATCGCTGGTTATGGAGTTGTACAATCCCCTACAAGATCAAAATTTTCTTCTGGAGAGCAGTCCACAATGCCCTACCCGTCCTCTCTAACCTCATTCGACGTAGAATGGATGTAGATGCTTCTTGCCTGGTTTGTAGTTTCGAATCTGAAGATCTTCTACGTGCCTTATTATTCTGCCCATTTGCAAGACAGACCTGGGCCATCTCTAACATATCTTGGAACATTTATGGTGAATGTGGTGGCAGTGTACAAGATTGGTTCTATAAAGTGCAAAACAAAAACAGATGCTGCTGAACTCAACATTTTCCTGGGGTTATGTTGGCTCTATGGTTTAACCACAACCAGCAAAAGAGTAAGGGAAGTCGATCAACAGCCTCATGAATTGCTTCGGTTCATGACAGATTACATTTACAGCTTCAAATCTGCCAATTCTACTGTTGAACCACGACTTTTGCCTTCTTTGTGTACGCATTGGACAGCACCTCCTCAAGGTATAGTGAAAATCAAGGTTGATGCATCTATTTGGAGCAACCGTGGCAATGTTGGTATAGGAGTATATGGACTCAACAAAGGCTGGCTTAAAATCATACTAGAAGGAGATTGCAAGATGGTTTTCGACTGCATCAATGATCCGGAGTATTCACTTCACAGTTTCCAGAATTACATAGCTGATATAAGGTCTGCTGCTTCAAACTTGGTTTTCTTTCGTAATGGAAACAGGGTTGCTCACTCGTTAAGCTAGATTTGATCATTCTGTTTCTTTTGAGTTACAATTCTCAAAAAAAAAATGCATAAACAATGTTCCTAATCACTCAGAGACCAGATTGATTCTACCAATTTTTCCACCATAATATTAATTTTATGAAAATAACTATCAATATTTGGATGGGAGACAAAACAAATAACATCTATTACTAAATTCCAAAATATTACATAATAAAATGTCTAAGTAATTAGTAAACTAGATCCACCAAAAACTTGACATTGGCGAACCATTCAATAACAGATCTACATTTTTACGTCTTCAAAATTACAAATACAAAAATCAAATTAAATTCCAAAACCCTAACTGACATACCGGGTCAAATCGAATCCCACCACAACCAATCAGATCCGAGATCACACGCGCGTGGCAACAGCCGGAGCAGCGGCAGCAGCAGCATTACCTAAGAACGAAAGAAATCCAGAATTCCCCACCTCTTGTTCATCCAAAAACAAATCCTCAGGCATCCTAAACGCACCGTGCGTGCAAACAACACCAAGTCCAACAAGCAACGCCGATATGAGCAGCGATCCAACGCTCGTCAAGAACACCACAACAACGGTAGACACCACCAAAATCCCCAAAATCTCACGATCCGAAAACGTCCGACCTCCAACAACAACAGGCTGATCTGAAGGACGGAATAGGTATAAGAACAGCCACGCGGCGAGGAGTGATAACAAAACAAGGAGAGAGAAGGGGTGGGTGAGGAGAGAGAGTGCGAGCGAGACGGCGAGGAGGGAGATGTAGTTGATCCGGAAGTAGGAGAAGTTTTTGCGGATGCGTGAGGCGGCGTCGGAGAGATTTTCGGGGCGGGCGAAGGAGGAGCGGTCGAGGAGTTCAAGCCAGGGACGGCGTTGGGAGAGGCCGCTGCGGATGGTGGAGTTGAGGCGGGAGATGAAGGAGCGGAAGGCGGGGGTGGCGATTGGCGGTTGGGATTCCGACTGGGGATTGGAGATCGGGAGCGTGGCTGGAGAGGCCATTGATGATTTTTTAGAGCGAAAATTGGGAACGCGCTTATTATTGGCCTCTCGTACTAATTTTGAGAGTTTTTTTTTTTCCCTTTTCTAGTGTAGGATACTATTTATATGGAGCCTCCTTATGAATTATTGCTGGCGAAAAAAGCCAGAGCGATTTTGCTGGTGCTTATGGAGCATAAAAGTATGTGTAGCCTACTTGTAAGGTTAAGACTAGGGGTGGGCGTTGGGTTCGGGTAACCCAAACCCGACCCGTCCCGATTTTAAAATATCCGAACGGGACGAGTATTTTTTGGGTTTGGGTACCCGAACTTAAAAACCCGTATTTTTTTATGGAAATACGGGACGGGTTTGTGATTAGCCTCTCCAACCCCGAATACCCGAACCCGCCTATATCTTTTTTATTATTATTATTATTTAATTATACACTTTATTTATGTATCAATTAATTAATTAATTAATATCATCTAATAAAAAAAAATTACTTTACCTTAATACATTTTTTAATCGTACACTAGTTATTAATACTTTTTTCATTAAGTTTGTCTTAGTTCTAAAAACTCACAAAGTCTCCACGACTCTTACCACTTCCACTTCTTCTTGTTCTTCTTCTTCCCACCTATGCCATGGCATACAATAATTATTTTTTTGGTTTTTGTTTGCTCTACAAATTAAATTACTACTACTACTAGTCTAATACATACAAAATTTTACGAAATATTGTAATTTAATGTTGTTAAATGCGTGAATAATTAATGATTTAAAATAATATGGGATCCGTAATCCCGTCCCGTCCCACAATATTTTGGGTACCCGCTTCCGGGTACCCGAATTATTACGGGGCGGGTTTGGGATGAAATGTGTCAATCCCGAAATTTATTATACCCATATCTCTAACCCCAACCCCGCCCCAAACCCGCCCCGTGCCCACCCCTAGTTAAGACCATCTCCAACCGTCCTCTTAAGTTCTGGCCTTTTATCTTAAAATTTAAGGAGATACATGTCCACTTTTTACTCTGCACTCCAACAGCTAGTTTATATTTTAAGATTCTACTTTATACAATACCACCACCACTTCACTCCAACATCTAATTTATATTTAATAAATTATTCTTAATAATAATTTATATATAAATATTAGTGATATATATAATATTTATTTATTTAATAAAATAATATTAATAAAATTTACTTTTTTAAAATATCATAATTTTGAGAAAATAATATGAATTTAAATTAAATAATGTTGTTTTATGAATTTAAATTAAATGATTCGTGAAAGTAATATGAAATTAAAATGATATAGGAGTATTATTTTTTTTGAAAAAAATAATATGAATTACTATTTAAAATAGGGAAAGTACAACTTTCCATGCAAAATGAGTTTTTAAAAATTAACTTTAGCCTCTTATATTTAAGAGGCCAAACTTATAATTTTTACTGGGTCTTATAATATAAGAGCTCTGTTGGAGCTCATTTTTTTGTCAAAACTTATAATTTTTCTTATATTTTGAGTTATAAATGGCTTGTTGGAGATGGTCTAAGGCCCCATACTAATAAATAATATTGGGTCCGATTAATTTGTATGGGTAATTTTATGTCAAAAAAGCAATAATGGTTTTCCAATTTTGGCAGTGACGTAGAAATGGGACATTTATAGTATCGGTAAGTAATTTACATTTTTTATATTTTAAGTTATTGTAATTTTAGTCATCTTATCAGTAATTTTAATTCTAAGTTCGTCGGAATAAAATTAGTATCCATAAATTTCTACATAAGCAAATAAATTGAGGATTATAACATCTTTGCCCTAATAATTAGTAGGTAGGGAAAATACATGAAGGAAAATAAGGCGTTATTTTTTCTCCAATTTAAGCTAATTTGACAAGGTGACCCGGTGGATTATCACCGCGTGGCAGCCAGAAGGACAAAACTTCCCAATTTATTTGTTTGTATAGCAATCTAAGGACATTAGTGTAAATTTTGACGAATTTATGATCAAAATGCAGGTAAGAGGACTACAACTGCGATAGGTTAAAGTGTGAATGATATAAATTGCTTGTCGGATGTACATGTGTCCCATTTTCACATCCCTGCAAAAGGTAAAGGACTAAAATTGCTTTTTTGCCGTATTTTTCTATTTTATTACTAGTATTATAATTGATTTATTATCTTTGTAATTTGGTAGTTATTGAAAATATTTTGATATAATCATTGATTATTGATTTATGAATGTATTCATCACATGGGGTAAACTGCCACATATAAGAGGTATAATTTTGTAAGTTCGTATTTTCTTAATGTTTAAAAATGTCAGAGACGCGATGTAAATATTTTATAAGATTACATAGGGATAAAATGCTCTTTCTTAAATAACGGTAAGGTAAATTAAACACTATACAAATAACAAGGGGACCTTTATAAAATATTACTCAATGTTATTTAATTCACATGGAACATTTAATCTCAACACTTCCGGAAAAATAATTAATCACATGACAAAGAAAAACATCTATTTTGGTTGAATATGTTTAGCCAAGCGAATTAGAATTGTCCACGAATAACTCCATCAAAAATTCATTTTACAATCTGCATCTCATTCCCCCAAAGAATCATATCAATCCGCAGAAAGATGTGTGAAATTTAATGGCTTGCATCTAATCAAGTTAATCACATTTTAGTAAAAGAAAGAAATGGATTCTTGGTAGGATGAAATTGAAATCCCTTGCGAACATAACACTTTCTTATTTCTTCCCTATATATTTATTTAAATTCAAATCTCGACCAAAACTGATTTATCAAACATGATTAAAACATCAGTTCTTTCTCATGTAAAAACCAATTGCCTGGCAATTGCAGATAAGATGAGAAAGAAATGGAAAATTTGCAAAAGTGATTATAAAGTCTTCAAATGAAAGCCACTTCTCTTCATGTGACTTTACTTGATACCAGGAAACGATGGCAAGACGGCAATGAGTGGATCTCCATAACCAACCGCTTCTGTTAAAGAAGTATATAGTGTAAGAAAAACAAATTATCTTAAATACTTTAAAGCATAATTTGAAAGAAAAATGTCCAAGATAATCATACCCCCATCATTGTAAAGGAGCTTCAAGACTTCTCCAGCCACATCTGACTGCTTACAGATTATTCGGGGATGAGAATGACAGAGAGAGAAAATCACAAAGGAAGCCACACAAAAACTAACGAAAATGATGCTTACTTTGACCGGAAGTTCTGTGCCAAACTGATCCATGAAGGCTATGGTTTGTCCCTCCTTGATAACATCACCCTGAATGCACAAAAGAATGTATATACACCAGCAAGCATTCAAACTTCATATCAAAGTGATAATCCCACCTCTGAAACTTACAACCACTCCAAAGACAAAGAAGGAAAAAGCAACAACAAACGAAGAGGAAATCTCTGCTCACCTCTTTACAAGCAGGTTTTTGCTTCTTTCCTTTCAAAGTCCTGGCTCTTCGGAAAGAACCAACCTTGTAAATTGAAAGAAGAGTTACTAAAGCACACTCGTAGTATGTGCAACTAATCATAAGAGGTCATACTCATACCGTGGGTGATGATACTATAACATAGCCAGTAGATGCAGAGGCCTCCAGTGCAGCTAATTTGGATGCCTTTTCCACGGAGATATTCGTAAATGGGCTCACCTTTTCTGCAGAAGATTTTGGTGGTGATGGAGGAGCAGCAGAAGTTGATTCAATTACTGGCTTACTTGGAACTGATGGTGCTGTTATTTGGGGAACTATAGGAGCAGCGATTGGCGGACTGTCAATTTTCCGTTTCATGTGGATTTCAAATGCTCCAAACTATTACAAAGGAAAAAATTACATAAATATTAATGTGCAAAACATGGACTGGCTCCATCTAAACCTACTAATGGAAATATTATGCAAATTATTCCATCAGCATTAATGATACTAACCTCAATATACTATAACGTAGAGTTATGAAATCTGAAGTGACCATTTTTCATGAACCTTGTAATTGAAGCAATACATATACTTGGCAACTAACTAGTGAAACTACTTTGAAGCAAGTTTACATAACATAAAGACAAATAGACCCACTCCCACATTAATCAATACAAGAACTGAGCTTCAGTGCTAACATCGTTACTGCAAGACACTAAGAACTGATGCTAAAATCTTAGATTCATGATTTAACACACTTGATACCCTTATTCTACACGTAATGCAGGTCTCACCAGGAATAATTTCTCTCACCTTTCTAGTGATTCTGATCTCTCTCTAGATATGTATAGAAGCTAAATAGTTGTAGACATTCTTTTTTATACAAGAAAGAAACTTTCAGGGGTTATGATATATCTCAGTGACATGGAAATGAATTCACCTTTGCAAAATAAATATCAGAAGTTGTATGGCAAAAAAATGTTTACCTTAACTTTAAGCTCAGCGATCTTCGTCTCATCACAGACTTCTGTAAGAAGTGCCTGAAATGAATTAAATAACATGTATGAGGGTCAATACACAACAGGAAGATCTAATAACTAATACATGAAGAAGAAGAATCAACAGAAGAACGTTTAAAACATAGGATTGTCCAAAGCAAGTGAATGTTATAGATCTCAGGAGTACTATTGCAATGAAGGCAAAGACAAGAAAATTCTACAGAAATACAGTAACACTTTTGCAGAGTGGTACCAACTACTAACACACACACAAAAAAAAAATCATCCTCGTAGATTATCACAGGAACCCAATATCCAAAGGGAAAAATCAGAAGGCGGTTGCCAAAAATACACAATATAATGCTTATTAAATTTTCATTTGAGTTGATCACATGATACATTGGAGGACAAGAGCTCCATGAATATTCCAGATATAGCAGATTGATATCCGTTCTGTTATATTATTGACAATTTAATGTCCAGAATGCAGAATAGTACTCATGTAACAACCCTTAATTTGGGAAAAACACTCCATTTTATACATCGAACCTTACAGTTTGAAGAAGCGCTACAGAAAAAAAAAAAAAAATGTGCCAAGAGCCAACCACAATATGCTTGAGGTCTGTATATATAGAAGAGCCATATCAAGACAAGCAGATGATTCTACATAGGGACGAATAAAAATAAATGAAGCTTGCAAGACTACCTCAAAACCATTGGGAAAAGTCGCACAACGTGGTGATTTTTGTAAACCATGTTCTTCACTATCTGACAGGACAGCTCCGTTAGGTTCACCTGAATTCGAAATAAAACAATGTTAAATGCAATGGTTACAAACTGATTACAAACAATTGAGCTCTTGAAACATGTTTATTCTGTTATTCATTACAAACAAAGGAAATAACTCACTGTTAGATTTCGCGGTCACAGTAGCTTCAGAGGTCTTCAAACATGACATAAGTAAAGCGCCATGCCGATTAGTAGATGAAACATTTTTTCCACCGAAGACTGGCAATTTATTTAGGTTGGAGAAGGTTGCATTGTTTGTGGTAGCAATTCCAGGTTTTTCGAGCAGAGATTTTAGACAAGAACTTGTACCCACAGCATCTGAAACAAAGAGGAAAGCTTCAAGTAGCTGCTTCAAATAAAGTTTGAGAGCAGTAGTGTAGTACATACATTAGATTAAGTGTAGCTTAGGCAAAACTGGAACAACTCAACGACTATCCTTTTAGTTTTGACCAGTTTACATGATAAAACCATATAAATACAGCAACGTAACATCATTTTCCCAGTTCCACATTTTATTTTAGGTACTGCTTACTTCATTCAGGATGTCCTCCCACTCCTTCCTACAATTGTACAATTTTCTTTAGACCTTCTTGTAGGTTTTGTTAGTTTTGATCTTTTAATTATACACAAATTAGAAAGGGATAATAGTGATGGAAACTATAATAAGATGAAAGATTATTTCGGGATAAATGCAAGACACCCCTTTGTTATGCGAAACTTGCACGGAACTACCTTGCCAAATTTTTATTGCATAGAATCTCCTATACTATTAAATATCCGGTCCATAGAAATTGTGACTTGTATATTTTGTACGGATGGCGGGTTTCGTGCTAAAGTAGTATAGGTAATTCTATGTAATAAACATTTCACTCATAACACCGACGAGTTTCTTGCATTTTCCTCCATGTCCTGATCTCCACCCCACCACCCCAAAAAAAAAAGAAAAAAGTGTATGGGAAATAGGAGTGTAATCTCACATACACCATTATTATTTGATTATTTTCACCTAGCTGAGATGACAACCAAAAAAAGATGAATCTAACAAATACAACCCCAAATGAAAGATAAAATTAAGCATCTAATATACATCGTAGCACCTAAAACACACATTTTCATAAACAAATAAGCATCTACATACATCCATCATATTAAACAATTTCTTTTGATACTGAGAGAGAAAACTAACATTGAAAAGAGCGAAGAACAGCGGCAGACTCCATAACGATGAAATCGAAAGAGATTGAATCCAAAAGAAATCGGGAGATTATTGATTTATAGCTGTTATGAATGAGAAATCAAAATGTGCAACGATATAAATCTATTTGGGGGTGGGGGTAAAAGAGTGTGGTATGTATGTATGTATGTATTGTTGTTGGTTAATTAAAAAGTGGGAGTTTGTTTGTGCTTTGAAATGTCCGCCCTTCTCATCAGTTTCATCACTTACTCCCTCCAGTCTTTCCTATGCTGCGGCTCGCTAATGTGCGCCAACTTTCCTGCTCTTTCAGCCCACGTGGCACTTATCCTACGCCAGAATGAATCACATGAGATAGGTGATAAATGCAGTTTTTTTTATCTACTCACGTCCATAAGTCCATTAAGAAAAAAGAAATCAAATGCCCCATTAAGAAAAAAATATATGATCATTTGGGCTTCGGCAGTCTATTTTCCCTTTTTTTTTTTGTTTTGGAGCAAAATGTGGAAATATAAATCAATAATATTATCCACGATCTCATATGTGTATTTTGTGCATGGAACATTGTCAAAATAATTTTAGTCATCTACAAGAAAATGAAAAGAAAAAAGTAGTTAACAATTTTAATTGAATTGGTAGTTGAGGATTGAAGGAAGTGATTTGTAGCTCAATCATTAACTATATATTAAGTTGGGCCTGACCCAGTACCTTCAACAAATTCAGTTTAAGGGTATTAAATAAAGAGGAAATGTACAGTTGCTCATAGATTTAATTACATACTCATGTCACGCTAATTTGTTTGACATTCCAAATGTAGAGGCAAAGGGCAGTACAAGTTTCAAAATTGCATTTTGTACAATAGATTTAATTTGCTCTAAACAAGTGATTGGTCTAATTAATCACTATAAAATAATAATCACAAATTCAAATCCCTGTAAGAAAAAAAAATCATTTAATGTGTCTTACAAAACCACAAAAATTTGCTCTAAGCAAACAGTGGTTGTCTTATGTGACCCTCACATTATCATTATCCTTCCATAACATACATCTTCAAAAAATTAACCAAATCTAAAATTGTTAATTGTTGAGACCAAATACAACAATGCTGAAAAAAGTAAAATTGATCATATAAATTTATGAGATAAAAAGTTTCTAAAATCTCGCTTCTAAGAATGTGAATCATTTTGATAACACATACCAAAATTTCACTAATCAACCCATTAGATTTGAATCTAGAACCAGCGACAACGAAACAGAACGCCATAAATAAAGATTTAAACACCAAAGCTTTGAACAATGAACAAAATTATAACAAACTTACAAATTGTCAATTCAATAATTTCAACAAACACATTCAGCAGACAAAAAGAAATATAAGCACGTCAAATGACATCCCAAAACTCCTCAGGATCAAGCGAAACAAATAAAACCAAGAACCCAGACCCATAAGCTTCACACAAGATCAAAAGTTTCATACATTAAAGGAACGTTGATTAAACTAAGATATGAAACTTTTATCACATGTTTATGCTGTTTTTAAATCCAAATAAAAGTAGAACATCAAAGATTAACCGAATTAATCAAAGCCATCCAATTACAGATCCACAAATCCTCAAAAACAATAACTAGAAAAGAAAACAAGTAAATCAACCCCCAAATCCATACAAGGTGCGGCCCTGCCTCTTCAAAGCATAAACAACATCCATGGCCGTAACAGTCTTCCTCCTGGCGTGCTCTGTGTACGTCACCGCATCTCTAATGACGTTCTCCAAAAATATCTTAAGAACTCCTCTCGTCTCCTCATATATGAGACCACTGATTCTCTTCACTCCCCCTCTTCTCGCCAATCGACGAATTGCAGGTTTCGTAATCCCCTGAATATTGTCGCGGAGCACCTTACGGTGTCGTTTTGCTCCACCTTTGCCCAAACCCTTACCACCCTTTCCACGGCCCGACATTTTGTTGATCTACTGATTAGAAATTGAAAGGGTTTTGAGGTGGAGAGTTGTATATGAGCGATGGAATGTGATGGTTTAAGGGATATATAGAGAGATTTGATTTTTGGAGAATTTGAATTTTAAGGGTATTTGGGTTTTTGGAGGGGTTGATTGTTTGTTTTGGCGGTTTTATTTTTTTTAGAGTTTTTGGATTTGGATCCGAGTGAATTGGTGTGGTTTGTATTTGACCGTTGATTTGAATTAGATAAACGGTGATGAATAAAGTGATGGTTATTAGGCGGATTGATGACGTGGAATTTGCTTTCCCCTCCCAATTTTGGTCCACCACTCCACATAGAGCTTAAATGGGTTCGATCGGTCCATTCGGATAAATTGAATCTTCTAATTTTGGATTGTTTTTATGTTGAACTACTTTTATTAGCCATTTACTTTTTACTATGATCGATATGCTCCATATAAAAAATCCCTAAATCAATATAAATTAAAATTTTAACTAGTTAAAAATATCACTTTTTTTAGACGATGAATACAATAATATGTCAATCACTATATAATCATTTTTCAAATAACTATTAAAATATAAGAAATAAATTATTTAGTTGTGATTGATCAATCTTCGAGGAATTACATCTGATAAAAAATAAGTGTACAACATTTGCTATGTAGTTATTTTGAGTACGATCAAAAATTCAATTTAGAATAAAATTTCTCCTAAAAAAAAATTCGTGAATGGTCAAAAATATTTTCAATTGTGTAAACTCACCTTTTTAATAGGGATTTGTGCTTATGTGTCATGATCATCAAACAATTTAAAGGAATATTTATTTACAAGTGGATGGAAATAGTGAACATAAACTTAAATGAATTTGATACAACATCAAGCATACATATATTATAACATAAAACAATTTATAACAACCAATCTAAATTATCTAATTAATTTAAATAAGAGTAAGATGAACATTTTCTTTAAATTCCAACTTCCTAGTTTCAGTATAAAAAGTCAAAAGTTTATTAGGCCAATACGTCAACCAAATCCAGCCCTTAATCTCCCACTCCATACTTTTCCCAATAGAATCCCTATCCACCTTCCAATTCACACAATCCCCATACTCATCACCAGCAAAAATCACACCTCCTTTCCTCGTAAACACCCTATGAGCATTAGAATAACGATTCTTAAACCACGCTTTTGGGTGAAGCAAATAACACATCGATGGCTTCGACGAAAATACCTCTCTTCCGTTCACACTATCATGTAAAAACCAGTTCAAGTTTGCGCTATTTCCGTACACGGATTGTTCGAATTTCCACGGCTTCAAGCTGATTGTGGCGGTCTCTGCGGCGGAAAAGTTGAGGCCTAAGGCTTTTGGAGGTTCGAATGAAGCGCCTACTCCTTTTTCAGCACCAATTTCGGTAGAGGGATTTTCGGAGGATTTGCTCACTGATATGCTTATGACGTTGGTTTGTTGGGTCGGGGTGATTTCTATAGCGATTCGAGAAGGGAAGTGTTTTTCTGAAGCTCCAGCGCCGCGTTCGTTCATGAGGGTGTCGGTTAGGAGCTTGCTAACATCACACCTGATAATTAATCGTGTATGATCATTCGATCAATGGAAAAAGAAAAAAAAAACAAATTAGGCTTCCGCTTAATTCATAATCTAAAAATGAGACAATTTTTGGATTCTCCTCTTATGGAAGGTCTAATTACAAAAAAATATCTCATGTATTGGGTATTACGAAAATTCCTCTTACATTTGTAATTGTGTTACAATTAGTCTCTTATCCTAGTAAGTTCCAATTTTGCCCATGAATTTATTTGTAATGTCTACAATATCTTATAAGATTTTAGAGCTTGGTTGATGATAGCTATGATATCTCATAATTATAAAACTGATAATTCTATAATACCACCAAAATAATTGATTAATTGTGTATAATTGCTCGTAACTTTCATAGATATTAAAAAAGCTTATTATTTTTTCATGTTTATATTTCAGAAAATGTTACTATTTAATTTGTTATTATATATTAAATCATCCATAAATATGTGATAAGATTTTTTAATATTTCTGGAACTTGTGGGCAATTATATAATTTTATCAATTTTTTTGTGGTAAATATATAACAATCAAATTTATAATTTGTGAGATATATTACAGTTATCAATGAAGGCTTAAATTTTATAAAATATTATAAGTTTACAAACATTACAAATAACCCCGGGGGAGAAATTCGAACATTTTAATGGTAAGAGGCTAATTATAAGATAGTGACTAACCTGAAGGAATTTTTTGTAATTTTCCTTCTAATAATTGGAATGAAACTTAGAATTTTAATTTGTTATTACATCATCATACGTATAAAAAAAAAAGAGATATTCTTGAATAAACCAGGTTTAGGAGATTTTCTTAGACTTTGTAGTTGAAAATATACCACATCATCATTGTGAGAGCACCAAATCATCACAATTAATGATGTGGTGTATTTACAGCCACAAAATTTATAAAATATTTCGTAGATTGACCTGATCTAGTTAAGAATTTTCCTAAAAAAATCACCACAAGTAGCGTTTAAAACTTCATCGGTTCATTTAATCAAATTTTAATATGCAAAATTACTTATCAATTATTGTGATCATGGCTCTACATATTTTTAACTCCAAAATTTCAAGAAAGCATGAACATAATTTTCTAGGTTCCCACCTTTTTCATTGATAAATGGTCTATTAGATTAATATTTAAATGAATTAAAAAAAAACCGAGTCAAAATCGATTTATTGCTTGCTAAACTAGATTAACTCATTGTATGTGTTATATATATGGGTGATTTACACTCAGACCCCCTGAGGTTTAGTCATATAATAAGGAACTCTTTGATGTTTCAAAAATTACAAAGAGACCCCATGTAGTTCAACAAGCCTTACAAGAACAACCCCCTGCAAATTGTAAAAATGTTTACAAAAGACACCCTGTAAGGGGTGTCCTTGTAATTTTTTAAACTACAAGGGGTCTTCTGTAATTACGATAAACCTCAGGGTGTCTGAGCGTAAATCACCCTATATATATTTAACTATTTTAATCCAATTCAAGTCAACCCCAAGTGTTCAACTCAACTTTTTAGGGGTAAGTTGGGTTAGGATTCGGATTGATCTTGATCTCGAATCACACGTTACCCGCTTTGACACAACTATATATTATGATTCTTAAGAGTTCATATTTACCTTATGTTATCTGTATTCACCATGACTTCAATCCATTTTTCTTGAACTTTCACCTCATAATTCAATTGAATCACACCCTCAAGTTGGTGACAGTTGAGAGAAAACATTAAACGATCATCGGGCGAACCACTAGATTTTTCGATGCCCATGGCTATAACCGGAGAGTACAACTGGACCTTCCACAACCCAAATGCTGAAATTGAGTGAGTAAACAATGGAGATGGCATTTCAAAGCCAACATTTTTATCTCGGATTTCAGAAATCCAAGTAGTAGTGATCCCAAGATTTATCGAACGGACCCATTCTTCTTCGACATTTGAACCCATAAGCCTCATAAAATATTTTGCCACTTCTCTAGATTTTGAGCAAGCAAGTTGATCTTTAAGAGTATTAAGACATGAAGCGCGTAAGTCTCTAGGAGCTTCGTAGATGCATACGATGAAAGTGAGGCTAAGAAATGAGAAATTGAAGATGTCTTTAAGGTTGTTTTCGGAATATATTCTTGGGAGTTTAAGTGAAAATGAGGATTTATTAATTGGAGAATATTTTAGGACATCTTCAATGAAATTTTTCATAAGGGTGGAAGTTGTTTCATTATCTAGTAATTTGTTGGATGTGGACTTTAGTACAATCTTTTTCGATGTCCAAAGAAAAACGGGAATATTGTGATCTGCATAAATTGAGAGAAAATAAGAGTTTTTTTCAAGGTTTTTGATTGATAAATTGAGGGAAGGTTGAGATGAATTACTTGAAGGACAAAGATTCATGGAATTAAGGATGTCTTTTTTCCATTGAGGGATTGGTGGAAGGTTTTCAATCCATGAAAACACATCAGGGAAGGAACAAAAGGCCATGAAAAATTTCTTCCTTTTGAGGTTTTCTGAATTTTTCTTTGGAATTAATTCTTGATTTGAAATTAAAGAAACTATGATGGATATATATAATGTCGACCAAAGTCTAATGCAATATTATTCTGATCGAAAGTCCAAAAATTAGGTCAAAAAGATAACGTATGGAATAAGGGAACATGTGGAAGAAAACATGGGACCTGCATGGATTGGTTTTGCTCGGATTTAGCGAAACTCGACCAAACTCATTTCAAATGAAGTTTGGGCATAGGTTTCGCGAAATTCAATTTTCAAATTATAAATTCTAATCTAATAAATCTCAAACCTATGAAAGACATTGATTTCACTCATTCGTCCCCAATATTCAAGCTCAATATATCCAAATCATATCTCAATTTTTTAAAATCATAAAACCCAACATCCGAATTCAATCTAAATGGTGTTTCAAGTATTTCGCCGAAACCATCAAACTAGATTTTGAAACCAAAACCGAGCCAAAATCAATCCATATAAACTAAATTTTGAAACCAAAACGGAGCCAAAATCAATCCATATAAATCCATAGTATCTTCTTTTGTGTTGAGTGATTGGAAAAGAAAATGTTAGTGCATGCATCTCTACTTTTGATATGAACCAGCTAGCCATGTGGGGTACGTTACTAATACTATTCTTCTATAATACTATTCTTCTATTAATAGAATTTCCCTCCATGCATTTTTGAAGTAGTCAACAATATTTGAGAAGTAAATTGGAATTATATTCTATGTTTTTTGTTTCATTCACCAATGCCAAGAATCTGTGAAATGTAAAGAAGACCTAATATAGGTGACACCCTCTTTTAATTGAACCCATGATTTAATACTTAATTTCAATTTAGTCCCTAAAGCTTCGAGTCATATCGATCAATATATATAAAAACAATTTAAATCTTCTTAATTGAGTCCTAAATTAAACATGTCCATTCTTCTTATTTGAGTCCAATTTTGCTAAGTTATCGTCATGAGTAAAGTATAAAATTTAACTTTTGAGATCTAAATATTTTGGGGTGCCACATAGTACGGAACAAACTCTTTAAGAAGTCTCGAGTGTTCTCTATTGATCTCCATCAATCAATTGATTCAATTCAATATGAGGGTTTAGAGAGTTAAGCAGAAAAATAAATGCTTAATCCTTAATATGAAACTAGAGAATTTAATTACTATTTTCTTTTAAATGACATATATAGTTTTAGCATTACATGTGGAATTGAAAAAAAAAAATATATAATGTGTACTCTATTGGTTAAAGTTGTAGGAACGCAAAAATTCATTTTGAGGAAGAAAATTATTTTTTTCCTTTTTCCATCCTTTTTTTATGAGATGGTGAATACAACGTTACATCAAATACTATATCGAATCGAATTTATTACAATGGTAACGAAGTAAATTAATTAATTACAAATATTAGTATTAAACTAGAGAAAATACCCATATTAGTGAGAGTTGAACCAATTCTTTAATTATTATTTTAATTTATTAGAAGAAGTAATCTACAAAACTCAATCTTCTACCAATGAATCACACACACTTTTGGTATTAGATGCTAAAAAATTATAGTATAGTTCTATAATTGGTAATTTGTACGATTTGTGCCTTTTAGAAA